>JAQNBH010000009.1:35113066-35768066 GCA_028752905.1 Cladorhizidae sp. MBARI D1340-BT2 | reverse complement strand
AAACTTGGGGAGTCTTGGGGGGTTGGGTGGGGGGGGGGGGATTTGCTTTTGTACTTACGACAAGCAACAACTCCCTCTCAAGTGAGTAATGTTAGTGACAAAAAATATATTTGAGTGAAAAAAGTGTGGAGGCTTTAGCCCCCAAAGCACCTGTCATGGTGCATAACGTACATAAATAGATAGTATTTTTTTATTGCTGTGGCTGTACTATATAGATACATTCTGGCTGTAACGCCAGAAATCAATCTTTTGTTACTAGGGATCTTCGTTGTTTTTTGGGGGGGGGAGTAGCAAGTTCTTCTAAGTCAGTTTCTGCTTCTGTTAGCAGCAGTGAAGATGACTCACAAAGCTCTGATGTTGAAAGCTTAGACCACATCCACCTTAAAAACATTGTTCACCTAAAGACAAGCATATATTGACCCAAGGAAAATATAACAAGAATTGGGAAAGGATTCCTTGTGGTTAGAATATGACAACAATCACCAAGGAGATTTTGTAAGGTCTGTAGAAACAGGCCTGCACTTCAGAAAGCCACAGGTGCATGGATTACTGAGTGGTTCAAGAACTGGGAGAAGGCAGTGGAGAAAATGTGGGCACATTCTAAAAGTGATTTTCTATATGTTATTAGCAGCAAGAGCAAGGAAGAGGGCTCTCTTGTACAGCAACTAAAATATTGGAGAGCAAGAGAGGATAAATAGCGCATTCCCACACTACTAATAAACTGGACATGTCCTGTGGTGGTCATGTCCTGTGGTGGTCATTCCTATGGTGTCGTGTCCTGTGGTGGTCATGTGCTGTTGTGTCGTGTCCTGTGGTGGTCATGTCCTGTGGTGGTCTTTGTCCTGTGGAGGTCATGTCCTATGGTGGTCATGTCCTGTGGTGGTCATGTCCTGTGTTGGTTGTGGTAAAGATCTAAAGCAGTTTGCTATGCACCTGCATGTTGATGAGTCTCAACTGCAGCTTCTTCATAAGACACCTTTCTTTAGCTTAATGGCAGATGAATGCACTGGCATTACGACTATTGAAGAACTCCCTGCATTATGGGTAGAAGATGGGGAATCTGTTGATAATTTGGAAATTATTCCTTTGCGAAGAAAGCAGATGCTCAATCAATCCATCTCTAATTGATGGGTTGAAGTGAAGGAATATACAAATGAGCACTTGTTGGCAGGGGCTTTGATGGAGTAGCGACATTATCTGGTAAGAAAACTGGAATTCAGCAACAATGAAAAGGAACTCACCACATGCTCTCTGTGCACTGTCACTTGCTTCAACTAGCTTGCGTTCAGGCTGCTAATCACACTGAAGGGAGCAAACCTGTTTATACTAGCAACTAGCTTGCGTTCAGGCTGCTAATCACACTGAAGGGAGCAAACCTGTTTATACTGGCAACTAGCTTGCGTTCAGGCTGCTAATCACACTGAAGGGAGCAAACCTGTTTATACTGGCAACTAGCTTGCGTTCAGGCTGCTAATCACACTGAAGGGAGCAAACCTGTTTATACTAGCAACTAGCTTGCGTTCAGGCTGCTAATCACACTGAAGGGAGCAAACCTGTTTATACTGGCAACTAGCTTGCGTTCAGGCTGGTAATCACACTGAAGGGAGCAAACCTGTTTATACTAGCAACTAGCTTGCGTTCAGGCTGCTAATCACACTGAAGGGAGCAAACCCGTTTATACTGGCAACTAGCTTGCGTTCAGGCTGCTAATCACACTGAAGGGAGCAAACCTGTTTATACTGGCAACTAGCTTGCGTTCAGGCTGCTAATCACACTGAAGGGAGCAAACCTGTTTATACTGGCAACTAGCTTGCGTTCAGGCTGCTAATCACACTGAAGGGAGCAAACCTGTTTATACTGGCAACTAGCTTGCGTTCAGGCTGCTAATCACACTGAAGGGAGCAAACCTGTTTATACTGGCAACTAGCTTGCGTTCAGGCTGCTAATCACACTGAAGGGAGCAAACCTGTTTATACTAGCAACTAGCTTGCGTTCAGGCTGCTAATCACACTGAAGGGAGCAAACCTGTTTATACTGGCAACTAGCTTGCGTTCAGGCTGGTAATCACACTGAAGGGAGCAAACCTGTTTATACTAGCAACTAGCTTGCGTTCAGGCTGCTAATCACACTGAAGGGAGCAAACCCGTTTATACTGGCAACTAGCTTGCGTTCAGGCTGCTAATCACACTGAAGGGAGCAAACCTGTTTATACTGGCAACTAGCTTGCGTTCAGGCTGCTAATCACACTGAAGGGAGCAAACCCGTTTATACTGGCAACTAGCTTGCGTTCAGGCTGCTAATCACACTGAAGGGAGCAAACCTGTTTATACTGGCAACTAGCTTGCGTTCAGGCTGCTAATCACACTGAAGGGAGCAAACCTGTTTATACTGGCAACTAGCTTGCGTTCAGGCTGCTAATCACACTGAAGGGAGCAAACCCGTTTATACTGGCAACTAGCTTGCGTTCAGGCTGCTAATCACACTGAAGGGAGCAAACCTGTTTATACTAGCAATGAAGCATTGTGTGGCGAGCAAAGGTGCAATGAAAAACATCAATTTGAAATTTATATCACTTTGCTCTAGGTATTGTCCTACTCCAAGCATAGCTGCAGGCCTAACACTATACACTGATCTGTACATTATTCATGTCATCAGATTGGATTGTAATATGGAGAAGTAGCCACAAGTAGTATATTCCTCACAGTTTTCAAGAGTACCAGCTCAATATTGACCGTAACAATCATTTCCATTTTAGAACTTGTCTGTGACGATCAGTTCCGTTTTAGTAAGTGTGTCTGTCTATAGCTAGAGTGTGTTTATGGATGGAGTGGCTAAGTCGGAATGAAACTTCACTTGAGCCTAAGGAAGCTCCTCCAGCTATGCTTCCATCAGAAGGAAACTTCACTTGAGCCTAAGGAAGCTCCTCCAGCTATGCTTCCATCAGAATGAAACTTCACTTGAGCCCTGAGGAAGCTCCTCCAGCTACGGAAAGAAACTTCACTTGAGCTCTAAGGAAGCTCCTCTAGCTATGCTTCCATCAGAATGAAACTTCACTTGAACCCTAAGGAAGCTCCTCCAGCTATGCTTCCATCAGAATGAAACTTCACTTGAGCCTAAGGAAGCTCCTCCAGCTATGCTTCCATCAGAATGAAACTTCACTTGAGCCTAAGGAAGCTCCTCCAGCTATGCTTCCATCAGAAGGAAACTTCACTTGAGCCTAAGGAAGCTCCTCCAGCTATGCTTCCATCAGAAGGAAACTTCACTTGAGCCTAAGGAAGCTCCTCCAGCTATGCTTCCATCAGAAGGAAACTTTACTTGAGCCTAAGGAAGCTATACTTCCATCAGAATGAAACTTCACTTGAGCCCTAAGGAAGCTCCTCCAGCTATGCTTCCATCAGAATGAAACTTCACTTGAGCCCTGAGGAAGCTCCTCCAGCTATGCTTCCATCAGAATGAAACTTCACTTGAGCCTAAGGAAGCTCCCCCAGCTATGCTTCCATCAGAATGAAACTTCACTTGAGGCCTCCTCCAGCTATGCTTCCATCAGAATGAAACTTCAGTAAGCTCCTCCAGCTATGCTTCCATCAGAATGAAACTTCACTTGAGCCTAAGGAAGCTCCTCCAGCTATGCTTCCATCAGAATGAAACTTCACTTGAGCATAAGGAAGCTCCTCCAGCTATCCATCAGAAGGAAACTTCACTTGAGCCCTGAGGAAGCTTAGCTATGCTTCCACAATTGTTTTATATAAAACTCACTTTTTTTTTCTTTTTTCTTTTTCCAAATCTTTGTTCTGCTGTTTCAGATGCATGCTTTGACTTTTCTCTCTCTCTCTCCTTTTCCGAGGTCGTGGGATGCCTATCAAGTTTCCAAAGACGTGGAGTCCTTGCTAAGCAATGCCTCAGATAGCCTGACAAGAGCTAGGCTTTTGGCTGTCTCTGCTAGGGAATCTGGAGCATGGCTTCGTGCACCCCCAATCTCCAACTTGGGTTTGAGGATGGACGACGCAACTATCAGGATTGCTGTTGGCCTTCGTTTGGGGTCCCCTCTTTGCCATCCCCACTTATGCCAGCACTGTGATGCAGAGGTGGACCATTTTGGTCTGCACAGTTTGAGCTGCAAGAAGAGTGAGGGTCGTCACTACCGACATTCCTCAATGAATAACATTATTCATAGGGCTATGTCATCTGCTCAGGTACCTTCAAGGCTGGAACCGTCTGGACTCAATCATATGGACGGCAAGCGTCCAGATGGAATCACCATGGTGCCATGGAAATGTGGCAAGCCCCTGATCTGGGATGTGACCTGCCCCAACACTCTGGCACAGTCCTATTGTGCTCAAGCTACCAGGAGCTCAGGTGCGGTAGCTGCCATGGCTGAAGAGAAAAAGGAGGACAAGTACCACTGCCTTACCAGGAATTTTTTTTTTGTGCCAGTTGCGGTTGAGACCCTAGGTGCCATTGGCCCAAAGTCATTGGCCTTCCTAAAGGAACTCGGAAGGAAAAAAGCAACACACTGGGGAAGAGAATTCATACCAATTTTTGATGCAACAATTGTCTGTGGCGGTACAGAGAGGCAATGCTCTTGCAGTCATGGGGGCAATGGGAGGCTCGGGCATGGACAGTCTTGTGTAATTATTAGTGTTGTTGTTGTTATTGTTTTGTTGTTTGATATAAATAAAATAAAAATAATAATAATAATAATAATTAAAAAAAAAAAATAATAATAATAATATAATAATAATAATAATAATAATAATAATAATAATAATAAGCGGTACAGAGAGGCAATGCTCTTGCAGTCATGGGGGCAATGGGAGGCTCGGGCATGGACAGTCTTGTGTAATTATTAGTGTTGTTGTTATTGTTTTGTTGTTGTTGTTTGAAATAATAATAATAATAAAATATAAAAAAAAAATTTAATTTTTTTTTATATATTTTTTTTTTATAAATAAATATATATTATACATATATATATATATATAGATATAGATTAAAAAAAAAAAATAATAATAATAATAATAATAATAATAATAATAATAATAATAATAATAATAATAATAATAATAATAATAATAATAATAATAATAAATAAACAAACAAACAAACAACTAGGAGCAAAAAAAAATTGGTTGTTTTTCCCTCCCCCCCCCCCCCTTTCGTGTTAGCAATGAAAGGAAACAAGTGTACCCACACAGACCTTAGATGACCCTTTACCATTTGAAACCATATACATCATTTTAGAACAAAGTGGTGAACAAGGTTATAAATGGTAAAGGGTTAACTAACTGGTTGTGGTCTGCATTGGTATGCATGACAAATCAATCCAATATTGTTTTGAGATTGTCAGTAACAAGATTAACGTACAGCCAATACTGAATTGTTCTTTGTTTGCTGTTGATAAATTGGTAAAGGGTTTACATGTTGATTTTTCCCCTTTTTCTTTCCTTCCCCCCCCCCCCCCCCCCTCCTTTTCAAAATGGTATTGGGAGTCTAAATCTAAATGTGTACACTTTTTGGTTGTGTTGTTTTTACAACTCAGTCTAACGTTTTTCTCGTCTTTATGCACGTATAGAGTTCGATGAACTTAAACATAATATTGGAAAGTGTTTTTTATTGCAGATAGAATGACTTTATTGTTAATGTCACTCATTCAATAGATGCTCGAACCTTCATCCAGAATAATCTAGCCAAAACGTTGAGAGAGTAAATTTAATTAACAAGGTAGTCATTTTATCTCACGATAAGGCAACTGAAAGCTCGTTGAAGTATGTATGTATGTATAGTTGAAAGATCTCATCTTTAGTGATGTGGAAAAAAGGTTGAATTTAGTTTAATACTCGGCTGTATTAGTCAGGTAACTGACAGCAAATGTAGATCACTCTCCAACTGTCGTTAATGACAAGGAAAATTTCAGTTACCTTATCAGAGTCTTGGTTGAGCTAAACAGCAGATTTAGACGACCTTCACCTTGCCTTTGTCAGCATGTTCTGATGATAGCCCACCTGTCACATGACTTGCAAATGTTGTATAGCCACATGGCAGGAGGCTATTTATAGATTGGCAGAAGATCCAATCCTGGATATCTGCTGAGTAGAGCTGTGTACAAAATTGAATGCCAGGATTGTGATGGGTTTTACATAGCGAATTGGAAGGACACTATAATCAAGAACCTTTCTGCAGTGAAGGAATATAACACAGGACCCAGTGGGACAAACACTCCATCCTGGCTGGGAGCAAAACTAAACTCCACAGAAGATGCAAGATGCCATCCCCCACTCAATTGAGATTCCGGATGAGATCACCTTATCTCCTGCCATGTGGCCGTACATCTGAAAAGTCATGTGACAGGTAGGCAGATCACAGTTGATAGAGACGTGAAGGTCGTCGAAAGCTGTTCATGAAGAAAGGAAGTTGCTTCTGAAACCTTTCGAGCTATGCTACTTAAAAGGTTCCTGGAGCTGAAGGTCTAAATTTTAGCAGATGGGAAGACTAAGTTTGGAGCACTTATCAGCAATAACTAGGAGAAGAGGTAGACTCGAAGGAAACATTTTCCCAGCAAAAATAGCCAAGACCACTAGTGATGAGATGTTTGTGCTAAGAAGATACTTAAGTACGATAACCTTCTCAATAATCAACTTGAAATTGTATTCTCTCGATGTTTCGACTAGATGCTCTAGCCTTCATCATGTCAACTGAGAGTTCATTGGGAAAGTAACTCCAGCTGCAAAGTAAGGGACAAAAAAACTACTAACTATTGAGAGAAATGTTAAGTTCATCTAATCACTGGTCGACAATTTCTAACAATATCCAGTCAAGAACATTGTTTGAAAGATTTTTTATTTAATTCTTAAGAATTTTTCATGTTGATTGTAAAAATGGCTACATGTGTGGGTCATTTTGACCTGGAACAGTTAAAGGGGTTAATAATAGACTTCGGTCTTATTTTCTCCAAACCACACCAGTGGACAGTGTATTGGAGTTACCCAGTGGTCCTATTTAATGTACATCACTCCTATCTAATAGGGAAACAGAGGAGGACCGTGGCAAGTACGTCAGGGCAGAAGAGCGCCGCCTAGAAACACAGCGATTCAGTCCTAAGGTATCGAGTATGGCATACATTTTGCTTTCACTTATTTAGATAGATGTTTTATCTCGCTCTCTAAAATAGTACCAAAGAATAGCTAACAATTTGAGCAGCATTGAAATTGAGGCAGATATTGATCGCAGTGAATGTGGATGGACATGTGATGTCAAGTGGATGATGTGTATTTGTATATATATATTTATTTTTTTGCAGTTTCATGGAAGAAGAAAAGTTGCTTGGTGTTAACAATATTATATCCGCATAACATTATATAATATATAATATACAGTAGATATTATCAGAACTAACAAGAAAACAAATGCTGAATTGACTTGTCAATAAAAGGGGGGGGGATAATAATAAGCTGGATATACCCAGCAGAGCAAATGAGGCAGTAATATATTATATTGTCCAACAATTGCTTAATTGTTTAAACTTTGGATCGGCTTCAAGGTAGTTATCAACATAAACTGCAGGGTTCCCATGGGACTGTATTTCACAGCTGGGCTGGGTTGATAGCTTCATATACGTGTTGAGAGCTCCGAGTATATATGTGTATACGTATGTAGCTTATTGCCACACAGCTCATGTGATAAGACCAACAGCTGTTCAACTGTATAGTTCATAAACATGATCTCTTGACCTGCTTCACATGTGATGTGATATTTGTAGTAGTAGTAGTAGTAGTAGTAGTATAGTGGTAGAGCAGAATTACAGTAGTATAACACTACAGTAGATGGTTACAATGACCTTGACTAGATTATCTACCCTTCATCAATAATCAACTTGACCTTTCAACTAGATGCTCTAGCCTTCAGGATAATCGAACCGTCGAGAGAGTAATTTTCAAGTTGATTGTTGAGGTCATTGTAATTTTGTTATATCAACTGAGAGTTCATTAAAAGTAGTATATATAGTTGTAGTGTAGCAGTATTGATGGTATTGTAGTAGTAATAGCAGTAGCAGCAGAATTGAAGTGGAGTCTAAATGGCTACATTAGAATGAAGAGCATGGTCGTGTGTATCCATGTATATAGTCTTAGAGGGCAGCCATTTAGGGAAATGGGGAAAAGGAAATCAAAGGTCGGGTGCATTTCAATGGCTTTCACCAGGATGTTTACGAGAAGAATGTCAACTATCAAGGGATTATAGCTGAAATGTTATGGCAGCCGCATGCTTGAAGCTTGACAAAGCTGTAGATAATGCTAGTTGAATGTTGATTATAGCTGAAATGTTAAGGCAACCACTTGCTTGCAACTTGACAAAGCTGTAGATAATGCTAGTTGAATGTCAACTATCATTGATTATAGCTGAGATGGTCTTATGGCAACCGCATGCTTGCAGCTTGACAAAGCTGTAGATAATGCTAGTTGAATGTCAACTATTATCATTGATTATAGCTGAGATGGTCTTATGGCAACCGCATGCTTGCAGCTTGACAAAGCTGCTAGTTGAATGTCAGCTATTATCATTGATTATAGCTGAGATGGTCTTATGGCAACCGCATGCTTGCAGCTTGACAAAGCTGTAGATAATGCTAGTTGAATGTCAGCTATGATTGATTATAGCTGAGATGGTCTTATGGCAACCGCATAAAGCTGTAGATAATGCTAGTTGAATGTCAACTATTATCATTGATTATAGCTGAGATGGTCTAATGCAACTGCATGCTGTCAGCTTGACAAAACTATATATAGATAATTCTAGTTGGTCCTCTACTCCAGTTGATAGTGTTGAGATGTCATAACTATGGTTAATTAGAGTTTTTATGAGCAAGGGAAACAGATTTAGTCTATCATGAGCAGGGACAAGGGGAAATAAGAGAAAACATTTGTAATCAGAGACTGCAAACCTCTGCCACTCCCAACAATTTAATTTGTGAGCTCTTGTTGCCAATGCAAAAGATGCTATATGTGTTCCATCCAATATTATGAATCTGCCCAATCTATAGATTGTGCATTCTATGAATGCCCATCTATTGCCTGCCAATCAATACACTTCAAAACATGGTAGCATATTAACACCCTTTGCAACAGAAACAGAGAAAGTGATGATTGCAACTGAGAGTGGAATGATGTATATAGAAAAAAGTGATACTGAGAAAAAGTTCCACATGGACTTGGCAACCAAGTGACATGGCAAGTGTAGCTAGAGCAAAAAAAAGATATTTGAAGAATATTGCTCTGTCAAAAAAGATATAATGCACAGTTTGTAATACCCACAAACACTCGCACAACTGCTATAGTCCCCAAATGTAGAGAAACTTGCCTCACAAACAGCTTCTCCCTTCTCTTTTCGTGGGAGTAGTGCGGGCTTTGTAAATTCCTGTCGACTATCCCATATTGTGTGTGGGGGGTTGGATATTTGGCTTGCAAACTAGCTCAGTATAACTAGTCGATAATAAGTACTGGTCGATATATTCCATCCAATCTATGAATCTGTTGCAAAGGGTGTTAATATGCTACCATGTTTTGAAGTGTATTGATTGGCAGGGCATTCATAGATTGTGCAGATTCATAGATTGTGCAGATTCATAGATTGGATGGAACATATATATCCTGAACAAAATAGCCAACAACACAAAGTGCCAGCCATTTCTGGGACTGGTATATAGCTTCTAGCAACACTTAACACCAAACCTTAATTACTTGATGTCCATTAAACTTCGTGAAAATCTCTCGTGTAATCCTGCTAACGAACAGACCGGATTGAAAACATAACCTCCTTGGTGGAGGTAATTATGACAGCAATGCAAGCATGAACAAGCTCAGGCACACAAACAAATAACAGAGTATTGTCTTCACCATAAAGGAACACAATAAGTAAATCACACGAGTTTTGCAATGACTAAGTTCCAGGCTTGGTGAGATTAAGAGCAAGCTCCCACTGTCGAGATATTAGGCAATGATGAAGCTCAAAGTGCACCCAGTCAGTGAGTGTACATACACTTCAGAGTAACATGTTGCTTCCTTATTATCTTCAAAACACATTTGGCCTCTTTCTTCTTGTGAACATTGCAAAACCCAATGGGTGCATTCCTGCAGATGGTTAGCTTAAGGATATTGCCGTAACATTTGCTCATCAGACAATGAAGAGCTACTTAGAGCGAGCATAGCTGGAGGAGAGAGCAAGTCAGCATAGAGTATCTGTGATTCATCAAGGGAATGATGATCAATGAAGCAAACAAGTTGTTTAGGTTGGAGTCATGGCATCAAACCAGCCTTCCTTAGGACACATTGATGGTACTGTATGACTAGTTAGTTCACACCAATGCCAGCAACTCGGTTCATAGGAGTAGGCAATCCTTCAGCATTGTTGTTACCTATACTGGCCCCTATACTGGCCAACTCCTTCAGGTCCAACAATGTTTTTTTTTTTTTTGGGGGGGGGGGGCGGTATTCTTCCCATAAATATGTTGCCAGGACCTGTAAGATGCTGCATTCCAAATTTGAGAAGATTTGGATGCTCCATTCTGGACTTATAGTGACTTTTGTACATACACCTCCATTCAATTCTTGGGTGTCCGTGGAGGGCGAGTTTCGATGGTATTTTTTTATTTTAACTTGTGGTTACAACTTTAGAGCTCCGTAGATTCTGCAAACTTCATGGTATGGACTTGATATATAGCTCAAAAGATAGGTCTCTCTGTGTGCTCTCTTTTGATACTAAAATATATTTCATATGTATAACTATAGGCAAGTTACTAGACCCTAAAGTGGAGGGACCTCAAAAACCTGCATCCCAAAGTCCCCATCCAGAATAACTCCAGATTGCTAAGTGCAAAAAAAAATTGAAATTGGTACGAGGGCTAGAGGAAGCTCTAGAGCATGCAATGATCTTTTCATTAGGCGTTAAAAAATTTATTACCTGGTCAAGCGCGCGGGTAGAAAATTGAGGGCGTTGCAAACAACGCCCAATCAACGCCCTCAATTTTCCACCCGCGCGCTTGACCAGGTAATAAATTTTTAACGCCTAATGAAAAAGATCATTGCATGCTCTAGGGCTTCCTCTAGCCACTCGTACCAATTTCAATTTTTTTGCACTTAGCAATCTGGAGTTATTCTGGATGGGGACTTTGGGATGCAGGTCCCTCCACTTTAGGGTCTAGTAACTTGCCTATAGTTATATCTATGAAACATATTTTAGTATCAAAAGAGAGCACACAGAGAGAGCTATCTTTTGAGCTATATATCAAGTCCATACCATGAAGTTTGCAGAATCTACGGAGCTCTAAAGTTGTAACCACAAGTAATATTTTTAAAAGGAAAAAATACCCTCGGTCCGGAATATTAAAAAAAATAATTCTGATCGTCGATAACAAAGAGTAATGCATTATCTAAACAAACAACAAATTTGAAGTTATTTGATCCAATATCCAAGATGGGAAGCTGTGAATGGTAATTTTGTGGATGTCTGATGGCTGCAGGTACCTAGATAGAAAAACACCTGTAAATATATTATTATACATATCACTTGAAAGCACATAGAAAGGGCTATCTTTTGACACAAAAATTATATTTGTAGCTCTAGAAACCTAAAAGTTATGACGGTTTTTACTTCGTGGCATGTTTTTTGTGGTTTGACCTAAAGCCCCCCCTTAAGTCAGATATTATTATTCCAAGTGGATAGGCATCCAACTGACCACTTGATTGCAACTTCTCCGGAAACCTTCTGAAGACGGAAATACGGTCGTGCTTGATGATATCCAGTCACAGACTCACCACAGTTATGGAGACAGGCGTTTGAGATTGAGAGGCCTAACACAGACACTTCAGAAAGATTGGTGATGTGGTTCTAAGGCTGACTTTGCCTTCTCTGCGCACTGCGGAATGCATGACAGATTTTGTACTTCCAGATAGAAAAGGTGCAGGGCAGCTGAAGCCATTTTTCACAATGTGCAAGCTTTTGGCTAAGCCTCTCCTCTGGTAAACACTACACGTTTTTCTAATAGCCTCTCCTCCCCCCGCCTTAATAAGACTCGTCACCACCTGCGTCACCAAGGGCCCCGCCTCCCTCTTTATTTTGTTGTTTTGTGCGGTCGTTTAGGGCAGCGCGAATGATGCGGACTACCAGTCATGGGTTGCAGCGATAGGATTTGGAGATTGACTAGGCTACTGAGCTTGGTTTCAGTACTAAATCTATCCAGCAGTTCTTCGAGTAAAGAGTTGTTTTGTATAATTCTGACCACAAGTGAATTAGCAGATATTATTTACAATTAGGTACTTGCCAGACTGGAGATATCAGGCTTGCTGGAGGGAGCTCTTACCTGGAGGGGAGAGTAGAGGTCTGCTTCAGAGGAGACTGGGGGACAGTGTGTGATGACGAGTGGGATGCAACAGATGCTAATGTGGCCTGCAGACTGCTAGGATATTCTGGAACAGGTCAGCTAGATATTGAGTTATGATGCAGTGTGCTGTTGGTGTGTATCCTCTAAGGGAGTGGAAGAGAGATATAATTATGATCTTTGACTTTAATCTAGCAATAAAATCTGCAGTAAGAAATAGTACAGCCTCTGATATCGAATTTTTCATAGTTGCTTTTGCGTACAACTGAAAAACTTATTGGAAAACGTAGCACCATATGTTTAAAGATATCTGCTTGGGATTGGACATAGGAATGTGGGTTGATAATTGAGATGAGGCAGCAGCTAATGCTCTGAGCAAAAAAAAATTGTCTCCAAACTTAATTTCCCTCCTAATTTCTTGCTGTGTAGATTTCAGCCCAGTTTAAAAAAAAAACTTTTACAATTTCCTGTGGCTATAATTCAATTCAATTCAAGGTTGGCTATAGCCTTGATTAGATCAATGTGCAATGCATGCTTTAATTAATTTTTTATTTTTGCTAAGTCATCAAAGACATTGTGGCGCACATGCCAATTCTTTGTGCCGATACAGTGTAGATGCAGTGAGGCTAATCAGGTGACCATTTCTTTTGTTCAACCTCCCCTCCATCTTCACCAGGGAGGGCCAATTAGTGTCACTCTCCTCCGACAGCTGGGAAGCAATTGCTGGTCTGGCTGAAGCATATATTTTGTGTCGTAAATCTCTTTTGGACAGTCTACATCAAAGATTTCCTTTTGTTAAACACTATCTCAGCATACTGATTTTATAATGTTTTGTAGTTATAAGAAAAGGCAAGAGACTGTGATGGACCATCTTTTGAAAATGCAACTAATGCTATTCCAGTCACATAGTGCCTGCCTATACAAGCGACTATGTGGAGACTTGGGAGAGTGACATTCTTCCAGTGAAATGCGGCTCGGATTTCATTGCTGCATACAGAACCACAAGTGGGAGTGTCTTTTATGCCATGAACCTGTGTAGCAAAAGGTTACCATCTTTCAAGTTGTCGTTCTAGTTGCACTAGTGTTTGTGATGGTGGTTAAAAAAAAAATCCAATTCACTCATTTGTAAGCCTTTCTTCCCTCCCTCCAAAACCCACCTAAGAAACAATGACTATAGCAACCCAGTCTGGCATAGGTTGTCACTCTCTTTTGTATTTGATGTGTGGTCCGGGGAAAGGTGTGGGGTCCTTAAGTACAGGGTGCTGAATGCGGATTTCAGCAGCACAGTGCATGTGTACACAATGGGTGCAGCTGTGCTGGACGACCTCTGAGCTTATAGAACTCGATGCTGGTGTGTTGAAGTGAAGATGATGTTACAATGACTTTTTTGATAACCAACTTATATTTACTCACTCGACATTGCCAGAGTTTTACTGAATCAGCACAAGCCTAGTCGATTTCACACAGAGGAGCTCAAGGGCTGGATGAGGTGCTGCAACAGCTGAGAAGCTCACCTCTTCACAACATCCTACTTGCTCTGCACTTTATCCAGTGCTTGAGCTCTGCACACAAAGTAGACAATGCTTGCGCTATTTTAGTCGGGAAATATGTCGGCCAGGAAAATATGCCAGTCAGGGAAATATGCCAGTCAGGGGAATATGGCAGTCAGGGAAATATCTCAGTCAGGGAAATATGTCAGCCAGTCAGTCAGGGAAATATGCCAGTCAGGGAAATATGTCAGTCAGGGGAATATGTCAGTCAGGGAAATATGCCAGTCAGGGAAATATGTCAGTCAGGGGAATATAGCCAGTCAGGGAAATATGCCAGTCAGGGAAATATGTCAGTCAGGGAAATATCTCAGGCAGGGGAATATGTCAGTCAGGGAAATATGCCAGTCAGGGAAATATGTCAGTCAGGGAAATATGTCAGTCAGGGAAATATGTCAGTCAGGGAAATATCTCAGGCAGGGGAATATGTCAGTCAGGGAAATATGCCAGTCAGGGGAATATGTCAGTCAGGGAAATATGCCAGTCAGGGAAATATGCCAGTCAGGGAAATATGTCAGTCAGGGAAATATGTCAGTCAGGGAAATATGTCAGTCAGGGAAATATCTCAGGCAGGGGAATATGTCAGTCAGGGAAATATGCCAGTCAGGGGAATATGTCAGTCAGGGAAATATGCCAGTCAGGGAAATATGCCAGTCAGGGAAATATGCCAGTCAGGGAAATATCTCAGTCAGGGGAATATGCCAGTCAGGGAAATATGCCAGTCAGGGAAATATGTCAGTCAGGGAAATATGTCAGTCAGGGAAATATGCCAGTCAGGGGAATATGTCGGTCAAGGAAATATGTCAGTCAGGGAAATATGTCAGTTGGGAATATGTCAGTCAGGGAAATATGTCAGTCAGGGAAATATGCCAGTCAGGAGAATATGGAGCTTGCTGCTAGTTTTTAAAGGGAGACTCAGTACTAGCAACACCCTGACTTCCGCTCCCCAGCATAACTCCCTGACCAACCCACTAATGGACCCAATATATATATATATACAGTATATATATATATTATTGTAGCAAATTTAGTTGCTAAAATACACAAGCAGAGTGCCACAAAAATGTAATTAAAGTGGTCAAGTGGTTTTAAGCCTCGAGGCACGCGTCAGTGGTACTGACGACTCAAAACCCTTTAGAAGATTCCCACCAAGGTAGAATAGGGTGTGGCTATTCCAGACTAAAAGCAACCAACATCCAATTAAAATTCCATTCCACCTTAATTGAATCCAGGCTAGTCCTTATTAATATTAACTTCCCTTTCTTTAAATATCCCAAGGTGCTCAGGCATTTGAGGGAGGTACCTTTCAAGGCGGCCAAGGACATGTATTCCTCGATGATTTATTGTGTATCGGAAACGAAAGCAGTCTTTTCGACTGCGAGCGAATGAGTAATTGTTTCCATGCTGAAGATGCAGGAGTGCTCTGTCAGAGTGATGGTGAGACTTTAGCACACTAGTAATACTGCAGCAACAAAACTTACCAAGTTTGTGACATGTGGAAACATTATGAATGTTGTGCCCACAATACAGGTGTTTTTCTTCGCCACAAAGGGAAAGCCATTTCTAACAATAGTCTGCTGCCTCTTGATGCTCTGGGAGACTTGAATGACACTAGCCCCGTGTCCTGCATCACCAACCTCCCCTTATGCTGTGACACAAACCGTACAGGGGACTGGTTCCCTCCGAATAGTTCCATCCCCCTGGGCATATCCTCTGATCCCCCACATCTGCACCAGAGCTGGGGTGATGATCAGAGCATACAGTTACACAGACCCAGCGGAGTGGCCTCCATAGAGCAAGGGCTGTACCGCTGTGAGGTACCAGACAGAGAGAATGTTACCCAGATCCTCTATGTGGGAATCTATGCATCATTGAACGAAGGTGAGTCTATAACAAACATGCGTGTGCAGAAGTCGCAAATAGGAACAAATATTGCAGGTACTGTGAGAATTTCCAGTCTCATATATGAGAAATCGTCACAGACATTGGTCTGCACTTCCACTGGTGGGCCAGCCTCGTCTGTTTCTTGGACCAAGGATGGAGAGCCTCTGACGGTGGATGGGATCACTTACCAACACTCACAGATCATCACAGACACTGCCTCAGCCACGTATGAGAACAGATTGCGTATAATAGTCAAGGAGGCGAGGCTATCGGGTCTCTATAGCTGCATGGTTGACAATCTCGGAGGCGGTGATTCGTCACAACTTGATCTAACAGGTAAGAAGTGAGATACTTTACACACACACACACACACATACACATATATGTAATTCTAGCCAAATTGTGGTCCTTTAGGGCACTTTTTTGGCTAACTCCTGCAGCAGGTTTATCCAATTTTAGTTTGGCCATCATGGGCATGGCATGGTAAGGGGTATGACTTACGGTGCCCCAAATCCTGCCTATGTTCTTCCCCCGGTCGAGTTTACTCCTATACCCCCCTACCTCCCTCCCCTCCCTCCCCCAGGCCCCACCCTCTCTGGAGCTATCCCATTGAGGACAAAGTAAACACAGACAGACAGAAAAATTAGTCTTGATGACATAATACTCATAATACTCCATATTTGAGGAGAGGATGAGTATAACTTAGGCGTGGAGTTAAGGGAGAAGCTCTAATTAAAATTCTGATGATGTCTACCAAAAAATAGTCATGAAAGTTGTTGTTTTATTTAAGAAGCCTTTCAGCACCACCAGAAGCCACCACATGCTTCGCTAAAGAAGAGAGCTGACCTGGGTCCCTGGTGGAGTAAAGTCCATTTTCAGGTCGGGAAAAGAGCAAAAAAGCAGCTGTAAGCACTTTGAACTCTTCCCTGCACTTATGACCACAAACACACTCTAAACTCAACTTGTTCTTTTCCATATGCCACACTGACCGAGGGGGGGTGGGGGTGAGGGGAGAAGTGTTTACCGAATGTCCCTTTTCTCAACTTGTTTCTTTGTACTCTCTTAGCTAAATTACCACTCCTTTAACCAATGGATAGAACAAGGTTCCTTACATCAGTAGCTCCATCAAAGATCAAAGCTTTTGAGTGCAATTAGCTTGCCTAAAGGAGGCTAACTAAACTACTGTGAGTTGGTTCATTATCTGACAAGGAAGTTGCAAACTGGAGGAACTCCCAGGTGAATGAGCTGGTTATAGCTTTCGTTAATGCTAGTTTAGGAGGTATACAACTAGCTGGCTCCTTATCTAAGAACCTAATGCAATTCCTTCCCAGGGCATTAAGGTAATCTAGTGGGCATTGCTACTAAACCTTGGTGCTCCTTCCTCTGCCATATCTTATCTAATTTGCTCTGGTGATGGGCGTGTGTACCATGACAAGAACACGCTAACTGTTAAGTAACCACCCACGAGCTTAGCTGCCTGAATAATGCATTTTCACTACATTACAATAAAGTTAATTGCGTTTGCTTTTCATCTCAGAATTTTTTTTCTTTTCATCTTTTGAGTTTGACCTAATTTGACAACTGTTTGAAATTCCGAGATTATAAGGCATGCTGGTGCCCGTTGGAGCCAGCAAGGGGGGGAGGGGGGGGAGGGAGGGGGGAGGGGAGATGGCAATATTAGCTATGGCATTTACAAGCTAAACTACATAGTTGTACTGTGTGGCCACAGAGTGTAGGAAGGCTTGTAAATTGGAATTCCTAGCCTCCAAAACAATTACTTCCTGGCGAGTTGTTAAAGCTGGTTTTAAATTTATATATAGTCAGTATTTATTTAAAGTAATGTGCCTTGTAACAGGTTGGTAAAGTGAGTCCTCACTGGGGGGAGTTGGATGGGAAATCTTGCATTGCCAGGCATGGCGGATGTGTCCATGTTAATGTATTCACGGTATGTACGTTCATCCATTTTAAACTGGACTCACTTTAAACTGGAAGTGGTTCTCGTAAGTTGAAGAGGAAAATTGGGAAAATGGCAGCAGATTTGAAGCTAGAAACTGGCTGCACAGGTAAGTGACAACTTGCTGCGTGGTTAATAGCTGACGGGAGGTATTGCTGGAGTCTCATTTTGACATTGCTACTCATTTCATCAGCATGCTCTAGCTATGGAGGTGGGGTACGCCATTTTTTTGTCATGCTGATGCAGCAATCTTAGTAAGGTAAGCACATGCACTGCAGCTCTCTATGGACAGAGAGAACTGGCTACATACTTGGTCACTAGAGGAGAGTCGTGCTAATGATGGAGAGGACACTGAACACACAAAACAGTGTGAAGAGTGAAGTAGTATCACTTGAGCAAGTTCTGGTCAGCATCTGCAAGGTCTTGCCTTTAGGACTCTGAGAAGCCCTGCAGAAGTCTGATGTCCTCACTCTTAGTGTAGTGTGCTTCCCATCTTCAAGGGAAGCTGCTTCCAAGCACTCTTTAACAAAACTCCTCCCACAGCCATACTTCCACATGCAAACTTCTGTTATAGAGCTATCCCATGATGCTGCAGGGCATTCAACATTGTGATGATGTGAATAGTGTACAGATCAGCACTGGTTTAGACCTTCAGCTATGCCATGGCTAGGACACTGGCTAGAGCAATGCAATCTGACAAGACTAGGATCTCAAGTTTTATAGGGCATCAGGTTTAAATAATTGACTTCTCTCTCCCTCTCTCTCCCCCTCTTTCTCTCTCTCCCTCCCTCTCCCCTCTCTCTCTCTCTCCCCTCTTTCTCTCTCTCTCCCTCCCTCTCCCTCTCTCTCTCTCTTTCTCTCCCCCTCTTTCTCTCTCTCTCCCTCCCTCTCCCTCTCTCTCTCCCTCTCTTTCCCTATATACATAAACTTCATTGAATTACAATGCACATGTATAAAGAAACCAATGAGGGATGGAGTCATCCAAACTCAGCTTGTCATAATCTTCTACAAAAACATTGTGCAATCACTTGCTCCAAACCTCAAACTAAGTGACTTTATGTCATCACATGCAGAGAAACGACAAACAAAAACAACAATAATTATTACCAATTAAGTAATAATTACCCCTAATTACTTAATTAAGGGATAATTAAACACAGATTTGGCAGGTCACGTACCAATTTCCAATGTAATCAACTTGGCTATGTATCCTGATTGTTGACATGCAGAGAGTAGTAGTAGGCATTTGCCCTCCTTCCTAGTCACAGCTTTGTGTAGTAAGTGTCAAAACACACTGTTAGTTCCACAAGGCAGACACAAGTTTGTGTTCATCATCCCACCAGACAATGTCAGGTCTGAGTTCAGTAGGGCTGATATGGGAGGGAAATCGTATGCATTGGCCGGGTCAGCGGTGCTAAAGGCTGCGTGAGGGAGGTGTTGTGAGATAGTTTCATAGAGCACAGCCAGCACTGAGTCATGCCGCTCATTGTAGCAACTTAGCTTCATGGCTATCTTGCCATAGCCATAACCTTGGCCCTAGCTAGCTATCTCTCTTTCTCCCTCTTCTCCCTCTTCTCCCTCTCTCTCCTCTCCACCTTCACTCATCACTCAATACCTCACATATGTTTCTGTATCCTTTTTGAGAGGGAAGGAAATCAGGTGATCCTCTCCCCCCACTCCCTCCTCTAGGACGCCCTGCTACACATGTTCTAAGCCCATGTTTTCTCACTATGTTTCTAGTTCCTTGTGGATTCATATTTTGGCTGACTAAATAACAATGTCTGTCCTCTCGTCATCCCAACAACAGTTTGCAGGGACGGGGAAGTGAGATATGTCGACGGGGAAGTGAGATATGTCGACGGAGATCTGGAAGGACCCAGAATTGAAGTCTGCAAAGACGACAGCTCGATTAAACTGGAATCGAATTTGCAGGTTGAAACCGAAAACCGTTCTATCCAAAATCTAACTGCATCACCGATGTCTACAGGTTCTGTAGTGCTGAGCTGGAGAGCAGTGGATGATACTATCTCGAAATATGATATTTCCTGCTCCAACAGTCAGTCAACACTCACTCTCCACATGAAGGGAGGTGCTGAATCAGCAGTCTTATCCTCTCTGCTGTTTCCCTTCGACTACCGGTGCTGTGTGAAGGCACACCTCAACAAATACTTGTCCAACGTTGCAAGGTACGTGAGCACTAGCTGCATCGACGTCAAACTTCAAGGATCCATAGCAAATTCTGTTTCCAATTCGAACCCCGATCCCACGTTGACCTACTTCCTCGTCGGACTGGTGGTATTCCTTCTGATCACCGTGGGAGTCATGGCAGTTGGGTGCTTCTACCTGATAGTATCGAAGAGGAAGTTCCAAAACACTCGTTCAAGGTATGTGTGGCTTTGCTTGAATGCATAAAGGAAAATAACTGTGAACCCGCTTGTATTTTACCCGAGGTTGTTAATTAAACACTGGTTGTTAAGCTGGTATATTTATTAAAGCACCTATATTTTGTTAAGATGCCTCATTCCGTTTGTTTTAGTCTCTTTTTTAAGCATTGATCGAGCCCGTGTCTCCTCCTCCTCAAAGTCAGTGTTCCTACAATCTCAACGATCTCAGTTGATGTAACAGAATTAGAATGACCTTCTCGATAGTCAACTTGGAATTTCCTCTTCCATTGCTGGCGGATAGACGGATATGTAGACAGGATGTCCCGCGCGCACCTGGTTCTACTCCCAATGGTTTGAGTGCTTTCTGTGCCTTTTAGCCAGCTTGGCATGCACACTCGGCAGTCCGTTCTTATTTGCGTCTGCACATGGGGGTCATTACTTGTTAATTAAGCGAATGCTCAGTAGTAAGTGACCGCCCCCTGATGAAGGCTAGAGCATCTAGTCGAAACGTCGGAGGAAATACAATTTAAAGTTGATTATTGAGAAGGTTATTGTAATTTCCTTGCTGTTCGGTGCTATAAGTTCCCAGCTTGATGACCAGCTTTTTAAGTTTGATCTGTTTTGGAAATTCATTTGTATTCTCTTACCTATTTCTGCCGCCATTTTCCTAATTTTGCCACCATTCAGCTTACAGAAAATGGATGGAAATGCAGTGAGCAGCTTTTTGGTGAATAATCCAATTTATAGAACCAATAGCTCTGTCTCATCTCTGGTAGGTTCGACGACAGCCATCCTCACTAATGTCAACGGACAAATCGAGAAGTCCTCGCCAGCGCACGTGGACAGCCGCCAGCTTGCAGCCAACCCGCAGTACGGATCAGTCCGTACCCTCCCCAGACACTCGCAGCAATCCAGCGATGGTGTGTTGGGAAAAGAGCCGGCATATGAACTGATCCAAGGATCCCAGAAAAACGATACTGAGCCAAACGGCATTGTTCAGAGTTTGGTACCACAGGATGACCCCATCTACAGTGAACCTAAAGTCCCGCTGGCACCTAAGGTCCCGGTGGTGTCCAACCTCCCAGAGTACACGGCTATTCTGGCCAATGTGGGGAAAGGAGAAGTGTATGCTAAACTTAATCACAACATATAAACAATAAATTCTCAGTCACTCATGCATGCACGTACATCTGCTAGTGACCTGTCAGGAAAAAAATCCAACATTCCAATCATTCCTCTTTTTTATGTCATGCATTTAATGTATAACTGACCTGAACGTACGTACGTCCACAGACGAAACTAGATTCACATACTGGTATATGTCATGGTGGGATGTCTTAAAATCTTAATCTTCTGCCGAATCCTTTGCTCTTGAACTGGATCGGGGTGTGGTTTGTTTTCACAACAGTGCGATATCGTGCTCCTGGAGTGCAAAATGTTTACATTTGTAGTGGATCAGCACGCATCCTTAAGGACCCCTCCTCACACTTCTTCATGAATCTGGTTACGATGTTGACGTTAAATATATCTGCATCAGATACTTCAAAGGTGTGGGGGTTATAAAAGTGGGAAGGTCATGTGGGCTATGCCATGTTTTGTGAAGAGGACAAATAGGAAGAGGGAAGAATGCAAAGGGAAGAACCTTAACTCTGTAGGCTTCTGTCAAAGCTACTAGCTAAGGCCATCATTATTGTAATGGACACACATCAACATAACTTGTAGGCCTTTGGAGGTTTAGGTAAAAGGAAATGCGGGACAAATGACCCACTTTGGCTGCTTCAGTGTAGCCAACGGCTTCGATTTTACCCGGCGTCTATTACTCTGGTGTACCCATTGTGTGACATCATGATGTCACAGGCAGAGAAATTAGGACATGTTCACCTCCGAGATGTTACCATGACTTCACTATTGCTGCTGAGGGAGCCCCACATTGTTTTCCCATGTCGATCGTCTGTTTAGGTGAGGTGAGCTGGCGATGGAGCATGTCCATAATCACTCGTCATTTTATGTTGCTTAGTTGAAGGAGGTCTGGGTTGGGTGGAGAGTAGGGGGGTATGAAATGTTGTAGCTCAGCATCTTCTATATTCACCATATATGCACTTCATAATATATATATATATATATATATTTAATTTTGGGGGGAAGCATGCAAAGATTATTCATAATATAGCCTCTCATTATTCCTGATGAAGGCTAGAGCATCTAGCTAGCTAGCCAAAACATCAAGTAAAGTTCAATGAAGGTATCGAGTCAAGTACCTGACAAAATGTGGTCTGGCAATTTCACCTAGGTGCATTTTATAAGGACCCATAACTTCTCTCCAGCAATTCTCATTTGAAGGTAGGTATTGGCAAGAAGGCAAGAAAAATAATGAAGGTCTATTTATCTCAGAAAAGAGTGTATCTTGACAACAAAGGTTATCCTCAAACTTCTGTTGAATGACAGAATGTCATGCCGCTTATGCAATTAAAATTCTAATATTGTGTTAGCTAAGTGGTGTGGGCAATAAACAGTTATTATAAGCGAGTGAGTGTCGATGACGTAAGCACCAAACCTGGGGCCTTTTTCGATATAATTATGACCCTTACCATACGATTGACCCTTGCGATACGCTCTGTTGGGAGCTGCTACACTTGCTAGATGGACAGTGCTTGGAGGACGTGGGGATCTGTGGTAGATGCTTGGAGGACGTGGGGATCTGTGGTAGGAGATCACCTCCGGGATAGAGCTCTTGTTGATAACTACCGCAAGGTATAATATAACGCAGGGTAGTAACTAGTTGCGATGGAGGTTGAATCAGTGTAACTTAAATGTTACAACTATAATTCAGTGGGTGAAGATAACTTTTTTGGAACGACTGTGTGTGTGTGTTTGGAGGGAGGGGGGCGGGTGGTTGCACTGTATAACTGATAATTATTGCTGAATTAAGTGTGGTAAAGAGTACTCCCTCCTGTTCAACAAAGATTTTGTAAACTTGATACAGTGTAGTGTCAATATTTATTATTCATTGTTCCATAGGTCAAAAATCTTGGGGGGGGAGGGGTCACTATCTACACCCTTGTAATCACAATTATAAATATAACCAATTTGAACTCTGAACCGCTACAGAGTGGACAAGTGGACAACTGCCTCTACATAAGATTTATGTCAGAAGAATGTGCTGGTTAACAAATTCTTGTAATAACGAGACAGGGTCAATCGAAGAATGATGTACTTCAGTAATTTCAGCACTTGCTGTTCACTGACATCGAAACCCAACCCCTGTTCTGCAGCATTTTGCAATTACTAGCATATGGAAGGGTCAAGGGGACACATCACATGAGTTTATGTGCACCGGAAATGTAACAGTCACATTCGAGGAATTTTAATTAAGTTCCAATTAAGTTCCAAGAATGTAATATCAAGCCAGATGCACGACACTTCAGCCAAGTAGGAGGTTGGGCATGAGAGAGGCTAGCTGGCTGGCTAGAGCATTGAGGTGTTGCCCATGGCTACTGGACTAGGGGATGCTTGTGAAAGAAGGACGCTGTATGAATTTCCCTCCAATATGTCCGGCATATTATTACTTTGCGAATGTGCATGTCCCAGCTTCAGTGCTGCTTCGAGCATAGCCCCGCCTACAAGAGGCATGCGCAGGATGCCATGCCGGGCGGTACAGGTAGAGTTAATGTTCCAATATCAGGTCATCCGGCAAATTGCAGCTCATTGGCTCTGTCGAAATCTTTTTTCTGTTAATTAAGAACACAGAAAAATGTCGGATGTTCTGTCCCCCAAGACTCTTCTCCTGTGTCGAAACCTGGTAAAAGGTTTGGCTACGCAAGATGAGACGTTCAGCAGGCCCAAACTCGGTCCGGAACTTAGTGAAGTTCAAGATAGTCGAAATACTATCTGAGCACTTACCTGTGCTGCCAGGAATATGACTGGTTGATAGAGAGGTTCCTCCAGGCATGACCCTCCAACAAAGGCAGTTACTTGCTGCTTGGCCCTCAACGCTGTGAATCCTTCCTCCACAGCAGCCTGATCCATGATAGTAGGGCATGAGCCGACTTGAGTGGCTTGCTGCATAGCCCTCAAGGCTGTGAGGCCTTCCTCCACAGCAGCTTGATTCATTACAGCTGAAAGCACTCTCATGTGGTATATATCTGAGGCATCCAAATTCTTGCACACTTTAGAACGTGATGTTGTTATAATTATGATGATTATTTCTAAGCCTATTGTTTGTATTTTGACATGAGTGATGTTCGGTTGTCTGATTGTTATGCTGCCAAGTTCCTGGCATGGGACACAGGTCATAAGTGGCTTATTGTCCTGCTCCTTCCCCTCCAGCGTTAGCGGGTCAGTGATGAGCGCAGCTGACCCGTGTGGTTAGAGTGAAGCCTTGTTTATACAAGCATTTTTCCACCCGGTTCAGTTTAATCCGGGTTGTAATCAACCTATTGACCTGGATGGATTTTTAATGAAGCCTTGTTTACATGTGCATTTTTTCATTCCGGTTCAGTTTAATCCGGGTTGTTCAACCTATTGACCCGGATGGGTTTTTAATGAGGTTAGAGTAGTGAAGCCTTGTTTACACTAGCATTTTTCGATTCCGGTTCAGTTTAATCCGGGTTGTTCAACCTATTGACCTAGATGGGTTTTTAATCCAGACTTAGGCCGTTTGTACTTAACCGCGCAAGATAAAACTCGGGTTAGAATCCGGGTTAAAGTCAATGCATTGAGCATGGCTTATGACTTCGGGCGAGCCATGAAGAATATAGACGGTGGCTTAGGTCAGCTTGTCACTGTTTGGTATAAGGCTTGGCCATTGGCACAGTTACGAACTTTGGTGACGGTGGAGCACGACCACTGGTCTTTCTTGAAAACCAACTGCAGCAGCAACAAGGAACGGGTTTGCGAGACACCACCAAGCCATTCTGGCACCCTGTTGTAGTCAGCAAATATTGCTGGCAGGCACAAGTTAATTAGGAATCAGTTCCGGTGTTCTCATGACAACAGCAACTTCATTTAACTCAAGGGAAAAAAATTATGATACCATTACAGAATTATTAGAATCAGGGGTCCGAATCACATGCTCATTGAATCCTAATAGAGGAAAATTGGGGGGGGGGGGGGGGGAGGAAGCAGATACTAGTTTCGTTTCCCCGACCTTTCCTCCTTGTGTGTAGGGGAAGCGTGTCTGGGACTACTGGTCTAGTGGGTTTGCTCTACTGCCATTGCAGCTCTGTAGGGCGGCGGTTTATCTGTATGTGTGTACTTGCTTTGTGCGCGGACACACGGAGCCCCTGCCACTTTGCCAGTCCCTGTGGAGTAGATGCGATAGATTCAGAAGCGAATCTTCTTGGCGTGGAAGAGGTGTCGTGTCCACGGCCCAAACAGAACATGGTGTCAAAAGTCTTCTTGTCTCTCCATTTAGGACCTCAACTAATTGGGCTTTGTCCCATGTTGACATTGACTTCTGTGGAGCTGGCAGTTACATTCCAAAAGAACAGGTTTATTGTGCTGGTGTTGCAGGTTACACAAGAAGGGAATGGTCATGGCAGTTACACTCCAAGCAGAACAGGTTTAGAGTGCTGGTGTTGCAGGTTACACAAGAAGGGAATGGTCATGGCAGTTACACTCCAAGCAGAACAGGTTTAGTGTGCTGGTGTGGCAGGTCACACAAGAAGGGAATGGTCATGGCAGTTACAATCCAAGCATAGTGTGCTGGTGTTGCAGGTTACACAAGAAGAGAATGGTCATGGCAGTTACACCCCAAGCAGAACAGGTTTAGAGTGCTGGTGTTGCAGGTTACACAAGAAGAGAATGGTCAGCAATGGCAAGACTAGGCAAGACTAGCTAGCAAGTTACAGCAAATGTGGTAGTGTCTGTGCCCGCTCGCAGTACAGGATACTTGTAAAAGGGGGATGCTTTGTGGGTTGCCTCTCCTGAATATTCTCATGAGAGGAGACTCAACTGCAGGTGAGTGGAGGATACAACTCCACCGAGTTGCTATGGCAGAATAAGGATCTTTCCTTTGCCAACTTTGCTTTAATGGCATTGACGAGATCTCTGAAGTGAAGTGAAACCAACAGCTGGAAATTGAGCCAAAGAGAGTGATTATTGCTCCTCATGCTTTGAATATTATCTCCAAACTTGAGCACTCTGTGCATTAAATGCCAGCTGTAGCTCCAACTATTGTGGTCCATCAAAAGCTCAGTCATTTCAAACTTCACCTTTTCTAAGTCGGGAGCGAGCAAGAAGAGGGTGAGCTAATCTGCAGCGAGGAAGGTCGTGACCAATATCTCTCACCCTATGGAAGAGGATGAACAGCTCACAAGAGACAGCGGCAGCATAACTTCATTGCACTTTCTTCTTTCAAAGCTTTGCTTTTGGAAGGATGTCGAGGAATGTTAGACAGCAGAAACAACTTTTTTTAAGAACTGATGTTATTTGACATCTGTGGATCCATTTATTTATCTTCAGTTGTATTCCGAGTCTCACTTGCAGCACTTCCAAAACATAAGATTCTGCAGGAAGACATGGTGTCTTTGTGGACAGAATTCAGAAGTGTGTTCCAGTACAGACAGCGGTCAAGGCAGCACCAATTCCTGGTACAGGTGAGGAGGAGGTTCGCAAGGTCATCCCTCTGCATCATTGGAGATGAGGTATGGTTTCTACCCAAGAATGCCAGATGTAGTAAGCATGCACCCCCTGCACTGACAACTCGGCTAAGGAGAGGAATGTTTCAGCTGGATTAGTAGTAGTTGAGTACTGGCATTCAAAGTATATTTTGGGGAGTCAGTTCAGTTAAATGCTGTTCACTCTATATGGTAATAATAAACGATATTTGGAAGCAACTCTATGCAAATCAAATGTTATTTGGAAAGGACTCTATTCCAAATCAAGTATGTTATTTGGAAATGACTCAATTATTATTAGCAAATCAAGTATGTATTTGGAGATGACTCTATTCCTATTACAAAATCAAGTACATGTTAATTGGAAATGACTCTATTCCTATTAGCAGATCAAGTATGTTATTTGGAGATGACTAGAAAATCAAGTATGTTAATTGGAAACGACTCTATTCCTATTGGTAACCCTAGCATACTTGACTCTCTCTGCTGTTTACTTAGCGTTTGCTCTGAGCCAGAAATTGCTCTGAGCCAGAAAGGGGTGTTTCTTCTTGTAAGGACTTCTTGCTTGTTGTAAAAGCTCGCATCTGTGCAGCAACCATGAAGATGTCTCAAATGCAGCAAATGACCTCTAGCAATGAGACAAGTACTCCACAGGTTTGTGCACACCAATTATCTCAAGGTCTCGGCTAAAGAGGATGCATGACGTACGAGAAGGTGATGAGCGTTTAATTAGCATGTTGACTAGCAGCTGATCATGTGCACGTCATGTAACTTTCATAGAGGCATGTATTAGCTGAACACCTTGTGGTTGATTTTGCTATCACCCTTGAAGAAAGACCAAAGCATTGGCAGAGACGCTGATTGAATCACTTTAGATAAAACAGAAGCCTTCCATGTGGTTGTGCTTCCTTGCTGGAAGTTGTTGACGGAAGGTTTTTGTGTGTGGGCCAGGAACTCTTCGGTAAACAGCGGAGGTATTTCCTTCCATTCTTTCAGGTTTCTAGTTGTAACTTGAGCTCTCCACGTAATCAAAGCTCCTGTTTGAGTGTGGCTACGTTTTACACTGAGAATGAGACGTTGTGTGTGTGTGTGTGTGTGTGTGTGTCGTGTAGAGAACTGGCAATGTCACAGAATTCCGGGGGAAGCTATGCATGCAGGGTTCTCAGGGTCACAGGCTATGGAGGGAAGGGACAAGAAGTTGTTTCCACTCAGCAGGTGGGAATTGGTATTAGTTGCAGACATATGCACCTCTAGTTGCCCTGTGCCCTCCGCTGATGGGGGAGGGGGGAGGGGTGGTACATGGTCTTGAAGGCAGGGTATTGGAGGTATAGTCCACAATATCTTGGTTAATGTTCCCAGATATACTCGATTACTCTGGTTGGCTGTGTTGTGTCGCTCTGCAATATTGACTTGTCCAATTTTTATGGGTGGATTACCTTCATGGACGGAAACTGCACTTCCGTGGGGGTGGGAGGGGCGTGGTCCATGAGGTCTCTGGTGACGTCAACAGAGCTAGTGTCAAGAGGTAGTGGGAATGGAACGTTGGGTTCAAATGTTAGCCACGAGTCGGTTGGGAAAAGCAACACATGTACATGTGGGTGGGCTTTGGTGGGGGTTCGAAGATTGTTCGCCAGCTATCAGAGTGAATGGTCTGCTGCAAGAAACTGGACAGGCATTCATGATGGAGGGTTGTGTAGAATGTGGAGCGACTAACATCACTGGCTGTGCTCTGGTACAGAAGTAGTCCTCCATATACCGACTGGGACAACTTCGACAGTTGGTTTCCCAAGTTTCAGGTGAGCAAGACACGCCCACTGTCCTCTGCAGCACAGGTGAAGTTGCGTGAAACTTATCACATCTTGTAGAATAATTAGCAGCTGCAAGTAGAGATCTCTCAAGTTTTGAGTAATGCAAGCACATGTATCCGACCACAACCCCAAGGAAATTTGAGTCTACACATAGTGTGGGTGAAGGTTGAGCAGATGTTGGCCTAATTTCTGGGGAGAAGATGAATGCTCAAGTTTTTGATGTTATGAGCCTTCACACATACAAGTGGAAAATAATTTTGAACAATATATTTATAATATATATTACCTTATACGTATAGGCACTGCCAATGTTGAAGTGATGGTACCTCTTACATACAATACATTATACGTATAGGCACTGCCAATGTTGAAGTGATGGTAAATGAAACTGAGGAGGTCCCAATAGATTCACCCTGAAGTGGGAGGAGTTTGGTTTACATCCTGAAGTGGGAGGAGTTTCATTTACACCTGAAGTAGGAGCTTCACCTACAACCTGAAATGGGAGGAACTTCATTTACATCCTGAAGTGGGAGGAGCTTCACTTACAGCCTGAAGTGGGAGAGGGTTTCACTTACAGCCTGAAGTGGGAGGAGCTTTATTTACATCCTGAAGTGGGAGGGACTTCATTTCCATGGTCAGAGTATTACTCCTGCACATTCCTGGTTTCTAATCCACGACAATCCTTCATCTGAACCTTACCTTACGTGCTCACCACCTGAACCCAAACGCAAGAGGAGCAACACGCACGCACAAACAACTAGCCGGCTTTTACGGTATGTGTTTTAGACGTGTGGGTGTGTACAAGCAGTGAATATCTCTACTAATCTCAAGTCCCCATAAGATACGGGATATACTACCCAATTAGTAGCCAATGAAATCATGGGAAATGACTTGGTGATGTGATCAAGTAATTTTACATGCGACCGTTGTGCACGCTTTGCTGTGCCCAGCAATGGCATCATCTTAGTGACAAAATGGCTCTCACCACTTCTTTACAAGGTAAGGTCTTACCAAAAACAGTGCCATTCTCTCTTGACAGAGTGGTGTCTAGAGCATGTCTCTCCAGTTAACACCACAGAGCCGAGCTTCATCACTCGACATCACTACCTGGTCGTCCATGTTGTGCTGCTCACGAAGTCTTTGATTATCCATCTCTTTCAAAACGGACCCACTCTTTGTCTGTTCATATTCGAGACGGGTTCTTTGTCAGTGCTGGTGGAGGACTCGTGGCAATGGCATTGCACCATGGATGAGGTTTGCATCTCAAGATGTCAAAAAGTTTAAAACCAAACTTTTTGCCACTCGAGATGAGAGAGAAACAGATGCACCTTTGCCTCACATAATCAGAAGAATCGCTTCCCTCTGCTTCTCTGCCAACACAAACAAGTGCATCTCACCTTCATTGCTGTTGCAGCTCCTCCATCACTTGCAAGCTTCATCAGCATGCACAGGTGGAGCTCCTCCATCACTTCCTCCATTAGCATGCACAGGTGGAGCTCCTCCATCACTTCCTCCATCAGCATGCACAGGTGGAGCTCCTCCATCACTTCCTCCATCAGCATGCACAGGTGGAGCTCCTCCATCACTTCCTCCATCAGCATGCACAGGTGGAGCTCCTCCATCACTTCCAAGCTCCATCAGCATGCACAGGTGGAGCTCCTCCATCACTTCCAAGCTCCATCAGCATGCACAGGTGGAGCTCCTCCATCACTTCCAAGCTCCATCAGCATGCACAGGTGGAGCTCCTCCATCACTTGCAAGCTCCATCAGCATGCACAGGTGGAGCTCCTCCATCACTTGCAAGCTCCATCAGCATGCACAGGTGGAGCTCCTCCGTCACTTCCTCCATCAGCATGCACAGACAGAACCTCCTCCATCACTATTAGTTCTGCCCAATCGGACATGTTAGGCCATACTGGACTGGTGTGAGAACTCAGAACTCGTTGGCTCTATCAAAGAGACCTTAAGAACACACATCATGTCTGCTGCCAAACAGAGTTTTGGCTGAGACGCTTTTTTTCCTTGTTGTCGTTGCTTCAACATTTTTGCGGTGGTCCGCTGTTTTGAAATATGCGTCAACTAATGAGACTGTTAATGATTGGTCGTGCATAAGGCAAATGCTAAGCTACTGGGTGGGTGGACAACGGTGGTGCCTCATAGTCAGTAATGTTGACAGTATCAAAACTTGGCAGTGCTAATTGTCATGCATATAAAACACACTCGCCGACCATATGCATGACGATTATCGCTGCCAAGTTTTCAAACTGTCAAATGTCATTCAGAGTCTGAACTGTTAAATACCTTGACTGTCAACATTTCTTGGTGTACAGTTTCAGGGTCCTTCGCAGGAAGTCCAGAATATAATGTCCATCATGCTTTGCTGTGGAAGGTTATCAATGGCCCCTCTCCCCTCTCCCCCTAAAATAATAATGATAATGATAATAATAATAATAATAATAATAATAATAATAATTAATAATAATAATAATAATAATAATAATAATAATAATAATAATAATAATAATAATAATAATAATAATAATAATAATAATAATAATAATAATAATAATAATAATAATAATAATAATAATAATAATAATAATAATAATAATAATAATAATAATAATAATAATAATAATAATAATAATAATAATAATAATAATAATAATAATAATAATAATAATAATAATAATAATAATAATAATAATAATAAATTTAAAATGTTTTATTAAAGTAGTTCACAGTGATTCAAAGGTTTATTTTGGGGCTGGGAGGGGTGGGGAGGGGGGGGGGGGGGGGGGGGATGGGGGTTAGGAAGGTAGCACCCTTCCTTCATAGTGTAATTTAACACAAGCAGGGAGGGGTATAACCTCTCATTATAATAATTTTTTTTAAGCCAGGAGTTTTAAGTAATCTGTGTATTCACATGCTTTCCTGCAGGTGGCTGTGCAACTTTTGGGATGCACCGAAGATGGTCACTTGCAGCCATTTCCCAACGACTTTTGGAGCTGCAATCTTCTAGATGTTTCCTTCTTGTTCAACAAGGATTCTGTGCACAGCAGTGAAGCTAAGAGTCTTCAGGCTGGTTTGTTTCTAGTGTACTGGGCTCTCTCCCGAGAACAACTCACCACAAACTTGCAGTCTCACCTGCTCCACCTGGTAATTGTCATTATTTCGCCATGACCTCATGACCTGTATTCAGTGCCGCTACTGTCCATTAGGTAGCCTATGACCTTACTGCTGTATTCAGTGCTGGTAGCTCATGACCTTACTGCTGTATTCAGTGCTGGTAGCTGACCTTACTGCTGTATTCAGTGCTGGTAGCTGACCTTACTGCTAGCTGACCTTACTGCTGTATTCAGTGCTGGTAGCTGACCTTACTGCTAGCTGACCTTACTGCTGTATTCAGTGCTGGTAGCTGACCTTACTGCTGTATTCAGTGCTGGTAGCTCATGACCTTACTGCTGTATTCAGTGCTGGTAGCTGACCTTACTGGTGTATTCAGTGCTGGTAGCTCATGACCTTACTGCTGTATTCAGTGCTGGTAGCTGACCTTACTGCTGTATTCAGTGCTGATAGCTCATGACCTTACTGCTGTATTCAGTGCTGATAGCTCATGACCTTACTGCTGTATTCAGTGCTGGTAGCTCATGACCTTAATGCTGTATTCAGTGCTGGTAGCTGACCTTACTGCTGTATTCAGTGCTGGTAGCTCATGACCTTACTGCTGTATTCAGTGCTGGTAGCTCATGACCTTACTGCTGTATTCAGTGCTGGTAGCTGACCTTACTGCTGTATTCAGTGCTGGTAGCTCATGACCTTACTGCTGTATTCAGTGCTGGTAGCTGACCTTACTGCTGTATTCAGTGCTGGTAGCTGACCTTACTGCTGTATTCAGTGCTGGTAGCTGACCTTACTGCTGTATTCAGTGCTGGTAGCTGACCTTACTGCTGTATTCAGTGCTGGTAGCCTATGACCTTACTGCTGTATTCAGTGCTGGTAGCTGACCTTACTGCTGTATTCAGTGCTGGTAGCTGACCTTACTGCTGTATTCAGTGCTGGTAGCTGACCTTACTGCTGTATTCAGTGCTGGTAGCTCATGACCTTACTGGTGTATTCAGTGCTGGTAGCTGACCTTACTGCTGTATTCAGTGCTGGTAGCTGACCTTACTGCTGTATTCAGTGCTGGTAGCCTATGACCTTACTGCTGTATTCAGTGCTGGTAGCTCATGACCTTACTGCTGTATTCAGTGCTGGTAGCTGACCTTACTGCTGTATTCAGTGCTGGTAGCTGACCTTACTGCTGTATTCAGTGCTGGTAGCTCATGACCTTACTGCTGTATTCAGTGCTGGTAGCTGACCTTACTGCTGTATTCAGTGCTGGTAGCTCATGACCTTACTGCTGTATTCAGTGCTGGTAGCTGACCTTACTGCTGTATTCAGTGCTGATAGCTCATGACCTTACTGCTGTATTCAGTGCTGATAGCTCATGACCTTACTGCTGTATTCAGTGCTGGTAGCTCATGACCTTAATGCTGTATTCAGTGCTGGTAGCTGACCTTACTGCTGTATTCAGTGCTGGTAGCTCATGACCTTACTGCTGTATTCAGTGCTGGTAGCTCATGACCTTACTGCTGTATTCAGTGCTGGTAGCTGACCTTACTGCTGTATTCAGTGCTGGTAGCTCATGACCTTACTGCTGTATTCAGTGCTGGTAGCTGACCTTACTGCTGTATTCAGTGCTGGTAGCTGACCTTACTGCTGTATTCAGTGCTGGTAGCTGACCTTACTGCTGTATTCAGTGCTGGTAGCTGACCTTACTGCTGTATTCAGTGCTGGTAGCCTATGACCTTACTGCTGTATTCAGTGCTGGTAGCTGACCTTACTGCTGTATTCAGTGCTGGTAGCTGACCTTACTGCTGTATTCAGTGCTGGTAGCTGACCTTACTGCTGTATTCAGTGCTGGTAGCTCATGACCTTACTGGTGTATTCAGTGCTGGTAGCTGACCTTACTGCTGTATTCAGTGCTGGTAGCTGACCTTACTGCTGTATTCAGTGCTGGTAGCCTATGACCTTACTGCTGTATTCAGTGCTGGTAGCTCATGACCTTACTGCTGTATTCAGTGCTGGTAGCTGACCTTACTGCTGTATTCAGTGCTGGTAGCTGACCTTACTGCTGTATTCAGTGCTGGTAGCTCATGACCTTACTGCTGTATTCAGTGCTGGTAGCTGACCTTACTGCTGTATTCAGTGCTGGTAGCTCATGACCTTACTGCTGTATTCAGTGCTGGTAGCTGACCTTACTGCTGTATTCAGTGCTGGTAGCTCATGACCTTACTGCTGTATTCAGTGCTGGTAGCTCATGACCTTACTGCTGTATTCAGTGCTGGTAGCTGACCTTACTGCTGTATTCAGTGCTGGTAGCTGACCTTACTGCTGTATTCAGTGCTGGTAGCTCATGACCTTACTGCTGTATTCAGTTCTGGTAGCGCATGACCTTACTGTTGTATTCAGTGCTGGTAGCTGACCTTACTGCTGTATTCAGTGCTGGTAGCTGACCTTACTGTTGTATTCAGTGCTGTAGCTCATGACCTTACTGCCGTATTCAGTGCTGGTAGCTGACCTTACTGCTGTATTCAGTGCTGGTAGCTCATGACCTTACTGTTGTATTCAGTGCTGGTAGCTGACCTTACTGCTGTATTCAGTGCTGGTAGCTCATGACCTTACTGCTGTATTCAGTGCTGGTAGCTCATGACCTTACTGCTGTATTCAGTGCTGGTAGCTGACCTTACTGCTGTATTCAGTTCTGGTAGCTCATGACCTTACTGCTGTATTCAGTGCTGGTAGCTGACCTTACTGCTGTATTCAGTGCTGGTAGCTGACCTTACTGCTGTATTCAGTGCTGGTAGCTCATGACCTTACTGCTGTATTCAGTGCTGTAGCTCATGACCTTACTGCTGTATTCAGTGCTGGTAGCTGACCTTACTGCTGTATTCAGTGCTGGTAGCTGACCTTACTGTTGTATTCAGTGCTGTAGCTCATGACCCTTACTGCTGTATTCAGTGCTGGTAGCTGACCTTACTGCTGTATTCAGTGCTGGTAGCTCATGACCTTACTGCTGTATTCAGTGCTGTAGCTCATGACCTTACTGCTGTATTCAGTGCTGGTAGCTGACCTTACTGCTGTATTCAGTGCTGGTAGCTGACCTTACTACTGCTGTATATTCAGTGCTGGTAGCTGACCTTACTGCTGTATTCAGTGCTGGTAGCTCATGACCTTACTGCTGTATTCAGTGCTGGTAGCTGACCTTACTGCTGTATTCAGTGCTGGTAGCTGACCTTACTGCTAGCTGACCTTACTGCTGTATTCAGTGCTGGTAGCTGACCTTACTGCTGTATTCAGTGCTGGTAGCTCATGACCTTACTGCTGTATTCAGTGCTGGTAGCTGACCTTACTGGTGTATTCAGTGCTGGTAGCTCATGACCTTACTGCTGTATTCAGTGCTGGTAGCTGACCTTACTGCTGTATTCAGTGCTGATAGCTCATGACCTTACTGCTGTATTCAGTGCTGATAGCTCATGACCTTACTGCTGTATTCAGTGCTGGTAGCTCATGACCTTACTGTTGTATTCAGTGCTGGTAGCTGACCTTACTGCTGTATTCAGTGCTGGTAGCTGACCTTACTGCTGTATTCATTGCTGGTAGCTCATGACCTTACTGTTGTATTCAGTGCTGTTAGCTGACCTTACTGCTGTATTCAATGCTGGTAGCTGACCTTACTGCTGTATTCAGTGCTGGTAGCTCATGACCTTACTGCTGTATTCAGTGCTGGTAGCTGACCTTACTGCTGTATTCAGTTCTGGTAGCTGACCTTACTGCTGTATTCAGTGCTGGTAGCTCATGACCTTACTGCTGTATTCAGTGCTGGTAGCTGACCTTACTGCTGTATTCAGTGCTGGTAGCTCATGACCTTACTGCTGTATTCAGTGCTGGTAGCTGACCTTACTGCTGTATTCAGTGCTGGTAGCTGACCTTACTGCTGTATTCAGTGCTGGTAGCTCATGACCTTACTGCTGTATTCAGTTCTGGTAGCTCATGACCTTACTGTTGTATTCAGTGCTGTAGCTGACCTTACTGCTGTATTCAGTGCTGGTAGCTCATGACCTTACTGCTGTATTCAGTGCTGTAGCTGACCTTACTGCTGTATTCAGTGCTGGTAGCAGATCTTACTGCTGTATTCAGTGCTGGTAGCTCATGACCTTATTGCTGTATTCAGTGCTGGTAGCTGACCTTACTGCTGTATTCAGTGCTGGTAGCTGACCTTACTGTTGTATTCAGTGCTGGTAGCTCATGACCTTACTGCTGTATTCAGTGCTGGTAGCTCATGACCTTACTGCTGTATTCAGTGCTGGTAGCTGACCTTACTGCTGTATTCAGTGCTGGTAGCTGACCTGCTGTATTCAGTGCTGGTAGCTGACCTTACTGCTGTATTTAGTGCTGTTACTGTCCATGTGTTGGTGGCAGCTATGGTGACTATACACGCATCCACATGTGTTTGTGTGTGAACACTGACACACACAGAGACGCAATGCACACATACACTATACATTTACACATACATACATTGACATACAGACATGTACATACGGACAAATGCATATAGGCATGTACATACAGACATGTACATACAGACATGCATATACAGACATGTACATACAGACATATACATACAGACATGTACATACAGACATGCACATACAGACATGCACATACAGACATTCACATACAGGCATGTACATACAGACATGCACATACAGACATGCACATACAGACATGTACATACAGACATGTACATATAGACATGTACATACAGACATGTACATACAGACATGCACATACAGACATTCACATACAGGTATGTACATACAGACATGCACATACAGACATGCACATACAGACATGTACATACAGACATGTACATATAGACATGTACATACAGACATGTACATACAGACATGCACATACAGGCATGTACATACAGACATGCACATACAGACATGCACATACAGACATGTACATATAGACATGTACATACAGACATGTACATACAGACATGGACATATAGACATGGACATGCAGACATGTACATACATACAGACATGTACATATAGACATGTACATATAGACATGTACATACAGACATGCACATACAGACATGGACATACATACAGACATGTAAATTTAGGTATGTATATACAGACATACACATATAGATTGCAATACATGCATATGCACATGCAGACATGCACATACAAACATGCACATGCAGACATGCACATGCACACAAGAACAGCATATGTCTATCTGGTGCCATGTTTGAAAAACAAAATGATGGTAGCAGAAATGGATTGTGTCGTTAACGTGGTCCTGCTGATTCTTCATCACGACGATTTCATGAAGTGACATTCATTCTCTAATTGTGAGGCAGAAGGCCAAATAACTCGGTGTCTTTCACAGGATGAACGTGGAATTCCGACAAATGATCATGGGAATGAGAAAGGAGAATGCGTATGAATTGCAGCTGGTTTGGGGTGCATGGATGAGATTTGGATAAATCTATACACATGCATACCTCTTCCTCAAACTGTGGCTGCCATTAGCGAGAGAAACTCTCATCAAAACATGGCAATATGAAGAGAGCGCCTGATTATGGATTTGGCATGCTTAGCAGATGCAACGAAGCCGTAGCCAATGAAAGGGGAAAGAATGACCTAGGAAGACATTCCAGCTTGAGTTCCGGTGCGAGTCTGTATATGGTAAGTGCTAAGTGGGAAGATAATGAAGGTGTGTGTCGTCCAGAAGTCCCTCGTGAGAAATACGTCTCGCACAGTAACATGTTTTGAGGCATGCCCAATGGGGTAGATTTTCAAGAAGAGAATGTTGGCATGGCAACCATCCCATCTTTGATGGTTTGACAGGGCAGCATTTGAGATCTCTATCAACAGGAGCCTTTTAAAGAGAAAGTGTGATTTCTTGTGGTCAGACCAGATCAGGCATTGGCCATAAACTCACGTTTGTCTTGGAAGAACCCAACGACACCGTTGGATGGTAACAATCATCATGGTGAAATCTTCCACAGAGTGCATTATCAAATGCAGCAGGCACGGCCAGCATATATTAACTGAGGAGGCAAGAGCTCCCCACTTAATGGAGGAACAGTCACTCTGGGTGACGTGCCAGCCATCAGGAGAGGGTACAGAATGGTGGCAGTGCGAGAAGACGGCGTTCTTTTCGAAAATAATGAAAGCAGGGATCGACATTGATCTGTTGTACCGACTCGGGTGAAGAACACTGCATGATTAGCACTGGTTATAGCACACTAACACAGTGCCTGATTAGACACTGGCTATAGCACACTAACACAGTGCATAATTAGGCACTGGTTATAGCACACTAACACATTGCATGATTAGACTGGTTATAGCACACTAACACAGTGCCACTGGTTATAGCACACTAACACAGTGCATAATTAGGCACTGGTTATAGCACACTAACACAGTGCATGATTAGACTGGCTATAGCACACTAACACAGTGCATGATTAGACACTGGCTATAGCACACTAACACAGTGCATGATTAGATACTGGTTATAGTACACTAACACAGTGCATGATTAGATACTGGTTATAGCACACTAACACAGTGCATAATTAGACACTGGTTATAGCACACTAACACAGTGCATAATTAGGCACTGGCTATAGCACACTAACACAGTGCATAATTAGACACTGGTTATAGCACACTAACACGGTGCATAATTAGACACTGGTTATAGCACACTAACACAGTGCATAATTAGACACTGGCTTAGCACACTAACACAGTGCATGATGTAGTAGCCGTATGGTCGTGCCACATGGTTAAAGGCGTGTTATCACTTTCACAAACCCTTTTATCATCAAAGGCTTCCCCCTCCCCCTCACTAAAAAAAATGACTTTGAAATTGGAACTGAACCTCTTTGCTCTACACACAGGAGTTATCTTCCTGCTGTTGACTTCTCCATTCACCCCATGGTGCAGAAATTCCAGGCTATTCCTGAGAGTTCATGTAGCACACACCCACAAAAGCATCATCAAGATTAATACTAGTAATAGCACGACCGTCACAAACCATCAGCTTCAGCATGGACTGGTAGCATTTGACCCCAAACAGAGATCCGTGTTATCTTGTAGACGTGTGATCTTGTAGATGTTTCACCACCTTACCACACTCAAAATACTTTCACCATCCTCTGAAGCCATAACCATCCTTCGTTCTGCTGCCAGCTCAGCTGTTCCTGAGCTTGTTGGGTGCAGTGATCTACAGCTTGAGCACGGTCCTGGTGTGACATAACAAAGGCTTATCTTCACACAAGTGGGCAAGTAGTTGACTGGCAATGACGTACATATATGAATTGTAGGAGCTCCCACCCCATTGGTGCGTACGTCTGACAAATATGGAACCCCACAGTTTGGATGCACACGGACGCATACATATACATACGTATTCACGTATGAACTTGGCTGGATTTTGACCTTGACCCTGCCATGACAAGCTTGCCACTCACGTGGGATGCATGCTCAAACATTAGACTTGCTCGTATATCTCCCGCTGTCGATGGTGTGCCTCACCATCGCACTCCTACTCGGTTAAATCTTCCCTGACATGTAAGAATTCTGGACAAGTAAAACTGGACTTTTGAGCTCCTCCCTCCCCCACCCCCCCACCCCCTCCTCTCCCCCCTCCCTATTTCATACTTGTGCGGAGGTGGTTATTAGTGTTTCTCGCTGTTCCTTCACCCATTGGAACATCCCATCCTTCCTTCACCCATTGGAACATCCCATCCTTCCTTCACCCATTGGAACATCCTTCCTTCACCCATTGGAACATCCCTCCTTCACCCATTGGAACATCCTTCCTTCACCCATTGGAACATCCTTCCTTCACCCATTGGAACATCCTTCCTTCACCCATTGGAACATCCTTCCTTCACCCATTGGAACATCCTTTTTCACCCATTGGAACATCCTTCCTTCACCCATTGGAACATCCTTCTTCACCCATTGGAACATCCTTCCTTCACCCATTGGAACATCCTTCTTCACCCATTGGAACATCCTTCCTTCACCCATTGGAACATCCTTCTTCACCCATTGGAACATCCTTCCTTCACCCATTGGAACATCCTTCCTTCACCCATTGGAACATCCTTCCTTCACCCATTGGAACATCCTTCCTTCACCCATTGGAACATCCTTCTTTTCAGCCTCATATCAGTCACTTCCCCTTCCCTTCTGGTTCTCTGGTTCCCACCTGCGGTAGTGAGATCCAACAGCAACCTCACGTTCCTGTTCCACTTCATGAGCATGGAAAACCTAGGCATTATTACACAGAGCTTGTTCAGGCATTCTATCCAAGTGTGCCTAGCCATCTCGTGCATTGGTGGTGGGAGGATGACGTGTTAGGCTGTCATGAAGAACATGGGGTAAAGTGTCATCATAGGTAGAGAGCCAATCTAGCCTTTATGGAATTCTGAAGGTCAGTCTGGTGGAATATCTCCTTCTACACACAGTAAATATGTGGTGTGCAAGGAAATAGTCATGGTTACTTTGCTCCACAGCTCAGAAGCAGCAACCATTAGACGGAAGTGAAGTTGGGAGGCTAAATTTTCTGCATCGGAGATGCCAGGGGGAAGAAGGGAAAAAAATTAATATATATATACTCCCAACGAACTCTCAGCTGGCATAATAACATTACAATAACCTTCTCAGTAATCAACTTGAAATTGTATTCTCTCAATGTTTCAACTAGATGCTCTAGCCTTCATCAGGAAGAAGAATACAAATATGATTTCAAGTTGATTATTGAGAAGGTTATTGTAATATATATATGTGTGTGTACATACATATATATACATATACATATATGTGTATATATATATATATATGTATACATATATGTATATATATATATGTGTGTGTGTGTGTGTATATATATATATATATATACATATATACAACACATATATATACATATATATATATATATATATATATATATGAAGATTCTGCAACTGTTATGAGAGAAGATGATGCAATGCATAGGCTGGAGCTGGTTGGAGCAGAGGGTAAGTGGGTGATTATGCTGCCGCATGTCTCCTATTCTCCACCTCAGGCCCGTCCTGGTGCTCTCCAACGATCATCACAACGCTGACCAATCCGTTCATGTCTTTCTGGGTCACCGCAAATGCGACAGTCACTGCCTGAGTCTATGGGTGGAGCTTCCACTGCGCCACCATCACCAAAAACTGACCAGTGTTTCACATGCCGCTAATCTACGAAAGACCTTGAGTCAACCAAGCAACAATTTGCATAACACATCACTCCTGCACTCAAAGGCATCAGACACTTATTCAGTTTTTGCACTAATTATTCCTTGGCTTTGAGTGATAACCAGTTTAACTTCATTTGGCCACCCTCGGGTTTTTTACCTTATTCGCTGACTGTTCCCATCGTGATCTTGACTACGCAGCAGCGGATTTGGTGTGTGATGGTGCAAGGGTGCTGATGTGCAGAGGTGATGCCTCTCAATATATATACATATTTATATATGCATATATATGCATGTATATGTATACGTATTATACATATATATATACACATATACACATATTTTACATAGATAATGGACCCATTTGTCATTTAGAGAGCAGAAGGAGCCATACCTCATTTGTAGAGCCACACCTCGTACATGGTCACACCCCATTATGACCATCCCTCATTTATGGCCACACCTCATTCTGGCCATGCCTCATTCATGGCTCTTTCCGTACACATACACACACATACATACATGCATACACTCATACATATGCATGCATACACACACACATACACACACATACATGCATACACACATACATATGCATGCATACACACGCATGCATACACACACATGCATACACACATACATATGCATATACACATACATACATGCATACACACACATACACACACACATACATGCATACACACATACATATGCATGCATACACATACATGCATACACACACATGCATACACACATACATATGCATACACACATACATATGCATACACACATACATATGCATACATATGCATGCATACATATGCATGCATACACACACATGCATACACACATACATATGCATACACACATACATATGCATACACACATACACACATGCATGCATACACATACATGCATACACATACATGCATTCATACACATACATGCGTACACACATACATATGCATACACACATACACACATACACATGCATACATGCATACACACATGCATACACATACATATGCATACACACATACACACACATACATATGCATACACACATACACACATACACATGCATACACACATATGCATACACACACATACACATGCATACATGCATACACACATGCATACATGCATACACACATACATATGCCATACGCACACACACACACACACACATTCATATAAAGTACAATGGAAGCAACCAAACTTGTGCCCCTTTGCAGATCTTCTACTTTGTAGAAGACTCGCCCGTCCTCTACATTCTGGAGGACTTCCTGCCACAACTAGACAGCTTCTTTCATAGCCACAGAAGTGTCCTTGGTGAGTGTTGGAGTGGGAGTGAGTGTCCTTGGTGAGTGTTGGAGTGGGAGTGAGTGTCCTTGGTGAGTGTTGGAGTGGGAGTGAGTGTCCTTGGTGAGTGTGGGAGTGAGTGTCCTTGGTGAGTGTTGGAGTGGGGGTGAGTGTTGGAGTGGGAGTGAGTGTCCTTGGTGAGTGTTGGAGTGGGAGGGAGTGTCCTTGGTGAGTGTTGGAGTGGGAGGGAGTGTCCTTGGTGAGTGTTGGAGTGGGAGTGAGTGTCCTTGGTGAGTGTGGGAGTGAGTGTCCTTGGTGAGTGTTGGAGTGGGGGTGAGTGTTGGAGTGGGAGTGAGTGTCCTTGGTGAGTGTTGGAGTGGGAGGGAGTGTCCTTGGTGAGTGTTGGAGTGGGAGGGAGTGTCCTTGGTGAGTGTTGGAGTGGGAGTGAGTGTCCTTGGTGAGTGCTGGAGTGGGAGTGAGTGTCCTTGGTGAGTGTTGGAGTGGGAGTGAGTGTCCTTGGTGATCCTTGGTGAGTGTTGGAGTGGGAGTGAGTGTCCTTGGTGAGTGTTGGAGTGGGAGTGAGTGTCCTTGGTGAGTGTTGGAGTGGGAGTGAGTGTCCTTGGTGAGTGTTGGAGTGGGAGTGAGTGTCCTTGGTGAGTGTTGGAGTAGGAGTGAGTGTCCTTGGTGAGTGTTGGAGTGGGAGTGAGTGTCCTTGGTGAGTGTTGGTGTGGGAGTGAGTGTCCTTGGTGAGTGCTGGAGTGGGAGTGAGTGTCCTTGGTGAGTGCTGGAGTGGGAGTGAGTGTCCTTGGTGAGTGTTGGAGTGGGAGTGTGTGTCCTTGGTGAGTGTTGGAGTGGGAGTGAGTGTCCTTGGTGAGTGTTGGAGTGGGAGTGAGTGTCCTTGGTGAGTGTTGGAGTGAGTGTCCTTGGTGAGTGTTGGAGTGGGAGTGAGTGTCCTTGGTGAGTGTTGGAGTGGGAGTGAGTGTCCTTGGTGAGTGTTGGAGTGGGAGTGAGTGTCCTTGGTGAGTGTTGGAGTGGGAGTGAGTGTTGGAGTGAGTGTTGGAGTGAGTGTCCTTGGTGACTGTTGGAGTGGGAGTGAGTGTCCTTGGTGAGTGTTGGAGTGGGAGTGAGTGTCCTTGGTGAGTGTTGGAGTGGGAGTGAGTGTCCTTGGTGAGTGTTGGAGTGGGAGTGAGTGTCCTTGGTGAGTGTTGGAGTGGGAGTGAGTGTCCTTGGTGAGTGTTGGAGTGGGAGTGAGTGTTGGAGTGAGTGTCCTTGGTGAGTGCTGGAGTGGGAGTGAGTGTCCTTGGTGAGTGTTGGAGTGGGAGTGAGTGTCCTTGGTGAGTGTTGGAGTGGGAGTGAGTGTCCTTAGTGAGTGTTGGAGTGGGAGTGAGTGTCCTTGGTGAGTGTTGGAGTGGGAGTGAGTGTCCTTGGTGAGTGTTGGAGTAGGAGTGAGTGTCCTTGGTGAGTGTTGGAGTGGGAGTGAGTGTCCTTAGTGAGTGTTGGAGTGGGAGTGAGTGTCCTTGGTGAGTGTTGGAGTGGGAGTGAGTGTCCTTGGTGAGTGGGAGTGAGTGTCCTTGGTGAGTGTTGGAGTAGGAGTGAGTGTCCTTGGTGAGTGTTGGAGTGGGAGTGAGTGTCCTTGGTGAGTGTTGGAGTGGGAGTGAGTGTCCTTGGTGAGTGTTGGAGTGTGAGTGAGTGTCCTTGGTGAGTGTTGGAGAGGGAGTGAGTGTCCTTGGTGAGTGTTGGAGTGGGAGTGAGTGTCCTTGGTGAGTGTTGGAGTGGGAGTGAGTGTCCTTGGTGAGTGTGGTATGGGAGTGAGTGAGTGTCCTTCGTAACAGCAGGTGAGTTGATTACTGATATGAGTGGCCTCATGCAATTTTTCTTGTTACTTGTTGAATTATTCCTAAATTGGACCTGAATCATGTGATGATCTACTGTACATAGCATACAGTATTAACAAGAATACTCAAACAAACATATTATGATAGTGGCACGCGCTGAAGCTATTAAGAATTTGCTAGGGTAATTTTAGGGATGACTCGGGCATGTCACAATAGTATTTTTTTAAATAATAATAATTTACGATATATATATATATTTTTAATCCTAGCCTTGCCTATTGATGATGGCATTATTAGTATTGCATTGCATTGCTCTAGCCCTTGCCCTAACCTCGTCTCTAGCTATGTACTGCCCTAGCCCTAGCTTTTGCCCTAGCCCTGACCTAGCTACTGCCATTGCCCTAACCTCATCTTTAGCTATGTACTGCCCTAGCTCTAGCCATTGCCCTAGCCCTGACCTAGCTACTGCCATCCATTGCCCTAGCCCTGACCTAGCTACTGCCATTGCCCTAACCTCATCTTTAGCTATGTACTGCCCTAGCTCTAGCCATTGCCCTAGCCCTGACCTAGCTACTGCCATCCATTGCCCTGGCCCTGATACTGTACTAGCTGATGGCCTAATCATCGAGCAAAGCAAGACACTTAGTATTCATGATAACCCTTTTTTGTCTCAGGCGTACGTACGTTCGTCACACAGAGCAATAAATGGCCTCCATGTGTGCATGCATGTGTTTGTGTGAACTGCAACACGAAATTCTGCGCATGCGCTGTATATACCGATGAACCTTTAACCTGCTAAGAGCCAGTTCAGCGTAGCAATGGAGCCAGGTAAAACTGGAAGAGTTGAATGAAAGAGAAGAAAATGGAGCAAGAGATGGGTGAGGAAGAGCAAAGAAACAGGGACTGAGGAGAGTTAGGCCATGAAGAACAGTTTTTTTCTCTAGTATGCATTACGTACATCACATAGAGCCGCACCCCTTGGCTCTCTCCCGTACATTGCCACACGGTTTTGCTTGGATGTTTGAACATTGCCAGTCTCAGCATTGGTGTGTGTAGTATTGCTGATGTGATGCTAGCATTGTCTAGTTTAGGTAAGCGCATTGATGTGCGCAGTATTGCTGATGTGATGCTAGCATTGTCACATGACCACCTAGAGTATTTCTTGGGCCTATTAGAGGACTCTCACAAACTCTTAGTCGAATCTTGAAAAACGTTGTTGCTAAAATTTGAGTGAACTTTGTCTGACCACTGATGTTGGTGATCACATGGTTTCCTGCTAATACTCCCTCGACTCGCAGGCTACTGGCAACTGCTGCTTGGTCACCATAAGCTTCCATCTCTGCACCAACAGAAAGCTGCACTCCACTCACCAGCATGCTCAGCTCCTTGGTCGAAAGCAATAGGCAAAACCACAAACTTTGCAAGTGCTTTATGAATCTCATTATGGCACTTGACCTGGTATACTAGACACTTCCTGTAGTATGCTAGACACTTCCTGCAATATACTAGACATTTCCTGTAGTATGCTTGCAATATACTAGACATTTCCTCTAGTATACTAGACACATCCTGTAATATACTAGACACTTCCTATAGGACACTTCCTTTAGTATACTAGACACTTTCTGGATATCCGTGCAATAACTTTATTTTATCCAGATAGGCTCTTCTCTTAGCACGGTTTTTGTGTTTGTTGTTGTTGTTGTTTTGTTGTTTTTAGGTCACTATATTCAGCCTGGCGGAGACGGTTCTGGAAGCGTTTCAGAGCGTTTTCGAAACGATGCAATAGTCTTGAGGGAGAGTTTGAGGCAGGGGCTGGAGGATGTCAGTGGCAGGGTTGACCCTGCTGTTAGTGATCTTGATGAGAAGTACGTGGAAGCTCTGGAGATGTACTGCTTGCTGAAGCAGCGGCTGTTGGACGTGAGGCACAGCTGGAGGACAGTGGCAGAGAGAGCTCTCTGCCATCACGGCAGATACAAAAGTAAAAATTAATCAGGTGATGTTAAACAAGGATGTTTAATGGTGTCTCTTCAGAAATAATAGACCATTTATTTTATTTTAGAATGTTATTTTTTCGACTCCCCTCCCTCCTCCCCTCCCTCCTCCCCCCTGGCATTATTGGCATGCCTACATGTATATATAATTTATTCCTGTTGGGTTTAGTGTGCACTAAATGAAATGGAGGAATTATCAGCAAAATGAGCAGCTTTTTATATTTTTCATGAGCATATAGGTCATAGGTCAATGTGGGAAGTGGTCGCTCCTACCTTCACTGAGATGTCGGTGATTGGTAGTGTATGTAAATGGGTGGGATCACTGGCTTTTTAGTATTGGGAAATTTCTCTCTGTGAAAAAATTTCAAATGAGATTTAGCCACTTCATATGATTTTCCTAATTTAATAACCTGTCTGTAATTAATAACCTGTTTGTAATGCCTGTCTTTTAAGGTTTGCACACTCTGCTAGGAAACAATGCTTGACTTACTTAAGTTCCTTACACTCTCTGATGGTAGCCTTGACCCAGCACAGAACGTTTAAAAATGGTATTACCCTTTTATTCTGCCATAGGCTTTGCTGAGTCTCATTATTCTAACATGGTCGCAACACTGGAGTCACTTGTGCTCCTCTCACAGGACGTCCTGCAGTTCTTGAGCTCTCAGGACGAGGAACATCTCAGGCCCAAGTTTGTGCAGCTCTGTCGCCAGCTCAGCCTCACCGAGAAGGTAGATAAATGGAGTTAGAAATTGAGCGTGCTAAGACTGAATTTCACTGTCAGTGTTTGATTCTTGCTCACAGGAGGAGGTGGCTCTGAGGTTCATCTTTGTCCACAATGTGGGAGTGCTCTTTGGCAAGGTTAGAAGTTTGTCCGGGTGTGTTTTGTATTGCTGTTAAATGCTCTGGTTGTTGCTCTGGTTGTTGTTAAGCAAAATCTGTTGTTAAAGTAAATGCGACTAATTACTGGTTATTAATTATAGTGATGTGTCTATAATGAGCAGCTTGCCTGGTCCAGCTCGAGGCATCTGCTTGGCTAACCTTGTAGGTCGTCCTGAATGGTCTCCAAGTTTGTATCTTTGCTATTTCTGGGAAAGACACTTGGCTTGTGCTTGTTAACACTTTTATGGTGATGACCATTACCATGTACACTAAGTGGTTGCTCCCTAGCTCACCATGCTCTTCATGGTGATGACCATTGCCATATTCAACATTACCATATGCACTAAGTGGTTGCTCCCTAGCTCTTCAAGGTGATGACCATTACCATATGTACTAAATGGTTGCTCCCTAGCTCACCATGCTCTTCAAGGTGATGACCATTACCATATGTACTAAGTGGTTGCTAGCTCACCATGCTCTTCAAGGTGATGACCATTACCATATGTCTAAGTGGTTGCTCCCTATGCTCTTCAATGTCTTGCTTGATACGACTCCCAATCTCAGTATGCATGCACAAGACCTCATCATTGGAACAGTACTTAACACACTGCTCAGCCTCTGCTCCAGAAATAGACACTTGCCTATTTTGTCTTCGAAGGTTCTCCACATGTGATGTGGTAATGGTTCCACACTTTACCACATGAACGGCACATGTGATTGCTTGGATAGATAAGCACGTGTGCAAGGAGTGGCAATCCTTACCTATTTTTGGAAAAGGCTCTAAGTCTTTCGTGATTGCAGTGAGTTATGAAGAAACCAAAGTGTCAGTGCCACTTCACTCCTCCCATCCCCTGGGTACCTGTTGTCCTCCTCCTGAGAATTCGTTGCCCCTCTTCCTGGGAATCTGTTGCCCTCCCTCTGGGAATGAATCTGTTGCCCTCCCCCTGGGGTCCTGTTGCCCTCCCCCTGGGGACCTGTTGCCCTCCTCTGGGAATGAATCTGTTGCCCTCCCCCTGGGGTCCTGTTGCCCTCCCCCTGGGGACCTGTTGCCCTCCTCTGGGAATGAATCTGTTGCCCTCCCCCTGGGGACCTGTTGCCCTCCTCTGGGGACCTGTTGCCCTCCCCCTGGGTATCTGTTGTCCCTCTTCTTGGGAATCTGTTGTCCTCCCCCTGGGGACCTGTTGCCCTCCTCCTGGGGATCTGTTGTCCCTCTTCTTGGGAATCTGTTGTCCTCCCCCTGGGGACCTGTTGCCCTCCCCCTGGGTATCTGTTGTCCCTCTTCTTGGGAATCTGTTGTCTTCCCCCTGGGGACCTGTTGCCCTCCTCCTGGGAACATGTTGCCCATCTGTTTCCCATCTTCCTGGGAATCTATTGCCCTCCCCTGGGGACCTGTTGCCCTCCCCCTGGGGATCTGTTGTGAGTCTTGTGTTATTAAAGTTGTAGTAGAGATCTTACCACTGAACCAACGGCACCTAGATACATGGACTAGTTAATCTCACAGTGTGTGTATGTATGTGTGTGTGTATGAGTGTGTATGTGTGAGTGTGTGTATATGTGAGTGTGTGTGCGGGTGTGTGTGTGAGTGTGTGTGTGTGAGTGTGTGTATGTGTATATGAGTGTGTGAGTGTGATGTTCTGTGAATGTGTTCTTACATTAGTCAGGTAATATTAAAAAATTAAGTTTTGGATTCGTCAATTAGCTGCTACCGAGATGAAAACCCTCCGCAATTAAAAGAACAAAGATCTAGTAGTGTAGTAAAGAATGAAAGTGGAGATGTCCTCTTCACAGGGTGAGGAGTTATGTGATGCAATATATATATAAGGAGAGGTGTGTATAGATATGCACTGTATATATTGTTTCAGTAATGAATCCCTGGTCACTTTTATGGCCCGGCCTTTGACCTGACTTCCTCTCCCTATAAACATGTTGACATGCACGTACACCTGTAGCTTCACAACAGATGTTGACTTGCACGTACACCTGTAGCTTCACAACAGATGTTGACTTGCACGTACACCTGTAGCTTCACAACAGATGTTGACTTGCACGTACACCTGTAGCTTCACAACAGATGTTGACATGCACGTACACCTGTAGCTTCACAACAGGTTTTCAACGTTGGCGGTCAAGTCCTCCCTGGAGAGCTCGCGACTGTCCTCCATGGTTTTGTCCGCTGCTGCCTTCTCTCAGATGAGCAGCAGAGAGATGTGTAAGTCTGAGGTGGCCCCCTGTGCCTCACTACTGGGGGGCTGCATAATATATGCATGCATCCCTGGCAGGGTTCGATGTGCCTCACCACTGGGGGGCCATACCATTTACAGTATACATATCAGGGTTTCATACAGGATTTTTGGTTGGTTGGTTGGGGGGGGGGGAAGAAAAGTATCCAGCTTAGATTTTTTTTCAATGCCCACACTATACTAGTATGTATGTAGCTGGAAAGTGTTAGCCACTGATTTTATCTGTGGGTATAGGCTACATTTGCCAACTCAGTCACTTGCTAAACGTATTGCTTTATAAAATTCTGTCTTCCAAATTACTATAATGTTAGCAAAATGTCAATGTTGCACTAATTATAATATGACATCATACTTTTTGAAAATCCTGGGGGGGGGGGGGGGGGGGGAATCCCAGGTCCCCCCACCCCCTGTATGAAACCCTGCAAGATATGCATGCATCCCTGGCAGGGTTCAATGTGCCTCAATGCTAGAGGGGTATACCACCTACAGTATATATGCATGCATCTCTCTCAATGCTAGAGGGGTATACCACCTACAGTATATATGCATGCATCCTGGCAGGGTTCGATGTGCCTCAATGCTAGAGGGGTATACCACCTACAGTATATATGCATGCATCCCTGGCAGGGTTCGATGTGCCTCAATGCTAGAGGGGTATACCACCTACAATATATATGCATGCATCTCTCTCAATGCTAGAGGGGTATACCACCTACAGTATATATGCATGCATCTCTCTCAATGCTAGAGGGGTATACCACCTACAGTATATATGCATGCATCCCTGGCAGGGTTCAATGAGCCTCGCTACTGGGGGGGCCAATACCATTTACAATACATATGCATGCATCTCTGGCAGGGTTCGATGTGCCTCACTACTGGGGGACATGTGGGTGTCCATCTCGTAACTCGTGTTTGTGTTTACGTGACAGTAGAGTTCCTGGATAGAGACCGCCCTCATTTGAAACAGGAATTACTAGCACCTGAAGATGAATTCTCTTCTCTCCAAACAACCTCCTTCATCGTCATGCCTACCAGTTTTCTAAAAGCATGGTGAGCTAAGGGTTAAAGTTAGGGTTGTGAACAAGAACGACTTATTTTTTCCAGTTAATATAAAATGTAAACAAGAAAGCATTATCATCCTTACCACTATTTGTTGTTATTATTATTAATTGTTGTTGTGATTATTTTATTATTAATAATATTAATAGTTATTATTGTTGTTGTTGTTGTTGTTATTATTATTATTTTTATTTTATTATTTTTTTAATTTTATTATTATTATTATTACTATTACTATTATTATTACTATTACTATTACTATTATTATTATTATTATTATTATTATTATTATTATTATTATTATTATTATTATTATTATTATTACTATTACTATTACTATTACTATTATTACTATTATTACTACTACTACTATTATTATTATTATTATTATTATGATTATGATTATGATTATGATTATTATTATTATTATTATGTAGTTGTGGATGCACATTGAGTGCCGAGGATCGCTTTAAGATTGACAAGACTGCCATGGGGGATATCGTGAGTCGAATGGCAGCTGTTGGTATTACCGTTGCCAGTTCCAAAGAGCTGGCAGACACCCGGGATGTCGGCAAGAAAGGGGAGGAGGGAGAGGACGTGGAAGAGGTGGCCAGTGAGGTAAAGACTGAGGTGGAACTGGAGGAGATATTACGGAGCTGTAATGAAGCTACAAAGAGTGACTCAGACATCCCTTTGGTTCCTTCAGCTTCAGGTGCTGTATTGTTGTTGTTGTTGTTGTCATGGTTATTATTTATATGTAGCTATGCATCACATACTTCCCCCCCTCCCCCCCCCCCCCCCCCTCCCCCAGGTGTCGAGGGGCAGGTCCAGCCCTATGTGACGGACTTGGACTATCTCGAGGACAACTTCCAACTAATCGAGACTCTTGGAAAGGCACTAAAGATAGAAGATGAGGACGATATCGTTTTCCGCACGGACCAACGCAAGCCAGAGGCTGTCATCAGAGAAATGAGGGCCAAATCACGCAGCCTGAGGGCAAAGATCAGTCAAAAAATGGAAGCTACCAGAAAGCTGGAAGGTGTGTGTGGTGTGTGTGTGTGTGTGTGTGTGTGTGTGTGCAGCCATGGCCGTACTTGTGGAGAGCAGACATATAAACTTCCATTGTTTAAAGGTTGGCTACCTCGACTGGAGAGGCTAGCAGAGCTCAGGAAGTTGGACCAGTTTGAGAAGAACATCCTGCTCCTGCTCATCGGCTCCATGGTGTCCAAGAACCTCAGGAAGACAGGTCACTGGTCACTAGACATGTCCAAGCTTTTGAGGGGAGTAGTGTTCATTTGTGTGTGTGTGTGTGTGTGTGTGTGTGTATTGTGGTGTAGGCAGTTCTAGTTCTTCTGTGTTCGGTCACAGTTTGAGCATCGGGGCTATCATCAGCTTATTCTGTGAGGGACTGAAGGAGCAGATTGAGTCGAGGACTTATTTCTACAAGAACTCAAAACTGGTCAGAATAAGCTTCTAGTCCAGCCACTGTGGCTGATGTGTAATTGCGAGGCAGAGACTGCTAGCAAGTCCTCCATTGCTAGTATGTGTGTGTGATTGAAGTTGGAGGAGGGTGGATGGAAGGGTGTCGGGATTAAGCTGTTTGGGTAGGAGAGATGTATCATCCTGAGACTCTGCACGTTATTAGTTCCTGGGTGTTTGGCAGACTGAAATCAGTGGGGTTTAGAACATTGTGCATGCCTCATGAATAACAACTAGGTAGCGATGTTCAAACATTTGGTCGTCGATTGCGTAATACTAATAAAAAATATGAGAATGTTTTTTTTTTGTTATTCCCACACACTTACACGAGGCCTGTTTATTGCTCCGTGTGATGAATGCATGCATGCCTGAGGCAAAAAGGTATTTCATAATCATATAGTCTCACTTCACTCGATGGTCACAATAGTAATAGTAATAATAATAATAATAATAATAGTAGTTACTAAGTAGTAGTAGTAGTAATAATAGTAGTAGTAGTAGTAATAATAATAGTAATAATAATAGTAGTAATAATAAAAATAATAAAAATAATAAATAAATAAAAATAAATAATAATAATAATAATAATAATAATAATAATAATAATAATAATAATAATAATAATAACAATAATAATAATAATAATAATAATAACAACAACACCAACAGCAGCAACAACAACAACAACAACAACAATAATAATAATAATAATAATAATAATAATAATAATAATAATAATAATAATAATAATAATAATAATAATAATAATAATAATAATAATAATAATAATAATAATAATAATAATAATAATAATAATAATAATAATAATAATAATAATAATAATAATGGTAGTAGTAGTAGTAGTAATAATAATAGTAATAGTAGTTAAATAGAGGTATGCTTGCTTTGAATTGCTACCTTCCTGCAAACCATGATTTTGGTATTTTGTTAGTCACAGGCAGACTACCGGGCACAGTGTGTGCATGTGTTTGTGTGTGTGTGTGGTGTTCAACTCTCCCATAATCTCATCACATGACGAGTAGCTATGTATACATATGTAATGAGTGGCTGGTAAATGTGATGACCATTTCCCATGTTCTCTCTCTCATCTTCTTGAAATCATGAATGCATAATGCATAACTCGAATTACTGTCAGCAGCACCTTCCTAGTGAATGTCAGTGATGATGAATCACTGACTGACCACATGCACGCATGCGCGCACGCACACACACACAACCTTCTGTGTGGCATTCAGTTTCCTACAAGGGGTTTCCCCCTCCCCATCAAGCAATTACGATATCATAATTGCTATTTGCTTTTAGTTGCTCAGTTAATTCACACTAGCAGTTTAATGAACAGCAACAGAGGAGGACAGAGGAGAGGGACAGAGGAGAGTGACAGGGGAGAGTGACAGGGGAGAGTGACAGGGGAGAGTGACAGAGGAGAGTGACAGGGGAGAGTGACAGAGGAGAGTGACAGAGGAGAGCAACAGAGGAGAGTGACAGGGGAGAGTGACAGGGGAGAGTGACAGGGGAGAGTGACAGAGGAGAGTGACAGGGGAGAGTGACAGGGGAGAGTGACAGGGGAGAGTGACAGAGGAGAGTGACAGAGGAGAGTGACAGAGGAGAGTGACAGGGGAGAGTGACAGGGGAGAGTGACAGGGGAGAGTGACAGGGGAGAGTGACAGAGGAGAGCAACAGGGGAGAGTGACAGAGGAGAGTGACAGGGGAGAGTGACAGGGGAGAGCGACAGGGGAGAGCGACAGGGGAGAGCGACAGGGGAGAGGGACAGGGGAGAGTGACAGGGGAGAGTGACAGGGGGGAGTGACAGAGGAGAGCGACAGGGGAGAGCGACAGGGGAGAGCGACAGGGGAGAGCGACAGGGGAGAGCGACAGGGGAGAGCGACAGGGGAGAGTGACAGGGGAGAGTGACAGAGGAGAGTGACAGGGGAGAGTGACAGGGAGAGTGACAGGGGAGAGTGACAGAGGAGAGCAACAGGGGAGAGTGACAGAGGAGAGTGACAGGGGAGAGTGACAGGGGAGAGTGACAGGGGAGAGTGACAGGGGAGAGTGACAGGGGAGAGTGACAGAGGAGAGTGACAGGGGAGAGTGACAGAGGAGAGTGACAGAGGAGAGTGACAGAGGAGAGTGACAGGGGAGAGTGACAGAGGAGAGTGACAGAGGAGAGTGACAGGGGAGAGTGACAGAGAAGAGTGACAGGGGAGAGTGACAGAGGAGAGTGACAGGGGAGAGTGACAGAGGAGAGTGACAGAGGAGAGTGACAGGGGAGAGTGACAGGGGAGAGTGACAGAGGAGAGTGACAGAGGAGAGTGACAGAGGAGAGTGACAGGGGAGAGTGACAGGGGAGGTGACAGGGGAGAGTGACAGGGGAGAGTGACAGGGGAGAGTGACAGAGGAGAGCAACAGAGGAGAGTGACAGGGGAGAGTGAGAGGGGAGAGTGACAGGGGAGAGTGACAGGGGAGAGTGACAGGGGAGAGTGACAGGGGAGAGTGACAGAGGAGAGTGACAGAGAAGAGTGACAGAGAAGAGTGACAGGGGAGAGTGACAGGGGAGAGTGACAGGGGAGAGTGACAGAGGAGGAGAGTGACAGGGGAGAGTGACAGAGGAGAGTGACAGGGGAGAGTGACAGGGGAGAGTGACAGGGGAGAGTGACAGGGGAGAGTGACAGGGGAGAGTGACAGAGGAGGAGAGTGACAGGGGAGAGTGACAGAGGAGAGTGACAGGGGAGAGTGACAGGGGAGAGTGACAGGGGAGAGTGGCAGAGGAGAGTGACAGGGGAGAGTGACAGGGGAGAGTGACAGAGGAGAGTGACAGGGGAGAGTGACAGGGGAGAGTGACAGAGTGACAGGGGAGAGTGACAGGGGAGAGTGACAGAGGAGAGTGACAGAGGAGAGTGACAGGGGAGAGTGACAGAGGAGAGTGACAGGGGAGAGTGACAGGGGAGAGTGACAGAGGAGAGTGACAGGGGAGAGTGACAGAGGAGAGTGACAGGGGAGAGTGACAGGGGAGAGCGACAGGGGAGAGCGACAGGGGAGAGCGACAGGGGAGAGGGACAGGGGAGAGTGACAGGGGAGAGTGACAGGGGGGAGTGACAGAGGAGAGCGACAGGGGAGAGCGACAGGGGAGAGCGACAGGGGAGAGCGACAGGGGAGAGCGACAGGGGAGAGCGACAGGGGAGAGCGACAGGGGAGAGTGACAGAGGAGAGTGACAGAGGAGAGTGACAGAGGAGAGTGACAGGGGAGAGTGACAGGGGAGAGTGACAGGGGAGAGTGACAGGGGAGAGTGACAGGGGAGAGTGACAGAGGAGAGCAACAGAGGAGAGTGACAGGGGAGAGTGACAGGGGAGAGTGACAGGGGAGAGTGACAGGGGAGAGTGACAGGGGAGAGTGACAGGGGAGAGTGACAGAGGAGAGTGACAGAGAAGAGTGACAGGGGAGAGTGACAGGGGAGAGTGACAGGGGAGAGTGACAGAGGAGGAGAGTGACAGGGGAGAGTGACAGAGGAGAGTGACAGGGGAGAGTGACAGGGGAGAGTGACAGGGGAGAGTGACAGGGGAGAGTGACAGGGGAGAGTGACAGAGGAGGAGAGTGACAGGGGAGAGTGACAGAGGAGAGTGACAGGGGAGAGTGACAGGGGAGAGTGACAGGGGAGAGTGGCAGAGGAGAGTGACAGGGGAGAGTGACAGAGGAGAGTGACAGGGGAGAGTGACAGGGGAGAGTGACAGAGTGACAGGGGAGAGTGACAGGGGAGAGTGACAGAGGAGAGTGACAGAGGAGAGTGACAGGGGAGAGTGACAGAGGAGAGTGACAGGGGAGAGTGACAGGGGAGAGTGACAGAGGAGAGTGACAGGGGAGAGTGACAGAGGAGAGTGACAGGGGAGAGTGACAGGGGAGAGCGACAGGGGAGAGCGACAGGGGAGAGCGACAGGGGAGAGGGACAGGGGAGAGTGACAGGGGAGAGTGACAGGGGGGAGTGACAGAGGAGAGCGACAGGGGAGAGCGACAGGGGAGAGCGACAGGGGAGAGCGACAGGGGAGAGCGACAGGGGAGAGCGACAGGGGAGAGCGACAGGGGAGAGCGACAGGGGAGAGCGACAGGGGAGAGCGACAGGGGAGAGCGACAGGGGAGAGCGACAGGGGAGAGCGACAGAGGAGAGCGACAGGGGAGAGCGACAGGGGAGAGCGACAGGGGAGAGTGACAGGGGAGAGTGACAGGGGAGAGTGACAGGGGAGAGTGACAGGGGAGAGTGACAGGGGAGAGTGACAGAGGAGGAGAGTGACAGGGGAGAGTGACAGAGGAGAGTGACAGGGGAGAGTGACAGGGGAGAGTGACAGGGGAGAGTGACAGGGGAGAGTGACAGAGGAGGAGAGTGACAGGGGAGAGTGACAGAGGAGAGTGACAGGGGAGAGTGACAGGGGAGAGTGACAGGGGAGAGTGGCAGAGGAGAGTGACAGGGGAGAGTGACAGGGGAGAGTGACAGAGGAGAGTGACAGGGGAGAGTGACAGGGGAGAGTGACAGAGTGACAGGGGAGAGTGACAGGGGAGAGTGACAGAGGAGAGTGACAGAGGAGAGTGACAGGGGAGAGTGACAGAGGAGAGTGACAGGGGAGAGTGACAGGGGAGAGTGACAGGGGAGAGTGACAGGGGAGAGTGACAGAGGAGAGCGACAGGGGAGAGCGACAGGGGAGAGCGACAGGGGAGAGCGACAGGGGAGAGCGACAGGGGAGAGCGACAGGGGAGAGCGACAGGGGAGAGCGACAGGGGAGAGCGACAGGGGAGAGCGACAGGGGAGAGCGACAGAGGAGAGCGACAGGGGAGAGCGACAGGGGAGAGCGACAGGGGAGAGCGACAGGGGAGAGCGACAGGGGAGAGTGACAGGGGAGAGTGACAGGGGAGAGTGACAGAGGAGAGTGAGACAGGGGAGAGTGACAGGGGAGAGTGACAGGGGAGAGTGACAGAGGAGAGTGACAGAGAAGAGTGACAGGGGAGAGTGACAGGGGAGAGTGACAGGGGAGAGTGACAGAGGAGGAGAGTGACAGGGGAGAGTGACAGAGGAGAGTGACAGGGGAGAGTGACAGGGGAGAGTGACAGGGGAGAGTGACAGGGGAGAGTGACAGGGGAGAGTGACAGAGGAGGAGAGTGACAGGGGAGAGTGACAGAGGAGAGTGACAGGGGAGAGTGACAGGGGAGAGTGACAGGGGAGAGTGGCAGAGGAGAGTGACAGGGGAGAGTGACAGGGGAGAGTGACAGAGGAGAGTGACAGGGGAGAGTGACAGAGTGACAGGGGAGAGTGACAGGGGAGAGTGACAGAGGAGAGTGACAGAGGAGAGTGACAGGGGAGAGTGACAGAGGAGAGTGACAGGGGAGAGTGACAGGGGAGAGTGACAGAGGAGAGTGACAGGGGAGAGTGACAGAGGAGAGTGACAGGGGAGAGTGACAGGGGAGAGCGACAGGGGAGAGCGACAGGGGAGAGCGACAGGGGAGAGGGACAGGGGAGAGTGACAGGGGAGAGTGACAGGGGGGAGTGACAGAGGAGAGCGACAGGGGAGAGCGACAGGGGAGAGCGACAGGGGAGAGTGACAGGGGGGAGTGACAGAGGAGAGCGACAGGGGAGAGTGACAGGGAGAGTGACAGGGGAGAGCGACAGGGGAGAGTGACAGAGGAGAGCGACAGAGGAGAGTGACAGGGGAGAGTGACAGGGAGAGTGACAGGGGAGAGTGACAGGGGAGAGTGACAGGGAGAGTGACAGGGGAGAGCGACAGGGGAGAGTGACAGAGGAGAGTGACAGAGGAGAGTGACAGGGGAGAGTGACAGAGGAGAGTGACAGAGGAGAGTGACAGGGGAGAGTGACAGAGGAGAGTGACGGGGAGAGTGACAGAGGAGAGTGACAGGGGAGAGTGACAGAGGAGAGTGACAGGGGAGAGTGACAGAGGAGAGTGACAGAGGAGAGTGACAGAGGAGAGTGACAGGGGAGAGTGACAGGGGAGAGTTAGTGTATGAACTTGGCAATTTAGCAGACAGCATTGTTTATGACACAATACGACAGTTTTTCTCTTTGAATGTGTCCAAAATGGAACTGCAATAGTTCAGGCCCTTCACTTGCGATACGCATGAGCCTAGCAAGGTTAGTGTTACTTAATGTTACTTAATCTATTTTGAAACAATGCTAAAACTTGGGCATCTCTTTTCCCTCACCCCCACCCCAACCAAGAATCCTGGTACTGCATTTAGCTAAGGACATGCTACAAAAAAATGTTCTTTTTTACCTTTCAAGTATAATTACCTTCCATAGGTATCGGAGGGCTTGGTGCATATTTCAGACCCGCCTCTCCATACCCGAGGGAACTTCCTGGACTCTGTGGTGGAGTTAGACCGCAGACTTCTGGACTACATTGTTGGCCTGGACACAGAGATCAACGAGCTGGTGGATGGAAGTGTACGACGCTTGATATGTTAATAAATATTATATGTAGACAGCATTGTGCACTCATTAGTAAGGAATGTCGAGCCTGTTGCACTCCCAGACATTCCTCATTACAATTTAGACATGTAACGTCTAAAAGCTATCTTGTACCATGTGTCTTGCGGCAATGTGGACATTCTCCCAGGATCATTGTGGGTGTACAGAGAGTTCTCTCCTCCCAGTCCATACTGGCTAGGCTAGTGAGGTGCCTCCCACTAGGGCTGGAGGAGCTGGAGGGCTGTAGGGATAGGGTTGTGGATAGGACTAGGGCTGTGGATAGGGCTAGGCTGTGGGGCTAGGGCTGTGGATAGGACTAGGACTGTGGGGCTAGGGCTGTGGATAGGGCTAGGGTTGTGGATAGGACTAGGGCTGTGGGTCTAGGGATGTAAGGCTAGGGCTGTGGATATGGCTAGGGATGTGGATAGGGCTAGGGATGTGGATAGGACTACGGCTGTGGATAGGACTAGGGCTGTGGGGCTAGGGATGTAAGGCTAGGGCTGTGGATAGGGCTAGGCTGTGGGGCTAGGGCTGTGGATAGGACTAGGGCTGTGGGTCTAGGGATGTAAGGCTAGGGCTGTGAATAGGGTTGTGGATAGGGCTAGGGATGTGGATAGGGCTAGGCTGTGGGGCTAGGGCTGTGGATAGGACTAGGACTGTGGGGCTAGGGCTGTGGATAGGGCTAGGGTTGTGGATAGGACTAGGGCTGTGGATAGGGCTAGGCTGTGGGGCTAGGGCTGTGGATAGGACTAGGGCTGTGGGTCTAGGGATGTAAGGCTAGGGCTGTGGATAGGGCTTTGGCTAGGGATGTGGATAGGGCTAGGGATGTGGGGCTAGGGATGTGGATAGGACTAGGGCTGTGGATAGGGCTAGGCTGTGGGGCTAGGGCTGTGGATAGGGCTTTGGCTAGGGATGTGGATAGGGCTAGGGATGTGGATAGGGCTAGGACTGTGGGGCTAGGGCTGTGGATAGGGCTAGGGTTGTGGATAGGACTAGGGCTGTGGGTCTAGGGATGTAAGGCTAGGGCTGTGGATAGGGCTGTGGATAGGGCTAGGGATGTGGATAGGGCTAGGGCTGTGGATAGGGCTAGGGCTGTGGAGCTAGGGATGTGGATAGGACTAGGGCTGTGGGGCTAGGGCTGTGGATAGGACTAGGGCTGTGGGTCTAGGGATGTAAGGCTAGGGCTGTGAATAGGGCTGTGGATAGGGCTAGGGATGTGGATAGGGCTAGGGCTGTGGATAGGGCTAGGGATGTGGATAGGGCTAGGCTGTGGGGCTAGGATTAGGTGGGCAACAGTTGGAAGTTTGTACCTCAATGGATATCTTGGGGGGGGACCATGGCAGCACTGGGCCATATGCAGAAGTTGTCCACTGCAGCACTGGGCCATGTGCGGGGGCTTAGTCAGCACATCTTTATTGTTGTCATTGTCATTGTTGTTGATGTTGTTATTGTTGTCGTATACATGTAGGACCTCTACACTCCTACAGTGAGTGTTGTCATTGTTGTTGTATACATGTAGGACCTCTACACTCCTACAGTGAGTGTTGTCATTGTTGTTGTATACATGTAGGACCTCTACACTCCTACAGTGAGTGTTGTCATTGTTGTTGTATACATGTAGGACCTCTACACTCCTACAGTGAGTGTTGTCATTGTTGTTGTATACATGTAGGACCTCTACACTCCTACAGTGAGTGTTGTCATTGTTGTTGTATACATGTAGGACCTCTACACTCCTACAGTGAGTGTTGTCATTGTTGTTGTATACATGTAGGACCTCTACACTCCTACAGTGAGTGTTGTCATTGTTGTTGTATACATGTAGGACCTCTACACTCCTACAGTGAGTGTTGTCATTGTTGTTGTATACATGTAGGACCTCTACACTCCTACAGTGAGTGTTGTCATTGTTGTTGTATACATGTAGGACCTCTACACTCCTACAGTGAGTGTTGTCATTGTTGTTGTATACATGTAGGACCTCTACACTCCTACAGTGAGTGTTGTCATTGTTGTTGTATACATGTAGGACCTCTACACTCCTACAGTGAGTGTTGTCATTGTTGTCGTATACATGTAGGACCTCTACACTCCTACAGTGAGTGTTGTCATTGTTGTTGTATACATGTAGGACCTCTACACTCCTACAGTGAGTGTTGTCATTGTTGTTGTATACATGTAGGACCTCTACACTCCTACAGTGAGTGTTGTCATTGTTGTCGTATACATGTAGGACCTCTACACTCCTACAGTGAGTGTTGTCATTGTTGTTGTATACATGTAGGACCTCTACACTCCTACAGTGAGTGTTGTCATTGTTGTCGTATACATGTAGGACCTCTACACTCCTACAGTGAGTGTTGTCATTGTTGTTGTATACATGTAGGACCTCTACACTCCTACAGTGAGTGTTGTCATTGTTGTTGTATACATGTAGGACCTCTACACTCCTACAGTGAGTGTTGTCATTGTTGTTGTATACATGTAGGACCTCTACACTCCTACAGTGAGTTTGAGGGACGTGTCACTTCCACAAGATCACAAACAGCTTCTCCTCAATACATTCAAATCCTTTGACCAGTTCCAGAAGGTTAAAATTACTTTAAATTTTTGTTGTTGTTGCTGTTGTTGCTGCTGTTGTTGCTGCTGTTTTTGTTGTTGCTGTTGTTGTTGCTGCTGTTGTTGCTGTTGCTGCTGTTGTTGTTGTGTTTTGTATTGAGGATATTCTGTTCTCTTTATAGACCTGCAAAGAGTTAGGACTGAGTACAAAGGGCACCAGTAAAGGCTTAAGCCTGCTCTTCTATGGGCCTTCTGGAACAGGTGTGTTTTAAACATAGCCAATAGCTAGCCTCCTTGTAGGTGCCTGCTTTGAAGAAAGCCACTCTAAACTCTTAAATGGTCTGGGGGCTGCAGTGTTCCTCTCTAAGAGTCCACCTGTGTGGGTATGTTTGGTAGTTGAGGTGGACTAGTACAGATATTGGACTATTAAAGGCTGTGTATGTGTCATCACCTCCAGAATGGGAAAATGAGAAACTACAAATCTAGAGCATAGCTGCATCACATAGAGTATCCTAACATGTGGAAAACACAAGTCCGGGTCCAGTTTCTCAGCCTTCAAGTCGAGGCATCTGTGATGCTCCTTTGTGAGCATATGGGAAGTGCCATCCTGATACCCTTATCGCTCCTTCAGTAATGTTCAGTTATTGAGAGCTTCCACGTTGGACTAAGAGTTTGTTCTTTGGAATCTGAATTACCATCTGGATCTGATGGAATCTTCTGGCAGTACGTGTACAACCACGTGAGAACTGTTGCTATGTGGGATCAACTTGTGTACAAAGGAGTTTGGATATCTGGAAGGCTGTCAGGGAGTCAGAATAGGAGTATTCGTAAACATTAAGCTGCTTGTTGCTGGGCACTGGACTCTCGCCAAAGCATACCTTGGGCACTCACAGCTAGTTCCTGGTGGGCTCCAATTAATAAGCATATCTTGGGCACTCACAGCTATAGAGCAGGGCAGATGACTCACCAGCATCTTGTCACCTCATTTGGATAGGGCCAGGTTTGTTAGAATCGGTTGAGCTTGGAGCTGGTCTAGATAGCTGAGTTGCTAGAATCGGAGCTTGAGCTAGGACCTGGAACAAAAATGGCCGGGGAGAATCATATTCCTGTCTACTTTTTCTGAGGCAGTCCTCTCTACTGTAATTACAGCGCATTGAGTGCCAGTATTGCTGAGCCAGGGAATTGTGGTCCGTACTTCTTGGTGGGTCAACTTTCACGGAGAGGTTGCGGTCTCTTCAAAGAAGCTTAGAAGGACAAGCTTGCAGGCCTTGAAGGTTTGTAGGAAGTAGGGGATTGAAATACCTAGTGCATGGTGCCTCTGGGAGGCACAGTAGTCTCATGTGAAGCGTAGGAAGTAGGGGATTGAAATACCTAGTGCATGGTGCCTCTGGGAGGCACAGTCAGTCTTGTGTGAAGCGTAGGAAGTAGGGGATTGAAATACCTAGTGCATGGTGCCTCTGGAAGGCACAGTCAGTCTTGTGTGAAGCGTAGGAAGTAGGGGATTGAAATACCTAGTGCATGGTGCCTCTGGAAGGCACAGTCAGTCTTGTGTGAAGCGTAGGAAGTAGGGGATTGAAATACCTAGTGCATGGTGCCTCTGGGAGGCACAGTCAGTCTTGTGTGAAGCGTCTTGTGTCACGTGCCTCAAGTGCATGGAAGCCATGAATACACTAAGCAGTCGACGCAGTGGGGAATTACCCCACAGTAACCTCAGAGGGGGTCAAAAGTTCTAATAAACTTGTAGTCGCCATAACTTCCCCCCTCTTTCCTCTGTGCAGATAATTTCGGTACCAAATTGTTGCTTATTCCATGTGCTTTCAAATGACGTGTTGAATGTCTATACGGACGCATTTTCGTAGAAGGTAAATCCAGTGACATCATAGTTACTAAAAGAAAACTGCCTATTTTCGGTACTGTGGCGATCATAGCTTTGCCACAGTTCACACTCAAGTTCTTTTTATTTTTTTTAATGTCATTTGAGAAGCTCTTTTGGTGCTCTGTGATATGAGCAATTCAGATATATTTTACTGCAAGCATTGTCAAAAGAGGTGGCCCATGGCAGTTTGGCTAACCCAGTGGCCAGTAGCTAATTAACAGAATATGCAACCAATTTCCATGTGCTTATAATGGCTGAGTGCTTTGACAAACTGAGTAAACAGGACTGGGAGATAGTCCTGCCACGAAATTGGGAGTGCATTTTTTTTTAGGCCCTTGATGTCGCTGGATCTTCTAAGATAATGTGCTTATGAAGACATTCAACATGTCATTTAAATTAAAAGAACACAGAATAAGCAGCCATTTAATATCAAAATTACTAGAAGAGAGGAAGAGTTATGGTGATTGCAAATTTGTTGCAACATTTTGAAGCGGATGGAGCGGTGCATTCTTTCTCAGCACTGACCACAGAAGACCAATAGCCTCTCCTTCCTAGAAGTCTTGGAAGACTAATTCTAATTCTGTGGCTCTCCTTGGAACCCACAGCGAGTGAGAATTATACTCTGCACAGAGATAGTGCAGACATTGAAGGGAAGATAGAGAAGAGGAATATAGTTTGAACAACTGTAGAGAGAAGTTGCTAGCCTAGCCTATGGCAGCTGTGGTTGGTAACACTGGAGACTTGCAGTTGTAGATCATCTAGGGGCTAACTAATTTAGCGTTATGTAGACTTGATATTTATTATTATTATTATTATTATTATTATTATTATTATTATTATTATTATTATTATTATTATTATTATTATTATTATTATTATTATTATTATCATTATTATTATTATTATTATTGTTGTTGTTGTTACTATTATTATTATTATTACTACTATAAGTTGTTATTGGGACAATAAGGACCCTCCAGCATTCTGAGGGTTAAAAGCATCTGTGTGCATGTGGAAGAGATGGCAGATTCAGCTTAGCCAATAAGGCCAAGAGAAGTGGCTTGTGTATCAGCAGAAGAACTAATGTGACATGCAGTCAGAGAAGACCATATTCCGTATCATTCTTCTTCTCTTGAAGGTAATTTTAAAACCGGTAATTTTTCTAAATGAAGTAATGATGAAACGGTGAGTGGCATTTCTTGAAACAAAAAATGGTTCCCTCTACAATTAAGGTCACATATAAACAGTATGTATGCAAGGAATTCAGTGTGAGGGTTGGAACTAGCAGCATGCGTCCGTCCGTCCCTACGTGGTACATGCCTGGGTGCATTTAACACTGCATGGCTTTGCGTGGGAGCTTGATTGCAGTGCCCTGGGGGTTAACATGATCTTGTTGGTGTCTGTAGGGAAGACAATGACAGCAAATGCTGTGGCCAATCACCTCAACAAGAAAGTTCTTCTCATTTCAGTCTCGCTTCTCGTTGATAAGGACCTGACTAAAGTATGATATTATTGACATGTACCATCATCCTTTCTCGATCCCCTTTATTGTCGTCAATCATACCTTTTTCCATACCCTTCTCCTCCACACCCTCCTGCCTTACTGTACCTCCCACCTTATCCCCGTATCGTTCACACCTTAGCTTAACTCTGCATCTTCCTCCATGCCTTACCTTTTCTCCACATCTTCCACACCAGAACTTATCTCCACACCTTAGTTTGTGCCACACTTCCTCCACACCTTACCTTATCCCACACTTTCATCCACACCTTACCTTATCACCTTATCCCACACTTTCATCCACACCTTACCTTGTGCCACACTTTCCTCCACACCTTACCTTATCCCACACTTTCATCCACACCTTACCTTATCCCACACTTTCAACCACACCTTATCCCACACTTTCAACCACACCTTATCCCACACTTTCCCCCTCACCTTACCTTATCCCACACTTCCCCCACACCTTACCTTATCCCACACTTTCAACCACACCTTACCTTATCCCACACTTTCAACCACACCTTATCACATTGTCCCACGCTTTCATCCACACCTTACCTTATCCCACACTTTCCCCACACCTTACCTTATCCCACCAACCACACCTTACCTTATCCCACACTTTCCCCACACCTTACCTTATCCCACACTTTCAACCACACCTTACCTTATCCCACACTTTCAGCCACACCTTACCTTATCACATTATCCCACACTTTCATCCACACCTTACCTTATCCCACACTTCCCCCCACACCTTACCTTATCCCACACTTCCCCCCACACCTTACCTTATTCCTCACCTTCCTCCACCTTGCCTATTCTCCACACCTTCATTTACATTTTATCTTGTCCCCACTTTCCCCCACACCTTACCTTATCCCACACTGAAATGGACAAGGAATCAGCATTGTGGTGGTGTGTTGATCCATACTTTATCCATTCCCTGAATTTTTCCCCATCCACATCTTGCATCCCTTCTCACCCCCCTCACCCCCATACATACATACACACACACATTTTCTTCTGTGATTGATGATTGGATGATCTTGCAGGAGCTGCTGCGATTTCTTTTTCGTGAGGCCAAGATTCACAATGCCATTCTGTTCTTTGATGAATGTGAATTTCTCTTTGAATCACGAAATTCTCGTCCTAACCCAACGCTGGGCATCTTGCTGACAGAGGTAAGGGAAGCCTGGGAGGGGAGGAGAGCAGGAACAGAAGGAAGAGAGGAAAAGTGTGTGGGGTGGATGTGTTCGCAGGAACAATTTACGATTTTTGTTTGATGTTTTCATTTGGTGTTGAGTTTGCTGTTGTGTTGTTGACTTCAGATAGAGCAGTACAGTGGCATCATAATCCTTGCTACCAACAGACACTATGACCTGGACGAAGCCATGCACAGAAGGTGATGAAACAGTAGAGATGTGTATTAGCAAACAGTAGAGATGTGTATTAGCAAACAGTAGAGATGTGTATTAGCAAACAGTAGAGATGTGTATTAGCAAACAGTAGAGATGTGTATTAGCAAACAGTAGAGATGTGTATTAGCAAACAAACAGTAGAGATGTGTATTAGCAAACAGTAGAGATGTGTATTAGAGCAAATGTACTCCATTTTAAAATCTGTTGTAATATTTGCTGTGTGTAGATTCCTGCTCATTGTAATTATAAAGGGGCACATAATGGGTGTGCACCTGCAATGTAGAGAGTGAGTGCTGAGTATGTGTGTGCACTAGCAATGTAGAGAGTGAGTGCTGAGTATGTGTGTGCACTAGCAATGTAGAGAGTGAGTGCTGAGTATGTGTGTAGCACTAGCAATGTAGAGAGTGAGTGCTGAGTATGTGTGTGCAGAACTTCCAATGTAGAGAGTGAGTGCTGAGTATGTGTGTGTTACTTGCCAACCTTACACATGCATAATGATGTACGTGTAGATTCGACGTACTTCAACCTGCCACATTGGTCACGTGTGTGTCCCCATAGAGCTATTGTCAACCTACCTCAACCCAGTATGATGTTGGTCCAGTGTGTGTCCCCATAGAGCTATTGTCAACCTACTTCAACCTGCCTCAACCCAATGTGATGTTGGTCCAGTGTGTGTCCCCATAGAGCTATTGTCAACCTACCTCAACCCAGTATGATGTTGGTCCAGTGTGTGTCCCCATAGAGCTCTTGTCAACCTACTACTTCAACCTGCCTCAATCCAGTATGGTGTCAGTGTGTGTCACCATAGAGCTCTTGTCAACCTACTTCAACCTGCCTCAACCCAGTGTGTTATTGGTCCAATATGTGTCCCCATAGAGCTGACCTCCCTCCACCAAGTGTGGTGTTCTGAATGCCACTAATGATGACTCACATTTTTCTATTCTCTAACTTTACTGCCTCATTCCTGATTTAGGATCCAACTTGCTCTCCCTTTCTCAGTCCCAGACTACATTCTGCGTGAGGAGATTTGGATGTCTCATGTCCCAGGTAGGTGCAGGTGTGGGGGTTAGATTTTGTGAAGTGTGTGGTGATAGGGGGATTGTGTGTGTGTGGGGGGGAGGGGGGGATTGTGTGTGTCTATGGGACTAAGATCTTACTCATACGTGACCCTTCGACACTACTCCAGCTCCGATCGCCTCCAAGGGCATCAACTGGAAGAACCTGGCCCTCGAGCATGAGCTCACCGGTGGGCTCATCTGCAATGCCGTCCTCTCTGCCCTCTCTCTGGCCCTGAAGGAGAGTGGCTGTGGAGGAGAAGAGGAGCAGCCTGTCCTCACAGAGCTCCTGCTCTCCCGAGGGGCCAAGCTCCAGCTCACAGGGCTGCTCGAGATGGTGGATTTTGAGCGCCGCATCATCCCCACATTCGGGATCCGCGATCTCGTCCTGGAGGCCGACGTCAAGAAGCAGCTGGAGCTGGTGCTCAGTGCAGGCAAGACGGGCAAGCTCATCTCCTCGCAGTGGGGGTTTTGTGGACCAGAAAATGTGGCCCAGGGGTATGGGGTATCCGTCCTCGTCTGTGGACCTTCTGGTGCTGGGAAGACTGCCATTGCTAAAGCCCTAGCCTATGAACTGGGCCAGCCCATAAAGGTCAGCGTCGAGTATCTTCTTCATCATGTGGGCCGACTTTATCGCTAAATATTGCCCTGGTTTTTGTTTCACTCTCTTCTCCCACTCCTCACACACACACACACTCACAAACACACACACATACACTCACACACACACTCACAAACACACACACACACACTCACACCACACACTCACACATACACTCACACACATACACTCACACACCACACTCACATACACACACACACCACACTCACATACACATACACTCACACACACTCACACACACCACACTCACACACACTCACACACACACACACAGGAGGCCACTTGCACAGAGCTTCTCTCTCACACAGTGAGCATGCAGATCAGGACTGCCAGAGGGATTGCTCCTTTTTTCAGAGAGGCAGAGAGGACCAATGCCATCGTTGTCCTGGATGGCTCCGAGATCTTGCTCTCCAACATGTCAAGTGAGTTTAGTTAGAAGAACAATTATTAGTGGAGTGCTGAAGGACTAGTGTGCATGGCATGATGCATGTTCACTAGATGTATAAGTGAGTGTTGAAGGACTAGTATGCATGGCATGATGCATGTTCACTAGATGTATAAGTGAGTGTTGAAGGACTAGTGTGCATGGCATGATGCATGTTCACAGTGAGTGTTGAAGGACTAGTATGCATGGCATGATGCATGTTCACTAGATGTATAAGTGAGTGCTGAAGGACTAGTGTGCATGGCATGATGCATGTTCACTAGATGTATAAGTGAGTGCTGAAGGACTAGTATGCATGGCATGATGCATGTTCACTAGATGTATAAGTGAGTGCTGAAGGACTAGTGTGCATGGCATGATGCATGTTCACTAGATGTATAAGTGAGTGCTGAAGGACTAGTGTGCATGGCATGATACATGTTCACTAGATGTATAAGTGAGTGTTGAAGGACTAGTGTGCATGGCATGATGCATGTTCACTAGATGTATAAGTGAGTGCTGAAGGACTAGTGTGCATGGCATGATGCATGTTCACTAGATGTATAAGTGAGTGCTGAAGGACTAGTGTGCATGGCATGATGCATGTTCACTAGATGTATAAGTGAGTGCTGAAGGACTAGTATGCATGGCATGATGCATGTTCACTAGATGTATAAGTGAGTGCTGAAGGACTAGTATGCATGGCATGATGCATGTTCACTAGATGTATAAGTGAGTGTTGAAGGACTAGTGTGCATGGCATGATGCATGTTCACTAGATGTATAAGTGAGTGTTGAAGGACTAGTGTGCATGGCATGATGCATGTTCACTAGATGTATAAGTGAGTGCTGAAGGACTAGTGTGCATGGCATGATGCATGTTCACTAGATGTATAAGTGAGTGTTGAAGGACTAGTGTGCATGGCATGATGCATGTTCACTAGATGTATAAGTGAGTGCTGAAGGACTAGTATGCATGGCATGATGCATGTTCACTAGATGTATAAGTGAGTGCTGAAGGACTAGTGTGCATGGCATGGTGCATGTTCACTAGATGTATAAGTGAGTGCTGAAGGACTAGTGTGCATGGCATGGTGCATGTTCACTAGATGTATAAGTGAGTGCTGAAGGACTAGTATGCATGGCATGATGCATGTTCACTAGATGTATAAGTGAGTGTTGAAGGACTAGTGTGCATGGCATGATGCATGTTCACTAGATGTATAAGTGAGTGCTGAAGGACTAGTGTGCATGGCATGATGCATGTTCACTAGATGTATAAGTGAGTGCTGAAGGACTAGTATGCATGGCATGATGCATGTTCACTAGATGTATAAGTGAGTGCTGAAGGACTAGTGTGCATGGCATGATGCATGTTCACTAGATGTATAAGTGAGTGCTGAAGGACTAGTATGCATGGCATGATGCATGTTCACTAGATGTATAAGTGAGTGCTGAAGGACTAGTGTGCATGGCATGATGCATGTTCACTAGATGTATAAGTGAGTGCTGAAGGACTAGTGTGCATGGCATGATGCATGTTCACTAGATGTATAAGTGAGTGTTGAAGGACTAGTATGCATGGCATGATGCATGTTCACTAGATGTATAAGTGAGTACTGAAGGACTAGTGTGCATGGCATGATGCATGTTCACTAGATGTATAAGTGAGTGCTGAAGGACTAGTGTGCATGGCATGATGCATGTTCACTAGATGTATAAGTGAGTGCTGAAGGACTAGTGTGCATGGCATGATGCATGTTCACTAGATGTATAAGTGAGTGCTGAAGGACTAGTGTGCATGGCATGGTGCATGTTCACTAGATGTATAAGTGAGTACTGAAGGACTAGTGTGCATGGCATGATGCATGTTCACTAGATGTATAAGTGAGTGCTGAAGGACTAGTGTGCATGGCATGGTGCATGTTCACTAGATGTATAAGTGAGTGCTGAAGGACTAGTGTGCATGGCATGATGCATGTTCACTAGATGTATAAGTGAGTGCTGAAGGACTAGTATGCATGGCATGATGCATGTTCACTAGATGTATAAGTGAGTGCTGAAGGACTAGTGTGCATGGCATGATGCATGTTCACTAGATGTATAAGTGAGTGTTGAAGGACTAGTGTGCATGGCATGATGCATGTTCACTAGATGTATAAGTGAGTGTTGAAGGACTAGTGTGCATGGCATGATGCATGTTCACTAGATGTATAAGTGAGTGCTGAAGGACTAGTGTGCATGGCATGATGCATGTTCACTAGATGTATAAGTGAGTGTTGAAGGACTAGTGTGCATGGCATGATGCATGTTCACTAGATGTATAAGTGAGTGCTGAAGGACTAGTATGCATGGCATGATGCATGTTCACTAGATGTATAAGTGAGTGCTGAAGGACTAGTGTGCATGGCATGATGCATGTTCACTAGATGTATAAGTGAGTGCTGAAGGACTAGTATGCATGGCATGATGCATGTTCACTAGATGTATAAGTGAGTGCTGAAGGACTAGTATGCATGGCATGATGCATGTTCACTAGATGTATAAGTGAGTGCTGAAGGACTAGTATGCATGGCATGATGCATGTTCACTAGATGTATAAGTGAGTGTTGAAGGACTAGTATGCATGGCATGATGCATGTTCACTAGATGTATAAGTGAGTGCTGAAGGACTAGTATGCATGGCATGATGCATGTTCACTAGATGTATAAGTGAGTGCTGAAGGACTAGTGTGCATGGCATGATGCATGTTCACTAGATGTATAAGTGAGTGCTGAAGGACTAGTATGCATGGCATGGTGCATGTTCACTAGATGTATAAGTGAGTGCTGAAGGACTAGTATGCATGGCATGATGCATGTTCACTAGATGTATAAGTGAGTGCTGAAGGACTAGTGTGCATGGCATGGTGCATGTTCACTAGATGTATAAGTGAGTGCTGAAGGACTAGTATGCATGGCATGGTGCATGTTCACTAGATGTATAAGTGAGTGCTGAAGGACTAGTGTGCATGGCATGATGCATGTTCACTAGATGTATAAGTGAGTGCTGAAGGACTAGTGTGCATGGCATGATGCATGTTCACTAGATGTATAAGTGAGTGCTGAAGGACTAGTATGCATGGCATGATGCATGTTCACTAGATGTATAAGTGAGTGTTGAAGGACTAGTGTGCATGGCATGATGCATGTTCACTAGATGTATAAGTGAGTGCTGAAGGACTAGTGTGCATGGCATGATGCATGTTCACTAGATGTATAAGTGAGTGCTGAAGGACTAGTGTGCATGGCATGATGCATGTTCACTAGATGTATAAGTGAGTACTGAAGGACTAGTATGCATGGCATGATGCATGTTCACTAGATGTATAAGTGAGTGCTGAAGGACTAGTGTGCATGGCATGATGCATGTTCACTAGATGTATAAGTGAGTGCTGAAGGACTAGTATGCATGGCATGATGCATGTTCACTAGATGTATAAGTGAGTGCTGAAGGACTAGTATGCATGGCATGATGCATGTTCACTAGATGTATAAGTGAGTGCTGAAGGACTAGTATGCATGGCATGATGCATGTTCACTAGATGTATAAGTGAGTGCTGAAGGACTAGTGTGCATGGCATGATACATGTTCACTAGATGTATAAGTGTGTGTGTGTGTGTGTGTGTGGTATGTGTGTGTGTGGTGTGTGTGTGTTTGTGTGTGTGTGTATGCGCGCGCGTGCGCGCGCTAAGGTTTTAGTAATAGCACTAGCAGTAATATACATGAGACACACACTCTAGTAATAGCACTAGCAATATACATGAGACACACACTCTAGATGTATAAGTGAGTGCTGAAGGACTAGTATGCATGGCATGATGCATGTTCACTAGATGTATAAGTGAGTGCTGAAGGACTAGTGTGCATGGCATGATGCATGTTCACTAGATGTATAAGTGAGTGCTGAAGGACTAGTGTGCATGGCATGATGCATGTTCACTAGATGTATAAGTGAGTGCTGAAGGACTAGTGTGCATGGCATGATGCATGTTCACTAGATGTATAAGTGAGTGCTGAAGGACTAGTATGCATGGCATGATGCATGTTCACTAGATGTATAAGTGAGTGCTGAAGGACTAGTGTGCATGGCATGATGCATGTTCACTAGATGTATAAGTGAGTGCTGAAGGACTAGTGTGCATGGCATGATGCATGTTCACTAGATGTATAAGTGAGTGCTGAAGGACTAGTATGCATGGCATGATGCATGTTCACTAGATGTATAAGTGAGTGCTGAAGGACTAGTGTGCATGGCATGATGCATGTTCACTAGATGTATAAGTGAGTGCTGAAGGACTAGTATGCATGGCATGATGCATGTTCACTAGATGTATAAGTGAGTACTGAAGGACTAGTGTGCATGGCATGATGCATGTTCACTAGATGTATAAGTGAGTGCTGAAGGACTAGTGTGCATGGCATGATGCATGTTCACTAGATGTATAAGTGAGTGTTGAAGGACTAGTATGCATGGCATGATGCATGTTCACTAGATGTATAAGTGAGTGATGAAGGACTAGTATGCATGGCATGATGCATGTTCACTAGATGTATAAGTGAGTGCTGAAGGACTAGTATGCATGGCATGATGCATGTTCACTAGATGTATAAGTGAGTGCTGAAGGACTAGTGTGCATGGCATGGTGCATGTTCACTAGATGTATAAGTGAGTGCTGAAGGACTAGTGTGCATGGCATGATGCATGTTCACTAGATGTATAAGTGAGTGCTGAAGGACTAGTATGCATGGCATGATGCATGTTCACTAGATGTATAAGTGAGTGCTGAAGGACTAGTGTGCATGGCATGATGCATGTTCACTAGATGTATAAGTGAGTGCTGAAGGACTAGTATGCATGGCATGATGCATGTTCACTAGATGTATAAGTGAGTGCTGAAGGACTAGTATGCATGGCATGATGCATGTTCACTAGATGTATAAGTGAGTGCTGAAGGACTAGTATGCATGGCATGATGCATGTTCACTAGATGTATAAGTGAGTGCTGAAGGACTAGTGTGCATGGCATGATGCATGTTCACTAGATGTATAAGTGAGTGCTGAAGGACTAGTATGCATGGCATGATGCATGTTCACTAGATGTATAAGTGAGTGCTGAAGGACTAGTATGCATGGCATGATGCATGTTCACTAGATGTATAAGTGAGTGTTGAAGGACTAGTATGCATGGCATGATACATGTTCACTAGATGTATAAGTGAGTGCTGAAGGACTAGTGTGCATGGCATGATGCATGTTCACTAGATGTATAAGTGAGTGCTGAAGGACTAGTGTGCATGGCATGATGCATGTTCACTAGATGTATAAGTGAGTGCTGAAGGACTAGTATGCATGGCATGATACATGTTCACTAGATGTATAAGTGAGTGCTGAAGGACTAGTGTGCATGGCATGATGCATGTTCACTAGATGTATAAGTGAGTGCTGAAGGACTAGTATGCATGGCATGATACATGTTCACTAGATGTATAAGTGAGTGCTGAAGGACTAGTGTGCATGGCATGATGCATGTTCACTAGATGTATAAGTGAGTGCTGAAGGACTAGTGTGCATGGCATGATGCATGTTCACTAGATGTATAAGTGAGTGCTGAAGGACTAGTATGCATGGCATGATGCATGTTCACTAGATGTATAAGTGAGTGCTGAAGGACTAGTATGCATGGCATGATGCATGTTCACTAGATGTATAAGTGAGTGCTGAAGGACTAGTATGCATGGCATGATGCATGTTCACTAGATGTATAAGTGAGTGCTGAAGGACTAGTGTGCATGGCATGATGCATGTTCACTAGATGTATAAGTGAGTGCTGAAGGACTAGTATGCATGGCATGGTGCATGTTCACTAGATGTATAAGTGAGTGTTGAAGGACTAGTGTGCATGGCATGATGCATGTTCACTAGATGTATAAGTGAGTGCTGAAGGACTAGTGTGCATGGCATGATGCATGTTCACTAGATGTATAAGTGAGTGCTGAAGGACTAGTGTGCATGGCATGATGCATGTTCACTAGATGTATAAGTGAGTGCTGAAGGACTAGTATGCATGGCATGGTGCATGTTCACTAGATGTATAAGTGAGTGCTGAAGGACTAGTATGCATGGCATGATGCATGTTCACTAGATGTATAAGTGAGTACTGAAGGACTAGTATGCATGGCATGATGCATGTTCACTAGATGTATAAGTGAGTGTTGAAGGACTAGTGTGCATGGCATGATGCATGTTCACTAGATGTATAAGTGAGTGCTGAAGGACTAGTGTGCATGGCATGGTGCATGTTCACTAGATGTATAAGTGAGTGCTGAAGGACTAGTGTGCATGGCATGATGCATGTTCACTAGATGTATAAGTGAGTACTGAAGGACTAGTGTGCATGGCATGATGCATGTTCACTAGATGTATAAGTGAGTGTTGAAGGACTAGTGTGCATGGCATGATGCATGTTCACTAGATGTATAAGTGAGTGCTGAAGGACTAGTGTGCATGGCATGATGCATGTTCACTAGATGTATAAGTGAGTGCTGAAGGACTAGTATGCATGGCATGATGCATGTTCACTAGATGTATAAGTGAGTGCTGAAGGACTAGTGTGCATGGCATGGTGCATGTTCACTAGATGTATAAGTGAGTACTGAAGGACTAGTGTGCATGGCATGATGCATGTTCACTAGATGTATAAGTGAGTGTTGAAGGACTAGTGTGCATGGCATGATGCATGTTCACTAGATGTATAAGTGAGTGCTGAAGGACTAGTATGCATGGCATGATGCATGTTCACTAGATGTATAAGTGAGTGCTGAAGGACTAGTGTGCATGGCATGATGCATGTTCACTAGATGTATAAGTGAGTACTGAAGGACTAGTGTGCATGGCATGATGCATGTTCACTAGATGTATAAGTGAGTGTTGAAGGACTAGTGTGCATGGCATGATACATGTTCACTAGATGTATAAGTGAGTGCTGAAGGACTAGTATGCATGGCATGATGCATGTTCACTAGATGTATAAGTGAGTGTTGAAGGACTAGTGTGCATGGCATGGTGCATGTTCACTAGATGTATAAGTGAGTGCTGAAGGACTAGTATGCATGGCATGATGCATGTTCACTAGATGTATAAGTGAGTGTTGAAGGACTAGTATGCATGGCATGATGCATGTTCACTAGATGTATAAGTGAGTGCTGAAGGACTAGTATGCATGGCATGATGCATGTTCACTAGATGTATAAGTGAGTGTTGAAGGACTAGTGTGCATGGCATGGTGCATGTTCACTAGATGTATAAGTGAGTGCTGAAGGACTAGTGTGCATGGCATGATGCATGTTCACTAGATGTATAAGTGAGTGCTGAAGGACTAGTGTGCATGGCATGGTGCATGTTCACTAGATGTATAAGTGAGTGCTGAAGGACTAGTATGCATGGCATGATGCATGTTCACTAGATGTATAAGTGAGTACTGAAGGACTAGTGTGCATGGCATGATGCATGTTCACTAGATGTATAAGTGAGTGTTGAAGGACTAGTGTGCATGGCATGATGCATGTTCACTAGATGTATAAGTGAGTGCTGAAGGACTAGTATGCATGGCATGGTGCATGTTCACTAGATGTATAAGTGAGTGCTGAAGGACTAGTGTGCATGGCATGATGCATGTTCACTAGATGTATAAGTGAGTGCTGAAGGACTAGTGTGCATGGCATGATGCATGTTCACTAGATGTATAAGTGAGTGCTGAAGGACTAGTGTGCATGGCATGATGCATGTTCACTAGATGTATAAGTGAGTGTTGAAGGACTAGTATGCATGGCATGATGCATGTTCACTAGATGTATAAGTGAGTGCTGAAGGACTAGTGTGCATGGCATGATGCATGTTCACTAGATGTATAAGTGAGTGCTGAAGGACTAGTGTGCATGGCATGGTGCATGTTCACTAGATGTATAAGTGAGTGCTGAAGGACTAGTGTGCATGGCATGATGCATGTTCACTAGATGTATAAGTGAGTGCTGAAGGACTAGTGTGCATGGCATGGTGCATGTTCACTAGATGTATAAGTGAGTGCTGAAGGACTAGTGTGCATGGCATGATGCATGTTCACTAGATGTATAAGTGAGTGCTGAAGGACTAGTATGCATGGCATGGTGCATGTTCACTAGATGTATAAGTGAGTGCTGAAGGACTAGTATGCATGGCATGATGCATGTTCACTAGATGTATAAGTGAGTGCTGAAGGACTAGTGTGCATGGCATGATACATGTTCACTAGATGTATAAGTGTGTGTGTGTGTGTGTGTGTGTGTGGTATGTGTGTGTGTGGTGTGTGTGTGTTTGTGTGTGTATGTGTGTGTGTATGCGCGCGCGTGCGCGCGCTAAGGTTTTAGTAATAGCACTAGCAGTAATATACATGAGACACACACTCTAGATGTATAAGTGAGTGCTGAAGGAGTAGTATGCATGGCATGATGCATGTTCACTAGATGTATAAGTGAGTGCTGAAGGACTAGTATGCATGGCATGATACATGTTCACTAGATGTATAAGTGAGTGCTGAAGGACTAGTGTGCATGGCATGATGCATGTTCACTAGATGTATAAGTGAGTGCTGAAGGACTAGTATGCATGGCATGATGCATGTTCACTAGATGTATAAGTGAGTACTGAAGGACTAGTGTGCATGGCATGATGCATGTTCACTAGATGTATAAGTGAGTGTTGAAGGACTAGTATGCATGGCATGATGCATGTTCACTAGATGTATAAGTGAGTGCTGAAGGACTAGTGTGCATGGCATGATGCATGTTCACTAGATGTATAAGTGAGTACTGAAGGACTAGTATGCATGGCATGATGCATGTTCACTAGATGTATAAGTGAGTGCTGAAGGACTAGTATGCATGGCATGATGCATGTTCACTAGATGTATAAGTGAGTGCTGAAGGACTAGTGTGCATGGCATGATGCATGTTCACTAGATGTATAAGTGAGTGCTGAAGGACTAGTATGCATGGCATGATGCATGTTCACTAGATGTATAAGTGAGTGCTGAAGGACTAGTGTGCATGGCATGATGCATGTTCACTAGATGTATAAGTGAGTGCTGAAGGACTAGTGTGCATGGCATGATGCATGTTCACTAGATGTATAAGTGAGTGCTGAAGGACTAGTGTGCATGGCATGATGCATGTTCACTAGATGTATAAGTGAGTGCTGAAGGACTAGTGTGCATGGCATGATGCATGTTCACTAGATGTATAAGTGAGTGCTGAAGGACTAGTATGCATGGCATGATGCATGTTCACTAGATGTATAAGTGAGTGCTGAAGGACTAGTGTGCATGGCATGATGCATGTTCACTAGATGTATAAGTGAGTGCTGAAGGACTAGTATGCATGGCATGATGCATGTTCACTAGATGTATAAGTGAGTACTGAAGGACTAGTGTGCATGGCATGATGCATGTTCACTAGATGTATAAGTGAGTGCTGAAGGACTAGTGTGCATGGCATGGTGCATGTTCACTAGATGTATAAGTGAGTGCTGAAGGACTAGTGTGCATGGCATGATGCATGTTCACTAGATGTATAAGTGAGTGCTGAAGGACTAGTGTGCATGGCATGGTGCATGTTCACTAGATGTATAAGTGAGTGCTGAAGGACTAGTGTGCATGGCATGATGCATGTTCACTAGATGTATAAGTGAGTGCTGAAGGACTAGTGTGCATGGCATGATGCATGTTCACTAGATGTATAAGTGAGTGTTGAAGGACTAGTATGCATGGCATGATGCATGTTCACTAGATGTATAAGTGAGTGATGAAGGACTAGTATGCATGGCATGATGCATGTTCACTAGATGTATAAGTGAGTGCTGAAGGACTAGTATGCATGGCATGATGCATGTTCACTAGATGTATAAGTGAGTGCTGAAGGACTAGTGTGCATGGCATGGTGCATGTTCACTAGATGTATAAGTGAGTGCTGAAGGACTAGTATGCATGGCATGATGCATGTTCACTAGATGTATAAGTGAGTGCTGAAGGACTAGTATGCATGGCATGATGCATGTTCACTAGATGTATAAGTGAGTGCTGAAGGACTAGTGTGCATGGCATGATGCATGTTCACTAGATGTATAAGTGAGTGCTGAAGGACTAGTATGCATGGCATGATGCATGTTCACTAGATGTATAAGTGAGTGCTGAAGGACTAGTATGCATGGCATGATGCATGTTCACTAGATGTATAAGTGAGTGCTGAAGGACTAGTATGCATGGCATGATGCATGTTCACTAGATGTATAAGTGAGTGCTGAAGGACTAGTATGCATGGCATGATGCATGTTCACTAGATGTATAAGTGAGTGCTGAAGGACTAGTATGCATGGCATGATGCATGTTCACTAGATGTATAAGTGAGTGCTGAAGGACTAGTGTGCATGGCATGATGCATGTTCACTAGATGTATAAGTGAGTGCTGAAGGACTAGTGTGCATGGCATGATGCATGTTCACTAGATGTATAAGTGAGTGCTGAAGGACTAGTATGCATGGCATGATGCATGTTCACTAGATGTATAAGTGAGTGCTGAAGGACTAGTATGCATGGCATGATGCATGTTCACTAGATGTATAAGTGAGTGTTGAAGGACTAGTATGCATGGCATGATGCATGTTCACTAGATGTATAAGTGAGTGCTGAAGGACTAGTGTGCATGGCATGATGCATGTTCACTAGATGTATAAGTGAGTGCTGAAGGACTAGTATGCATGGCATGATGCATGTTCACTAGATGTATAAGTGAGTGTTGAAGGACTAGTATGCATGGCATGATGCATGTTCACTAGATGTATAAGTGAGTGCTGAAGGACTAGTGTGCATGGCATGATGCATGTTCACTAGATGTATAAGTGAGTGCTGAAGGACTAGTATGCATGGCATGATGCATGTTCACTAGATGTATAAGTGAGTGCTGAAGGACTAGTGTGCATGGCATGATGCATGTTCACTAGATGTATAAGTGAGTGCTGAAGGACTAGTGTGCATGGCATGATGCATGTTCACTAGATGTATAAGTGAGTGCTGAAGGACTAGTATGCATGGCATGATACATGTTCACTAGATGTATAAGTGAGTGCTGAAGGACTAGTGTGCATGGCATGATGCATGTTCACTAGATGTATAAGTGAGTGCTGAAGGACTAGTATGCATGGCATGATGCATGTTCACTAGATGTATAAGTGAGTACTGAAGGACTAGTGTGCATGGCATGATGCATGTTCACTAGATGTATAAGTGAGTGCTGAAGGACTAGTATGCATGGCATGATACATGTTCACTAGATGTATAAGTGAGTGCTGAAGGACTAGTGTGCATGGCATGATGCATGTTCACTAGATGTATAAGTGAGTGCTGAAGGACTAGTGTGCATGGCATGGTGCATGTTCACTAGATGTATAAGTGAGTGCTGAAGGACTAGTGTGCATGGCATGGTGCATGTTCACTAGATGTATAAGTGAGTGCTGAAGGACTAGTGTGCATGGCATGATGCATGTTCACTAGATGTATAAGTGAGTGCTGAAGGACTAGTATGCATGGCATGGTGCATGTTCACTAGATGTATAAGTGAGTGCTGAAGGACTAGTGTGCATGGCATGATGCATGTTCACTAGATGTATAAGTGAGTGCTGAAGGACTAGTGTGCATGGCATGATGCATGTTCACTAGATGTATAAGTGAGTGCTGAAGGACTAGTGTGCATGGCATGATGCATGTTCACTAGATGTATAAGTGAGTGCTGAAGGACTAGTGTGCATGGCATGATGCATGTTCACTAGATGTATAAGTGAGTGCTGAAGGACTAGTGTGCATGGCATGGTGCATGTTCACTAGATGTATAAGTGAGTGCTGAAGGACTAGTATGCATGGCATGGTGCATGTTCACTAGATGTATAAGTGAGTGCTGAAGGACTAGTATGCATGGCATGGTGCATGTTCACTAGATGTATAAGTGAGTGCTGAAGGACTAGTATGCATGGCATGATGCATGTTCACTAGATGTATAAGTGAGTGCTGAAGGACTAGTGTGCATGGCATGATGCATGTTCACTAGATGTATAAGTGAGTGCTGAAGGACTAGTGTGCATGGCATGATGCATGTTCACTAGATGTATAAGTGAGTGCTGAAGGACTAGTATGCATGGCATGATGCATGTTCACTAGATGTATAAGTGAGTGCTGAAGGACTAGTATGCATGGCATGGTGCATGTTCACTAGATGTATAAGTGAGTGTTGAAGGACTAGTGTGCATGGCATGATGCATGTTCACTAGATGTATAAGTGAGTGCTGAAGGACTAGTGTGCATGGCATGATGCATGTTCACTAGATGTATAAGTGAGTGTTGAAGGACTAGTGTGCATGGCATGATGCATGTTCACTAGATGTATAAGTGAGTGCTGAAGGACTAGTGTGCATGGCATGATGCATGTTCACTAGATGTATAAGTGAGTGCTGAAGGACTAGTGTGCATGGCATGATGCATGTTCACTAGATGTATAAGTGAGTGCTGTAGGACTAGTATGCATGGCATGATGCATGTTCACTAGATGTATAAGTGAGTGCTGAAGGACTAGTGTGCATGGCATGATGCATGTTCACTAGATGTATAAGTGAGTGCTGAAGGACTAGTATGCATGGCATGATGCATGTTCACTAGATGTATAAGTGAGTGCTGAAGGACTAGTATGCATGGCATGATGCATGTTCACTAGATGTATAAGTGAGTGCTGAAGGACTAGTGTGCATGGCATGATGCATGTTCACTAGATGTATAAGTGAGTGCTGAAGGACTAGTATGCATGGCATGATGCATGTTCACTAGATGTATAAGTGAGTGCTGAAGGACTAGTATGCATGGCATGATGCATGTTCACTAGATGTATAAGTGAGTACTGAAGGACTAGTGTGCATGGCATGATGCATGTTCACTAGATGTATAAGTGAGTGCTGAAGGACTAGTATGCATGGCATGATGCATGTTCACTAGATGTATAAGTGAGTGTTGAAGGACTAGTATGCATGGCATGATGCATGTTCACTAGATGTATAAGTGTGTGTGTGTGTGTGTGTGTGGTATGTGTGTGTGTGGTGTGTGTGTGTTTGTGTGTGTATGTGTGTGTGTATGCGCGCGCGTGCGCGCGCTAAGGTTTTAGTAATAGCACTAGCAGTAATATACATGAGACACACACTCTAGTAATAGCACTAGCAATATACATGAGACACACACTCTAGATGTATAAGTGAGTGCTGAAGGACTAGTATGCATGGCATGATACATGTTCACTAGATGTATAAGTGAGTGCTGAAGGACTAGTATGCATGGCATGATGCATGTTCACCAGATGTATAAGTGAGTGCTGAAGGACTAGTGTGCATGGCATGGTGCATGTTCACTAGATGTATAAGTGAGTGCTGAAGGACTAGTATGCATGGCATGGTGCATGTTCACTAGATGTATAAGTGAGTGCTGAAGGACTAGTGTGCATGGCATGATACATGTTCACTAGATGTATAAGTGAGTGCTGAAGGACTAGTATGCATGGCATGATGCATGTTTACTAGATGTATAAGTGAGTGCTGAAGGACTAGTGTGCATGGCATGATGCATGTTCACTAGATGTATAAGTGAGTGCTGAAGGACTAGTATGCATGGCATGATGCATGTTCACTAGATGTATAAGTGAGTGTTGAAGGACTAGTATGCATGGCATGGTGCATGTTCACTAGATGTATAAGTGAGTGCTGAAGGACTAGTGTGCATGGCATGATGCATGTTCACTAGATGTATAAGTGAGTGCTGAAGGACTAGTATGCATGGCATGATGCATGTTCACTAGATGTATAAGTGAGTGCTGAAGGACTAGTGTGCATGGCATGATGCATGTTCACTAGATGTATAAGTGAGTGCTGAAGGACTAGTATGCATGGCATGATGCATGTTCACTAGATGTATAAGTGAGTGTTGAAGGACTAGTATGCATGGCATGATGCATGTTCACTAGATGTATAAGTGAGTGCTGAAGGACTAGTGTGCATGGCATGGTGCATGTTCACTAGATGTATAAGTGAGTGCTGAAGGACTAGTATGCATGGCATGATGCATGTTCACTAGATGTATAAGTGAGTGCTGAAGGACTAGTGTGCATGGCATGATTCATGTTCACTAGATGTATAAATGAGTGCTGAAGGACTAGTGTGCATGGCATGATGCATGTTCACTAGATGTATAAGTGAGTGCTGAAGGACTAGTATGCATGGCATGATGCATGTTCACTAGATGTATAAGTGAGTGTTGAAGGACTAGTGTGCATGGCATGATGCATGTTCACTAGATGTATAAGTGAGTGCTGAAGGACTAGTGTGCATGGCATGATGCATGTTCACTAGATGTATAAGTGAGTGTTGAAGGACTAGTGTGCATGGCATGATGCATGTTCACTAGATGTATAAGTGAGTGTTGAAGGACTAGTGTGCATGGCATGATGCATGTTCACTAGATGTATAAGTGAGTGCTGAAGGACTAGTGTGCATGGCATGATGCATGTTCACTAGATGTATAAGTGAGTGCTGAAGGACTAGTGTGCATGGCATGATGCATGTTCACTAGATGTATAAGTGAGTGCTGAAGGACTAGTGTGCATGGCATGATGCATGTTCACTAGATGTATAAGTGAGTGCTGAAGGACTAGTATGCATGGCATGATGCATGTTCACTAGATGTATAAGTGAGTGCTGAAGGACTAGTATGCATGCCATGGTGCATGTTCACTAGATGTATAAGTGAGTGCTGAAGGACTAGTGTGCATGGCATGATGCATGTTCACTAGATGTATAAGTGAGTGCTGAAGGACTAGTATGCATGGCATGATGCATGTTCACTAGATGTATAAGTGAGTGTTGAAGGACTAGTGTGCATGGCATGATGCATGTTCACTAGATGTATAAGTGAGTGCTGAAGGACTAGTGTGCATGGCATGATGCATGTTCACTAGATGTATAAGTGAGTGCTGAAGGACTAGTGTGCATGGCATGATGCATGTTCACTAGATGTATAAGTGAGTACTGAAGGACTAGTGTGCATGGCATGATGCATGTTCACTAGATGTATAAGTGAGTGCTGAAGGACTAGTGTGCATGGCATGATGCATGTTCACTAGATGTATAAGTGAGTGTTGAAGGACTAGTGTGCATGGCATGATGCATGTTCACTAGATGTATAAGTGAGTGTTGAAGGACTAGTGTGCATGGCATGATGCATGTTCACTAGATGTATAAGTGAGTGCTGAAGGACTAGTATGCATGGCATGATACATGTTCACTAGATGTATAAGTGAGTGCTGAAGGACTAGTGTGCATGGCATGATGCATGTTCACTAGATGTATAAGTGAGTGCTGAAGGACTAGTATGCATGGCATGATGCATGTTCACTAGATGTATAAGTGAGTGCTGAAGGACTAGTATGCATGGCATGATGCATGTTCACTAGATGTATAAGTGAGTGCTGAAGGACTAGTGTGCATGGCATGATGCATGTTCACTAGATGTATAAGTGAGTGCTGAAGGACTAGTGTGCATGGCATGATGCATGTTCACTAGATGTATAAGTGAGTGCTGAAGGACTAGTATGCATGGCATGATACATGTTCACTAGATGTATAAGTGAGTGTTGAAGGACTAGTGTGCATGGCATGATGCATGTTCACTAGATGTATAAGTGAGTGCTGAAGGACTAGTGTGCATGGCATGATGCATGTTCACTAGATGTATAAGTGAGTGCTGAAGGACTAGTGTGCATGGCATGATGCATGTTCACTAGATGTATAAGTGAGTGCTGAAGGACTAGTGTGCATGGCATGGTGCATGTTCACTAGATGTATAAGTGAGTGCTGAAGGACTAGTATGCATGGCATGATGCATGTTCACTAGATGTATAAGTGAGTGCTGAAGGACTAGTATGCATGGCATGATGCATGTTCACTAGATGTATAAGTGAGTGCTGAAGGACTAGTGTGCATGGCATGGTGCATGTTCACTAGATGTATAAGTGAGTGCTGAAGGACTAGTGTGCATGGCATGATGCATGTTCACTAGATGTATAAGTGAGTACTGAAGGACTAGTATGCATGGCATGATGCATGTTCACTAGATGTATAAGTGAGTGCTGAAGGACTAGTGTGCATGGCATGGTGCATGTTCACTAGATGTATAAGTGAGTGCTGAAGGACTAGTATGCATGGCATGATGCATGTTCACTAGATGTATAAGTGAGTGCTGAAGGACTAGTGTGCATGGCATGATGCATGTTCACTAGATGTATAAGTGAGTGCTGAAGGACTAGTATGCATGGCATGATGCATGTTCACTAGATGTATAAGTGAGTGCTGAAGGACTAGTGTGCATGGCATGATGCATGTTCACTAGATGTATAAGTGAGTGCTGAAGGACTAGTATGCATGGCATGATGCATGTTCACTAGATGTATAAGTGAGTGCTGAAGGACTAGTGTGCATGGCATGATGCATGTTCACTAGATGTATAAGTGAGTGCTGAAGGACTAGTGTGCATGGCATGATGCATGTTCACTAGATGTATAAGTGAGTGTTGAAGGACTAGTATGCATGGCATGATGCATGTTCACTAGATGTATAAGTGAGTGCTGAAGGACTAGTGTGCATGGCATGATGCATGTTCACTAGATGTATAAGTGAGTGTTGAAGGACTAGTATGCATGGCATGATGCATGTTCACTAGATGTATAAGTGAGTGCTGAAGGACTAGTATGCATGGCATGATGCATGTTCACTAGATGTATAAGTGAGTGCTGAAGGACTAGTGTGCATGGCATGATGCATGTTCACTAGATGTATAAGTGAGTGCTGAAGGACTAGTATGCATGGCATGATGCATGTTCACTAGATGTATAAGTGAGTGCTGAAGGACTAGTGTGCATGGCATGATGCATGTTCACTAGATGTATAAGTGAGTGCTGAAGGACTAGTGTGCATGGCATGGTGCATGTTCACTAGATGTATAAGTGAGTGCTGAAGGACTAGTATGCATGGCATGATGCATGTTCACTAGATGTATAAGTGAGTGCTGAAGGACTAGTGTGCATGGCATGATGCATGTTCACTAGATGTATAAGTGAGTGCTGAAGGACTAGTATGCATGGCATGATGCATGTTCACTAGATGTATAAGTGAGTGCTGAAGGACTAGTGTGCATGGCATGATGCATGTTCACTAGATGTATAAGTGAGTGCTGAAGGACTAGTGTGCATGGCATGGTGCATGTTCACTAGATGTATAAGTGAGTGCTGAAGGACTAGTATGCATGGCATGATGCATGTTCACTAGATGTATAAGTGAGTGCTGAAGGACTAGTATGCATGGCATGATGCATGTTCACTAGATGTATAAGTGAGTGCTGAAGGACTAGTATGCATGGCATGGTGCATGTTCACTAGATGTATAAGTGAGTGCTGAAGGACTAGTGTGCATGGCATGATGCATGTTCACTAGATGTATAAGTGAGTGCTGAAGGACTAGTGTGCATGGCATGGTGCATGTTCACTAGATGTATAAGTGAGTGCTGAAGGACTAGTATGCATGGCATGATGCATGTTCACTAGATGTATAAGTGAGTGCTGAAGGACTAGTATGCATGGCATGATGCATGTTCACTAGATGTATAAGTGAGTGCTGAAGGACTAGTGTGCATGGCATGGTGCATGTTCACTAGATGTATAAGTGAGTGCTGAAGGACTAGTGTGCATGGCATGATGCATGTTCACTAGATGTATAAGTGAGTACTGAAGGACTAGTATGCATGGCATGATGCATGTTCACTAGATGTATAAGTGAGTGCTGAAGGACTAGTGTGCATGGCATGGTGCATGTTCACTAGATGTATAAGTGAGTGCTGAAGGACTAGTGTGCATGGCATGATGCATGTTCACTAGATGTATAAGTGAGTGCTGAAGGACTAGTATGCATGGCATGATGCATGTTCACTAGATGTATAAGTGAGTGCTGAAGGACTAGTGTGCATGGCATGATGCATGTTCACTAGATGTATAAGTGAGTGCTGAAGGACTAGTATGCATGGCATGATGCATGTTCACTAGATGTATAAGTGAGTGCTGAAGGACTAGTGTGCATGGCATGATGCATGTTCACTAGATGTATAAGTGAGTGCTGAAGGACTAGTATGCATGGCATGATGCATGTTCACTAGATGTATAAGTGAGTGCTGAAGGACTAGTGTGCATGGCATGATGCATGTTCACTAGATGTATAAGTGAGTGTTGAAGGACTAGTATGCATGGCATGATGCATGTTCACTAGATGTATAAGTGAGTGCTGAAGGACTAGTATGCATGGCATGATGCATGTTCACTAGATGTATAAGTGAGTGCTGAAGGACTAGTGTGCATGGCATGATGCATGTTCACTAGATGTATAAGTGAGTGCTGAAGGACTAGTATGCATGGCATGATGCATGTTCACTAGATGTATAAGTGAGTGTTGAAGGACTAGTGTGCATGGCATGATGCATGTTCACTAGATGTATAAGTGAGTGCTGAAGGACTAGTGTGCATGGCATGATGCATGTTCACTAGATGTATAAGTGAGTGCTGAAGGACTAGTGTGCATGGCATGGTGCATGTTCACTAGATGTATAAGTGAGTGCTGAAGGACTAGTATGCATGGCATGATGCATGTTCACTAGATGTATAAGTGAGTGCTGAAGGACTAGTGTGCATGGCATGATGCATGTTCACTAGATGTATAAGTGAGTGCTGAAGGACTAGTATGCATGGCATGATGCATGTTCACTAGATGTATAAGTGAGTGCTGAAGGACTAGTGTGCATGGCATGATGCATGTTCACTAGATGTATAAGTGAGTGCTGAAGGACTAGTGTGCATGGCATGGTGCATGTTCACTAGATGTATAAGTGAGTGCTGAAGGACTAGTATGCATGGCATGATGCATGTTCACTAGATGTATAAGTGAGTGCTGAAGGACTAGTATGCATGGCATGATGCATGTTCACTAGATGTATAAGTGAGTGCTGAAGGACTAGTATGCATGGCATGGTGCATGTTCACTAGATGTATAAGTGAGTGCTGAAGGACTAGTGTGCATGGCATGATGCATGTTCACTAGATGTATAAGTGAGTGCTGAAGGACTAGTATGCATGGCATGATGCATGTTCACTAGATGTATAAGTGAGTGCTGAAGGACTAGTGTGCATGGCATGATGCATGTTCACTAGATGTATAAGTGAGTGCTGAAGGACTAGTATGCATGGCATGGTGCATGTTCACTAGATGTATAAGTGAGTGCTGAAGGACTAGTATGCATGGCATGATGCATGTTCACTAGATGTATAAGTGAGTGCTGAAGGACTAGTATGCATGGCATGATGCATGTTCACTAGATGTATAAGTGAGTGCTGAAGGACTAGTGTGCATGGCATGATGCATGTTCACTAGATGTATAAGTGAGTGCTGAAGGACTAGTGTGCATGGCATGATGCATGTTCACTAGATGTATAAGTGAGTGCTGAAGGACTAGTGTGCATGGCATGATGCATGTTCACTAGATGTATAAGTGAGTGCTGAAGGACTAGTGTGCATGGCATGATGCATGTTCACTAGATGTATAAGTGAGTGCTGAAGGACTAGTGTGCATGGCATGATGCATGTTCACTAGATGTATAAGTGAGTGCTGAAGGACTAGTGTGCATGGCATGATGCATGTTCACTAGATGTATAAGTGAGTGCTGAAGGACTAGTGTGCATGGCATGATGCATGTTCACTAGATGTATAAGTGAGTGCTGAAGGACTAGTATGCATGGCATGATGCATGTTCACTAGATGTATAAGTGAGTGCTGAAGGACTAGTATGCATGGCATGATGCATGTTCACTAGATGTATAAGTGAGTGCTGAAGGACTAGTATGCATGGCATGATGCATGTTCACTAGATGTATAAGTGAGTGCTGAAGGACTAGTATGCATGGCATGATGCATGTTCACTAGATGTATAAGTGAGTGCTGAAGGACTAGTATGCATGGCATGATGCATGTTCACTAGATGTATAAGTGAGTGCTGAAGGACTAGTGTGCATGGCATGATGCATGTTCACTAGATGTATAAGTGAGTGTTGAAGGACTAGTGTGCATGGCATGATGCATGTTCACTAGATGTATAAGTGAGTGTTGAAGGACTAGTGTGCATGGCATGATGCATGTTCACTAGATGTATAAGTGAGTGCTGAAGGACTAGTATGCATGGCATGATGCATGTTCACTAGATGTATAAGTGAGTGCTGAAGGACTAGTATGCATGGCATGATGCATGTTCACTAGATGTATAAGTGAGTGCTGAAGGACTAGTATGCATGGCATGATGCATGTTCACTAGATGTATAAGTGAGTGCTGAAGGACTAGTGTGCATGGCATGATGCATGTTCACTAGATGTATAAGTGAGTGTTGAAGGACTAGTGTGCATGGCATGATGCATGTTCACTAGATGTATAAGTGAGTGTTGAAGGACTAGTGTGCATGGCATGATGCATGTTCACTAGATGTATAAGTGAGTGCTGAAGGACTAGTATGCATGGCATGATGCATGTTCACTAGATGTATAAGTGAGTGCTGAAGGACTAGTGTGCATGGCATGATGCATGTTCACTAGATGTATAAGTGAGTGCTGAAGGACTAGTGTGCATGGCATGATGCATGTTCACTAGATGTATAAGTGAGTGCTGAAGGACTAGTATGCATGGCATGATGCATGTTCACTAGATGTATAAGTGAGTGCTGAAGGACTAGTGTGCATGGCATGATGCATGTTCACTAGATGTATAAGTGAGTGCTGAAGGACTAGTGTGCATGGCATGATGCATGTTCACTAGATGTATAAGTGAGTGCTGAAGGACTAGTGTGCATGGCATGATGCATGTTCACTAGATGTATAAGTGAGTGCTGAAGGACTAGTGTGCATGGCATGATGCATGTTCACTAGATGTATAAGTGAGTGCTGAAGGACTAGTGTGCATGGCATGATGCATGTTCACTAGATGTATAAGTGAGTGCTGAAGGACTAGTATGCATGGCATGATGCATGTTCACTAGATGTATAAGTGAGTGCTGAAGGACTAGTGTGCATGGCATGATGCATGTTCACTAGATGTATAAGTGAGTGCTGAAGGACTAGTGTGCATGGCATGATGCATGTTCACTAGATGTATAAGTGAGTGTTGAAGGACTAGTGTGCATGGCATGATGCATGTTCACTAGATGTATAAGTGAGTGTTGAAGGACTAGTGTGCATGGCATGATGCATGTTCACTAGATGTATAAGTGAGTGCTGAAGGACTAGTATGCATGGCATGATGCATGTTCACTAGATGTATAAGTGAGTGCTGAAGGACTAGTGTGCATGGCATGATGCATGTTCACTAGATGTATAAGTGAGTGCTGAAGGACTAGTGTGCATGGCATGATGCATGTTCACTAGATGTATAAGTGAGTGCTGAAGGACTAGTGTGCATGGCATGATGCATGTTCACTAGATGTATAAGTGAGTGCTGAAGGACTAGTGTGCATGGCATGATGCATGTTCACTAGATGTATAAGTGAGTGTTGAAGGACTAGTGTGCATGGCATGATGCATGTTCACTAGATGTATAAGTGAGTGCTGAAGGACTAGTATGCATGGCATGATGCATGTTCACTAGATGTATAAGTGAGTACTGAAGGACTAGTGTGCATGGCATGATGCATGTTCACTAGATGTATAAGTGAGTACTGAAGGACTAGTATGCATGGCATGGTGCATGTTCACTAGATGTATAAGTGAGTGCTGAAGGACTAGTATGCATGGCATGATGCATGTTCACTAGATGTATAAGTGAGTGCTGAAGGACTAGTATGCATGGCATGATGCATGTTCACTAGATGTATAAGTGAGTGCTGAAGGACTAGTGTGCATGGCATGATGCATGTTCACTAGATGTATAAGTGAGTGCTGAAGGACTAGTGTGCATGGCATGGTGCATGTTCACTAGATGTATAAGTGAGTGCTGAAGGACTAGTGTGCATGGCATGATGCATGTTCACTAGATGTATAAGTGAGTGCTGAAGGACTAGTGTGCATGGCATGATGCATGTTCACTAGATGTATAAGTGAGTGCTGAAGGACTAGTGTGCATGGCATGATGCATGTTCACTAGATGTATAAGTGAGTGCTGAAGGACTAGTGTGCATGGCATGGTGCATGTTCACTAGATGTATAAGTGAGTGCTGAAGGACTAGTATGCATGGCATGATACATGTTCACTAGATGTATAAGTGAGTGTTGAAGGACTAGTATGCATGGCATGATGCATGTTCACTGTTCACTAGATGTATAAGTGAGTGCTGAAGGACTAGTATGCATGGCATGATACATGTTCACTAGATGTATAAGTGAGTGCTGAAGGACTAGTATGCATGGCATGATGCATGTTCACTAGATGTATAAGTGAGTGCTGAAGGACTAGTATGCATGGCATGATGCATGTTCACTAGATGTATAAGTGAGTGCTGAAGGACTAGTATGCATGGCATGATGCATGTTCACTAGATGTATAAGTGAGTGCTGAAGGACTAGTATGCATGGCATGATGCATGTTCACTAGATGTATAAGTGAGTGTTGAAGGACTAGTATGCATGGCATGATGCATGTTCACTAGATGTATAAGTGAGTGCTGAAGGACTAGTGTGCATGGCATGATGCATGTTCACTAGATGTATAAGTGAGTGCTGAAGGACTAGTGTGCATGGCATGATGCATGTTCACTAGATGTATAAGTGAGTGCTGTAGGACTAGTGTGCATGGCATGATGCATGTTCACTAGATGTATAAGTGAGTGTTGAAGGACTAGTGTGCATGGCATGATGCATGTTCACTAGATGTATAAGTGAGTGATGAAGGACTAGTGTGCATGGCATGATGCATGTTCACTAGATGTATAAGTGAGTGCTGAAGGACTAGTGTGCATGGCATGATGCATGTTCACTAGATGTATAAGTGAGTGCTGAAGGACTAGTGTGCATGGCATGATGCATGTTCACTAGATGTATAAGTGAGTGCTGAAGGACTAGTGTGCATGGCATGATGCATGTTCACTAGATGTATAAGTGAGTGCTGAAGGACTAGTATGCATGGCATGATACATGTTCACTAGATGTATAAGTGAGTGTTGAAGGACTAGTATGCATGGCATGATGCATGTTCACTAGATGTATAAGTGAGTGCTGAAGGACTAGTGTGCATGGCATGATGCATGTTCACTAGATGTATAAGTGAGTGCTGAAGGACTAGTATGCATGGCATGATGCATGTTCACTAGATGTATAAGTGAGTGCTGAAGGACTAGTGTGCATGGCATGATGCATGTTCACTAGATGTATAAGTGAGTGCTGTAGGACTAGTGTGCATGGCATGATGCATGTTCACTAGATGTATAAGTGAGTGCTGAAGGACTAGTGTGCATGGCATGGTGCATGTTCACTAGATGTATAAGTGAGTGCTGAAGGACTAGTGTGCATGGCATGATGCATGTTCACTAGATGTATAAGTGAGTGCTGAAGGACTAGTATGCATGGCATGATGCATGTTCACTAGATGTATAAGTGAGTGCTGAAGGACTAGTATGCATGGCATGATGCATGTTCACTAGATGTATAAGTGAGTGTTGAAGGACTAGTGTGCATGGCATGATGCATGTTCACTAGATGTATAAGTGAGTGCTGAAGGACTAGTATGCATGGCATGATGCATGTTCACTAGATGTATAAGTGAGTGCTGAAGGACTAGTGTGCATGGCATGATGCATGTTCACTAGATGTATAAGTGAGTGCTGAAGGACTAGTGTGCATGGCATGATGCATGTTCACTAGATGTATAAGTGAGTGCTGAAGGACTAGTGTGCATGGCATGATGCATGTTCACTAGATGTATAAGTGAGTGCTGAAGGACTAGTATGCATGGCATGATGCATGTTCACATGTATAAGTGAGTGCTGAAGGACTAGTGTGCATGGCATGATACATGTTCACTAGATGTATAAGTGAGTGCTGAAGGACTAGTATGCATGGCATGATGCATGTTCACTAGATGTATAAGTGAGTGCTGAAGGACTAGTGTGCATGGCATGATGCATGTTCACTAGATGTATAAGTGAGTGCTGAAGGACTAGTATGCATGGCATGATGCATGTTCACTAGATGTATAAGTGAGTGCTGAAGGACTAGTATGCATGGCATGATGCATGTTCACTAGATGTATAAGTGAGTACTGAAGGACTAGTATGCATGGCATGATGCATGTTCACTAGATGTATAAGTGAGTGCTGAAGGACTAGTGTGCATGGCATGATGCATGTTCACTAGATGTATAAGTGAGTGCTGAAGGACTAGTGTGCATGGCATGATGCATGTTCACATGTATAAGTGAGTGTTGAAGGACTAGTATGCATGGCATGATGCATGTTCACTAGATGTATAAGTGAGTGCTGAAGGACTAGTGTGCATGGCATGATGCATGTTCACTAGATGTATAAGTGAGTGCTGAAGGACTAGTGTGCATGGCATGATGCATGTTCACTAGATGTATAAGTGAGTGCTGAAGGACTAGTGTGCATGGCATGATGCATGTTCACTAGATGTATAAGTGAGTGTTGAAGGACTAGTGTGCATGGCATGGTGCATGTTCACTAGATGTATAAGTGAGTGCTGAAGGACTAGTATGCATGGCATGGTGCATGTTCACTAGATGTATAAGTGAGTGCTGAAGGACTAGTATGCATGGCATGATGCATGTTCACTAGATGTATAAGTGAGTGCTGAAGGACTAGTATGCATGGCATGATGCATGTTCACTAGATGTATAAGTGAGTGTTGAAGGACTAGTGTGCATGGCATGGTGCATGTTCACTAGATGTATAAGTGAGTGCTGAAGGACTAGTATGCATGGCATGGTGCATGTTCACTAGATGTATAAGTGAGTGCTGAAGGACTAGTATGCATGGCATGGTGCATGTTCACTAGATGTATAAGTGAGTGCTGAAGGACTAGTATGCATGGCATGATGCATGTTCACTAGATGTATAAGTGAGTGCTGAAGGACTAGTGTGCATGGCATGATGCATGTTCACTAGATGTATAAGTGAGTGCTGAAGGACTAGTATGCATGGCATGATGCATGTTCACTAGATGTATAAGTGAGTGCTGAAGGACTAGTATGCATGGCATGATGCATGTTCACTAGATGTATAAGTGAGTGCTGAAGGACTAGTGTGCATGGCATGGTGCATGTTCACTAGATGTATAAGTGAGTGCTGAAGGACTAGTATGCATGGCATGATGCATGTTCACTAGATGTATAAGTGAGTGCTGAAGGACTAGTGTGCATGGCATGATGCATGTTCACTAGATGTATAAGTGAGTGCTGAAGGACTAGTGTGCATGGCATGATGCATGTTCACTAGATGTATAAGTGAGTGCTGAAGGACTAGTGTGCATGGCATGATGCATGTTCACTAGATGTATAAGTGAGTGCTGAAGGACTAGTGTGCATGGCATGATGCATGTTCACTAGATGTATAAGTGAGTGCTGAAGGACTAGTGTGCATGGCATGATGCATGTTCACTAGATGTATAAGTGAGTGCTGAAGGACTAGTATGCATGGCATGATGCATGTTCACTAGATGTATAAGTGAGTGCTGAAGGACTAGTGTGCATGGCATGATACATGTTCACTAGATGTATAAGTGAGTGTTGAAGGACTAGTGTGCATGGCATGATGCATGTTCACTAGATGTATAAGTGAGTGCTGAAGGACTAGTGTGCATGGCATGATGCATGTTCACTAGATGTATAAGTGAGTGCTGAAGGACTAGTGTGCATGGCATGGTGCATGTTCACTAGATGTATAAGTGAGTGCTGAAGGACTAGTGTGCATGGCATGATGCATGTTCACTAGATGTATAAGTGAGTGCTGAAGGACTAGTGTGCATGGCATGATGCATGTTCACTAGATGTATAAGTGAGTGCTGAAGGACTAGTATGCATGGCATGATGCATGTTCACTAGATGTATAAGTGAGTGCTGAAGGACTAGTGTGCATGGCATGATGCATGTTCACTAGATGTATAAGTGAGTGCTGAAGGACTAGTGTGCATGGCATGATGCATGTTCACTAGATGTATAAGTGAGTGTTGAAGGACTAGTGTGCATGGCATGATGCATGTTCACTAGATGTATAAGTGAGTGCTGAAGGACTAGTATGCATGGCATGATGCATGTTCACTAGATGTATAAGTGAGTGTTGAAGGACTAGTGTGCATGGCATGATGCATGTTCACTAGATGTATAAGTGAGTGCTGAAGGACTAGTGTGCATGGCATGATGCATGTTCACTAGATGTATAAGTGAGTGCTGAAGGACTAGTGTGCATGGCATGATGCATGTTCACTAGATGTATAAGTGAGTGCTGAAGGACTAGTGTGCATGGCATGATGCATGTTCACTAGATGTATAAGTGAGTGCTGAAGGACTAGTATGCATGGCATGGTGCATGTTCACTAGATGTATAAGTGAGTGTTGAAGGACTAGTATGCATGGCATGATGCATGTTCACTAGATGTATAAGTGAGTGCTGAAGGACTAGTATGCATGGCATGATGCATGTTCACTAGATGTATAAGTGAGTGCTGAAGGACTAGTATGCATGGCATGATGCATGTTCACTAGATGTATAAGTGAGTGTTGAAGGACTAGTGTGCATGGCATGATGCATGTTCACTAGATGTATAAGTGAGTGTTGAAGGACTAGTGTGCATGGCATGATGCATGTTCACTAGATGTATAAGTGAGTGTTGAAGGACTAGTGTGCATGGCATGATGCATGTTCACTAGATGTATAAGTGAGTGCTGAAGGACTAGTGTGCATGGCATGATGCATGTTCACTAGATGTATAAGTGAGTGCTGAAGGACTAGTGTGCATGGCATGGTGCATGTTCACTAGATGTATAAGTGAGTGCTGAAGGACTAGTGTGCATGGCATGATGCATGTTCACTAGATGTATAAGTGAGTGCTGAAGGACTAGTATGCATGGCATGATACATGTTCACTAGATGTATAAGTGAGTGCTGAAGGACTAGTGTGCATGGCATGATGCATGTTCACTAGATGTATAAGTGAGTGCTGAAGGACTAGTATGCATGGCATGATGCATGTTCACTAGATGTATAAGTGAGTGCTGAAGGACTAGTATGCATGGCATGATGCATGTTCACTAGATGTATAAGTGAGTGCTGAAGGACTAGTGTGCATGGCATGATGCATGTTCACTAGATGTATAAGTGAGTGCTGAAGGACTAGTATGCATGGCATGATGCATGTTCACTAGATGTATAAGTGAGTGCTGAAGGACTAGTGTGCATGGCATGATGCATGTTCACTAGATGTATAAGTGAGTACTGAAGGACTAGTATGCATGGCATGATGCATGTTCACTAGATGTATAAGTGAGTGCTGAAGGACTAGTGTGCATGGCATGATGCATGTTCACTAGATGTATAAGTGAGTGCTGAAGGACTAGTGTGCATGGCATGATACATGTTCACTAGATGTATAAGTGAGTGCTGAAGGACTAGTGTGCATGGCATGATGCATGTTCACTAGATGTATAAGTGAGTGCTGAAGGACTAGTGTGCATGGCATGATGCATGTTCACTAGATGTATAAGTGAGTGCTGAAGGACTAGTGTGCATGGCATGATGCATGTTCACTAGATGTATAAGTGAGTGCTGAAGGACTAGTATGCATGGCATGATACATGTTCACTAGATGTATAAGTGAGTGCTGAAGGACTAGTATGCATGGCATGGTGCATGTTCACTAGATGTATAAGTGAGTGCTGAAGGACTAGTGTGCATGGCATGATGCATGTTCACTAGATGTATAAGTGAGTGCTGAAGGACTAGTGTGCATGGCATGATGCATGTTCACTAGATGTATAAGTGAGTGCTGAAGGACTAGTGTGCATGGCATGATGCATGTTCACTAGATGTATAAGTGTGTGCTGAAGGACTAGTATGCATGGCATGATGCATGTTCACTAGATGTATAAGTGAGTGTTGAAGGACTAGTGTGCATGGCATGATGCATGTTCACTAGATGTATAAGTGAGTGCTGAAGGACTAGTATGCATGGCATGATGCATGTTCACTAGATGTATAAGTGAGTGCTGAAGGACTAGTGTGCATGTCATGATGCATGTTCACAGTGAGTGCTGAAGGACTAGTATGCATGGCATGGTGCATGTTCACTAGATGTATAAGTGAGTGTTGAAGGACTAGTGTGCATGGCATGATACATGTTCACTAGATGTATAAGTGAGTGTTGAAGGACTAGTATGCATGGCATGGTGCATGTTCACTAGATGTATAAGTGAGTGCTGAAGGACTAGTGTGCATGGCATGATGCATGTTCACTAGATGTATAAGTGAGTGCTGAAGGACTAGTGTGCATGGCATGATGCATGTTCACTAGATGTATAAGTGAGTGCTGAAGGACTAGTGTGCATGGCATGATGCATGTTCACTAGATGTATAAGTGAGTGCTGAAGGACTAGTGTGCATGGCATGATGCATGTTCACTAGATGTATAAGTGAGTACTGAAGGACTAGTGTGCATGGCATGGTGCATGTTCACTAGATGTATAAGTGAGTGCTGAAGGACTAGTGTGCATGGCATGATGCATGTTCACTAGATGTATAAGTGAGTGCTGAAGGACTAGTGTGCATGGCATGATGCATGTTCACTAGATGTATAAGTGAGTGCTGAAGGACTAGTATGCATGGCATGATGCATGTTCACTAGATGTATAAGTGAGTGCTGAAGGACTAGTGTGCATGGCATGATGCATGTTCACTAGATGTATAAGTGAGTGCTGAAGGACTAGTATGCATGGCATGATGCATGTTCACTAGATGTATAAGTGAGTGCTGAAGGACTAGTATGCATGGCATGATGCATGTTCACTAGATGTATAAGTGAGTGCTGAAGGACTAGTATGCATGGCATGATGCATGTTCACTAGATGTATAAGTGAGTGCTGAAGGACTAGTATGCATGGCATGATGCATGTTCACTAGATGTATAAGTGAGTGCTGAAGGACTAGTGTGCATGGCATGGTGCATGTTCACTAGATGTATAAGTGAGTGCTGAAGGACTAGTATGCATGGCATGATGCATGTTCACTAGATGTATAAGTGAGTGTTGAAGGACTAGTGTGCATGGCATGATGCATGTTCACTAGATGTATAAGTGAGTGCTGAAGGACTAGTATGCATGGCATGATGCATGTTCACTAGATGTATAAGTGAGTGCTGAAGGACTAGTATGCATGGCATGATGCATGTTCACTAGATGTATAAGTGAGTGCTGAAGGACTAGTGTGCATGGCATGATGCATGTTCACTAGATGTATAAGTGAGTGCTGAAGGACTAGTATGCATGGCATGATGCATGTTCACTAGATGTATAAGTGAGTGCTGAAGGACTAGTGTGCATGGCATGATGCATGTTCACTAGATGTATAAGTGAGTGCTGAAGGACTAGTGTGCATGGCATGATGCATGTTCACTAGATGTATAAGTGAGTGCTGAAGGACTAGTGTGCATGGCATGATGCATGTTCACTAGATGTATAAGTGAGTGCTGAAGGACTAGTATGCATGGCATGATGCATGTTCACTAGATGTATAAGTGAGTGCTGAAGGACTAGTATGCATGGCATGATGCATGTTCACTAGATGTATAAGTGAGTGCTGAAGGACTAGTGTGCATGGCATGATGCATGTTCACTAGATGTATAAGTGAGTGCTGAAGGACTAGTATGCATGGCATGGTGCATGTTCACTAGATGTATAAGTGAGTGCTGAAGGACTAGTGTGCATGGCATGGTGCATGTTCACTAGATGTATAAGTGAGTGCTGAAGGACTAGTATGCATGGCATGATGCATGTTCACTAGATGTATAAGTGAGTGCTGAAGGACTAGTATGCATGGCATGATACATGTTCACTAGATGTATAAGTGAGTGCTGAAGGACTAGTGTGCATGGCATGATGCATGTTCACTAGATGTATAAGTGAGTGCTGAAGGACTAGTATGCATGGCATGATGCATGTTCACTAGATGTATAAGTGAGTGCTGAAGGACTAGTATGCATGGCATGATGCATGTTCACTAGATGTATAAGTGAGTGCTGAAGGACTAGTGTGCATGGCATGGTGCATGTTCACTAGATGTATAAGTGAGTGCTGAAGGACTAGTGTGCATGGCATGATGCATGTTCACTAGATGTATAAGTGAGTGCTGTAGGACTAGTATGCATGGCATGATGCATGTTCACTAGATGTATAAGTGAGTGCTGAAGGACTAGTGTGCATGGCATGATACATGTTCACTAGATGTATAAGTGAGTGCTGAAGGACTAGTGTGCATGGCATGATGCATGTTCACTAGATGTATAAGTGAGTGCTGAAGGACTAGTGTGCATGGCATGATGCATGTTCACTAGATGTATAAGTGAGTGCTGAAGGACTAGTGTGCATGGCATGATGCATGTTCACTAGATGTATAAGTGAGTGCTGAAGGACTAGTGTGCATGGCATGATGCATGTTCACTAGATGTATAAGTGAGTACTGAAGGACTAGTGTGCATGGCATGATGCATGTTCACTAGATGTATAAGTGAGTGCTGAAGGACTAGTATGCATGGCATGATGCATGTTCACTAGATGTATAAGTGAGTGCTGAAGGACTAGTGTGCATGGCATGATGCATGTTCACTAGATGTATAAGTGAGTACTGAAGGACTAGTGTGCATGGCATGATACATGTTCACTAGATGTATAAGTGAGTGCTGAAGGACTAGTGTGCATGGCATGATGCATGTTCACTAGATGTATAAGTGAGTGCTGAAGGACTAGTGTGCATGGCATGATGCATGTTCACTAGATGTATAAGTGAGTACTGAAGGACTAGTGTGCATGGCATGATACATGTTCACTAGATGTATAAGTGAGTGCTGAAGGACTAGTGTGCATGGCATGATGCATGTTCACTAGATGTATAAGTGAGTGCTGAAGGACTAGTGTGCATGGCATGATGCATGTTCACTAGATGTATAAGTGAGTGCTGAAGGACTAGTGTGCATGGCATGATGCATGTTCACTAGATGTATAAGTGAGTACTGAAGGACTAGTATGCATGGCATGATGCATGTTCACTAGATGTATAAGTGAGTGCTGAAGGACTAGTATGCATGGCATGATGCATGTTCACTAGATGTATAAGTGAGTGCTGAAGGACTAGTATGCATGGCATGATGCATGTTCACTAGATGTATAAGTGAGTGCTGAAGGACTAGTGTGCATGGCATGATGCATGTTCACTAGATGTATAAGTGAGTGCTGAAGGACTAGTGTGCATGGCATGATGCATGTTCACTAGATGTATAAGTGAGTGCTGAAGGACTAGTATGCATGGCATGATGCATGTTCACTAGATGTATAAGTGAGTGCTGAAGGACTAGTGTGCATGGCATGATGCATGTTCACTAGATGTATAAGTGAGTGCTGAAGGACTAGTGTGCATGGCATGATGCATGTTCACTAGATGTATAAGTGAGTGCTGAAGGACTAGTGTGCATGGCATGATGCATGTTCACTAGATGTATAAATGAGTGCTGAAGGACTAGTGTGCATGGCATGATGCATGTATAAGTGAGTGCTGAAGGACTAGTATGCATGGCATGATGCATGTTCACTAGATGTATAAGTGAGTGCTGAAGGACTAGTGTGCATGGCATGATGCATGTTCACTAGATGTATAAGTGAGTGCTGAAGGACTAGTATGCATGGCATGATGCATGTTCACTAGATGTATAAGTGAGTGCTGAAGGACTAGTGTGCATGGCATGATGCATGTTCACTAGATGTATAAGTGAGTGCTGAAGGACTAGTGTGCATGGCATGATGCATGTTCACTAGATGTATAAGTGAGTGCTGAAGGACTAGTGTGCATGGCATGATGCATGTTCACTAGATGTATAAGTGAGTGCTGAAGGACTAGTATGCATGGCATGATGCATGTTCACTAGATGTATAAGTGAGTGCTGAAGGACTAGTGTGCATGGCATGATGCATGTTCACTAGATGTATAAGTGAGTGCTGAAGGACTAGTGTGCATGGCATGATGCATGTTCACTAGATGTATAAGTGAGTGCTGAAGGACTAGTGTGCATGGCATGATACATGTTCACTAGATGTATAAGTGAGTGCTGAAGGACTAGTATGCATGGCATGATGCATGTTCACTAGATGTATAAGTGAGTGCTGAAGGACTAGTATGCATGGCATGATGCATGTTCACTAGATGTATAAGTGAGTGCTGAAGGACTAGTGTGCATGGCATGATGCATGTTCACTAGATGTATAAGTGAGTGCTGAAGGACTAGTGTGCATGGCATGATGCATGTTCACTAGATGTATAAGTGAGTGTTGAAGGACTAGTGTGCATGGCATGATGCATGTTCACTAGATGTATAAGTGAGTGCTGAAGGACTAGTGTGCATGGCATGGTGCATGTTCACTAGATGTATAAGTGAGTGCTGAAGGACTAGTGTGCATGGCATGGTGCATGTTCACTAGATGTATAAGTGAGTGCTGAAGGACTAGTGTGCATGGCATGATGCATGTTCACTAGATGTATAAGTGAGTGTTGAAGGACTAGTGTGCATGGCATGATGCATGTTCACTAGATGTATAAGTGAGTGTTGAAGGACTAGTGTGCATGGCATGGTGCATGTTCACTAGATGTATAAGTGAGTGCTGAAGGACTAGTATGCATGGCATGGTGCATGTTCACTAGATGTATAAGTGAGTGCTGAAGGACTAGTGTGCATGGCATGATGCATGTTCACTAGATGTATAAGTGAGTGCTGAAGGACTAGTGTGCATGGCATGATGCATGTTCACTAGATGTATAAGTGAGTGCTGAAGGACTAGTGTGCATGGCATGATGCATGTTCACTAGATGTATAAGTGAGTGCTGAAGGACTAGTATGCATGGCATGATGCATGTTCACTAGATGTATAAGTGAGTGCTGAAGGACTAGTGTGCATGGCATGATGCATGTTCACTAGATGTATAAGTGAGTGTTGAAGGACTAGTGTGCATGGCATGATGCATGTTCACTAGATGTATAAGTGAGTGCTGAAGGACTAGTGTGCATGGCATGGTGCATGTTCACTAGATGTATAAGTGAGTGCTGAAGGACTAGTGTGCATGGCATGATGCATGTTCACTAGATGTATAAGTGAGTGCTGAAGGACTAGTATGCATGGCATGATGCATGTTCACTAGATGTATAAGTGAGTGCTGAAGGACTAGTGTGCATGGCATGATGCATGTTCACTAGATGTATAAGTGAGTGCTGAAGGACTAGTATGCATGGCATGATGCATGTTCACTAGATGTATAAGTGAGTGCTGAAGGACTAGTATGCATGGCATGATGCATGTTCACTAGATGTATAAGTGAGTACTGAAGGACTAGTGTGCATGGCATGGTGCATGTTCACTAGATGTATAAGTGAGTGCTGAAGGACTAGTATGCATGGCATGATGCATGTTCACTAGATGTATAAGTGAGTGCTGAAGGACTAGTATGCATGGCATGATGCATGTTCACTAGATGTATAAGTGAGTGCTGAAGGACTAGTATGCATGGCATGATGCATGTTCACTAGATGTATAAGTGAGTGCTGAAGGACTAGTATACATGGCATGATGCATGTTCACTAGATGTATAAGTGAGTGCTGAAGGACTAGTATGCATGGCATGATGCATGTTCACTAGATGTATAAGTGAGTGCTGAAGGACTAGTGTGCATGGCATGGTGCATGTTCACTAGATGTATAAGTGAGTGCTGAAGGACTAGTGTGCATGGCATGATGCATGTTCACTAGATGTATAAGTGAGTGCTGAAGGACTAGTATGCATGGCATGATGCATGTTCACTAGATGTATAAGTGAGTGCTGAAGGACTAGTGTGCATGGCATGGTGCATGTTCACTAGATGTATAAGTGAGTGCTGAAGGACTAGTATGCATGGCATGATGCATGTTCACTAGATGTATAAGTGAGTGCTGAAGGACTAGTGTGCATGGCATGATGCATGTTCACTAGATGTATAAGTGAGTGCTGAAGGACTAGTATGCATGGCATGATGCATGTTCACTAGATGTATAAGTGAGTGCTGAAGGACTAGTGTGCATGGCATGATGCATGTTCACTAGATGTATAAGTGAGTGCTGAAGGACTAGTGTGCATGGCATGATGCATGTTCACTAGATGTATAAGTGAGTGCTGAAGGACTAGTATGCATGGCATGGTGCATGTTCACTAGATGTATAAGTGAGTGCTGAAGGACTAGTGTGCATGGCATGGTGCATGTTCACTAGATGTATAAGTGAGTGCTGAAGGACTAGTGTGCATGGCATGATGCATGTTCACTAGATGTATAAGTGAGTGCTGAAGGACTAGTATGCATGGCATGATGCATGTTCACTAGATGTATAAGTGAGTGCTGAAGGACTAGTGTGCATGGCATGATGCATGTTCACTAGATGTATAAGTGAGTGCTGAAGGACTAGTATGCATGGCATGATGCATGTTCACTAGATGTATAAGTGAGTGCTGAAGGACTAGTGTGCATGGCATGATGCATGTTCACTAGATGTATAAGTGAGTGTTGAAGGACTAGTGTGCATGGCATGATGCATGTTCACTAGATGTATAAGTGAGTGCTGAAGGACTAGTATGCATGGCATGGTGCATGTTCACTAGATGTATAAGTGAGTGCTGAAGGACTAGTGTGCATGGCATGATGCATGTTCACTAGATGTATAAGTGAGTGCTGAAGGACTAGTATGCATGGCATGATGCATGTTCACTAGATGTATAAGTGAGTGTTGAAGGACTAGTGTGCATGGCATGGTGCATGTTCACTAGATGTATAAGTGAGTACTGAAGGACTAGTATGCATGGCATGGTGCATGTTCACTAGATGTATAAGTGAGTGCTGAAGGACTAGTGTGCATGGCATGATGCATGTTCACTAGATGTATAAGTGAGTGCTGAAGGACTAGTGTGCATGGCATGATGCATGTTCACTAGATGTATAAGTGAGTGCTGAAAGACTAGTATGCATGGCATGATGCATGTTCACTAGATGTATAAGTGAGTGCTGAAGGACTAGTATGCATGGCATGATGCATGTTCACTAGATGTATAAGTGAGTGCTGAAGGACTAGTATGCATGGCATGATGCATGTTCACTAGATGTATAAGTGAGTGTTGAAGGACTAGTATGCATGGCATGATGCATGTTCACTAGATGTATAAGTGAGTGCTGAAGGACTAGTATGCATGGCATGATGCATGTTCACTAGATGTATAAGTGAGTGCTGAAGGACTAGTGTGCATGGCATGATGCATGTTCACTAGATGTATAAGTGAGTGCTGAAGGACTAGTATGCATGGCATGGTGCATGTTCACTAGATGTATAAGTGAGTGTTGAAGGACTAGTGTGCATGGCATGATGCATGCTCACTAGATGTATAAGTGAGTGCTGAAGGACTAGTGTGCATGGCATGGTGCATGTTCACTAGATGTATAAGTGAGTGCTGAAGGACTAGTGTGCATGGCATGATACATGTTCACTAGATGTATAAGTGAGTGCTGAAGGACTAGTATGCATGGCATGATGCATGTTCACTAGATGTATAAGTGAGTGCTGAAGGACTAGTGTGCATGGCATGATGCATGTTCACTAGATGTATAAGTGAGTGCTGAAGGACTAGTGTGCATGGCATGATGCATGTTCACTAGATGTATAAGTGAGTGCTGAAGGACTAGTATGCATGGCATGATGCATGTTCACCAGATGTATAAGTGAGTGCTGAAGGACTAGTATGCATGGCATGATGCATGTTCACTAGATGTATAAGTGAGTGCTGAAGGACTAGTGTGCATGGCATGATGCATGTTCACTAGATGTATAAGTGAGTGCTGAAGGACTAGTGTGCATGGCATGATGCATGTTCACTAGATGTATAAGTGAGTGCTGAAGGACTAGTATGCATGGCATGATGCATGTTCACCAGATGTATAAGTGAGTGCTGAAGGACTAGTATGCATGGCATGATGCATGTTCACTAGATGTATAAGTGAGTGCTGAAGGACTAGTGTGCATGGCATGGTGCATGTTCACTAGATGTATAAGTGAGTGCTGAAGGACTAGTATGCATGGCATGATGCATGTTCACTAGATGTATAAGTGAGTACTGAAGGACTAGTGTGCATGGCATGATGCATGTTCACTAGATGTATAAGTGAGTGCTGAAGGACTAGTATGCATGGCATGATGCATGTTCACTAGATGTATAAGTGAGTGCTGAAGGACTAGTGTGCATGGCATGATGCATGTTCACTAGATGTATAAGTGAGTGCTGAAGGACTAGTGTGCATGGCATGGTGCATGTTCACTAGATGTATAAGTGAGTGCTGAAGGACTAGTGTGCATGGCATGATGCATGTTCACTAGATGTATAAGTGAGTGTTGAAGGACTAGTATGCATGGCATGATGCATGTTCACTAGATGTATAAGTGAGTGCTGAAGGACTAGTATGCATGGCATGATGCATGTTCACTAGATGTATAAGTGAGTGCTGAAGGACTAGTATGCATGGCATGATGCATGTTCACTAGATGTATAAGTGAGTGCTGAAGGACTAGTATGCATGGCATGATGCATGTTCACTAGATGTATAAGTGAGTGCTGAAGGACTAGTATGCATGGCATGGTGCATGTTCACTAGATGTATAAGTGAGTGCTGAAGGACTAGTATGCATGGCATGATGCATGTTCACTAGATGTATAAGTGAGTGCTGAAGGACTAGTGTGCATGGCATGATGCATGTTCACTAGATGTATAAGTGAGTGCTGAAGGACTAGTGTGCATGGCATGATGCATGTTCACTAGATGTATAAGTGAGTGCTGAAGGACTAGTATGCATGGCATGATGCATGTTCACTAGATGTATAAGTGAGTGCTGAAGGACTAGTGTGCATGGCATGATGCATGTTCACTAGATGTATAAGTGAGTGCTGAAGGACTAGTATGCATGGCATGATACATGTTCACTAGATGTATAAGTGAGTGCTGAAGGACTAGTGTGCATGGCATGATGCATGTTCACTAGATGTATAAGTGAGTGCTGAAGGACTAGTATGCATGGCATGATGCATGTTCACTAGATGTATAAGTGAGTGCTGAAGGACTAGTGTGCATGGCATGATGCATGTTCACTAGATGTATAAGTGAGTGCTGAAGGACTAGTGTGCATGGCATGATGCATGTTCACTAGATGTATAAGTGAGTGCTGAAGGACTAGTGTGCATGGCATGATGCATGTTCACTAGATGTATAAGTGAGTGCTGAAGGACTAGTGTGCATGGCATGATGCATGTTCACTAGATGTATAAGTGAGTGCTGAAGGACTAGTGTGCATGGCATGATGCATGTTCACTAGATGTATAAGTGAGTGCTGAAGGACTAGTGTGCATGGCATGATGCATGTTCACTAGATGTATAAGTGAGTGCTGAAGGACTAGTGTGCATGGCATGATGCATGTTCACTAGATGTATAAGTGAGTGCTGAAGGACTAGTATGCATGGCATGATGCATGTTCACTAGATGTATAAGTGAGTGCTGAAGGACTAGTATGCATGGCATGATGCATGTTCACTAGATGTATAAGTGAGTGCTGAAGGACTAGTGTGCATGGCATGATGCATGTTCACTAGATGTATAAGTGAGTGCTGAAGGACTAGTATGCATGGCATGATGCATGTTCACTAGATGTATAAGTGAGTGCTGAAGGACTAGTATGCATGGCATGATGCATGTTCACTAGATGTATAAGTGAGTGCTGAAGGACTAGTGTGCATGGCATGATGCATGTTCACTAGATGTATAAGTGAGTGCTGAAGGACTAGTGTGCATGGCATGATGCATGTTCACTAGATGTATAAGTGAGTGCTGAAGGACTAGTATGCATGGCATGATGCATGTTCACTAGATGTATAAGTGAGTGCTGAAGGACTAGTGTGCATGGCATGGTGCATGTTCACTAGATGTATAAGTGAGTGCTGAAGGACTAGTGTGCATGGCATGATGCATGTTCACTAGATGTATAAGTGAGTGTTGAAGGACTAGTGTGCATGGCATGATGCATGTTCACTAGATGTATAAGTGAGTGTTGAAGGACTAGTGTGCATGGCATGATGCATGTTCACTAGATGTATAAGTGAGTACTGAAGGACTAGTGTGCATGGCATGGTGCATGTTCACTAGATGTATAAGTGAGTGCTGAAGGACTAGTATGCATGGCATGATGCATGTTCACTAGATGTATAAGTGAGTGCTGAAGGACTAGTGTGCATGGCATGATGCATGTTCACTAGATGTATAAGTGAGTGCTGAAGGACTAGTGTGCATGGCATGATGCATGTTCACTAGATGTATAAGTGAGTGCTGAAGGACTAGTGTGCATGGCATGATGCATGTTCACTAGATGTATAAGTGAGTGTTGAAGGACTAGTATGCATGGCATGATGCATGTTCACTAGATGTATAAGTGAGTGATGAAGGACTAGTATGCATGGCATGATGCATGTTCACTAGATGTATAAGTGAGTGCTGAAGGACTAGTGTGCATGGCATGATGCATGTTCACTAGATGTATAAGTGAGTGCTGAAGGACTAGTATGCATGGCATGATGCATGTTCACTAGATGTATAAGTGAGTGCTGAAGGACTAGTGTGCATGGCATGATGCATGTTCACTAGATGTATAAGTGAGTGCTGAAGGACTAGTATGCATGGCATGATGCATGTTCACTAGATGTATAAGTGAGTGCTGAAGGACTAGTGTGCATGGCATGATGCATGTTCACTAGATGTATAAGTGAGTGCTGAAGGACTAGTGTGCATGGCATGATGCATGTTCACTAGATGTATAAGTGAGTGCTGAAGGACTAGTGTGCATGGCATGATGCATGTTCACTAGATGTATAAGTGAGTGCTGAAGGACTAGTATGCATGGCATGGTGCATGTTCACTAGATGTATAAGTGAGTGCTGAAGGACTAGTATGCATGGCATGATGCATGTTCACTAGATGTATAAGTGAGTGCTGAAGGACTAGTATGCATGGCATGGTGCATGTTCACTAGATGTATAAGTGAGTGCTGAAGGACTAGTGTGCATGGCATGATGCATGTTCACTAGATGTATAAGTGAGTGCTGAAGGACTAGTGTGCATGGCATGATGCATGTTCACTAGATGTATAAGTGAGTGCTGAAGGACTAGTGTGCATGGCATGATGCATGTTCACTAGATGTATAAGTGAGTGCTGAAGGACTAGTATGCATGGCATGATGCATGTTCACTAGATGTATAAGTGAGTGCTGAAGGACTAGTGTGCATGGCATGATGCATGTTCACTAGATGTATAAGTGAGTGCTGAAGGACTAGTGTGCATGGCATGATGCATGTTCACTAGATGTATAAGTGAGTGCTGAAGGACTAGTATGCATGGCATGATACATGTTCACTAGATGTATAAGTGAGTGCTGAAGGACTAGTATGCATGGCATGATGCATGTTCACTAGATGTATAAGTGAGTGCTGAAGGACTAGTATGCATGGCATGATGCATGTTCACTAGATGTATAAGTGAGTGCTGAAGGACTAGTGTGCATGGCATGGTGCATGTTCACTAGATGTATAAGTGAGTGCTGAAGGACTAGTGTGCATGGCATGATGCATGTTCACTAGATGTATAAGTGAGTGCTGAAGGACTAGTATGCATGGCATGATGCATGTTCACTAGATGTATAAGTGAGTGCTGAAGGACTAGTGTGCATGGCATGTTGCATGTTCACTAGATGTATAAGTGAGTGCTGAAGGACTAGTATGCATGGCATGATGCATGTTCACTAGATGTATAAGTGAGTGCTGAAGGACTAGTATGCATGGCATGATGCATGTTCACTAGATGTATAAGTGAGTGCTGAAGGACTAGTATGCATGGCATGGTGCATGTTCACTAGATGTATAAGTGAGTGCTGAAGGACTAGTGTGCATGGCATGATGCATGTTCACTAGATGTATAAGTGAGTGTTGAAGGACTAGTGTGCATGGCATGATGCATGTTCACTAGATGTATAAGTGAGTGCTGAAGGACTAGTATGCATGGCATGATGCATGTTCACTAGATGTATAAGTGAGTGCTGAAGGACTAGTGTGCATGGCATGATGCATGTTCACTAGATGTATAAGTGAGTGCTGAAGGACTAGTATGCATGGCATGGTGCATGTTCACTAGATGTATAAGTGAGTGCTGAAGGACTAGTGTGCATGGCATGATGCATGTTCACTAGATGTATAAGTGAGTACTGAAGGACTAGTATGCATGGCATGATGCATGTTCACTAGATGTATAAGTGAGTGCTGAAGGACTAGTGTGCATGGCATGATGCATGTTCACTAGATGTATAAGTGAGTGCTGAAGGACTAGTATGCATGGCATGATGCATGTTCACTAGATGTATAAGTGAGTGCTGAAGGACTAGTATGCATGGCATGATGCATGTTCACTAGATGTATAAGTGAGTGCTGAAGGACTAGTGTGCATGGCATGGTGCATGTTCACTAGATGTATAAGTGAGTGCTGAAGGACTAGTATGCATGGCATGATGCATGTTCACTAGATGTATAAGTGAGTGCTGAAGGACTAGTGTGCATGGCATGATGCATGTTCACTAGATGTATAAGTGAGTACTGAAGGACTAGTGTGCATGGCATGATGCATGTTCACTAGATGTATAAGTGAGTGTTGAAGGACTAGTGTGCATGGCATGGTGCATGTTCACTAGATGTATAAGTGAGTGCTGAAGGACTAGTATGCATGGCATGATGCATGTTCACTAGATGTATAAGTGAGTGCTGAAGGACTAGTGTGCATGGCATGATGCATGTTCACTAGATGTATAAGTGAGTGCTGAAGGACTAGTGTGCATGGCATGATGCATGTTCACTAGATGTATAAGTGAGTGCTGAAGGACTAGTGTGCATGGCATGATGCATGTTCACTAGATGTATAAGTGAGTGCTGAAGGACTAGTGTGCATGGCATGATGCATGTTCACTAGATGTATAAGTGAGTGCTGAAGGACTAGTATGCATGGCATGATGCATGTTCACTAGATGTATAAGTGAGTGTTGAAGGACTAGTGTGCATGGCATGATGCATGTTCACTAGATGTATAAGTGAGTGCTGAAGGACTAGTATGCATGGCATGATGCATGTTCACTAGATGTATAAGTGAGTGCTGAAGGACTAGTGTGCATGGCATGGTGCATGTTCACTAGATGTATAAGTGAGTGCTGAAGGACTAGTATGCATGGCATGATGCATGTTCACTAGATGTATAAGTGAGTGTTGAAGGACTAGTGTGCATGGCATGATGCATGTTCACTAGATGTATAAGTGAGTGCTGAAGGACTAGTGTGCATGGCATGATGCATGTTCACTAGATGTATAAGTGAGTGCTGAAGGACTAGTGTGCATGGCATGATGCATGTTCACTAGATGTATAAGTGAGTGCTGAAGGACTAGTATGCATGGCATGATGCATGTTCACTAGATGTATAAGTGAGTGCTGAAGGACTAGTATGCATGGCATGATGCATGTTCACTAGATGTATAAGTGAGTGCTGAAGGACTAGTATGCATGGCATGATGCATGTTCACTAGATGTATAAGTGAGTGCTGAAGGACTAGTGTGCATGGCATGATGCATGTTCACTAGATGTATAAGTGAGTGCTGAAGGACTAGTATGCATGGCATGATACATGTTCACTAGATGTATAAGTGAGTGCTGAAGGACTAGTGTGCATGGCATGATGCATGTTCACTAGATGTATAAGTGAGTGCTGAAGGACTAGTATGCATGGCATGATGCATGTTCACTAGATGTATAAGTGAGTGCTGAAGGAGTAGTATGCATGGCATGATGCATGTTCACTAGATGTATAAGTGAGTGATGAAGGACTAGTGTGCATGGCATGATGCATGTTCACTAGATGTATAAGTGAGTGCTGAAGGACTAGTATGCATGGCATGATGCATGTTCACTAGATGTATAAGTGAGTGCTGAAGGACTAGTGTGCATGGCATGATGCATGTTCACTAGATGTATAAGTGAGTGCTGAAGGACTAGTATGCATGGCATGATGCATGTTCACTAGATGTATAAGTGAGTGCTGAAGGACTAGTATGCATGGCATGATGCATGTTCACTAGATGTATAAGTGAGTGCTGAAGGACTAGTGTGCATGGCATGATGCATGTTCACTAGATGTATAAGTGAGTGCTGAAGGACTAGTGTGCATGGCATGGTGCATGTTCACTAGATGTATAAGTGAGTGCTGAAGGACTAGTGTGCATGGCATGATGCATGTTCACTAGATGTATAAGTGAGTGCTGAAGGACTAGTATGCATGGCATGATGCATGTTCACTAGATGTATAAGTGAGTGCTGAAGGAGTAGTATGCATGGCATGATGCATGTTCACTAGATGTATAAGTGAGTGCTGAAGGACTAGTATGCATGGCATGATGCATGTTCACTAGATGTATAAGTGAGTGCTGAAGGACTAGTATGCATGGCATGATGCATGTTCACTAGATGTATAAGTGAGTGCTGAAGGACTAGTGTGCATGGCATGATGCATGTTCACTAGATGTATAAGTGAGTGCTGAAGGACTAGTGTGCATGGCATGATGCATGTTCACTAGATGTATAAGTGAGTGCTGAAGGACTAGTGTGCATGGCATGATGCATGTTCACATGTATAAGTGAGTGCTGAAGGACTAGTGTGCATGGCATGGTGCATGTTCACTAGATGTATAAGTGAGTGCTGAAGGACTAGTATGCATGGCATGATGCATGTTCACTAGATGTATAAGTGAGTGCTGAAGGACTAGTGTGCATGGCATGATGCATGTTCACATGTATAAGTGAGTGTTGAAGGACTAGTATGCATGGCATGATGCATGTTCACTAGATGTATAAGTGAGTGCTGAAGGACTAGTGTGCATGGCATGATGCATGTTCACTAGATGTATAAGTGAGTGCTGAAGGACTAGTATGCATGGCATGATGCATGTTCACTAGATGTATAAGTGAGTGCTGAAGGACTAGTGTGCATGGCATGATGCATGTTCACTAGATGTATAAGTGAGTGCTGAAGGACTAGTGTGCATGGCATGATGCATGTTCACTAGATGTATAAGTGAGTGCTGAAGGACTAGTATGCATGGCATGATGCATGTTCACTAGATGTATAAGTGAGTGCTGAAGGACTAGTATGCATGGCATGGTGCATGTTCACTAGATGTATAAGTGAGTGCTGAAGGACTAGTGTGCATGGCATGATGCATGTTCACTAGATGTATAAGTGAGTGCTGAAGGACTAGTGTGCATGGCATGATGCATGTTCACTAGATGTATAAGTGAGTGCTGAAGGACTAGTATGCATGGCATGGTGCATGTTCACTAGATGTATAAGTGAGTGCTGAAGGACTAGTGTGCATGGCATGATGCATGTTCATAGATGTATAAGTGAGTGCTGAAGGACTAGTGTGCATGGCATGATGCATGTTCACTAGATGTATAAGTGAGTGCTGAAGGACTAGTATGCATGGCATGGTGCATGTTCACTAGATGTATAAGTGAGTGCTGAAGGACTAGTGTGCATGGCATGATGCATGTTCACTAGATGTATAAGTGAGTGCTGAAGGACTAGTATGCATGGCATGATGCATGTTCACTAGATGTATAAGTGAGTGCTGAAGGACTAGTGTGCATGGCATGATGCATGTTCACTAGATGTATAAGTGAGTGCTGAAGGACTAGTATGCATGGCATGATGCATGTTCACTAGATGTATAAGTGAGTGCTGAAGGACTAGTATGCATGGCATGATGCATGTTCACTAGATGTATAAGTGAGTGCTGAAGGACTAGTGTGCATGGCATGATGCATGTTCACTAGATGTATAAGTGAGTGCTGAAGGACTAGTGTGCATGGCATGATGCATGTTCACTAGATGTATAAGTGAGTGTTGAAGGACTAGTGTGCATGGCATGATGCATGTTCACTAGATGTATAAGTGAGTGTTGAAGGACTAGTATGCATGGCATGATGCATGTTCACTAGATGTATAAGTGAGTGCTGAAGGACTAGTGTGCATGGCATGATGCATGTTCACTAGATGTATAAGTGAGTGCTGAAGGACTAGTGTGCATGGCATGATGCATGTTCACTAGATGTATAAGTGAGTGCTGAAGGACTAGTGTGCATGGCATGATACATGTTCACTAGATGTATAAGTGTGTGTGTGTGTGTGTGTGTGGTATGTGTGTGTGTGGTGTGTGTGTGTTTGTGTGTGTATGTGTGTGTGTATGCGCGCGCGTGCGCGCGCTAAGGTTTTAGTAATAGCACTAGCAGTAATATACATGAGACACACACTCTAGTAATAGCACTAGCAATATACATGAGACACACACTCTAGATGTATAAGTGAGTGCTGAAGGAGTAGTATGCATGGCATGATGCATGTTCACTAGATGTATAAGTGAGTGCTGAAGGACTAGTGTGCATGGCATGATGCATGTTCACTAGATGTATAAGTGAGTGCTGAAGGACTAGTATGCATGGCATGATGCATGTTCACTAGATGTATAAGTGAGTGCTGAAGGACTAGTGTGCATGGCATGATGCATGTTCACTAGATGTATAAGTGAGTGCTGAAGGACTAGTATGCATGGCATGATGCATGTTCACTAGATGTATAAGTGAGTGTTGAAGGACTAGTATGCATGGCATGATGCATGTTCACTAGATGTATAAGTGAGTGCTGAAGGACTAGTGTGCATGGCATGATGCATGTTCACTAGATGTATAAGTGAGTGCTGAAGGACTAGTGTGCATGGCATGATGCATGTTCACTAGATGTATAAGTGAGTGCTGAAGGACTAGTGTGCATGGCATGATGCATGTTCACTAGATGTATAAGTGAGTGCTGAAGGACTAGTGTGCATGGCATGATGCATGTTCACTAGATGTATAAGTGAGTGCTGAAGGACTAGTATGCATGGCATGATGCATGTTCACTAGATGTATAAGTGAGTGCTGAAGGACTAGTGTGCATGGCATGATGCATGTTCACTAGATGTATAAGTGAGTGCTGAAGGACTAGTGTGCATGGCATGATGCATGTTCACTAGATGTATAAGTGAGTACTGAAGGACTAGTATGCATGGCATGGTGCATGTTCACTAGATGTATAAGTGAGTGCTGAAGGACTAGTATGCATGGCATGATGCATGTTCACTAGATGTATAAGTGAGTGCTGAAGGACTAGTGTGCATGGCATGATGCATGTTCACTAGATGTATAAGTGAGTGCTGAAGGACTAGTGTGCATGGCATGATGCATGTTCACTAGATGTATAAGTGAGTGCTGAAGGACTAGTGTGCATGGCATGATGCATGTTCACTAGATGTATAAGTGAGTACTGAAGGACTAGTGTGCATGGCATGATGCATGTTCACTAGATGTATAAGTGAGTGCTGAAGGACTAGTGTGCATGGCATGATGCATGTTCACTAGATGTATAAGTGAGTGCTGAAGGACTAGTATGCATGGCATGATGCATGTTCACTAGATGTATAAGTGAGTGCTGAAGGACTAGTATGCATGGCATGGTGCATGTTCACTAGATGTATAAGTGAGTACTGAAGGACTAGTGTGCATGGCATGATGCATGTTCACTAGATGTATAAGTGAGTGCTGAAGGACTAGTATGCATGGCATGATGCATGTTCACTAGATGTATAAGTGAGTGCTGAAGGACTAGTATGCATGGCATGATGCATGTTCACTAGATGTATAAGTGAGTGGTGAAGGACTAGTGTGCATGGCATGATGCATGTTCACTAGATGTATAAGTGAGTACTGAAGGACTAGTGTGCATGGCATGATGCATGTTCACTAGATGTATAAGTGAGTGCTGAAGGACTAGTATGCATGGCATGATACATGTTCACTAGATGTATAAGTGAGTGGTGAAGGACTAGTGTGCATGGCATGATGCATGTTCACTAGATGTATAAGTGAGTGGTGAAGGACTAGTGTGCATGGCATGATGCATGTTCACTAGATGTATAAGTGAGTGCTGAAGGACTAGTATGCATGGCATGATGCATGTTCACTAGATGTATAAGTGAGTGGTGAAGGACTAGTGTGCATGGCATGATGCATGTTCACTAGATGTATAAGTGAGTGGTGAAGGACTAGTATGCATGGCATGATGCATGTTCACTAGATGTATAAGTGAGTGCTGAAGGACTAGTGTGCATGGCATGATGCATGTTCACTAGATGTATAAGTGAGTGCTGAAGGACTAGTGTGCATGGCATGGTGCATGTTCACTAGATGTATAAGTGAGTGCTGAAGGACTAGTGTGCATGGCATGATGCATGTTCACTAGATGTATAAGTGAGTGCTGAAGGACTAGTATGCATGGCATGATACATGTTCACTAGATGTATAAGTGAGTGCTGAAGGACTAGTGTGCATGGCATGATGCATGTTCACTAGATGTATAAGTGAGTGCTGAAGGACTAGTATGCATGGCATGATACATGTTCACTAGATGTATAAGTGAGTGCTGAAGGACTAGTGTGCATGGCATGATGCATGTTCACTAGATGTATAAGTGAGTGCTGAAGGACTAGTGTGCATGGCATGATGCATGTTCACTAGATGTATAAGTGAGTGCTGAAGGACTAGTGTGCATGGCATGATGCATGTTCACTAGATGTATAAGTGAGTGCTGAAGGACTAGTATGCATGGCATGATGCATGTTCACTAGATGTATAAGTGAGTGCTGAAGGACTAGTATGCATGGCATGATACATGTTCACTAGATGTATAAGTGAGTGCTGAAGGACTAGTGTGCATGGCATGGTGCATGTTCACTAGATGTATAAGTGAGTGCTGAAGGACTAGTATGCATGGCATGATGCATGTTCTAGATGTATAAGTGAGTACTGAAGGACTAGTATGCATGGCATGATGCATGTTCACTAGATGTATAAGTGAGTGCTGAAGGACTAGTGTGCATGGCATGATGCATGTTCACTAGATGTATAAGTGAGTGCTGAAGGACTAGTGTGCATGGCATGATGCATGTTCACTAGATGTACAAGTGAGTGCTGAAGGACTAGTATGCATGGCATGATGCATGTTCACTAGATGTATAAGTGAGTGCTGAAGGACTAGTATGCATGGCATGATGCATGTTCACTAGATGTATAAGTGAGTGCTGAAGGACTAGTATGCATGGCATGATGCATGTTCACTAGATGTATAAGTGAGTGTTGAAGGACTAGTATGCATGGCATGGTGCATGTTCACTAGATGTATAAGTGAGTGCTGAAGGACTAGTGTGCATGGCATGATGCATGTTCACTAGATGTATAAGTGAGTGCTGAAGGACTAGTGTGCATGGCATGATGCATGTTCACTAGATGTATAAGTGAGTGCTGAAGGACTAGTGTGCATGGCATGATGCATGTTCACTAGATGTATAAGTGAGTGCTGAAGGACTAGTATGCATGGCATGATGCATGTTCACTAGATGTATAAGTGAGTGCTGAAGGACTAGTATGCATGGCATGATGCATGTTCACTAGATGTATAAGTGAGTGCTGAAGGACTAGTATGCATGGCATGATGCATGTTCACTAGATGTATAAGTGAGTGCTGAAGGACTAGTATGCATGGCATGATGCATGTTCACTAGATGTATAAGTGAGTGCTGAAGGACTAGTATGCATGGCATGATGCATGTTCACTAGATGTATAAGTGAGTGCTGAAGGACTAGTGTGCATGGCATGGTGCATGTTCACTAGATGTATAAGTGAGTGTTGAAGGACTAGTATGCATGGCATGATGCATGTTCACTAGATGTATAAGTGAGTGCTGAAGGACTAGTATGCATGGCATGATGCATGTTCACTAGATGTATAAGTGAGTGCTGAAGGACTAGTGTGCATGGCATGGTGCATGTTCACTAGATGTATAAGTGAGTGCTGAAGGACTAGTGTGCATGGCATGGTGCATGTTCACTAGATGTATAAGTGAGTGTTGAAGGACTAGTGTGCATGGCATGATGCATGTTCACTAGATGTATAAGTGAGTGCTGAAGGACTAGTATGCATGGCATGATGCATGTTCACTAGATGTATAAGTGAGTGCTGAAGGACTAGTGTGCATGGCATGATGCATGTTCACTAGATGTATAAGTGAGTGCTGAAGGACTAGTGTGCATGGCATGATGCATGTTCACTAGATGTATAAGTGAGTGTTGAAGGACTAGTGTGCATGGCATGATGCATGTTCACTAGATGTATAAGTGAGTGCTGAAGGACTAGTGTGCATGGCATGATGCATGTTCACTAGATGTATAAGTGAGTGCTGAAGGACTAGTATGCATGGCATGATGCATGTTCACTAGATGTATAAGTGAGTGCTGAAGGACTAGTGTGCATGGCATGATGCATGTTCACTAGATGTATAAGTGAGTGCTGAAGGACTAGTATGCATGGCATGATGCATGTTCACTAGATGTATAAGTGAGTGCTGAAGGACTAGTATGCATGGCATGGTGCATGTTCACTAGATGTATAAGTGAGTGCTGAAGGACTAGTATGCATGGCATGATGCATGTTCACTAGATGTATAAGTGAGTGCTGAAGGACTAGTATGCATGGCATGATACATGTTCACTAGATGTATAAGTGAGTGCTGAAGGACTAGTGTACATGGCATGATGCATGTTCACTAGATGTATAAGTGAGTACTGAAGGACTAGTGTGCATGGCATGGTGCATGTTCACTAGATGTATAAGTGAGTGCTGAAGGACTAGTATGCATGGCATGGTGCATGTTCACTAGATGTATAAGTGAGTGTTGAAGGACTAGTGTGCATGGCATGATACATGTTCACTAGATGTATAAGTGAGTGCTGAAGGACTAGTGTGCATGGCATGATGCATGTTCACTAGATGTATAAGTGAGTGCTGAAGGACTAGTGTGCATGGCATGATGCATGTTCACTAGATGTATAAGTGAGTGCTGAAGGACTAGTGTGCATGGCATGATGCATGCTCACTAGATGTATAAGTGACTTCTGAAGGCATGTCGGAGTTGAGGGTGCATGTTCACTAGATGTATAAGTGACTTCTGAAGGCATGTCGGAGTTGAGGGTGCATGAGGACCAACTCTACGAAGCGTGTGATCTAGTATACAAGACTGCCCTCTAGTTTGTCTCTTTAGGCTGCAGGTATAACCTGATGAGCAGGTTTGTTGGGCTGCAGGTATAACCTGATGAGCAGGGTTGTTGGGCTGCAGGTATAACCTGATGAGCAGGGTTGTTGGGCTGCTGGTATAACCTGATGAGCAGGGTTGTTGGGCTGCAGGTATAACCTGATTAGCAGGTTTGTTGGGCTGCAGGTAACCTGATGAGCGGGGTCGTTGGTTGCGAGCACCTCACCCTGGTGCACCAGGTGGAGCACTGCAGCTGTCCCGTCATCCTCACCACCCGGCACAGGCTGAGTCAGCTGGACTTGAACAGACTGCCACGACTAAAGTTAGCCAGTGTGCCTGTTTGAAGTGGGACTGAGTGTATTGCATCTGCCAGTTCATCTATGCTCTTCCCCCTCCCTCAGATATGTGATCGACATTCCACCTCCTTCGAGAAAACTCAGAGAAGAACTGTGGAGGAGACTGCTCCCCAAGAAAGCTCCTGCAGCGAGTGATATCGACTTCCATGATCTAGCTGAAAGGTTAGTCTTGATCCTGCTGTTGGCAGAGATTTAATGTTGATGCAGGGCGGTCTAATTTAAATTTACCGCCGGAGAAAAGAGTGAGACGTCCACTGTGTGCCCGAAGTTCCACATAAGCAGAGAGGCAGAGAGATCAGTTCTGATTCCTTTAACATGTGGTGGTGGCCTCTCGCACAACTAGCATATTCAAAACTAGCCACACCCACTTTATCACCACTGCCATGTCCACCACAGTCCTGAATTATCGAATATTTTTTCTGACTGGGTGGTGAAAAAGAGCCTGCAAGGGTACTACCAGGATTTAAAAAGTCCATGCATCTAAAATACATGTATGTTTAATAAGTCATCATCTTCATGACATTGCTCTAACCCTGACCACAGCCCTGGCAAGGCTGGCTACCTCTGACTGGCTGCAGGCCAGTACTCTACCTGTATAGTGTTGATGTCAGCAATGCCATGATGACATCAACACTATACAGGTGCAGTACTGCAGCCAATAGCCAGCCCTGCCAGGGCAGTGGTCAGGGCTAGACCAATGCCATGAAGATGCCATCATGAAGGTCTGCAATGCTACTAGGCTTTTAGTTACAAAGTGATTCAACAAGACGAATTATGGAACACATGCCATTAACCCACTGGACATAATTGCAAAACCATTAGCAGGCCTGCTATAAAGGATCAAGTCATAGCTAATTGGGAAAAACCCACTAACACTGTCAGGGACATAGTCTGTCAGACAAGTAGTCTATCAGACAAGTAGTCTCTCAGACAAGTAGTCTCTCAGACAAGTAGTCTCTCAGACAAGTAGTCTCTCAGACAAGTAGTCTCTCAGACAAGTAGTCTCTCAGACAAGTAGTCTCTCAGACAAGTAGTCTCTCAGACAAGTAGTCTCTCAGACAAGTAGTCTCTCAGACAAGTACTCTGTCAGGGATGTGGTCTCTCAGACAAGTGGTCTCTCAGACAAGTGGTCATTCAGACAAGTGGTCTCTCAGACAAGTGGTCTCTCAGACAAGTGGTCTCTCAGACAAGTGGTCTCTCAGACAAGTGGCCTCTCAGACAAGTGGTCTCTCGGACAAGTGGTCTCTCGGACAAGTGGTCTCTCGGACAAGTGGTCACTCGGACAAGTGGTCACTCGGACAAGTGGTCTCTCAGACAAGTGTCTCTCAGACAAGTGGTCTCTCGGACAAGTGGCCTCTCAGACAAGTGTCTCTCAGACAAGTGGTCTCTCAGACAAGTGGCCTCTCAGACAAGTGGCCTCTCAGACAAGTGGCCTCTCAGACAAGTCTTCTCTCAGACAAGGTCTCTCAGACAAGTGGTCTCTCAGACAAGTGGTCTCTCAGACAAGTGGTCTCTCAGACAAGTGGTCTCTCAGACAAGTGGTCTCTCAGACAAGTGGTCTCTCAGACAAGTGGTCTCTAAAGGCCAGTTCACAATATGACGCAAGGATATCTGCTGCAAGAGGTGGGGCGTTCTGATCCATTCAACAGAGTTAACAGATTGGAGATATGAAATGCAAGAGTAGGATTTGATTCAACTCTCGCATCCAATTGGTTGTGACTGACCAATAAGAATCATAGAACATATCAAGTGTTGAACTTTGCACTTTTTCAACGACGTCTGAGTAGAGAAGCCTTGTATTGAAGCGGTGAAGATCTTTCCCAGACTCCGGCAGGTCTCGGCCAGAGGCTATAAAGACCCCGGGGAACTGCATGGAAGGAAGTGGCTATCCAGGTCACTAGCCAAATACTTCAGCTAGTGTTGCACCTCTGAAATCCTTCATGGATTGCATGTTCAGGTCTATGCTAGAGCAATATCTCTATAGGCTGATATGTCAGCGGTGATCTCAAGGTCAAACCTCTCTACTCATCCTGAGGCAGCTGAAAATCTACTCGGAGTCAGATAGCCTCACATCATGTCTAGAACGATACTCACCTGCTATCAGCGGAGCAGATAGATAGACCACACCCACATTTTCTTTTTCCTCATCTATACATTTAACTCTTTCCCCCCCTTTTTTCACAGGACATTAGGGTGAGCTAGAAGCAACTTAACGATATTTAGAGGTCATGACGCTAATTAGAGGCCATGCTGCTAATTAGAGACCATGTCAGGTAAAGAAAAGTAAGCAATAAATAATTAAGAGGGAGGGGGAAGGTGATGTAGCACTTATTAAGTCAGATGGTGAGACACAGCAAACATTTAAAAACTAATTAGTAGAAGCAGTGGGCATTTCTAAAAAAAACTATTCCATCCATCAGTAGCAGGATGACTTCAAAAAGGAAGAGATTAATGGAAGGGAATTGTGAGTTTTGATGTTTGGATGAGGATAGGGTGAGCAGCAGCTTCTGTCTCTTCCGACATGAGAGAAGAGAGAACTGGTTTAGAAAGGCAAAATTCATTCTCTTTGCCAGGTCAGGCCGTAGAGCACATCCTCGCCGAAGGCTATGAACTGCTTCCAATTTTCTTGAGAGTGTGACAGCAGAAGGGTCGCAGATTGCACAAAGATTACAAGAACAATAAGGCTAGTCTTAATATTAAGTGTTAATGGTTAAACCATCTGAGACACTCCAAGAAGTCGGCAGGAAAACATCAGCATGGAGGGCATTGATATCACTTAGGTCAGAGATGGGTCTATAAGACAAAGCAAAGTTGCAAAGGCCGTTTGTGAAGACGATAAAAGGGAAAGGTCCTAGAATAGTCTCTTGAGGAACCCTGGAGGAAGAGGAACCCTGGAGGAAGAGAGGAAGAGGAACCCTGGAGGAAGAGGAACCCTGGAGGAAGAGGAACCCTGGAGGAAGAGAGGAAGAGGAACCCTGGAGGAGAGGAACCCTGGAGGAAGAGAGGAAGAGGAACCCTGGAGGAGAAGAACCCTGGAGGAAGAGGAACCCTGGAGGAAACCACCTGCCATTTCAGAACAGACCCATATGTATGATGCCAGCCACTCGATAAAGATGAAAGGAATGAGGAATCTTGTCAAAGGTCTAAGAAGACAGAATACTCCTGCTAATAGAATCAAATGCAAGTCTTCATTTCTAGTACTGATATCCATTCCAGTTAGGTCCAAGGTTTAAATGCAGCTGACTCGGCGCAATATTGTGAAAAGATTGTGCAACGTGGTAACGAGATTCAACGGAGTGGGTCACCTCCATCAAAATATTGCAAAGTGACCTTTGGAAAAGAAAACTTATTTTAATGTTTTTATGCTTTAGAATCATACAGTCCGATTGTTTTCCCCTTAAACTGTTCGTGGTTTTTTCCAATCTGCTATGATCTAGATCCTTTGTAGCTGGCATGTGCTCCATAAATGTGCTAATTCCTCATGTTACATAACACTATAATCCAGCGTTGCATGTTTAATAGACCATTGTGAGGTATCTTCATTGCATTGCTCTAGCCCTGACCACAGCCGTAGCAGGGCTGACTGCCTCTGGCTGGCTGTAGCAGTACTGCACTGCACCTGTATAGTGTTGATGTCATCATGGCAATGCCATGCTATAGGTTTTTTTTACATGAGGAGTTGGCATTAGTGAGTTTCTAGTGGGTCTGCTATAAGAATATGGTAGTAGTTTCATTGTGTGTCTGTCTGTGCCCAGATTTTCCTTCAACGGAGGAGACATAGCCAGCTCTATCTGCCAGGCAGCTGAGCTCTGTGCTGCTACTGCCACAACACCACTCATCTCCCACCAGAGCCTTCAGACAGCCGCAGAATTCCAGATGAAGAGGAACCAGCAAAGCAACTTGGTTCCTTCCATCTTCAGTTAACTGTTTGTACAGTATGTCTGTAAACATTGTGTAGCCTTCCAACATAAACATTCCCAAGGCATCAACATGTAGAGATGCAGATGAATATTTTCTGTTTGTTGCCAGCTATGACTCGTTCTGGTATTCCATTCTTGTTGTTTGCTATGGTGATGTGGGAAGGTAGGGTTCTCCTAGTGGCTGTGCTCCATGGGAAGGTAGGCTCCAGTGGCCATGCTCCATGGGAAGGTAGGCTCCAGTGGCTGTGCTCCATGGGAAGGTAGAGTGCCCAAGTGGCTGTGTTCCATGGGAAGGTAGGGTGCTCCAGTGGCTGTGTTCCATGGGAAGGTAGAGTGCCCCAGTGGCTGTGCTCCATGGGAAGGTAGGGCTCGGGCTCCCCAGTGGCTGTGCTCCATGGGAAGGTAGGGCTCCCCAGTGGCTGTGTTCCATGGGAAGGTAGGCCCCAGTGGCCATGCTCCATGGGAAGGTAGAGTGCTCCAGTGGCTGTGTTCCCTGGGAAGGTAGGGCTCCCCAGTGGCTGTGTTCCATGGGAAGGTAGGCCCCAGTGGCCATGCTCCATGGGAAGGTAGAGTGCTCCAGTGGCTGTGTTCCCTGGGAAGGTAGGGTGCTCCAGTGGCTGTGTTCCATGGGAAGGTAGGGTGCCCCAGTGGCCGTGCTCCATGGGAAGGTAGGCCCCAGTGGCTGTGCTCCATGGGAAGGTAGGCTCCAGTGGCTGTGCTCCATGGGAAGGTAGAGTGCCCCAGTGGGTATGCTCCATGGGAAGGTAGGGCTCCCCAGTGGCTGTGCTCCATGGGAAGGTTCTGTGGTATAGTTTTGTTAACCTTGTGCACTCTAGAATTGTAGGGCTCCCTTCAGACAGGTATTTGTAGAAGAGGAAGGGTATTAACTTGTATGGCTAATGGCTATAAGGATGTTAATATTATACAGATTTTGATTGCAGTTCTTGTGATGTTGTGTAACCATGTCATCACATTAATTCTCCACACATTTTAGTTAATGTTGTTGGCAGGAAGTGGTGGAAGTCTATTTAAAGGGGAGACGATGGCATTTTTAATTTTTACTTGTGGTTACAACTTTAGAAGCGCGCGGGTGGAAAATGATTTTTAACGAAATCAATTCTCCACCCGCGCGCTTGACCACGTTTGCATTTTAACGCCTAATGAAAAAGGTCCTAGGGCTTCCTCTAGCCCACTGGTACATGTACCATCAAATCTTTAGCACTTAACAATCTGGAGTTATTTTGGCTGAGGTTGCAGGGATTCAGCTTTTTGAGGTCCCTCCACTTTTAGGTCTAGTAACTTGCCTATAGTTATACATATTTTAGTATCAAAAGAGAGCACACAGAGAGACCTATCTTTTGAGCTATATATCAAGTCTATACCATGAAGTTTGCAGAATCTACGGAGCTCTAAAGTTGTAACCATAAGTTAAATAAATAAATTTAAATGCCATCGTCTCCCCTCAAGTTTGCTCTGTTCATATTTCAGATACTGGTTTGTGTTTGATTAGAGTACTTCTCTGTGATCACTAATAGGGTTTGTGTTTTAATTTAGAGTAGTTCTGTGATCACTAGTTTTAAAATAGAATTCTGTGATCACTAATCAGGTTTGTTTTAATTAGAGGAATTCTCTGTGATCACTAATAGGATTGTGATTTGATTAGAGTAGTTTCTGTGATCACTGAGGGTTTTTAAAATTAGAGTAGTGATCACTAATAGGGAGTAGTTATCTGTGATCACTAATACGGTTTGTGTTTTAGAGTAGTGATAGGATTTGTTTTTAGAGTAGTTCTCTGATCACTAATAAGGGTTTTGTTTTTGTTTTAATTAGAGTAGTGATCACTAATTGGGTTTGAGTAGTGTTCACTGATCACCAATAGGTCATAAAAAAGTAGTGTCATGATGGAATTAAAGTGGGTGTGTACAGCACATGCAGGGGTGTGTATAAAATAATCACACAAGTCGGCTCAAAAGAATCGGAGGGATGTTGATTTATTATTTATCACAGCCTCACCGAGGGGAAGAAGAAACAAAACTCCATGTGAATTTAGTAGCCATGACAACAGCAGTAGTAGTCTAGTCCTGTAGGCCTAATTAAGCTCCTCCCACCCCCACCAGTCCACCTTTACAAGGACTAATGTGTAGAGTGTGCAAAAGTCAATCACCAGCTTCACCACTTTCCAAAAAGCATGACATCAATTCTTTGTCTCTGCAGTCGACTAACTTGCACAGAGAGGGACCACATTTATAAAAATGGAGATAAAAAATGGTGGACTGTTTAGCCATTCACCACAATAAATAAAATGGAGAGTATTGTTGATAAATACTGACAGTGCTGTTAGTCGACTAACTTGCACAGAGAGAGAGAGGCAAGGACCACATTTATAAAAATGGAGATAAAAAATGGTGGACTGTTTAGCCATTCACCACAATAAATAAAATGGAGAGTATTGTTGATAAATACTGACAGTGCTGTTATATTATATGGTGATGATGGCCAAGCTTCTGGTGCTCCCACCACAATGGCGACGGTGGAGATCACATGACCTTGGCTATAGCCGTAAATGGATGAGATATGGGTCCTTGTAGGATCCTATGAGCAGTTCTCCATCCCGCAACTCCAAGATTTGACTGGTGGCAGAGACATGTCCTCCTTTATCGTGGAGACTACGCACCACGCAGCCCTTGTCGTCCAACTTTAGCACTAGACCATGGTCGGGTATTACCATCAGCAGCAGTTCCATCAGATGGAACTTGGAAAGGGAGAGAGGGGAAGGGGGTACGGAGAGAGGGGAAGGGGGTACGGAGAGAGGGAGGAGGAAGGGGACGGAGAGAGGGAGGGGTAAGAAGAGAGGGAGGAGGAGGGAGAGAGGAAAGGGGTGGAGAGAGGGAGGAGGAGGGAGAGGGAGGAGGAGGGAGAGGGGAAGGGAACGGAGAGAGGGAGGAGGAGGGAGAGGAAGGGGACGGAGAGGGAGGAGGGAGAGAGAGGAAGGAGGAAGGGGAGAGAGGAAGAGGGTAAGGAGAAGGGGAGGGATTGTTCTTGTTGAGTATCTGGTTACTGAAGTTATGTTTGCTGTACTACATACATCTGCATTAGGTGCTCTACAATAGTCGTCACTCTGTACAAGATGCCATTCAAACCCACAGAATGTCGTGGTCATGTTGTGGTGTGGTCAACCCAAGCTTTTGAACTCGCTTTCTCCTTGTTCATAAAGTGGGTGGGTGCACATGTCTGCATTACAAAACGGCTACCCTTACATGGAGCAATCACTGAGTATACAGCAGTCACAGTTTATCATTCACTAATAATGCATTCACACTGCACAGTGATGCACACAGGAATGGTCTCCCATTGCTCCGCCCACATCCTGTCAGAGATGGATTGTTGTAGTTTGGATTTGAAGGTGGAAAAAGAGTGCATGTCTAACGAGTATTTATATATTAGGGTTAAGGGAGGCCGTGAGGTCAGAAATTTTGAAATCCCCCCCCTCCCCCCAAGTTCAAACTGTTGCTGTACTATCTTGTATAACCACACCCATTATCGTCACTTTCTTGTCCATCTTCGCTGCAGGTCAGCCACACTTCGCTTCTAATCAACAATTAACAGCCTCGGCCAGCGCTACCAGAACAACAATATCCCCTTACCAGCTTAAGGAGAACAACAATATCCCCTTACCCACTTTGTCAGGGATCTCCCGACCTAGGAGAAACCCTGACATGTCGGGGGGGGGGCATCAAGGCTACAGGTGGACCCCCTGTGGTGGATGAAGGGATTGTGTGATCCACTTGACATTACAAATGCATGCACACATGCAGCTAGATATCCTTGGACAGGATCATTGTGAGAGTTGTATGCATATATCCATATATGGTCATAAAGGACTTGGGGAGTTTGCTGCTATAAAAAGGAGCAAGATCCCAGTTCTCGGTCTCTCGGAGTTTTGTGAAGTGAATGTAGCTGGAATCAATGACTGAGCTGTGACTCTGTGTTTCTTAGTAGTTATTTATTAACCCACAGTAACTAATGAAGTGACAGATTGATCACACTCATGCAAGTGACAGTATGGGGGAAGACTTAACCTATTAGCACCAATACTACTAATGAGTGTCAGGATATGTGCACTTCTATACGCATTATATACGCATTATAACTGACGTTTACGGTTTATTGTTTTTCAACAAGTCAAAGAACTATCTCAGAGGCCACTTGTGGCAATCACCTCCAACATATGTTATTTCCAAAGGCACAGATATTGTGCACAGATTCCAATTATATATACAGCTGCCTGGACTGGTGGACCCAGCAACCACATGTAGATCCCAGTTATACATACAGCTGCTTGGACTGGTGCACCCAGCAACCAGGTGTAGATTCCAATTATAATTATATACAGCTGCCTGGACTGGTGGACCCAGCAACCACATGTAGATTCCAATTATATATACAGCTGGTGCACCCAGCAACTACATGTAGATCCCAGTTATACATACAGCTGCCTGGACTGGTGGTCCAACGTGTTTGTTATTAGAGTATGGTTAATGTGTTTTTTAATTAGAGTATGGTTAATTTATTTTTTTATTAGAGTATGGTTAATGTGTTTGTTATTAGAGTATGGTTAATGTGTTTGTTATTAGAGTATGGTTAATGTGTTTGTTATTAGAGTATGGTTAATGTGTTTGTTATTAGAGTATGGTTAATGTGTTTGTTATTAGAGTATGGTTAATGTGTTTGCTATTAGAGTATGGTTAATGTGTTTGTTATTAGAGTATGGTTAATGTGTTTGTTATTAGAGTATGGTTAATGTGTTTGTTATTAGAGTATGATTAATAATTAGAGTATGGTTAATTTGTTTGTTGTTAGAGTATGGTTAATGTGTTTGTTATTAGAGTATGGTTAATGTGTTTGTTATTAGAGTATGGTTAATGTGTTTGTTATTAGAGTATGGTTAATGTGTTTGTTATTAGAGTATGATTAATAATTAGAGTATGGTTAATTTGTTTGTTGTTAGAGTATGGTTAATGTGTTTGTTATTAGAGTATGGTTAATGTGTTTTTTAATTAGAGTATGGTTAAATTTTTTTTTTTTTAGAGTATGGTTAATGTGTTTGTTATTAGAGTATGGTTAATGTGTTTGTTATTAGAGTATGGTTAATGTGTTTGTTATTAGAGTATGGTTAATGTGTTTGTTATTAGAGTATGGTTAATGTGTTTGTTATTAGAGTATGGTTAATGTGTTTGCTATTAGAGTATGGTTAATGTGTTTGTTATTAGAGTATGGTTAATGTGTTTGTTATTAGAGTATGGTTAATGTGTTTGTTATTAGAGTATGGTTAATGTGTTTGTTATTAGAGTATGATTAATAATTAGAGTATGGTTAATTTGTTTGTTGTTAGAGTATGGTTAATGTGTTTGTTATTAGAGTATGGTTAATGTGTTTGCTATTAGAGTATGGTTAATGTGTTTGTTATTAGAGTAAGGTTAATGTGTTTTTATTAGAGTATGGTTAATGTGTTTGTTATTAGAGTATGGTTAATGTGTTTGTTATTAGAGTATGGTTAATGTTTTTTTATTAGAGTATGGTTAATGTGTTTGTTATTAGAGTATGGTTAATGTGTTTGTTATTAGAGTATGGTTAATGTGTTTTTTATTAGAGTATGGTTAATGTGTTTGTTGTTAGAGTATGGTTAATGTGTTGGTTATTAGAGTATGGTTAATGTGTTTGCTATTAGAGTATGGTTAATGTGTTTATTATTAAGATGATGGTTAAGTGTTTATTAATGTGTTATTAGAGTATGGTTAACTTTTTTCTATTAGAGTGTGGTAAATGTGTTTGTTATTAGAGTATAGTTAATATAGTCTATTTCCATGTCCTAGTTGCTGGAGTACAGAGGTCAGAAAGTGCTGCACAAACAATGAGTGTTCACCATTTGTGCCCCATCTTCAGCCGTACGGTGCAGCCACCCGCATTCAATACTGCCAGACACTCCGCCACAGAAACACCACGGCTCCGATGTCATCGGCATGTGATCTCACAGGATAAGTTTTACATGTTATTTGTGCAATGAAATGCCACGAAAATTGTGGCACAGCAAAAAATAAAACACTCCGTCATTTCTCTCAGCTCCCTCTTGCTATCATGCGTGCCTGACCAGCAAGAACAATGTTTCATGGATATCATGCGTGCCCGACCAGCAAGAACAGTGTTTCATGGATATCATGCGTGCCTGACCAGCAAGAACAATGTTTCATGGATATCATGCGTGCCTGACCAGCAAGAACAGTGTTTCATGGATAGCGTGCATGTCTGACCAGCAAGAACAGTGTTTCATGGATAGCATGTGTGCCTGACCAGCAAGAACAGTGTTTCATGGATAGCATGTGTGCCTGACCAGCAAGAACAGTGTTTCATGGATAGCATGTGTGCCTGACCAGCAAGAACAGTGTTTCATGGATAGCGTGCGTGCTTGACCAGCAAGAACAGTGTTTCATCGTGTGTGCCTGACCAGCAAGAACAGTGTTTCATGGATATCATGCGTGCCTGACCAGCAAGAACAGTGTTTCATGGATAGCGTGCGTACCTGACCAGCAAGAACAGTGTTTCATGGATAGCGTGCGTGCTTGACCAGCAAGAACAGTGTTTCATGGATAGCGTGCGTACCTGACCAGCAAGAACAGTGTTTCATGGATAGCGTGCGTGCCTGACCAGCAAGAACAGTGTTTCATGGATAGCGTGCGTACCTGACCAGCAAGAACAGTGTTTCATGGATAGCATGTGTGCCTGAACAGTGTTTCATGGATAGCGTGCATGTCTGACCAGTAAGAACAGTGTTTCATGGATATCATGCGTGCCTGACCAGCAAGAACAGTGTTTCATGGATAGCGTGCGTGCTTGACCAGCAAGAACAGTGTTTCATGGATAGCATGTGTGCCTGACCAGCAAGAACAGTGTTTCATGGATAGCGTGCATGTCTGACCAGTAAGAACAGTGTTTCATGGATATCATGCGTGCCTGACCAGCAAGAACAGTGTTTCATGGATAGCGTGCGTGCTTGACCAGCAAGAACAGTGTTTCATGGATAGCATGCGTGCCTGACCAGCAAGAACAGTGTTTCATGGATAGCGTGCATGTCTGACCAGTAAGAACAGTGTTTCATGGATAGCATGCGTGCCTGACCAGGAACAGTGTTTCATGGATAGCGTGCATATCTGACCAGTAAGAACAGTGTTTCATGGAATGTACAGTACCTTGGCCAAGAGGGATCTGAAGGACACCATGTGGTTTGAAAAAAAGTCGACAAATGGGGTTCTGACGAGAGCACTCCCAAGCCAATATCCCCCAGAGAGGCTCGGCGAGATGTTGTCTGGCAGGCACGGTAAGTTCTCAGAGAACATCTCCACATTCCCTGCTTTACTGCCGCTATAGTAATACCTGCAATACAAAGTATAGTAGTAACAGTAGTAGCTGCACTGTGACCTCAGAGTCACAAATACCCAAAGACTATTAGCTGGCAATGTTATTTTCTTCCTATGCAATTCACAATACTTACATCAGCACTCTTGTGGTGTCGGTAACAATGTTTAAAAATAATAATAATTAATAAAGTGTATAGTAGGTAGTAGTAGAGTAGTAGCAGCAGCATCAGTACTGTAGTAGTAGTAGCAGTAGTAGTAATAGTAGAGTAGTAGTAGTAGTAGAGTAGTAATAGTAGTAGTAGTAGTCAAGTAGTAGTAGCAGTAGTGGAGTAGTAATAGTAGTAGTAGTAGAGTAGTAATAGTAGTAGTAGTAGTAGTAGTAACTCTCAATGGACTCTCAGTTGACATTGCAATAACCTTCCCAACAATCAACTTCAAATTGTCCTCTCTCCAAGTGTCCATTAGATGCTCCAGCCTTCACCAGGACAAGGCTAAGTGTCCATTAGATGCTCCAGCCTTCACCAGGACAAGGCTAAGTGTCCACTAGATGCTCCAGCCTTCACCAGGACAAGGCTAAGTGTCCATTAGATGCTCCGGCCTTCACCAGGACAAGGCTAAGTGTCCACTAGATGCTCCAGCCTTCACCAGGACAAGGCTAAGTGTCCATTAGATGCTCCAGCCTTCACCAGGACAAGGCTAAGTGTCCATTAGATGCTCCAGCCTTCACCAGGACAAGGCTAAGTGTCCACTAGATGCTCCAGCCTTCACCAGGACAAGGCTAAGTGTCCACTAGATGCTCCAGCCTTCACCAGGACAAGGCTAAGTGTCCACTAGATGCTCCAGCCTTCACCAGGACAAGGCTGTCCACTAGATGCTCCAGCCTTCACCAGGACAAGGCTAGAGCATCTCGTTGTAACGAGGGAATACAATTTCAAGTTGATTGTTGAGAAGGTTATTATAAAATCATAAGAACTGTAGGGAAATTCGTCGGACGCAAGACATTTTCCGAACATCTCGTGCATTTGTTCTGAACACAATCAATTTGCTGTCAAAATGTCCGAGCAACACCAACAAATGCTCTAAAATATGTGCATGTGCACGACCTCTAAATGACACATTACACATATACACACATATATCTGTGTGAGAGATTATCACGTTAATTATTGACTATTTTGATAGGAGAATGGCTCAAAGTTTGCAGATTTTGGTTGTAATTTCCCCGCACTAAAAGAATGAGAACAACAGGACAATAGCAATCTCCACTGCAGTGTTGGGAAGAGGTGGGTACAGGGGTAATGGGTCTGTCTTGAAAATAGAAAATGTTGGTTCAAATCCGGCCCTCCTCTGGTGTTATGGGAGAGACCATGATTGAATAGAGGCGGCCTCTTTAAGTCGTATTGGAGGCCAGAAGAACACTCACTGGGAAGATGACGTGAAATTTTGTGTTGCTGCAGACTGCGCACATACTCATTATGTCCATAGCTGTATTAGACTGCGCATGTGCATCACACACTAATCCCTATATATATATACATCCTCTAGCATCAATAAAATGGGTAAAATCTCGTAAAAGGAAAGATTATCTCATCGACTGGTGAAGTAATCAGGCAAGCACCAGCATGTGCAGAATCTGTGCATGACCACAGTCAGAAGTCATTGTTAGTGGAGGAGATAGAACTGGTTGCATAGCCAGCAGAAGAGAGAGAACTGGTTGCATAGTCAGTAGAGGAGAGAAAAATGGCAGCATAGCCAGCAGAAGAGAGAGAACTGGTTGCATAGTCAGTAGAGGAGAGAAATGGCAGCATAGCCAGCAGAAGAGAGAGAACTGGTTGCATAGTCAGTAGAGGAGAGAGAACTAGCTGCAAAGCCCTCATGTAGTCCAACCTTTAGCCTAACCCACACTAGTCCTACCCTTAGTCTAGCCATGGGCCTCATCTTGGTCTTTGCCTGACTTGTGTGCAACACAGGAAGTTCACCCCAGGAAAGCATATGGTGGGTCTGGACATGACTGCTGCCTTCACTTCCCAAGGTAGCCAATTCAAGATGTCTGTGTCTCTATTCCATTCAGGGTTTGACGATATGTAAGATGTCTGTGTCCCTATTCCATTCAGGGTTTGACGATATGTAAGATGTCTGTGTCCCTATTCCATTCAGGGTTTGACGATATGTAAGATGTCTGTGTCCCTACTCCATTCAGGACTTGACTGTGTATATGGTTCTCTAGTTTGACCATATGTAAGATGCCTGTGTCCCTACTCCATTCAGGACTACATTGTGTATATGGTTTCTCTAGTTACTGTAGTATTCTATTCAGCACTTCTCGAGTGTGTGTGCACCACAAACAAGCTATAACACACCAGAACACCTCGTCAGAGACCACCTCCATTGCATGCAGTAATTGAGCAATAAAGCTATACAGTTACAATGACAACAATGCAAAACATGTTACACTGTGTTAACTTGAATTTTAGTTTGTTGATCACCCCATCATAAATATAACGAGCTCGCGTGCGTAAAAGGAACTTCTCTCACACTTGACATAAATATGCACAGAGACAACAGAGACGAAATTGCATACTAATGACCTCGGCCGATATAAGTACACTGTAAAATATGGATGTTAAGCCTCTCGATGTTTAGCACAAAATAACCTGTTAAGCGGGTCTCGCTGCCAATACAAACTGTCTTTGCTGGGTGTGTGTATGTAGTGCCTTGCTAAGAAGTGCCAGCCTTATTGGCATTGAGAAAGAAAATTGCATGACTTAGAGGATGCCTGTACAGTGTGCCTGTCCCAAGAATTTCTTCATCCTTCCCCAAGCGGAGTCTTTCGCCAATGCAAGGTGTCCAAACCAACTTGTAGATATGGTGGCTTCAAAAAGCACTTGAGATGCCCTCTCTAGCTCCTCCTTCCCAGCTCATGAGACGAGTTCCTTTCTTTGCTCGTCGAGCCCGGAAACATTAGGAAAAATAAGTCAAGAACCGGTGGTGTGCATTAATTAGTATGGTGTTTAGTAAGCGCTTCTTCGTAGTTAAGCGGTGGTTTTCTTGCAGGTGGGGGTTAGAAGTAGGGCACTAAACATCCTGATATACACACTACACAACAGAAAAATTAAAAATTAATTTAGAAAGCTGCATCAATTGGATCGACTTTTAGGGGATGGGTGGGAGGGAGGAGGAGAGAGCAAACTGGAGTGTACCCACATAGACTACAACCAGTTTGATAACCCTTTACTAATTACAATATTAATTGGTAAAGGGTCATCCAACTGGTTGTGGTCTCACTTTTCCCCTTCCTTTTCTCCTTTTCGACTTTTATAAAAGCATTTTTGTTCTTGTTTCAGTTTGATTGTTTTGTAGCCATTTCACAAACCCCTTTAACTTTGTCTCGGGGGACAACTCCACAAGAAAACCGAACAGGAGAGAGAAATTACTTCTTTTAAGGGGTGGACTACATCCTAATAGAACATACTAAAAAATACTTTTGAACTTCGGAGTTCCATAGATTCTGCTGATATATAGCTCAAAAGATATGTCTTTCTGTGTGCTCTCTTTTGATACGGGAAAAAAAATGTTGCATATGTACAACCATGCCAAAGTTACATGCAGCCAAAGTGAGTAACCCGAGTGCCTACAACAATTATGGCTTCTGATTGGAAAGCGCAAGCTTGCAGAATTTAGTTGTTGTGGCTAAGGGAAGTCCAACGAGTGTTTCCATTTGTTTCCATTAGGCACTAAACAGTGAGTCAGTAAGTGGTCGAGCTTGGGCACTCAGATTTTGAGGCAGTAACTTAGGCATTATTAGTTCCAAAAGAGAGCACACAGGACCCATATTTTGAGCTATATATCAAGTTCATAGAGTAAAGTGGGCAGAATCTGTGGAGCTCTAAATTGGTCACCACAAATTTAGCATTTTCTATTTCCTATTCTGTGGTATAGTAAACTCCCCCCCCCCCCTACCTAAGCACCTAATCTAATTATTTCCTTATCGTATACTAACCAAGCTAACACATAATACACCTTGTTGTTTTATTATTGGAGTCGGCTAAGATCAGCTACAGCCTCCTTCAAGGACTTTAGTCAAAGCTGCATGGGAAAGATCCAGAACTAACCAAACAGAGAAGACATTATTCTATAACATGTTTGTTGCTAAGTATGCACATATTTTCCATATGGTTATTTGCTCTTTCTCGATGAGGACTATCCACACCAGTAAACCGATCAACTGCTTGCTCAGACAATTCCACATGAACTAGCTCGATTGCGCCATCGATAAACCTCCCGAGCTGACGAAATTTCCAGAGCTATTGTCAAACTACTTCAACCTGCCTCAACCCAGTGTGGTGTTGGTCCAGTATGTGTCCCCATAGAGCTATTGATGAGCCTAAACCTTACTTCACAAAGCCAAACTGATGGACAGCCTCTACATCTCCAACTGCAATATATTGGCACCCCTCAAGTTCATTCCCTCTTCCCACCACCTCTCCCTACCACCTCCACCCACAACGCTCGCCATCACCTCACCTTCTGACACGTGCCCTTGTAGTTTCCACAAACAGCACAGACTCCCCATCATCAGCAAGGTGGAGTCCGTTAGGGAAAAACAAGTCCCTGAGCAAAACTCGTACAGACCCATCGCTTGGCTCGTACGCCAGCAGTTGCCCATTGCAGCCACACTCAAGCGCCTCATTCAAGTCATGCCTACCGAACTTCAAGCTGGAGTCTGTTATGAGCAGTGTGCCATTCCCCAGCTCCACCAAATCGTTGAGAAAGTTTATATGCACATGGCAATTCTTTTTGGATAGTAATGTTTCCACAGTTCGGGTGTCAATGTTCACCATCAGAAGCCCAAGAGAACTGTCTGTGACAAACAGCTCCCTGTCATTCCTCTTACTGAACACCAAGCCCAGAGGTCGGCCACAAGAGTCCTCTGCCTCCTCGGAGCCTGCAATCACACTCCAACAGAGATAAGTGTTGAGTGACATGGAGAGGTGAGCCATAGCAACATGATTGTTCAGACATAAAGTTCACTTCTTGTAGAGATCATGTGCTATGGACACTCTATAGCTGAGAAGCATGAGGCCGGAGGGCCCAACACAAAAATCTGGATAGACAAAGGAAGTCCAGACCAGAGGGACCATAGGCACCAAAGGCTGAGAGACAGGCAATAGCAACATCCATGTTTGTGCAGAGAAACAAACAGAGAGCAGGGAATCCCTGAGCAGCAACTAAGTGAGAGAGATGAAGAGCCTGAGAAGCCTACAACAAACTTACCCACAGGGAACATGCAAGGAGAGAGCAGGGAATCCTGAGCAGCAACTAAGTGAGAGAGATGAAGAGCCTGAGAAGCCTACAACAAACTTATCCACAGGGAACATGCAAGGAGAGAGCAGGGAATCCTGAGCAGCAACTAAGTGAGAGAGATGAAGAGCCTGAGAAGCCTACAACAAACTTATCCACAGGGAACATGCAAGGAGAGAGCAGGGAATCCTGAGCAGCAACTAAGTGAGAGAGATGAAGAGCCTACAACAAACTTCTCCACAGGGAACATGCAAGGAGAGAGCAGAAAATTTGTATAGCAGAGGCTGATAGAGAGCATACAAACACACGCAATACAGAGAGCACATGTATACAGACACATGCAATACAGAGAGCACATGTATACAGACACATGCAATGCAGAGAGCACATGTATACAGACACATGCAATAGAGAGAGCACATGTATACAGACACATGCAATACAGAGAGCACATGTATACAGACACATGCAATACAGAGAGCACATGTATACAGACACATGCAATACAGAGAGCACATGTATACAGACACATGCAATACAGAGAGCACATGTGTACAGACACACGCAATACAGAGAGCACATGTGTACAGACACATGCAATACAGAGAGCACATGTGTACAGACACATGCAATACAGAGAGCACATGTATACAGACACATGCAATACAGAGAGCACATGTATACAGACACATGCAATACAGAGAGCACATGTATACAGACACATGCAATACAGAGAGCACATGTATACAGACACATGCAATACAGAGAGCACATGTATACAGACACATGCAATACAGAGAGCACATGTATACAGACACATGCAATACAGAGAGCACATGTATACAGACACATGCAATACAGAGAGCACATGTATACAGACACATGCAATACAGAGAGCACATGTATACAGACACACGCAATACAGAGAGCACATGTATACAGACACATGCAATACAGAGAGCACATGTATACAGACACATGCAATACAGAGAGCACATGTATACAGACACATGCAATACAGAGAGCACATGTATACAGACACATGCAATACAGAGAGCACATGTATACAGACACATGCAATACAGAGAGCACATGTATACAGACACATGCAATACAGAGAGCACATGTATACAGACACATGCAATACAGAGAGCACATGTGTACAGACACACGCAATACAGAGAGCACATGTGTACAGACACACGCAATACAGAGAGCACATGTGTACAGACACATGCAATACAGAGAGCACATGTGTACAGACACACGCAATACAGAGAGCACATGTGTACAGACACATGCAATACAGAGAGCACATGTGTACAGACACATGCAATACAGAGAGCACATGTATACAGACACATGCAATACAGAGAGCACATGTATACAGACACATGCAATACAGAGAGCACATGTATACAGACACATGCAATACAGAGAGCACATGTATACAGACACATGCAATACAGAGAGCACATGTATACAGACACATGCAATACAGAGAGCACATGTATACAGACACATGCAATACAGAGAGCACATGTATACAGACACATGCAATACAGAGAGCACATGTATACAGACACATGCAATACAGAGAGCACATGTATACAGACACATGCAATACAGAGAGCACATGTATACAGACACATGCAATACAGAGAGCACATGTATACAGACACATGCAATACAGAGAGCACATGTATACAGACACATGCAATACAGAGAGCACATGTATACAGACACATGCAATACAGAGAGCACATGTATACAGACACATGCAATACAGAGAGCACATGTATACAGACACATGCAATACAGAGAGCACATGTATACAGACACATGCAATACAGAGAGCACATGTATACAGACACATGCAATACAGAGAGCACATGTATACAGACACATGCAATACAGAGAGCACATGTATACAGACACATGCAATACAGAGAGCACATGTATACAGACACATGCAATACAGAGAGCACATGTATACAGACACATGCAATACAGAGAGCACATGTATACAGACACACGCAATACAGAGAGCACATGTATACAGACACATGCAATACAGAGAGCACATGTATACAGACACATGCAATACAGAGAGCACATGTATACAGACACATGCAATACAGAGAGCACATGTATACAGACACATGCAATACAGAGAGCACATGTATACAGACACATGCAATACAGAGAGCACATGTATACAGACACATGCAATACAGAGAGCACATGTATACAGACACATGCAATACAGAGAGCACATGTATACAGACACATGCAATACAGAGAGCACATGTATACAGACACATGCAATACAGAGAGCACATGTATACAGACACATGCAATACAGAGAGCACATGTATACAGACACATGCAATACAGAGAGCACATGTATACAGACACATGCAATACAGAGAGCACATGTATACAGACACATGCAATACAGAGAGCACATGTATACAGACACATGCAATACAGAGAGCACATGTATACAGACACATGCAATACAGAGAGCACATGTATACAGACACACAATGCAGAGACCACACAATACCAAAAACGTAGTCTATTTACGGGTATTCCTGTTATACCTTCACCACAGTTTTCCTTGTCATCACCACCAGTCCTGAGCACAGTGGAATACGACTTCAGATCTTTGCTGATCTTGATGATCCTCCCGTCACTCAACCCTGTGTAAATGTCACCTAGAGAGGACCGACACGGAACACACCAATGAAAGAGAAACAAGCAACGAGGAGTCTTTGCTAGTGTGCACAACATAGACAAGCCCAGACAGCTTCCATCCAAGCAGCACAGGTACTACTAGTTAGATCCAAGCAATTATGGGCATATTTTTTTCCCAACATTTTTTCCAACATTTTTTCCAACATTTTTCCCGCCATTTTTCCCGCATGGCAATGCCATAATATTGAAGGCCAGCTAAAAGAACTTGCAGCAACAAAAAAGTGAGAAATTAATTCCAAGAGAGAGCTCTAAACCACTGCCTGGTACAGTTATTGCTGGGCGGAAATGTTCGAGGTTACTGTATATTCCTTTACAGTTGTCGTATATCAAAGTACACTTGGCTTCCTAAAGGCAACTAAGGCCCAGCCCACAATATGAGAAAATGGAGTAATGTCTCATTGTATATATATTTGAATGCGCCAAAATGTGTCGCAGTGCCAGCACATATGGTCGGTGAACAAGCCTTAACTCAGGTGAGATGGTTATCTGTCCAAGATCTCCAGCTGCCAAGGCGGAGGGAAGCTCGAAGCACTCTAAGTAAGGTGGTGGTCACGCAAATGATTTGCAGAATTCCATGCTTCACACTTTGAAGAAAGCCGTTTGCATGGAATGCGATCATTCTACAACCCATCAATTCTCATTTCCTCTAGTCCCAGATACCACCCTTGTCGGTGGGAATTCCCTCATGAAGAAAGGGAGAATTCGCACTTTGGGGACATGACAGGGCTAGGGCGGGGGATGACTTGTGCCCCCCAAACCGGGTCCAAAACCTTCCGGGGTCAAGAAGTTTAATGATGTGCAACATGTGTGGATAGGTCCAAAGACAGCTGAGTCAATAAGCCATGCACACACACACACACACACACACACACACTCACATTTACATATAATACATTCTCAACTAACTCAATTGACACAAGTCGATTATCATTGTAATATAATAATATATCGCTTACAACACACAGCATACAGGATTACTTTACCCGCTCATCCATTTTGCAGTGTGGAGTAATTAGGGTATGACTAGTGCTAATATCCTGCAACTTTGTGTATCACCTTCTCTGTCCAAAGTCAGGGATTCTGGGCCAATGATTTCATTTTCAAACAGTCGCTTTCCTCCTTTTAAGCAGTTATTGACAGCCAGTGGCCCAACAAAATCAGGAGCACAGTCATCACTATAGCTACAGCATAAACAAGAGAACAACTTAAAACAGCATTTATGAATTCTGAATTAAGTAATTACTGTCTTACCTAAATGATACCGGACTCACAGGTGAAGGGTAGGCCCAAATAAAGAGGCAAAATAATCCTCCCAATGCCAACAATGCCAACAATAACAGCCTAAAATGTCGATAGTAACCACATGTGGAGGAAGCATAAATTCGGTGGGGGGTGAGGATGAAATTGGTGGGGGGGAAAGAATGAAAAAAAGGTTATGTGCAAATCTCAACAAACAAAAAAATGCTCTTCCCCTCCACCTCTCCCTCGCCTCTTCTTCCCTGGCTACCGGGTGGGCATGCACAGTTCTAAAGACACCCGCAGCCATTGTGTACAGTTTTCACTGACCTAACCAACTAACCTTTTACGGTTGATTCTGTGATTTGAAGCCTTCTTTTTCGGACCTGAGCTATTCACTTGATCTTCGGAAAGCTCTTCAGGGAGGGACGTGCAGCGTTTCCTAACGTCCATGTTCCCTGACAGCTGCAGCAATAAATTATCGCCTGAACGACCATATATATACACGGCAGACTCGAGGACCGTTATTTTCGCGTAAGATAATACCTACGCGGACGCTCGGGGGTGCGCGGGGGATTCTCTCTGCGTTCATGAAATGCACAAAGAAGAACAAGATGTTCAACCCAGCGTAGAATGATTAATAAATACCTTGAATAAAAGCTTAACAAAACCATTACAAGCAATAATAGAAGTCAGGCCATAATGGAAACCAGCTAGACTTTCTATTTTCAGGAGCAGGGACTCTTCACTGATGCTATATATATATATATATATATATATATATATATATACTTTCTTTTTAACACCAGGCAACTTCAATATTGGGGAGTGCTGGAAGTATGAAAAAAGCAACCTAGCTTCCTCCTGCAAGAATTTTAATTGCTGTGCAGAGGGAAATATAAACCTTATAAACTTTTTATTTTAATCAAGACAAAACATTACCAAAAAGTGATCAGACTACCTAGAGTGACCTCCTAACCATTGTTACAATGTAGTGGGTATAACTAAAAAAATAAATTATTAAACTGTGATAAGGAAATATGTGCGACTGAGATTTTGACGTGGTCAGGAAGGAGCCTGTGTTTCTAGCACATCTATATGATGTATTGGCATACAAGACTTGAATACATACATCTAAATCACATTTGCTTTTAATGTAATCAGTAGTTATGCAATCTGGACTGGAATGATCAAATTCCACCACTGTAAGTTTGGTATACTAGAAAGACACCTGATCTTTTATCTCCTAAAAGTTCCCGGCAACACTGGAACATGTGGAGCCAGAGTAGAGAAACATGTGGAGGTGTCACCAATACTGAGCAAGGTGACATGTCCTTCCCCTCCCCTCCCTCCCCCCTTCTACACCTCAAAGAAAAGAGGGTAGAGGGTCAGCCATGCTAGACTAGGTTTCGCAATCAACAGAAGAGGATTGAGGATTAGCAAGTTCTTGTGTAGGCTTCTAGAAAAAAACTCCCCCCAAACTAAATACACTAATTAACTAAATATTCAACAACAACAAAAACCATACACTAATTAATAACACGAATAAACTAAATATTTAACAAAAATAATAACCACACTAATTAAGGGTAGTTTATTATTTTTATTTTTATTATTTAGTATACAGCCAAGGATGCATGGAGCCAAGATGGTAAGTGGTGTGGTTGTCTGTTTGTTAATGGTTTGTTATATTAATTAATTATTCCTTTTTTATTCACTTATTTATTTTCCCTTTTTTTATTTTTAAACTATGCCAGTAGTGCGGGGTGCAACTTGCCCGGGCACCTTTACACAGTCCTACCGACGTTATGCCCCAATAGTGCTGGAGCAGGCTGACCTTGCTGAGGAGAGGAAGTCCACCAAGTACACCACCTTAGGGCCTGGCTATTCACACCTGTCACTATTGAGACTTTGGGGGCGAGGCCACTGGCCTTTTTGAAGGCGCTGGGCCACAGGGTGAGGCAATGTACTGGAGAGGTGAAGGCAGGAGCATACCTACTTCAGCGTCTCTTTGTAGCTATACAGAGAGGGAACGCAGCATCTGTGGTGGTATCAGTGGGGGCGGTCAGGACTGGACTTGTTTGGTAATTAGATAACCGATATAGTTGTTGTCTTGTTTTGTCTTGTTTTCATTTATATTGTTAATTATTTTCCTAAAAAATATATATTTAAGTTGTTAAATCTTCCATGGTGTTTAATTAATTAAGTGCAAGTATAGTTTGTATGTCTAGTAAGTGGGCTTATTATGAAAAGTTTCATAACTAACTAGCCTATCTATTTTTGCTGCTCTCACCACCCTGAGACCTTTCTGCAGAGAAAGTTCTTCGATTTCTGGACCGATACTTTCTCCCTCAGCGTGGACTTGATGTCTTAACTTTTTTTGTTGATCTTTACAAGTGAAAGCAGTTGTTTGCACAGATACATGCTCCCAAACATTGAAAGTGCATGGGCACCAGAAAGCCGAAGCTGTGATATTGTTGAGAGGAAAAGGTAAAGTGTGCTATATAGCCACACCAACAAACTCAAACTTCAGTTATACTGAAACTCAATCAGTTCCGTCTGAATAGTGCTTGGAGCCATGTTCACATTCATTGCAGATGGATTGGCGAGAAGCTCAAAGGATGAACTATGCTGTGTTTTAGCAAAGCTTCATTCAAACCAAACACGCAACAGGCTCAGTTTAGCAGGCCTCAGAAATGTCACACTTGTGAGACAGATTTACAGGGAAATGGAAGCTTCCGTTGTAGCTGAATCTCCTACTTACTTACAGTTTCAGTTGGAAAGTTTTAAGCGCCATACACTTCTGCAATGATTTGTTTGCAGCCTTCAGTTTCCTGGTCAACACTCGTGATACAAAAGCCAAGCTCGCAAAACTAAACCCGAGAGCTTTTTGTGATTCCTTTTTTTCCTTAGTTTGCATGAACAGCACGATCCCTCCACAAAGCTAAAAATAATACTGCACCACACTGTGACTTGACTAACACCCATTGGCATGATAAGGCTCATCTTCATGATCAGAATTAAGCTCTTGCAACAATGCTTGGAACTGACATTAGTTCAAACTCATAGTCATGAAGTTAGGGCTTGCTTGCATAATCTTGAGCATTTTAGGTGCATGTGAGTACTTGGGGGAATAATGCTAGCATTATAGGCAACATTTGGAGCATTATAAGCATCACTTGGAGCTTTATAGGCGGAGCATTATAGGCAGCACTTGGAGAGCTAGCTTCTGGGGCTTATCAGCTCATGTACATGTGTTAGTTTTAGCTGTTGTTCTAACTGTTCATAATGTTCATAATTTCATTATTTTGTAGTAGAGTACATAATTATATGACCAAAAATAATATTTTCAAGTCAAATAAATACGCGCTGTATTAATTTTAAAATAAATACTTTTCTCATTAACTGTTAATAAGCATCCTTCCCAAAATTACCACAGACACTCTTAAGTGATGTAATTAACAACCATAAGGTGGTTTTGCAAGTGTTTGATCTATTGAGCTGTAGTGGTCTCAGCTGTCATAATCACAAATTGACAAACTTGGGCATAATGAAATAACATCAGGTCTCAACTTAATTAACATATGCAAAGAACAACACTAAATTCATAAGAGGAAATTAAATAAGTTATTAGTTGTTATTACAAAGTTATTCAATAACTAATCAATTCAATTAATTAATCATCATAAAAAAAAACCTCCAGTGCGATTTCTTCAACCTCTTTTCCTGCCTGTTTTCCTTCTATGTAAGGCTCTCTCATATTCCTGGATCTTCCTGAAATATTTTCTAATTGTGTCAGTTGAAACAGAGTTGAGAATATGTCTGAGACGAACCAAAGTGAAGTTGGTAAATTTATGAGTGTAAACCTTAGCCTGACCCCACACACGCTCTACGGGCTTCAACTCGCAGTGAATCTTTGGAATAAACAAAACCTGATGACCAAGGCTCAACAAGTATGTCTCCACAATCGCCTTCTCCTCCTTGAAATCACTGTGGTTAGCCAACACCACCCTCGTGTCATCTGCATTCATCTGACCGGTGTTGATGCCCCTCTCTTATAAAACTCTTCTCATTCCTTTCAGGACACCATTGTCAACCACCATCTTCTGTACATTCCTTGTCCAAGTTGTGTCCCTCATATATACGTGGTTGTGCTCCTCCTGAACGAACATTCATTTTTCTGACATTCAAAGCATCTTCTCCATAGGCACGATGGCAGCTGCTCTGATCAAATAACCACAGTATGGTATATCGCTCGCTCGGATATTTGAAGTTGGCAATTGTAGCTGCATCCTGCACATTGGCAATAAACCTTTCTCCCGTCCTATAACCATCCTTGTCACCGCCATACTGACTCCAATAATACCCGTGGTGTTCTGGCCAACTCGCATTCCCTGAGGATAGTGCCGGATATCCATCCTGTTGAGCGATGAAATCACTCATCATGATTCCTGCCCCCTTGGTCTTTGGCTGGATAAAAGGTTGGTCTCCTGTCCCCCACATCAATCCCTGACCTTTGTTTATATTAAAAATACTCTCGTCATGGAATATCATCACATGTTTCTTCCTTTCCTCGGCATCCTCAGGTGGTGTGTACGGGCTCTCTCATCGCTGCATGGTGGCGGAGAGAGGTGAGGCTCTCTCATCGCTGCATGGTGGTGGATAGAGGTGAGGCTCTCTCATCGCTGCATGGTGGCGGAGAGAGGTGAGGCTCTCTCATCGCTGCATGGTGGTGGATAGAGGTGAGGCTCTCTCATCGCTGCATGGTGGCGGAGAGAGGTGAGGCTCTCTCATCGCTGCATGGTGGTGGATAGAGGTGAGGCTCTCTCATCGCTGCATGGTGGTGGATAGAGGTGAGGCTCTCTCATCGCTGCATGGTGGTGGATAGAGGTGAGGCTCTCTCATCGCTACATGGTGGCGGAGAGAGGTGAGGCTCTCTCATGGCTTCACGGTGGCGGAGAGAGGTGAGGCTCTCTCATCGCTGCATGGTGGCGGAGGGAGGTGAGGCTCTCTCATCGCTGCATGGTGGCGGAGAGAGGTGAGGCTCTCTCATCGCTGCATGGTGGCGGAGAGAGGTGAGGCTCTCTCATCGCTGCATGGTGGCGGAGAGAGATGAGGCTCTCTCATCGCTGCATGGTGGCGGAGGGAGGTGAGAAGAACGGAGGCTGTTGACAGTCTTCAAGTATTCCTTCCTGTATGCAACAACATCCTCACACTCATGCCCGTCCACATATGCTCCTATAATTATACACAATGAAAGTTTATGCATGCATATGTTAGTCTATTTCATGATCACTATTTTAAAATTACACATACCTTTCTTATGGCTCATTGGTCGAAAACCTAACAGTGAAGCCAGCGAGTTGCAGTCCGTACAGTAATGGTGCAGGGATAATTAGGAGGCAGTATGGAAGATGGCGGAAGGTGGTCAATTGACAAACTGGCAAAATGATGCAGCCGTCACATTTGCATCTCCCTTCTTGTCTGCATTTTCCCAGACCCACATGGACGCCTCCAGGCGAATGTCCTCATCATTGAAGAGAGAGAACCTCTCATACTTCCCCTTGACCGAGTCCGAGAACCTTCCCTTGTTTGATAAGTAGTCTCTCTTGAAGCCACGGGCCACGGATGGTCTTCTCATTGAAGCCGGTTAAAAAAGCTGCTTCTAAAGCACTAGCATTCACAGAAAGCTTATGCCTCTTCTGGAAATAGCTTGTGAGGAGAAGAGAAAGAGTTTTTCTCGTCAACCTGGGCAGGCTGATCATAAAGTCACCAGAGCTGTTTCATCATCAAACACTTCTGTCTCCTCATCCTCGCTTCCATATCCATCCCTATTTGGATGCTCGTTTTCGCTCTCTCTGTCAGAGTCTAGGGCACTCTCTTCTTCTTGCTGAACGTCTGGAAAAACAGCTGACATCGACGGACTAGAATCAGAGTTGGCGATAGTTTCACTCACTTGATGAATTTATGAAGGGCTGGATCGTAATATTTTCAAGAAATCCAAAGACAACCAAGTTAGCTAACAATTCTAGCTACCTGTCCCCACGTATTCATCTACATGTTGGGGTGGTCTAAGTGGGAAGTCATGAAATACCTGCATGATGCTTTTGGGGATGTTTACTCCTTTCAGTAAGGACTTGCCACCATCAAGACTAAAGCTTCTGGAGATCCTTGATGATGTCTCAATGAAAAGGAAATTACAAATTGAATTAGCAATAACTATTGATGCTGGGACCATTTGTGAAATCTACTCATCGACTTGAAGGGGATGGACTACTCGTGTTCACTGCTTCAAGGAAATTAGCATTCTTCATGCTACAATTACTACCAAACATTATCCTAACACTAATGCAATTGCACAAAGCTTACCTTCCAACCCTACTCAGCCTAACACTAATACAATTGCACAAAGCTTACCTTCCAACCCTACTCAGCCTAACACTAATGCAACTGCACAAAGCTTACCTTCCAACCCTACTCAGCCTAACACTAACACTAATGCAACTGCACAAAGGCACAAAGCTTACCTTCCAATCCTACTCAGCCTAACACTAATGCAACTGCACAAAGCTTACCTTCCTACCCTACTCAGCCTAACACTAATGCAACTGCACAAAGCTTACCTTCCAACCCTACTCAGCCTAACACTAATGCAATTGCACAAGCTTACCTTCCAATCCTACTCAGCCTAACACTAATGCAATTGCACAAAGCTTACCTTCCAACCCTACTCAGCCTAACACTAATACAATTGCACAAAGCTTACCTTCCAACCCTACTCAGCCTAACACTAATACAATTGCACAAAGCTTACCTTCCAATCCTACTCAGAAGCAACACCTTATTGATTATGCTATATACTTCATGTGGGAAATCTATCTACAAATATTTTGATTAAAAATTTAGAACTGATCTTAAGCTGGATGTTTCTGCCTTCAAATGTTACTTCCATCCAGTACGAGTTAGTGAACTCAAACCTACCAGTTGAGACACTGAAAACCTCCACACTTTTCCTGTTCTAGGTTCTGATCCCCGGGTAGAAAAGCGAATGTATATGGCAATGGTTGAAGGTATTTCAGCTGAAATTATTATGGGCTGGTGGAAGAAACATAAAATTGAAGTCCCAGAATCATCAAGAGCCTTTGAATTTTTTTTTTTCAGCAGTAGCTGAACATGTTTTTCCCCTCTTTCTTGTCATTTTTGTCTAAATCAACAAACAGATTCCTTTGCTACACTATATACAGACATCAGTAATGATACAGTACAGTCCTAGAAAGTGCAATGACCTTCTCAATAATCAACTTTTGTACTCTCTCGATGTTTCGACTAGATGCTCTAGCCTCATCAGGAATACATAATAGATGCTCCAGGAATACATATAGATGCTCTAGCCTTCATCAGGAATAAAGGCTACAAATTCAAGAGCAGGTCATTGTAATTTTACTATGTCAACTTAGAGTTCGTTGAAAGTGGAATATTGTTTGAAAAGTAATATTATTGTCAGGAATAATGAGTGTACATGTCGAGCATTATAGGTCGTTTCTGAGATACTACATTGAACATTTGACAATAGCATTACAAGCATAATCCGGCAAGCCTTATCCACAATAAAATTTAGTTTTCATCCAGTTCTCGAACATAATCTATTCTAAATGCTTTGCCTCAAAGTTCTCTTGATGAACAATACAATGGTATCAGGACAGCTATCCAGCAGGAACTTGTTTTACCAACCCACTCCTCCTGCCGCACACTGCAGGTGGCCCATCTGTTGTAGGCCCCACTCTAATCATGGTAAATGCATTCTATTCATGCACCTCTTCACCTAATGGAAAAATATCCCTCCCTGTAGTTGTGCTGTGGGTTTGCTCACTATATACTCACTATATAGATGAAAATTGCCCAGTTGGACTGTGTAATCTTCCTGATGCTCTCATTCGTAGTGAAGGAGAACGCCACAAAACTGCTTGCTGGTTCACTTAGCTGTGTTTCTAATCTACTAGCTAGTACATCAACTTTCTCTGTCTCAGTGTTTCTGCTGGAGAGACGGCACTCATTTCCTCTCTGCACAGCATTTACTGTCTTTTAAAAAAGACCTGGACATTTCTTGGCACACATAAAACTCATCTTTGCAGCAGCACCAGGCTGTCTCTTAGTCACTGTAAACATCTTCTGTAGTAACTCAAAGTATGGCAGAGCATTTTTGCTTTCATTTGCTCAGTTTTTTTTCTCTTTACAAATACGACTCAGGCTTTTCTTGATTTTCCATGATAGAGTACCGCCTTCAAACTTTCTGAAAACTCTCCCTTCATGGCCATTACACTGGGTAGGAGTAGATATCAGTAGGCACTTGAGGTCCATCTCCCTCAGTGCCAGTGTGCTGACTGAAGAACCTCTCACCCGGGTACTGCATGATGGGATTCAAAGCTAAATTGTAATCTACGTTATCGCAGGCCAAATCATGTTTGGGTAATATGTAATATTTAAAAGGGGGCTAGTGTATAAGAACATGAAGGGCCATTAATCCCCCTACACTATATACAGGAGGCATGGATGCCTAACCCTGCTCCCTACACTGCTGTAGAACACTAGCGTTATTTCCTAGTCTTGAGAGCAGTAAATCGGTAAAGGCCCTGGCTTGCAAGGCACCTAGCTATTTCCTTAGCATATTCATCTGGCATAAGTGCACTAGACAAATCAACACTGGATATCTTAATATATAAATCAACAATGTTCAAGTTCTAATAGGCATCGTCGTAGGGAAACATCAAGTCTAGATTAAAAGAAGAAGCTGATGGTTCATCATAGGCAGATGAGCATATGGAGGGGAGTTTCTTGGTGTAGTAGAGGGGGTCCACTGAAAAATCCATCACACGCACCAGCCCCCTCAATCTCCGGTGGCAAATGTTGGGGTTCTCCCCAATGTCAATTCGGATCGGATGCTTGTCCGTAGGAACGTGACCAAATACAAGGTAAGGATCATCAACACAGCAATCATAAACAGCATGCCTGCCACATGTGTGAAAATGGGGAAAAGAATAGTAAAACTACATTAGGTAAGGATCATCAAAATGACAGTTTGTCAAGAAGACTCAAGATCATCAAGAACAATACATACGTCATCAAAAGAACAATATGGGTCATCAATACAATAAATTTTAAAATCCGTATGGGGGAGGGGTTAGTTGTGATTTATAGAGCCAGCACTAGTTTAACATCTAAGGTATGCACTATATATTATATATCTTCTTCTCGTGTAATGCTCACCTTTCATGGGTGTTCCACAGCTCCCTCGCCATCCTCTTGTCCCACACTATCAAGGAACCGTCAGAACTGTTCAGCAAACGTGGGAATGATATATAATATTTTCAGTTATTAGTTACGTATTCTAGCTAAATATATTTTAGTGCACACACACACAATAAGCATGTTTATTGCAATGATGATCTTTTACTGATTTTTAAATTTAAATATGTCTCGATATTATAAGTAAATTTTATAATAACAAAAACAACAACAAAGAAACACACAGAGAAACAGGTACTGTATAAACATTCATATTCATGGGTAATCAATGACTGGGTGTGTCCACATGGTTCCTTTGCGGATGTGCAGTGCATAACAAATTCATAACAAATTCATAAAATGAAAATAAAAATTAATTAATTTAAAAAAAATTATCTTTTATTTTTAGTCTGCAAGACAAAAAAGTTTTTATTAAAAAACAAAAAATGTTATAATAACAATACTTCAAATTAATGCATTCTCTCGACATTTCAACTAGATGCTCTAGCCTTCATCAGTAGATGCTCTAGCCTTCATCAGGAATACATATAGATGCTCTAGCCTTCATCAGGAATACATATAGATGCTCTAGCCTTCATCAGGAATACATATAGATGCTCTAGCCTTCATCAAGAATACATATAGATGCTCTAGCCTTCATCAGGAATACATATAGATGCTCTAGCCTTCATCAGGAATTCATAGAGATGCTCTAGCCTTCATCAGGAATACACATATGTAGATGCTCTAGCCTTCATCAGGAATACATATAGATGCTCTAGCCTTCATCAGGAATACATATGGATGCTCTAGCCTTCATCAGGAATACATATAGATGCTCTAGCCTTCACCAGGAATACATAGAGATGCTCTAGCCTTCATCAGGAATACATATAGATGCTCTAGCCTTCATCAGGAATACATATGGATGCTCTAGCCTTCATCAGGAATACATATAGATGCTCTAGCCTTCATCAGGAATACATATGGATGCTCTAGCCTTCATCAGGAATACATATGGATGCTCTAGCCTTCATCAGGAATACATATAGATGCTCTAGCCTTCATCAGGAATACATATGGATGCTCTAGCCTTCATCAGGAATACATAATAGATGCTCTAGCCTTCATCAGGAATACATAATAGATGCTCTAGCCTTCATCAGGAATACATATAGATGCTCTAGCCTTCATCAGGAATACATATGGATGCTCTAGCCTTCATAGATGCTCTAGCCTTCATAGATGCTCTAGCCTTCATCAGGAATACATATGGATGCTCTAGCCTTCATCAGGAATACATATAGATGCTCTAGCCTTCACCAGGAATACATAGAGATGCTCTAGCCTTCATCAGGAGAATACATATAGATGCTCTAGCCTTCATCAGGAATACATATGGATGCTCTAGCGTTCATCAGGAATACATATAGATGCTCTAGCCTTCATCAGGAATACATATAGATGCTCTAGCCTTCATCAGGAATACATAATAAATGCTCTAGCCTTCATCAGGAATACATATAGATGCTCTAGCCTTCATCAGGAATACATATAGATGCTCTAGCCTTCATCAGGAATACATATAGATGCTCTAGCCTTCATCAGGAATACATATGGATGCTCTAGCCTTCATCAGGAATACATATAGATGCTCTAGCCTTCATCAGGAATACATATAGATGCTCTAGCCTTCATCAGGAATACATATAGATGCTCTAGCCTTCATCAGGAATACATATAGATGCTCTAGCCTTCATCAGGAATACATATGGATGCTCTAGCCTTCATCAGGAATACATAATAGATGCTCTAGCCTTCATCAGGAATACATATAGATGCTCTAGCCTTCATCAGGAATACATAATAGATGCTCTAGCCTTCATCAGGAATACATATAGATGCTCTAGCCTTCATCAGGAATACATATAGATGCTCTAGCCTTCATCAGGAATTCCTGATGAAGGCTAGAGCATCTAGTCGAAATGTCGAGAGAATACAATTCGAAGTTGATTATTGAGAAGGTTATTGTAATGTTATTATGTCAAATGAGAGTTCATTGAAAGGGAAAAAATGGATTGATTTTGTCCAAAAAAAATCAAACAAGGATATATGACATGTAGACCACAAACATTTATAGGCTGTTAAAATAATAAACTCCAAATTTAAAACAATGTTATAATATTGGTCGTCATTATATACTAATAGAGAAAGAGGCCTGTAAGTTCTATAGTAAGTTCTTATTTATTTTTTCCTTTCAACTAGTGAAGCAAAGTCAGTCAGGATGAGTCGAGAACTAGCCTAGTGAAAACATACTTGCCAACTCAGCTCAGCTGTGCACACACATAAGCATGTTTATTGCAATGATGATCTTTTACCAATTTTTTAAATTATTTTGAATTGAGCAAATGCATTTGGAGGGGACTTCTGGTAGTAAAATCATGAGGAATGGATCAAGTGGGGGAAGTGGGGGAAGTGGGGGAAGTATTTCTTGACTGGCAAATAAAGGAATGCCTGAAGTGCATTTAGAACTAAAATTACCGCCTAGGATACTAAGAAGCTGCCATTTTTAATCTGCCATTAAAAAAAAAAGGAAGTACCACCACACCTCCTAATACAGATTGTACATTTATGCTAAACAAGGAAGGTGAAATAGAGTATCTCACTGTGATGGATCAGAATGTGGAGCATGCTTGCTCAAGTGCAAGCTCAGGCCTGTACCTCTGACGTGTGCACATAGCCAGTGCAGGTGTCTGCAAGCACACTTTGAGTGTTAAAAAGACCAGGCTCACTGCTGTTCTGTTCAACTGGCCCTAGCCTAGTCTGTATAGTCCATGCTATAATAATATTACTTGGACCATCGTTGTGCTTCCTAGCTGGAAACACTATCACATTTATATATGCAGCCTTCTTAGCTCACATGAAGACCACACCAACTCATTACAACTTGGTAGGAAGTATTTAGTAAAAGTGTCTCAAGTGGTAAGTCCAACATCGCTAAGTAAAAATTATTCGTGTGTGTACAGAGCTATGTTTGAGACGTACATTACCTTCCACTGACGACCTTCCAGTGATCCATCTGCACACACCGCACGCCTCCACTGTGACCTCTTAGGACCATGGATGGGAAGGAGGTGTGGCAGCGACTGTCATACACGCGCACACGCTTGTCGGCCGATCCACTTACTATCATGTGAGGGGTGAAGGGACTGAAGGAGAGCGCTGTGACGTGTTGTCCGTGACCTTTCAGGGAGGCCTTGAGGGTCCCTGAGGAAAGGTCAAACAGTTGCACCTGGATAATTAACACGGAAACATCTTCTCTAAATTCATCTTCGTCATCCTGTTGTTAAGCATACTATTAATGTTGTTGTTGTTGTTGCACTTTACCCAGTAGCCAAATGCACTGGTTCCACAGGCCACACTGCTCATCGCAGGATCACACTCGAAACAGCTGATGCAGGAAATCCCTCCCCTTTCACCCAGCGAGCTGAGGATGTGTGTAGGTGTGGAGTGTAGAGGGTGGAGTGTGAGGCTGGTGGATGTGGAGTAGAGAAGCGAGCAGGAGGCACTGTTGCTCGGAGACAGAAGTCTCACCTTGGTGAGCTTGAAGGGGGGAAAAAAGAAGAAAAGAAAAAAAGAAAGAATTTTTCTGCATGTATTGAGCCGCCTAGTCAGCAAATCTGGAATTCTTCGCTGTTGATAAATTTTTGCAGTCGTATCAACCGACGATGAAAACACTAATGCAGCCCTCCATGCCATGTTAGGTTAGCCCCTCCCTCCTCCTCTGTGCAATATTTATTTTGAGCAAGCTAAGTTCGCCTGCTCTACACCCTTTCCTCGTTAGGTCATCGTGACGTTATCTACATCTGTTCTTGTTCACCATCTCGAGATATCTGGAAGGTACATCCAAGGAGGGAGGGAGGAGGGAGGGAGGAGGGAGGAGGGAGGGAGGAGGGAGGGAGCGAGGGGGAGGAGGGAGACTGGAGGGAGGGAGGAGGGAGGGAGGAGGGAGGGAGGAGGGAGGGAGGGAGGAGGGAGGGAGGAGGGAGGGAGGAGGGAGGGAGGGAGGAGGGAGGGAGGAGGGAGGGAGGAGGGAGGGAGGAGGGAGGGAGGAGGGAGGGAGGAGGGAGGGAGGAGGGAGGGAGGGAGGAGGGAGGGAGGAGGGAGGGAGGAGGGAGGAGGGAGGGAGGAGGGAGGGTGGAGGGAGGGAGGAGGGAGGGAGGAGGGAGGGAGGAGGGAGGGAGGAGGGAGGGAGGAGGGAGGGAGGGAGGGAGGAGGGAGGGAGGAGGGAGGAGGGAGGGAGGAGGGAGGGAGGAGGGAGGGAGGAGGGAGGGAGGAGGGAGGAGGGAGGGAGGAGCCATGAGGAAAACAACAGCCTCTACTGTGTGGGCACACACGCTTTCTTTGCTTCATGGCTTTGGAAATCTCCTAGCGATTATTCAGCTCAGTAGAGAAGGCTTCAGCTGTGATTCTTAAGCACTAGGGATGTTAGTAACCATAGCCAGAAGCACAAGCCATTACTTTCGATTACGTATGTACCTACGCTGGCTGACTCGACTAAGTCTTGAGACTCCGGCACCAACTCTAGATTCTCAATGAACTCAGCTGACATTACAATAACCTTCTCAACAATCAACTTGAAATTATATTCTCTCGACGTCGAGAGAATATAATTTGAAGTTGATTATTGAGAAGGTTATTGGAAGGCTCTAAACATGAAGTGTTCCAGATTTACGGTATTATAATAAGCAGTACGGTATTGGAAGAACCAAAATACCAAGACCATTATATCCACCATGGATGATATAATTCTAACGCGGTGCCCCCCCCCCCCCCCCCCTCCCAGCCGCACCAACAACATTGACACAGGGAAGGGGTCCATGTCAGGAGAGAGCAGGAAAGCTCAGTAGCAATGTCTAGATAGGCTGATAGCGAGGATGAAGTGAGGTGGCAGGTGCCAGGAGAGAGCTTATATGTAGCCATTGCCTCGACCATACCCTTCTTAAAGGCTACACTTGTTAGGATATTGAGTGCTGCAGTGATCATGAGCACATGGTTATATACACCACACTTGCCAGAGAATCATGAGCACCTGGTTATGTACACCACACTTGCCAGAGAATCATGAGCACCTGGTTATATACACCACACTTGCCAGAGAATCATGAGCACATGGTTATATACACCACACTTGCCAGAGAATCATGAGCACCTGGTTATGTACACCACACTTGCCAGAGAATCATGAGCACCTGGTTATATACACCACACTTGCCAGAGAATCATGAGCACCTGGTTATATACACCACACTTGCCAGAGAATCATGAGCACCTGGTTATATACACCACACTTGCCAGAGAATCATGAGCACCTGGTTATATACACCACACTTGCCAGAGAATCATGAGCACATGGTTATGTACACCACACTTGCCAGAGAATCATGAGCACCTGGTTATGTACACCACACTTGCCAGAGAATCATGAGCACCTGGTTATATACACCACACTTGCCAGAGAATCATGAGCACCTGGTTATATACACCACACTTGCCAGAGAATCATGAGCACCTGGTTATATACATGTACACCACACTTGCCAGAGAATCATGAGCACCTGGTTATGTACACCACACTTGCCAGAGAATCATGAGCACCTGGTTATGTACACCACACTTGCCAGAGAATCATGAGCACCTGGTTATGTACACCACACTTGCCAGAGAATCATGAGCACATGGTTATATACACCACACTTGCCAGAGAATCATGAGCACCTGGTTATGTACACCACACTTGCCAGAGAATCATGAGCACATGGTTATATACACCACACTTGCCAGAGAATCATGAGCACATGGTTATGTACACCACACTTGCCAGAGAATCATGAGCACCTGGTTATATACACCACACTTGCCAGAGAATCATGAGCACATGGTTATATACACCACACTTGCCAGAGAATCATGAGCACCTGGTTATATACACCACACTTGCCAGAGAATCATGAGCACCTGGTTATGTACACCACACTTGCCAGAGAATCATGAGCACCTGGTTATATACACCACACTTGCCAGAGAATCATGAGCACCTGGTTATATACACCACACTTGCCAGAGAATCATGAGCACATGGTTATGTACACCACACTTGCCAGAGAATCATGAGCACCTGGTTATATACACCACACTTGCCAGAGAATCATGAGCACCTGGTTATATACACCACACTTGCCAGAGAATCATGAGCACCTGGTTATATACACCACACTTGCCAGAGAATCATGAGCACCTGGTTATGTACACCAAGAATCATGAGCACCTGGTTATATACACCACACTTGCCAGAGAATCATGAGCACCTGGTTATATACACCACACTTGCCAGAGAATCATGAGCACCTGGTTATATACACCACACTTGCCAGAGAATCATGAGCACATGGTTATGTACACCACACTTGCCAGAGAATCATGAGCACCTGGTTATATACACCACACTTGCCAGAGAATCATGAGCACCTGGTTATATACACCACACTTGCCAGAGAATCATGAGCACCTGGTTATATACACCACACTTGCCAGAGAATCATGAGCACCTGGTTATATACACCACACTTGCCAGAGAATCATGAGCACATGGTTATGTACACCACACTTGCCAGAGAATCATGAGCACCTGGTTATGTACACCACACTTGCCAGAGAATCATGAGCACATGGTTATATACACCACACTTGCCAGAGAATCATGAGCACCTGGTTATATACACCACACTTGCCAGAGAATCATGAGCACCTGGTTATATACACCACACTTGCCAGAGAATCATGAGCACCTGGTTATATACACCACACTTGCCAGAGAATCATGAGCACATGGTTATGTACACCACACTTGCGGTCGTAGTTAGCTACTCCAAATCTTCACCTCCATTTCAGGACATTTCTTGTACACCAAGTGTGTGTCTATATTGAATATAAGTCGCAGTGGCTAAACTGCATCACTGGGTGTGGTCTCAAGTGGAGCATGTGACCTGGTACTGCAGCTAGCTGCAATGCTCTCCATTTTGTGTGTATGGAACTAATGCGTCTAGTTATACTGCAGCTTTTGATTTTGCAGAGAAGTCTGGGAGTAGAGGAGCAGAAAGGAAGTGCAGAGTAAGTGGAAAGCTAGTGCCAGACTGGAGAAAGAAGATGGAGTTGACAATGCTACCTAAGATCAGCCAGGTCATATCCAGTTGAGTCAGAGTTTACTTGAGCTCTGGTGGGTGAGGGCTTCATTTAGTGTGTGACAGGCTATGCAGGTTGCTGCACTAGCGATGTATGCATCAATTTAGTGGTATCGTGAACATGAAAATGCGCTGCATCGCATCACATTGCGTCACTTGAATAGAATCACTCTATTCAAACAACAGTTGCAACACGTCGCATTGGTGTACTTTATTTGAGATTTCATTGTATCATAGATGACGAAAGCTGAATCAGCTCCGGATCTTCTCTCCTTGTCCACTGGCTGTCAGTTTCATCATCGATTGAACTTCAACATCCATTGCTAGAAAGTGCACTCGATTTAGAATAACAAGAGCGTTGTCGCAGATATTGTAAACAGCTCGAAGCGATGCAAACGAATATAGCTAGTCACAAGTGCAACATAAAGTGACATATACATATGTATGGTGAACCAGCTTTTTGCTCTGGAAACTACAGAATTTTTGAAATGACGGCCAACTTTGGGGGGGGGGGGGGGGGGGACTTATAACTATATATACTCGACAAAAAAATATATGATAAAATTAAAAATATATAAAAAATTTGTTTCAAATCCAAAGTGTAAGTCCAAAGTGTAAGTGGGTGTGTCCAATACCATCAATGAACAATAACAAACACTTGCTTCACTCACCGGTGCGCTGGTGTCGCCCAGAGGCACATTTCTCCTCATCCACGTGCCATCTTGCTCTACTGCAAATACCGATAGGCTTGACCTGGTCAGCTCAGGAAGTTGGTAAGCCACACCTACAGAAGGGCATGTGCCAGTGCAGGAGATGTTTAGACATTTCACGGAACCTAAATCCATGAAGGAGTGAACCTGTGAACACGTCTCTACATCCATCACCTTCACACACCCTACAACAGGCCAGGGAGGGGACGAGGGATAGAGGAGAGGGAGGGTGGAGAGGAGGGTGGAGAGGGAGGGTGGGGAGGAGGATGGAAGGGGAGAATGGAGGAGAGGAGAAGGAGGGAGGGTAGAAAGGGGAGATTGGGCGAGGATTAAAGAATAGAAAAGTGGGTAGTGAGGGTCAAGAAGACCGGAAGGAGAAATAGAAATGTCATTACAATAAGTGCAAGTCAAATATAAATCATTATCCATGCTTCGAGACACTGTAGGGGGAGGGGGATGTTTGGTGCCCCCTCAATTATATGAGAACAAAATTAAACAAACTAATTTTAGTGTGCCCACATAGAGCATGACTTGTCAGACGACCCTGTACCACATGCACCAAGATTTATTTAGATATTAACATTGTTGTATATATAGAAGCCATTATCTGGGTGTGGTATATGCGGGTACACTCTTGCTTCCCTTATCAATCTCGGCTTGTTTCTATAAAAAAATATTTATACAAGTTTTTCTTGATGTGTGCATGTGTGCTGTGTGTGTATTTGTGTGTGTACGTATGCTGTGGTTGTATTTGTGTGTGCATGCGTGCTATGTGTGTGTGTGTGCTTGCACGTGTATGTATGTGTATACGTGTGCATGTATATGTGCATGTGTGTGTGCATGCATGTGCATGCATATGTGTGTATATGTATTTGTGTGCATATGTGTGTGTTGTTTTAAGGTAAGCTAACCCTCAACATACATATTGTGGTGGGGTGATATTTATATAGAGATCAAGGAAGGCATAATTATTTCTACTTAATTAAAAGGAAAGGTTCCACTCGTCAGAGCTGAGGTTTTTAAAGTTCATTTTGCTTGGTTTTACAGGCCTCCAGTCTGTTCCACTCTGTAGATATAGCAAGCATTGTAACTTCAACCATTCAACTCGCGATTTACCGTCAATGGTGCCCACCACTCCCCAAGGGAAGACCATATCACAGCAAGAAGGCTCAGACGTAAGATGTGGTCCATCCGGCTGTCTTGCCCGCAAGGGTCCATTCTCAGCAGACAAGTCCCACACACACACTGCACCTGATGAATAGCTGCAGTGAAGGAAGGTTCGTATATGAGCAACAACAACAACCAGGAACCAAAAACATGGAACTACAAAACTAGGAACAGCCACCACCACAGAATTTTTTTTAAGAGGGGACAATTTTTTTAAGAGGGGGAAAAACAAGAATTTTTTTAATTTTAGAGCGGACACAAAAAGTACTAAGAGGGAACATTTTTTTTTTAAGAGGGGATAAAAGTTCTTCCCCAGTAAACACGAGTGTTCCCAAACAACACACAACTCAAAACACGCACCAGTGTTCAAGTTCACTTGGCCATAATTAAGTCAGCCCCCCATCCTTCAACTCCATCACGTGTTTTTGTCTAGCAGTCAGACATCAACCGCACAGAGCCGAGCACCTCCCCCAGCCATGTCACTTCAGAGCTCTGTGTGCCCAACCAAGCAATGGACCAACAAAAAGAAGTGTGTAAGGAAATTGGTAACATCCCCTTAACGGAGGGCGTGCCAATTTAAAAAAAGGGGGGGGGGGGGAACTAATGGTCGAATAAAGTAGTTTCTTGACCGTTTCAAAATCTTTGCTCCCCCTCTCAAAAAAAATAATAATAAAATAGAAAATAATAATAATAATAAATCTTGCATGCCACTGTCCCTATATACCGACTGTCCCTATACCCACCAATGCACACAGAGACTGTTCTGCATTGGAGATACGAGGCAGAATTTGAACATGTCCAATCCATTTTTCTTCCTTATATTTAGTGGGCTACACAAAAGGTTCCAAATGCACTTTTAAAGGTGGCATGCAGCACTGCATGCCATTTATTGGCCACACCCATTTCTGGGATAGGTGAGAAAAAAAGCTGCAGGTCCTAGGACATAAAGCTGGTGTTTCAGGATAAGGCCCATGCTCTAACTGGGTGGGGCCTAGATGCCTAGACAACCAAGTGGCTACTGGCCATCGACTCCTCTCTGACTGCAATGTAAGGTCAGCCACTGAAGACAGCAATAAAGGGAGACAAGATTTTTAAGATTTTTTAAAACTTGCATGGTGTGTGTGCTTAGATGTGAGTGTGTGTGTGTGTATTTTCATTAGCACCACCCAATGAGACAGTACAACAACAACAACAACAACAAGTCTGCACCAGGAAAGAGTTGTCCTGTTGGAGTAGCTGAAACAGCAGAGAGCCCTGCAATCATCTGGCTGGTAATCGCTGAGTCCACAGATTCTTTCCCTCCAGTTCCTCACAATCTGCTTCCTCTGAAAGACCAAGTCCTGGACAGCCGACTTCCACTCCGACCGAGCCTCCAATCTAAGGGGGGGGGGGAAGGAGGAGGAGGATGTCAACAAGCCAGCAATACCAATAGCACTACATGTACATACAAGAGGACAATTATTTTTAATGCATCATGGAACCCTGATCCACAATAACAATAACAACACAATAACAATAACAATAACAATAATAATAATGATAATAATAATAATAGTAACAACAACAACAATAAGAAATAAGATACCAATAATAATACATAATACAATAATAATAATAATAATAATAATAATAATAATAATAATAATAATAATAATAATAATAATAATAATAATAATAATAATAATAATAATAATAATAATAATAATAATAATAACAACAATAAAGTGCCAGTGCATGCTCCTTGTGCACAATTTACGTTTTGTTTTTAAATCTGCGTAGAAGTTTCTGATAGTGTCTGTGCCATAGCAGGTCATCTTCAGCCAGTGAGTTCCAACTTTTGCTAACCTGAACACATTGTTTAAAAAATTAATCCAGCAAGTGTCGCATCACTTGCCAGATGGCCTCAATGATCTACTCATCGAGATGCACTCCATCACATTATCCACTCACTCACCATTGCGCAGTGGCAGAGGTCCTTCATGCTCAGATAGTTAAAGATAATCAGAGCTATCTCTCGGGGCAGTCGAACTTCGAAGAAAGGAACCGTGTTTATTTCATCCTGCAGTGTAACAAAACACATATTTGCAACAACCATGGGAACCTGCAACCATGGGAACCTGCTATATATTTGTACTTTACCAAATCAGCAATCAATTTGCAAACCAAATCTTCTTTACTCTTAGCCATTTTAGCCATTTTTCTGCATTTGTCCTTCTTCTTGGTTTTCAGATTCCCAACAGCTGGAAGCACCAGCAGAGGAGGAGGGTCGTTTATGCAGGTTACTGGACGCTTGGCACGATGCGAGTCGTCATGTTCCGAGGGCGAAGAAGGCCCTGACAAGCTCTGGTGGGTAGCATCTCTCTTCCTCGACGATTGCACTTGTCCTGAGAGTTGTAAACTCCCTTATCGAAAAGAGTCATTACCGCAATCCAAAATGCAGCCTACCTGTGTCACCTTGGAGTTCTTCTTGCCATTGGCTCAGGAAGTCCTGCAATTCATCCATGAGTTGACCTTTTACCCTTTAAACGGTAAAGGATCGTCTTTCAGCTGACGATTCATTACCCAAAATACCATCTATAACCATAGATCACTCCCGGTTCTTCCACTTCTACGAAGAAGCCGCTGATATTAATTATGCAGACCTACACGAAGCCCGCCTGCTCTTCTGCCACTAGAAGACTGGGTCCAGCACAGAGTCCAGTAGTGTTTGCTTCCATTTCTAGGAAAACCAACCAGGCCAAAGCTTCCTGGGCCTTGAAGAGGGCTCTGGCTAGCACTGTCGTTAGTTTGGTACTTCTGACAGACTGGTAAGAAGTGTAGCCGCCAGCAATGGATATTACTTTCCAATTAATGCTCATCATAGCTATCAATCCTTTCCTGCACAACCCATAAACACAGGTACTTCAGCTTTTCCACGTGGCTGCTAAGTGGCATTCTTTTTGCTGTGCTACAGTATGTTGGTAAGGTCAGCTGGGGCATGATGTGGGTAGGATGCTGCACTAGAATCAGTTTGACCATTGCCTTCTCACCCTAGAGGTGGCTCTACTGGTGGTGCTGCTGCTTGGCTGTCTCCATGATGTCACTCTGTATGTGGGCACTCATCTTACACTTGCACGCATAAAACTAACTCGTGCCCAGCGAAAAGTACTCGGCATCAACCCATCTGGTATGCTATTCTAGAGGTCTTTTTTTAATATAGATTTATTTATGGGGGGTGGGTGGGGGCGAGAGAGGAACATGTTTTTTATTTAGCCATGTTGGTTTGGTATTGCAGTACTGCCATAGCAATGGTTGCCTTAGGAATGTGAATTTTTAAAAAAAACCATAGAAGATTTTTGTATGATAAAGCATGATAGTTTGTGTCCTTATAAGGATTGTCTTGGAAGTAAATGGATGTAAATGGAAATGGATGAAAAGTAGTATTATATTTTTTTTGTTGTTGTTGGTGGAAAACTATTATATATATATATGTAACAATATATATGTAACGGAATATGCTTTAGCCTCAGGTTATGAACTGGTGTGTGACCCTGTCCCATTTGGCGAGTCTGTGCCTGCCACACCCACCTCATTCCACACGCCTTCACCACACCGGCACCCGTACTCCTCGCCAGCCGTACGTTGGAATACTATGGGCTAGATGCATTGTGCTTCTAGCTAGCACCATGAGTACTTATATGTTTAAGAAAATATGTCAAAGAAAAGGTATTAATATCTTTTTTTTTGGGGGGGGGGGTTCTGCCTTTCCCTTGATGTGCATATTTGAGTATACATGATCAGTGAGGGAGATGATCAGTGAGGGAGATGACAACCAAAATCAGTTTGGATAATTTGTCAGATTACTATCAATTTTATTCTGCCATTGTCAGACTTTGATCTGCCATCGAGAGAGATCTGCCATCAAGGAATGAGTGCAAATGGAATTAAATTCTATAATGAACAATGCAAGTAACAAGATTGAGTCAGTCATCTTGTATCCAGACATCAAGTAACAGCTTCTCCTCCTCTTCCTCCTCATTGCTGTCTTGTGTCAGAGGTTGGGGCAGCTGATGCTTCAATATGTTCATGGTTGGGCACATGCACATATTCTAGAGCATTCGTTAGTGCTGCTCGGACATTTTGACAGAGAAAATTGATTTTTGTTACGACAAATGCATGAGGTATTTGAAAAATGTCTGATGTCTGACTGTAATTTTCCATACTGCATGTAATATATGGACACATGTATATGCATATACATTTATACACATGATGTACACATGTATATGTATATACATTTATACACACGGTGTGTACATGTATATACATTTATACACATGGTGTATACATGTATATGTATATACATTTATACACATGGTGTACACATGTATATGTATATACATTTATACACATGGTGTACACATGTATATGTATATACATTTATACACACAGTGTATACATGTATTTATACTACATCACGTGATCTGTGGCTAATCTGATTGGTTAATAACTATAGGTTACATAGGCGCGTAACCTACACTTTTAACCGCATGTAGTTTAGGGCGTGCGCAATGTAGTATAAGTAAGATAGCCTATACAAAAGAGTCGGTTATGCGCCAGTGTAACCCACTCGTTTGCTGTTACATTCCTCGGCTTCGCCTCGGGGTAACCGCAAACTCGGAGGTTACATAGGCGCATAACCGACTCTTTTGTATAGGCTATCCTATACATGTATATACATTTATACACATGGTGTATACATGTATATACATTATACACATGGTGTATACATGTATATACATTATACACATGGTGTATACATGTATATGCATATACATTTATACACATGGTGTATACATGTATATGCATATACATTTATACACATGTATATACATTTATACACATGGTGTATACATGTACAGTAGGACCTTGAGACTTTCGAATTCCTTGGGAATTGTGGAATTGTGTTGTTTGTAACTGAAATTTCATTAATCTGAAGGCATGTGGCTGTATTATTATGCAGTCTTAATGTAGCGGACATCTCTAGCTTCAGCAGCAAACTGCAAAATGTTACTTCTGCCTCGGTTTAAATGTATACGATAGAATCTCCGATGCCATACTCACTGGGAAAATGCTTGCTTAGCAAGTGGACAGAGTAGCTAGCATCCTTTTTGACTTTGCCAGCTTTCCTTGAGTTCTTGCTTTGTTGCTGGTGTGGCCATCATTTTGCTGCACCAGCTCATTACGACAGCTGGAAAGTGGGCGTGTTCGATCACATGTACACAAAAAATCCCCTGCACAGTTGACAGATCAGTTTGTAAGACTGGTTTTCGTAACTCTGAGTTCCCCTACTGCACATATGCATACATACATGCATATACATATATAAACATATACACACATATATTCAACAATATATGTACATGTACACATATATGTATATACATATACATCATACATAAATACACATGTTTATACACACATAATATAGACATGTATAATATACATCATGCATATATACACATGTACATGTATATACATCATACATAAATACACTAATATGACATACATTCATATATATCTATATACACATACATAATATACACATGTATATACATCATACATAAATACACATGTATATACACATAATATACACTATGTATAATATACATCATGCATATATACATATCATACATAAATACACTAATATGACATACATTCATATATACATCTAATATACACGTGCATATATATGCATAATGTGTATACATATAGATGAAGTCTTTTATGGTTTACTGTTTTTGTTTATTTATGTGTATAGTATTGTTTGTTTGTTGTAGAGCTCTTCGTACTCATCTTGGCCCAGCACTCCTCACACCAGCTTCACAGGCCTTACTCCCACAAGGTAAGTCCTATTCTTAGTTTGTTGGATGTGCTGTTGCATTAAAGAGAACTTGGCAATGGCAGAATGCCGTCCTTCATTCCTCATTGTTCTTTCCCTTCATCCTTCCCCTCCTCTCCCACCCTCTCTCTCTATCGTGTCTTTGTAGCACAAGAATACACAGAACCACATCTCCCTGTAAGTCAAGCCTTGCCTCTACGGTGAATGGTCATGTGCCTCTACGGTGCATGGTCATGTGCCTCTACGGTGCATGGTCATGTGCGTATTGTTTTCTAAATCACTGCACATCTGCACATTCCTCCCCTACCCGACCCACCAAGTTGGAGGAGAACCGGTGTCAGATGCCCGCTCTTTGGAACGCTACCTGCAGCAGGAGGAAGAAAAGGAACAGAGGTTACTTCGTGGCTCGCTGGATCCCTTCTCTTCCCCTCAGACGTCCCCTTCGGGTGGCTCGGGAGTATACGGGGGGCATTTCTGCACCCACACCCCTTCACCAAGGAAGTATCATGTAGCCCCCCGATCCTCTTCCCCTTCATCTCGTACAGGAGATTTTGATTCCCCCCAATATGGAAGTGCTGACAAGGTATCAGGGTTGTATACAGAAATTTTGCCAAGGGGGGGCGAACTTGAGATATGGAAAAATAAGGGGGGGCGGAGAGCCTGGATGGTGCGGAAAGGGGACGTGCACCCTGGGCTTCCGCGTGGAGTACGAAAGTGTTTTACCCACAGGTATTTTTGCAGTACTAACTGTATATATAGCTGCTACTTATGATGGCATGCACTTTTTCTAAAATCTTTAGTACAACATTCCATCTTAAATATTTGCTGAAGTTGCATGCTACGGCAATCAGCATATATAGATTAGATATAGTCACTTGTCACTCGTATAATGGAGGTGGGCTTTTGTGAAATCGAATTATGTTGCATTCCATGCATTTTCTTACAAAATCATGGACAACAGGTTTCATACACAATTTTTCTCTAGTTCTCTAGGGGGGGGGGGGGGGGGGGGGTGGAAATGGTTGGTCACTTGGTGCCCTAATTTTTGTTAATATTTTCTTAACATGTTCATAAGTCGTAAAAGGGGGGTCTGGGGGGAAGATCCCCCCATATTTTTTTTTGCTTTTACAATGTCTGAGGATAGCTATTTTGACTGACTACCAATGGCATTATGCTATACCGAACTATGGCTAGACTGTATATATTTCTCATGATATTGTAGCTGCTTGGAAAAAGGAGAGCATGTGTCATGACACGATGACATCACACACCACCACGTGCTCTCCTTTGTAGGTTTGTCACTTCTTTTGTTTCTCCTTCTTTCCCACTCCCTCTCTCTCAGTATTTTTAACTCAGTCCATTATGTCATGGTCTTCAAGTCTAATCTTAGACATGATGTCATCACACGCCACCACGTGTTCTCCTTTGTAGGTTTGTCACTTCTTCAGTTCCCTCCTTCTTTCCCACTCTCTCTCAGTATTTTTAACTCAGTCCATTATGTCATGGTCTTAAAGTCATCACACACCACCACGTGTTCTCCTTTGTAGGTTTGTCACTTCTTCAGTTCCCTCCTTCTTTCCCACTCTCTCTCAGTATTTTTAACTCAGTCCATTATGTCATGGTCTTAAAGTCTCTATAAAAGAAACCTTACTAGCTGATTTCTCTTCATATTAATATGGATATTCGCTCATACTTTGCAAGTACTTCTCAAGCCTCTTCTCATGCTAATAGCAGCGATAGCGAAGATAGCAGAACAGATAGCTCTGAGCATGTCGAGGCATCTAGTCCTAGCCTTAGTCCTCCACCTTCAAAGAAAAGCAAGCAAAACAAACACCGCTCTTCTGTATCCACGAAGAGAAAATACTCTAAGAGCTGGGAGAAAGATTTCAGTTGGCTCTATTATGACGAGGATAGCGATGGTGCCTTTTGCAAGGTTTGCAAGCAATCTGGTCTGCAGCGTACTGGAGGAGTGTGGGTCACACAACCTTGCAGAAATTGGAAGAAAGCTGTTGAAAAAATGAAAGCTCATGCGAGAAGTGACTTCCATATCCATGCAACTCAAGCTCTTTTTGCAGCTAAAGGAGCAGCCAAAGGTGGAACAGTTGTACAGCAACTCCAGAATGTTTTAGCTCGCAAAAGAGCTCAGAACAGAGCTGCAGTGAAGTGCCTGATCCTACTCACTCATTTTCTTACGAAAGAACAAGTTGCACATTCGACAAAATTTGAGAAGCTGGTTGACGTGGTGGTTCGATGTGGCAGCCAACATTTGAAGCAATTCTTAGAAACTGCACCAAGAAATGCTGTGTACACATCAAGATTGGCTGTGGTTGAATTCATCGAATCATTGGGGACATGGGTGGAGGAGTCGATTCTGAAGCGACTTCAAAAGGCACCTATGTACAGCCTCATGGCAGATGAGTGCACAGATGTCACCAACGTAGAAGAATTGTCTGTGTTTTGCCGCTGGGAGGAAGATGGTGTACCAGTAGAGTGCTTTCTGGAGCTTATTCCATTGAAGAAGGCTGATGCAGAGACCATCTATTCTAATCTCATCGATTGTTTAAAGAAGAAAGGTCTACAAGTTGGAAGAATAGTTGGATTGGGATTTGATGGAGCTGCAACTTTTTCTGGGCGAAAGACCGGGGTTCAGGCACGTATCAAGAAACATACTCCTCACGCTCTGTTTATACACTGCCACTGTCACTTACTGCAGTTGGCTTGTGTGCAAGCTGCCAATAAAACTCCTGGAATTGCTCATGTTTACAGAACATTGACTACTCTTTGGAAGCATTTTCGCAATTCCCCCAAGCGAGCAGAGTGTCTGAAGGAGGTACAGCACGTTCTTGAACTTCCAGAAATGAAAGTGATCAAGCCATCTGACACACGCTGGCTGGCACATGAAAGGTGTGTCAAAGCTGTCGAAGCAAGTTATTCTGCAATTGTAATCACCATTGGGAACATCTACGAGACGTCCCACGAGCCAGAAGCTCTTGGAATCCATGGTGCCCTCTGCAAATTGTCTACGATTGCAGCTATATATTTGCTTGATTTCACTCTACCACAAGTAGCCAAGCTCAGCAAAGCACTTCAGGCAGAGCAGCTTGACCTCTCGTTGATATCATTCCTTGTTGATGCTACTGTTAAATCCTTGGATGATGCAGTTTTGCCTGGAGCGAACTGGGTGTTGGAGCTTCTTGAAAACGTTGAAGACTTGAAGTCATCTACAAAGGTGTCTATTGACGCTGATAAAATACTTTCGTTCCAGAATGTTGTTGGTAAGCTTTTTGTTGCTGATTTAAAGGCCAACATAACAAGCCGATTTTCTTCATCCAACGCTGTTGTATCAGCATTGTCTATATTCGATCCACGGAAAGTTCCAAAACCAGATTCAGTATCTTTTCCCACTTATGGAGACACGTCTGTTGAGAAACTGATTGCTCACTACGGAGAAGATAGAGATGCAGAAACATTGGATGGAGAAGAAACAGTGAAGACAGCCATGATTTCCACTGAAATACTTACAGAGTGGAAAACATTCCGCCAGCTGTTAGTCAAGCAACCACGGGATACTACTGCATCACAGCTGAAAGAACTTGTTTCAAACGACATGCTCAAGGCCATGTTTCCCAATTTGCACAAGATTGCCTCCATCTGCTTATCGATTCCAGTTTCTACTGCTTCTGTGGAGAGAAGCTTCTCACAGATGAAGATGATCAAGACTCGTTTGCGTAATTCTCTAAGTGACTGCAGCCTTTCTCACCTTATGAGGATTGCTATAGAGGCACCAGAAGTACTCTCTGAGAGCGACCTTGAAGAGATTGTGGACGTATGGCAGAGAAAACCAAGAAGAACCTCAGTTTGACATTCCTATCATTTGAACCTGATATCATAAGCTTATTACACCTTTCTTGTATTACACCTTTCTTGACATTATTTTTAAAAAAATCTCTAATTTCAAGGGGGGGGGGGGGCGAGTATGATACAAGGGGGGACGAATGCCGCCCCCCCCTAAATACACCCCTGGGTATGTATAGAGATATATTCTGGGGGGGAGGGGCTAAGATCCGCAGCCTTCACGACTAGAATCTGCAAGTAGATACGTAGGACAAAGTGCAGCAGAATGGGGGGTGGCTTCCAATATACAATACACAACCCGCAAATATTTCCTCTGCGAATCATCTGTTAGTTCTCATTTGCGATTATTTATCTCGTTGAACATATTCTTCTCCATAATATTTACTCTCTTTAGTTGTAGTATTGACCAACAGATGCCCAATAAGATTATCACATGAGTGTGGGTGTGCAAGCAAACATGTCCTGCACTACTGTGTGCTATCTTAAATCCATCGATGTGTCATGTGACATCTTTGTATGTGAACGAGTCACGTATGCCAGAGGTCACCCATAGGTCATCGTCTGTCCTGGATGGTCCCAGCGAACGATGTACACACCCCTCTATCGACAATTCAATATATCTGAAGGGCTTCAGAATTTATGCACGTTCAAAATGTCTGAGGATGGATGGACTCTGTCCGTAAATGGAAGTGCTCCAGAACTCTGTGCGGCTTCCACTGGATTGTATGAAGTCCTTCCATTCCATTCACTGGACCACTACACACTCCAGCAGTGGAAACTTTTATTCTCCTGGGCTAGCCCTAGCCCTAAAGCACATACGCTAGGCTAGGGTGATCATGTACTCACAAAATCCACTGGTGTGTGGAGCCCTTCTATCCACAGGTGTGTGGAGCACTTCCAATTATTGTGTGGAGCACTTCCAATTATTATGTGGAGCCTTCCATCCACCCACGGTTGTGTGGAGCACTTCACTTCCAATTATTGTGTGGAGCCTTCCATCCACGGGTGTGTGGAGCACTTCCAATTATTATGTGGAGCCTTCCATCCACAACCGCTTCATCCACGGGTGTGTGGAGCACTTCCAATTATTATGTGGAACCTTCCATTCATGGTTGTGTGGAGCACTTCATCCACGGGTGTGTGGAGCACTTCCAATTATTATGTGGAGCCTTCCATCACGGTTGTGTGGAGCACTTCATCCCGTATGGAGCCCTTCCAATCACAGTGGTTGGAACCCTTCCATCCACGGTTGTATGGAGCCCTTCCAATCATTATGTGGAGCCCTTCCATCCATAGTTGTGTGGGACCCTTCCATCCGCGGGTGTGTGGAGCCCTTCCAATCCTTATGTGGAGCCCTTCCATCCATAGATATGTGGGATCCTTCCATCCACGGGTGTGTGGAGTCCTTACAACCACACTGTGTCTATTTCACTCAGCATATCTATGGCTGCACAAAATAATCGCTGCTCTGAGGTATTGGATACCGTAACTATCATATTAGTTTCACACATTATTTATTTTTGGGGTCTATAAACGGTGAGGCTAGGTACACAGTTCAATAATGTCATCAGAATTCGTGACCTTTTCACCTCTGCAGTCACTGGAGAGCTGTGGCATCAAGAAGAGTGAACTCGACCACTGGACTGAGAGGTGCAGGAAAGTACGACCCTAATGAGACTCTTTCTATGACCTTGCCTTTGACTTGAGCCTTTCTCTATCCCAGTGGATATCTCTGACTATTCTCAAGCCACTTGCTAATGAGATCACTACCATCAACTCCATCCTCAGCAGGAAAGGGATGTCAGAACAAATAGGCTGTTAGTCACATGACCTGTATTAGAATGCAGAGTTAGTTGTTCGTCAGTAATTGCATAACATGCACTGGTTGTTGACCACAGCAGTGTGAGGGCACACCCTCACCACACTGGGTTGACATACAGGGACCCACACTACACTCAGGTTGATTATGGTGACACATACTGGACCAACACCCACTGGGTGGAGGCAGGTTGAAGTAGTTGACAAGAGCTCTATGGGGACACACACTGGACCAACACCACACTGGGTGGAGGCAGGTTGAAGTAGGTTGACAAGAGCTCTATGGTGACACATACTGGACCAACACCCACTGGGTGGAGGCAGGTTGAAGTAGTTGACAAGAGCTCTATGGGGACACACACTGGACCACACCACACTGGGTGGAGGCAGGTTGAAGTAGTAAAGGTTGACAAGAGGTCTATGGGGGCACACACCGGACCAACACCACACTGGGTGGAGGCAGGTTGAAGTAGGTTGACAGGAGCTCTATGGTGACACACACTGGACCAACACCATACTGGGTGGAGGCAGGTTGAAGTAGGTTGACAAGAGCTCTATGGGGACACACACTGGACCAACACCACACTGGGTGGAGGCAGGTTGAAGTAGGTTGACAATAGCTCTATGGGGACACACACTGGACCAACACCACACTGGGTGGAGGCAGGTTGAAGTAGGTTGACAATAGCTCTATGGGAACACACACTGGACCAACACCACACTGGGTGGAGGCAGGTTGAAGTAGGTTGACAAGAGCTCTATGGGAACACATACTGGACCAACACCCACTGGGTGGAGGCAGGTTGAAGTAGGTTGACAAGAGCTCTATGGGGACACACACTGGACCAACACCACACTGGGTGGAGGCAGGTTGAAGTAGGTTGACAATAGCTCTATGGGGACACACACTGGATCAACACCACACTGGGTGGAGGCAGGTTGAAGTAGGTTGACAATAGCTCTATGGGAACACACACTGGACCAACACCACACTGGGTGGAGGCAGGTTGAAGTAGGTTGACAATAGCTCTATGGGGACACACACTGGACCAACACCACACTGGGTGGAGGCAGGTTGAAGTAGGTTGACAATAGCTCTATTGGGACACACACTGGACCAACACCACACTGGGTGGAGGCAGGTTGAAGTAGGTTGACAATAGCTCTATGGGGACACACACTGGACCAACACCACACTGGGTGGAGGCAGGTTGAAGTAGGTTGACAAGAGCTCTATGGGGACACACACTGGACCAACACCACACTGGGTGGAGGCAGGTTGAAGTAGGTTGACAATAGCTCTATGGGAACACACAGACCAACACCACACTGGGTGGAGGCAGGTTGAAGTGGTGACAATAGCTCTATGGGGACACACACTGGACCAACACCACACTGGGTGGAGGCAGGTTGAAATAGGTTGGCAACACCTCTATGGGGGGACACACTACTACCAGTTGCCATGGGTTCCTGTAGCTCCCCATATTGTTGCTGTATCGACAGACACCTCAAGTAACTCCTCTTGTTGTGCAGGCATTGTTGTATTGAGCAGCTGGACGCATTTGAACTTTCTTTTAATTAGTCTCGGTTCACCTAGATCATTTCCTTTCAAGGATTATTCATGATTGTGCAGCATTAAAATTAAATTAAACCATGGATGCCATAAACCCCCCCCCCCCCCCCCCCCCCCCCACCACCATGGTGAACAGTGGCGTCTCTAGATGTCTTGAAGAGGATGAGCTCCTCATCCACGCCCACCCTCCCTATGGTTGTCCATTACCTGGACCTCTCTACCAAGCAAGACTATCTGGTCGAGAGAATCAAAGGCGAGTTTCTGCGTGCGTGAATGGTGCTTAGTGTGTGTTGAAGTGGATGCCACTCGCCTCACACATCACATCCCCCCCCCCCCCCCCCCCCCCCCCCCACACACACACAGAACTAGCTAGAGGCAGCTACCTGAGTGCCTACTGCTGGGGCTCTGGGGGCAAGTGGAGAGGAAGAGCCTGGAGTATAGACCTCCCCAACGATTCCCAGGTCAGTCAGAATCACCTCCATCCCGTCATGCATGGAGTATAGACCTCCCCAACGATTCCCAGGTCAGTCAGAATCACCTCCATCCCGTCATGCATGGAGTATAGACCTCCCCAACGATTCCCAGGTCAGTCAGAATCACCTCCATCCCGTCATGCATGGAGTATAGACCTCCCCAACGATTCCCAGGTCAGTCAGAATCACCTCCACCCCGTCATGCATGGAGTATAGACCTCCCCAACGATTCCCAGGTCAGTCAGAATCACCTCCATCCCGTCATGCATGGAGTATAGACCTCCCCAACGATTCCCAGGTCAGTCAGAATCACCTCCACCCCGTCATGCATGGAGTATAGACCTCCACAACGATTCCCAGGTCAGTCAGAATCACCTCCATCATGGAGTATAGACCTTCCCAACGATTCCCAGGTCAGTCAGAATCACTTCCATCCCGTCATGCATGGAGTATAGACCTCCCCAACGATTCCCAGGTCAGTCAGAATCACCTCCATCCCATCATGCATGGAGTATAGACCTCCCCAACGATTCCCAGGTCAGTCAGAATCACCTCATCCCATCATGCATGGAGTATAGACCTTCCCAACGATTCCCAGGTCAGTCAGAATCACCTCCATCCCGTCATGCATGGAGTATAGACCCCCCCAACGATTCCCAGGTCAGTCAGAATCACCTCCACCCCGTCATGCATGGAGTATAGACCTCCCCAACGATTCCCAGGTCAGTCAGAATCACCTCCATCCCGTCATGCATGGAGTATAGACCTCCCCAACGATTCCCAGGTCTGTCAGAATCACCTCCATCGTCATCTGACCTCTTGGACTTAGTGACATTCACTGTGGTGTTGTGCATTTTATTTTGCTCCTGTTGTTGTTTATTGTTGTTCTACTATTGTTTGTTTATTATTGTTGTTTGATTACTGTTGTTGTTGATTGTTCCACTATTGTTTTTTTTGTTGTTTGATTTGTTGTTTGTTTATTGTTCCACTGTTGTTTGATTATTGTTGTTTAGTTGTTGATTTGTTTATTGTTGTTGATTGTCCACTATTGTTTGTTTATTGTTGTTGTTTATTTGTTCCACTGTTGTTTGTTGTTTTATTGTTGTTTGTTGTTCCACTATTGTTTGTTGTTGTTTATAGTTTTTATTTTTTATTGTTTTTTGTTTATTGTTGTTTCACTGTTTGTTTGTTTATTGTTGTTCCACCGTTCATTTATTGTTGTTGTTCATTATCTCACTCTTGTTGGTTTTTGTTTGCACCTTGTTGTTGTTGTAGAATGTATTGTTTATTGTTGTTGTACATCGTCTTCTGTTGTTGTTGTACGTTGTCTTCTCTTGTTGTTGGTTATAGATAGTGATGCACGTGCTTAGCACGTACCTGGACAGCCATCTGCCCCCTGACCCCTGGTTCCCGAATGGAAAAACTTTCTCCACTCAATACTTTCTCAAAACACTTCCCAAAAATGGTTAGCGATTTATTTCTGTCTAACGCACTTTTAGGTTGTTGTTGTTGTTTAGGAACTAAGCAGCAGAGTGTTTGTATCGTCCAGAGCAGTAGCACACCTCCAACATATAAGGTGAGGGTGGACCCCTCCCACACAATAAGGTGGAGCACATATAGAAGCAAAGGTTATAGAGGCGAAAGGTTCTAATTGGTTAAAGTGAGAGACACTCTCAGGGCAGGAAGGAAGGAGGGAGAAGAGCTTGGCAGAGGAGAGCTATGTTATGTTGTTGACTTGCTTCTCACCTACTACATGTTGTTCTACAGGTCTTGATTAAAGGCAAGTATGTGAATGTGGCTGAGGTGAGTTTCCATACCTTCTAGCAGGTTCCTCACGGCACAAAATCACAACCCCAAACCCCCCCAAACCAACAAAAAAACTTATCATTACATCATGATGACATCATCAGTATTGCGGGGCAAGAATGGGCCACTCTAGCCACTGCCCTAGTATTAATCCTAGCAACTACCGAATCCCCCCCCGTTCACTGGCACCCTGCCCTAACCCCCTAGCTGTTGATGTGGGCAGTGTTGACCGTGTTGTCCCCATGGTGGCATTGCTAGGATTATGGCACGAGGAAGTCGCCTGCCTTCCCTCCCAACAGCCACACGATCAGTGTGACGTAATGTATGTATGCGTGTGTGTATGCAGGGGCGGAACAACCTCTTCCATTCCTTCTGCGTCTTCCTCCACCACATCAAGAAAGAAGAGGAGTCGGTGCTGGGGTATGCATGCCAATGTATTGGTAGTCACATGATACAGTTGTCTTAGCATGTGATCTGCACATGATCTTGCTTTTAGCACGTGCACATGTCTTATACTTGTGTGATGTGTGTTTTGATTAGGACCATCAACTTGGAAACTGCTGGGATCAATGTCTTGTCCATCATCTCTAGTCATTGAACTTGATTTGTAGTACTTGGTCCGTTTCACAAAGCATTCTGTTCCAACTTGTAAATCTTGACCAAATATACATGTAATAAAGGAACATGGCAACAATCGATGTCTTATTTTGAAGGGTGTGCTCTCATAAATGTTAGTTATTCAATAAACTGTGTGTGGTGTGTGGGCGGAGTTAGTTCCTCGGCTTGGAGGAGGATAGAATTGAGTTAGGTTGCCGTTGTCTTGCACAAGTGATGCTTGCATAGGAGGATGGATGATGGTGTATCACGATGAGTGCTGTCTGCTACTCTAGGATTCGATTTTAATAGTTTGTGCTATTTGAAGTCGAGCACTCCTTCTTGGTGCATCGTGTGGTAAAGGGTCGTCGTTTCTCCCACACTTCTTGGCTGGTGGTTTTTTCGGGTGGCTACTTCGTCTTCTTTTTGCTTTCATTCCATCTTGTCCTTGTGTTTCCTAATGTCCATATATGGTATGGGAAATAGCGTGTCATGGGACAGAGGGGGAAACTTGTGTATGGAATAACCAAATATGAGTTATTGGTATTGGGTCAAGAACCCAGAATGTGGAACTTGATATATATTCCAAACAAAATAAATATTCCAAACAAAATAATAATGAAACATGGCAGATGAGCCTCAAGCTGCAGAATAAGTAATTTCACAGTTCATATTTAATGTTTTCAGTAAATTTGGCCCTTTTTCGATTTCGAGGAGGCTTGAATGTTGGAATATTTCACAAGAAATCTTTTTGTCTCTAATACTCGTGTCCTAATGTACACTGCCATCACCATCCCACACTTTCACCATCACCACCCACACACGTCACTATCGCCACCCACACACATCACCACATCTATACAGCGCCATCACCACCTCCATACACACATAAGTGACATCACCATCATCACCCATCATCACCCACACATCACTGTCACCATACACACATAGACACCCACACTTACACCATCACCCCCCCCCCCCCCCCCACACACACACACGATGTCACCATAACCACTCGCCCACATGTATACATCACCATCACCACCTCCACACACACCACCGACAGAACAATGGCAAAGTGTTAATACATAGTCACCAACCAATGCTGCTTCTGGAGAGGGTGTGGCAGATGGGTTGGGGTTATCTGGGACGCGTGCTCTCTTAACTTTCTTGATCTTCCCGCCTGAAGTAAAGCATGACAACATCCACAAGAGCCACAGTACATCCCATAGTAAACCCCGCAGTGTTGCTTAGGAACAAACCTTTTGGTGCCATTGGACCCGGCTCTCCCTGCTCCCCAAGAGATGGCAATGCCAGATATAATGGGTATAGAACGAGATGAAAGCAGAGATGTCAGAGACAGTATCCTTGTGCAGCACCTACTGCACTATAATGTGTAATTACTAAGTACAGTCGAGAGCAGTTGAGGTCCATGAAAAATTAAAACTGTAGCTCTCATCACCGTAAACCTCTCATCACCGTAAACATGGAATACTTAAACATGGAATACTTGTGTAAAAAATACTTGAGTAAAAAATTAAAAAATTAAAATAAAAAAATTTAAAAAAATCTATAAGAAAATATTTTATGTTGAGTCATAGAACTCATGACGACTGACCGTAAGATAACCCATAATTGACTTATGAATAAAAACCAGCTGAAAAGCCATGGATGGGATTGCTAGGCCATTCTTGAAGAAGCTGTCTTGTGTATAGAGCTATTAGGAAACAAACAGTTGAGGGATAGTGAATTAACAAGAGATCGCTGTGCAGTAGCAAAAAGACCATCAAGGACATGTACCTATGAAATCGACAAAGCTGTGTTCACTAGTCGAAATGTCAGAAATTGATTATTGAGAAGGTGATTTTAATCTTATAATACATAATTATAATTGTATGTTTCCCTGTTTTTTTAAATTTTCATAAGACTTCGAAAATTTATCAGCCATGAATATTTATGGTATATAGCATGAGCAAACGGTGTATTATTCATTGCCCATAGAATTTGTATGCAGAGTCCCGAGTTCTGCCTGGTACTGTCACTACTGGATCATCCCGGATTTCCTGAGATACTTGTGACTATCCCGGGAGTGAGGATGATCGACTCTTCATCATGGATATTAAAGATTTTTATTGCCCAAGTCATACCCTTAGTGTATGCCCTAAACCTAAACCTAGAATAACTCCTTGGTTCTAGTGAACTAGCTCTACATGAGCTGTGGTAGCCCTTATGAGCAAGGTAAGAGCTACCGTATAATCAGATTCAATTGATAGCTATGATTACAGTTACATGTATGACTATATGGCTATAGAACATACCATGGAGAGAAGAGAGTCAAACCTCTCCTTAGACATTCTCTGATACCTAGAGTGAGATTCGGGATCTGAGAGCTCATCTCCTGAAGGGTTGTGGTGCTCCCCTTGCTGCCTTCTCCTACTGAAAATAGGGCGAACCCCCACACTCCTTCCTTTTCTCCGGCTTCTCTTCATTCTCCTCCATAGCGCAAACAACAAAAGCAACTCATAGTCATCATCGCTCTCGCTGTCGTCGAAGTCGGATTCCCAAATATTCGCCATCTTCAATAATGAGGTCAAAGGTCGGAATTCAGTTCACAACGTGCGTCTTATTGTGAGGACGCGGTAGACGCTACTTTTGAGGACGCGACGAGCGCAGCAGAAAAAAGATGAACCATATCCTAGAATACCCCTAGCTTTAATACCCTAGAATACCTCTAGCCTTAACCCTAGCCCTAGAATACCCCTAGCCTTAACCCTAACCCTAGCCCTAGAATATCCTAGCACTAGTGCTAATTCCCTGCTCATGCTGTAGGGACATCTTGGGATTAGTATCCAGGGAAACCAGGATATCTAGTTAAGGATGTGCAGTATCATATGGATGAAGGAGCTCTTCCAGACATTATACGCAGGTTCAGCACTCCAATGAAGCTAGCAGCATGCATATATATATACACATAATTTGGAACCAGTATGTGCATGATGGTATGACCTGCACATACCTGGAACCAGACAGAGCGTCCAATCTTGTCCTTGATGATGCGCATATTGGGGTTATTGTAGCACCTCAGCCAGTCCAGGAAGACTCGGTGTTCACTCTCAGATACACTCTCTGACATCAACCGTTGCTCACCCAGACCTGATGAGGGAGAAGGAAGCACAGGCCAACATGCTATAGAACTACCAGACAGCGGGAGGTTAAATATTTGCAGCATAGTGGCTAGCAAGAACTCACAAGGGAAACGTTCGTGGATGAGTAGTGCAGCGAAGAAACCATACCCTGATTTTCACCATTTATTCTGATCACTAAAACTATGACTATGAAAGCTATCATCAAAAATGTCCCTCGACAAGGAATGTGGTCAATAACCAATGAGTTGAACTTAACGCTTTACAAAAATATACATACATCATTTATCGCATTGCTGGTATCAAACATGAACACACTGCAGGGTTCAATGTTCACTGCAGGGTTCAAATGTTCATTGCAGGGTTCAAATGTTCATTGCAGGGTTCAAATGTTCATTGCAGGGTTCAAATGTTTACTGCAGGGTTCAAATGTTCATTGCAGGGTTCAAGTGTTCACTGGTGGGTTCAAATGTCCATTGTAGGGTTCAAATGTTCACTGCAGGGTTAAAAATTCCTTAGCGTTCAATGTTCACTGCAGGGTTCAAATGTTCATTGCAGGGTTCAAATGTTTACTGCAGGGTTCAAATGTTCATTGCAGGGTTCAAGTGTTCACTGGTGGGTTCAAATGTCCATTGTAGGGTTCAAATGTTCACTGCAGGGTTAAAAAATTCCTTAGCGTTCAATGTTCACTGCAGGGTTCAAATGTTCATTGCAGGGTTCAAATGTTTACTGCAGGGTTCAAATGTTCATTGCAGGGTTCAAGTGTTCACTGGTGGGTTCAAATGTCCATTGTAGGGTTCAAATGTTCACTGCAGGGTTAAAAAATTCCTTAGCGTTCAATGTTCACTGCAGGGTTCAAATGTTCATTGCAGGGTTCAAATGTTTACTGCAGGGTTCAAATGTTCATTGCAGGGTTCAAGTGTTCACTGGTGGGTTCAAATGTCCATTGTAGGGTTCAAATGTTCACTGCAGGGTTAAAAAATTCCTTAGGGTTCAAATGTTCACTGCAGGGTTCAAATTTTCATTGCAGGGTTGAAATGTCCATTGCAGGGTTCAAAAGTTCCTTCAGGGTTCAAATGTTCACTGCAGGTTCAAATGTTCACTGATGGGTTCAAATGTTCACTGATGGTTTCAAATGTCCATTGCAGGGTTCAAATGTCCATTGTAGGGTTCAAATGTTCACTGCAGGGTTAAAAAATTCCTTAGGGTTCAAATGTTCACTGCAGGGTTCAAATTTTCATTGCAGGGTTCAAATGTTCACTACAGGGTTCAAAAGTTCCTTCAAGGTTCAAATGTTCACTGCAGGTTCAAATGTTCACTGCAGGTTCAAATGTTTACTGCAGGGTTCAAATGTTCATTGCAGGGTTCAAGTGTTCACTGCAGGGTTCAAATGTCCATTGTAGGGTTCAAATGTTCACTGCAGGGTTTAAAAAATCCTTAGGGTTCAAATGTTCACTGCAGGGTTCAATTTTTCATTGCAGGGTTCAAATGTCCATTGCAGGGTTCAAATGTTCACTGCAGGGTTCAAAAGTTCCTTCAGGGTTCAAATGTTCACTGCAGGTTCAAATGTTCACTGATGGGTTCAAATGTCCATTGCAGGGTTCAAATGTCCATTGTAGGGTTCAAATGTTCACTGCAGGGTTAAAAAATTCCTTAGGGTTCAAATGTTCACTGCAGGGTTCAAATTTTCATTGCAGGGTTCAAATGTTCACTGCAGGGTTCAAAAGTTCCTTCGGGGTTCAAATGTTCACTGCCCATGGAACCCTCAGAACCCCGAGCTCCATGGAACCCTCAGAACCCCGAGCAGGGTTCAAATGTTCACTACAGGGTTCAAAAGTTCCTTCAGGGTTCAAATGTTCACTGCAATGGACATTTGAACCCATCAGTGAACATTTGAACCTGCAGGTTCAAATGTTCACTGCAGGGTTCAAATGTTCACTGCAGGGTTCAAATGTTCACTGCAGGGTTCAAATGTTCACTGCAGGGTCCAAATGTTCACTGATGGGTCCAAATGTTCCTGTCAACCTCATGAGGAGTATATAACACTGTTTGAAACTTGGAAAAGTGAATTGGGGAGCTAAGGTCAGTGCTAAAATGGACTAAAATGGACAATGGGCAGAGCTATTGTTGCTTTCACAAAGGATATAATTTTCATTCACAATTTCATGTCTTTATCAAATAAAAAAGCTTATTAACAGCCAAAATTCGAAGGCATTATACTTTGAGGTGCTATAAAGTATATAGTCCTTGAAGTTGGTGTGAGAAATCTCGGAAAAATATGTTGCTATTGTTCTGAACCCTCTCCAAATATATATATATATATATATATACAACACAACAACAATAACACAACAATAACAACACAATAACAACAATAACAACAACAATAATAATAGTTAATAATAGCAGCCAATATTAGCCAATAATAGCCAATAATAGCCAATAATAATAATGATAATAATAATAATAATAATAATAATAATAATAATAATAATAATAATAATAATAATAATAATAATAATAGTGATGACTATTTCTTACTAGTTCTTTATTGGTAGTTATTCGGCATATTATTGTTTGTTTATAATAATAATTTTGTTTATAATAATAATAATAATAATAATAATAATAATAATAATAATAATAAATATAAAAAAATATAAAAATATAAATTTTTTTAAAAAATAAAAAATTTAAAAAAATTTAAAAATAATAATAAATAAATAAAAAATAAATTAAAAAATTTAAAAAAATAATAATAATAAAATAATTAATTAATAATAATAAATCGTGTTGCAAGTGGCTGGGTCAAACCACCACTTGTCAAATTTTTTTTAGAAGATTGCATAACGTAGGAAAGAAAATATCTATACAGCAAGCTCAGAAGTGCAAAGGTCAAAGTGTGAAACGCTGCCTGGGGGTCATGCCATGAATTTCCCAAACTCTAGTGTGAAAAGGTCACAGGTGTTTACTCTTGCTCGCACTCCTACACACGCCGAGGTACGCACCTGACTTCAAGTTGATCACTTCTAGGCTGATATCCCTGCAGAGGGCCAAAACATCCGGAGGGTCTGCATCCGAGGCGCAACCGCCCCCATTCAGGGGTAGGAGGATGCTTCTCGTGCACGTAAAGGGAGGAATCTTAGCACTGAAGAAAGAACGACAATCACAATTATTATTTATTAATACACTGTAGTAGTAATTAGTTTTGCTAGTATTAAAAACATGCATCTATCACTCCACTGAAGTAACAATGTTGCATTGACAACAGTAATCAGTGCTATGTGATATTAATCAATAGGGCACAGATTTTATGCCATTTAAAAATTATAGCCACGATTTAAAAAATATATATATTATGTATATTGGCCTTACCGGAATAGAATTTCAGCTCGAAGGTAATTGCCTATCCCATTAAAGTACTTCTGGTTGAGCATGGCTTCGCACATGGCTTTCCCAAACACTGGGTCCCCCAAGTTCCCAAGGATATTGGCCCTAAATAGCTCGTACTCGGTCACAATGTCCGGACCTCTCTCCTTGCCCCACCCATCTTTTATCTCACGCCACGACCCAAACCTTCGAGTGTCCACAAAAGAGAGAATTCCCATGCCCTCTCCTTCCACTCTCTCCTTCATCTTTTCACTGATTCTGTGAAATTGAAGGTGAGCGTGTTTCGGAATTGAAGCAATTGAGGTGGTAAAGTTGAACTTTCCGGACATTCCGAATCGAAACAGGATCCTCATCGCTCGGTCGCTTTCTTTCTGGCATTGAAGAAGGAGAACCAGCTCTTTTCCACGAGACTCGCTGGTGATGGTGTACTTTGGACTAACCCACTCTATCTCGGGACTCATAGAAACGGGTGATCTGATTGGACGGCCTCCAAAGACCAGCCCACTGCAAACTTTGTTGATGAACATGGAGTTCATCCTCAGTTCTGGACCCTCTGGCATGGTGATACTTTTTTAATATATTTGTACCTCTTATGTTTGAAGCCAGCTGACCTGAATCAAACCTTTGACCCCTGCAGTTATTGAACTCCCTGAGTATAATTATAGGTAAAATGTACCAACATGGACTCCTGCGTGTGTTGGACCACCCACTGGCCGTGTGCGTCCTCCAGAGAAGGCTGTGTTCCAGAGCTAGACACACTGGAATATCTCAGCAACGCCAGGTGTGAAGTAGTTATACGTCTAAACTGCTAAACGCATTTTTTTTCGTTCGATAAATCTGGCGCTGGCTTATCGAGACGAGCTACCTTCTTTTATTTTAATATCACATTTTCAAAAAGAAGAGCAATACCACCACCTCCAGCATTTCTACTTGACTCTCAACGGTGCTTATATCTGAGCTGCTGAGGGAAAGTTAAGTAGACAGTTTTATATCTTGGGAGCTAAGGTTTGCTGTGACGGTCACCAACAGACTGTGAAATGCCTACAAAGCATCTATAGTTGGTATGCAGTGGCTTCACCAGACTCCACCTACATCTGGGGGTTGCTGCTTAGGAGTTTGACTGACAGCATCTGTGCTTGAATGATTGCAAGATGGAATTATGGACATTAGCAAACTACATGACCTCCATGACAAAAAAAATGCAAAAATGCATGAAGATCACAAAGAACTGTTTCACCTGGACACACGCACACACTATGTTTGTTTTTAATAGGACCAACCACAGCAAGGGAATCCTTTCGTGTATATATAATAATAGAAAAGTATTGGGATGGCTAGTCCTACTATAGTTTCATGCTAATGCAATCATCAGGGACGTATCATTGTCCCTGATGATTGAATTAGCATGAAACTAAGTAGGACTAGCCATCCCAATACTTTTCTATTATTACTATTCAATAGCTCTGCCTTAACACAGCATTGAGCACTATTTGTAGCCTTCACCAACAAACTACCTTCTAAGTATATATATATACTGCATTGGTGTTTGATTTCTCAGGGCTCTCCTGTTACCAACCCTGTCAGCTACTGCGACTCCTCCTCCATGGACCTCTGCTTGCACTGCAGTCATGTTAAAGACATGATATGCCATAGCAGCAAACTGACAAGCCTCCATCTGTCCTCATCTTGTCCCTCCGAGTCATTGGACTGTCGCTGGACGCTACAAACTTTGCAACATCTAATCCAAACACTCGCTGTTTCATCATCTTCCTCTTCACTGGAGAGTTTTTCTGTGAATGACCTCTCATCCACTGCTGTACACAATCTCCTGATGTTACTTGAACAGAATGTGAAGATGCTACCTACATCCACTCTTGAACTGTTCATCGCCAACATTGATCAATTTCCATTTGTCATGAAGGACGAATGGTGCAGATTTCTGATTGGTCGACTCAAGCGGCACATTGGGTCCTCGCACTCCGTGCCTCTCATTGATTTCATCCAACCAGAAGATGCTCTTGTAGATAGTGGCAGTGAAGCTTCTTCTCCACTGTTCGATGAGATAACTGTGGTAAGTGATTCTCCCCTGGCCGGAACAGAAGACATGGAAACTGCAAGTGGTGAAGATGAGGAGGAGGAGACTGTCGATGGTGAACGATCGGTGGATTTGGTTTTGAGTCGACAAGGAGATGCTCAAGTTACTGTGCCTCACAGTGCATCACAGTCCCTCTCTCAAGAGCATCTGGAGATTCACCCTGCCTCTCCCTCCCTCCCCACCAGTGAGCTAGCACACTAGCTGGGTGGTGGCATCTGTAGCACACTAGCTGGGGTGTCATTTGTAGCACACTAGCTGGGGTGTGTCATCTGTAGCACACTAGCTGGGGGTGTCATTTGTAGCACACTAGCTGGGGTGTGTCATCTGTAGCACACTAGCTGGGGTGTGTCATCTGTAGCACACTAGCTGGGGGTGTCACCTGTAGTACACTAGCTGGGGGTGTCACATGTAGTACACTAGCACGGGGTGTCATCCGTCATTAGCTTTATTGTTTTATGTTGGGGTGTCATCTGTACATTCACTCTGTTGTTTTATCATGGGGTGTAATCTGTACATTAGCTCTGTTGTTTTATCTTGGGGTGGGTGGGGAGGTGTAGTGGGTGTAGTTGAGTCAACTAGTTCCAGAATATTGCATGCATAATAGACTATATAATAATCTGTGCTTGTGCTTGTTTTTGAGAATATCGTGGTAAGTACGAGGACTCTAGTAGCTGCGCACGGAGAAAGCTAAAAAATCACAACCTATTCCAGTCCAAGCCTACTTTAAAAATCAGTTTGTTATTATTACTGTGTTGTAATATATCTTAGGAAGTTCTGTAAAGAAGTCTCTAATATATCTTAAGAAGTCCTCTTTTATTTTTCTGCTTACATTAAGAAATGGAGTTTTAAATGACTTGTACTAATATTGTGTACTAATATTGTGTCATTATTATCAGAATTGGAACCGTCATCTCATAGAGTTCTGGTGAGTGCAAATAGATGCCTCTATACCTCTATAAATCTGGAGTATTTGTCTGTCAAAGGTGAACAGAATCTATCAGGAATGGTCCTCATCGAAGGTGAATCATGTGAAGATTACCAAGGACTTGCATCCTTTCTGAGGGCGAATATTTTTAATTTAATTTTTATACATGCAGTTGTGTGTAACTTAATATAGCCTGCAGACCAAGGAGATTTCGAAGAGTTCTGCTCACTTGGTAATATTGAAGTAAGCTCAGTTCATTGCAAACACAAGCCCACATATTAATAACATCATTGTGATGACATTCTCATCTCTACTTAGTTGTCTAAGAGTCTGAGTCTGTTGGAAGCACGCAGTTTCCCCGAGTCGGCTGTCATCGGAATTAACAAAAATGTTAGCAAGAATGGATGTCGGGAAGATACACCTGGTGTATTTATTACCACCTGTTGTTCCTCTCTTTTCTAAACTGTGCAGATATCGTCTCTAAAGTTGGGACTGAGTTATCACAATGCTGTGAACCTCCTGAGAGCAGTGCTGCTACCTATGGTAAGGACAGTGGCCACCTCACCATCATGGCCGGTCCGGAAGTTGCTTTGGATAATCCTGGCATCAACCATGGCTGTCCAAAGCTCAAGAGTCGTTTCCCACCTAGCCCTAGCCTTACCAGTATTAATGTGGGAAAGAATTTTCAACATCCCTCATTGATTCCCCGATTGTCCATGGCTTCAGATACCTCCATATGTGTGTCAACTAATAGTGCATCATCAAGCCATATATACCTCCATGTGTGTCAACTAATAGTGCATCATCAAGCCATAGATACCTCCATATGTGTGTCAACTAATAGTGCATCATCAAGCCATAGATACCTCCATATGTGTGTCAACTAATGTGCATCATCAAGCCATAGATACCTCCATATGTGTGTCAACTGATAGTGCATCATCAAGCCATAGATACTTCCATATGTGTGTCAACTAATAGTGCATCATCAAGCCATAGATACCTCCATATGTGTGTCAACTAATAGTGCATCATCAAGCCATAGATACCTCCATATGTGTGTCAACTAATAGTGCATCATCAAGCCATAGATACCTCCATATGTGTGTCAACTAATAGTACATCATCAAGCCATAGATACCTCCATATGTGTGTCAACTAATAGTGCATCATCAAGCCATAGATACCTCCATATGTGTGTCAACTAATAGTGCATCATCAAGCCATAGATACCTCCATATGTGTGTCCACTAATGTGCATCATCAAGCCATAGATACCTCCATATGTGTGTCAACTAATAGTGCATCATCAAGCCATAGATACCTCCATATGTGTGTCCACTAATGTGCATCATCAAGCCATAGATACCTCCATATGTGTGTCAACTAATAGTGCATCATCAAGCCATAGATACCTCCATATGTGTGTCAACTAATAGTGCATCATCAAGCCATAGATACCTCCATATGTATGTCAACTAATAGTGCATCATCAAGCCATAGATACCTCCATATGTGTGTCAACTAATAGTGCATCATCAAGCCATAGATACCTCCATATGTGTGTCAACTAATAGTGCATCATCAAGCCATAGATACCTCCATATGTGTGTCAACTAATAGTGCATCATCAAGCCATAGATACCTCCATATGTATGTTGCATCATCAAGCCATAGATACCTCCATATGTGTGTCAACTAATAGTGCATCATCAAGCCATAGATACCTCCATATGTGTGTCAACTAATAGTGCATCATCAAGCCATAGATACCTCCATATGTGTGTCAACTAATAGTGCATCATCAAGCCATAGATACCTCCATATGTGTGTCAACTAATAGTGCATCATCAAGCCATAGATACCTCCATATGTGTGTCAACTAATAGTGCATCATCAAGCCATAGATACTTCCATATGTGTGTCAACTAATAGTGCATCATCAAGCCATAGATACCTCCGTATATATATCAACTAATAGAACATCTTTTCGAAATCAATGCGGACATTTCAGCAAGTTCTCTAAGGATTCTCTTTTAATCAGCTTTAAAATATATATATATATTTCAGAGCCAACATTTCAACTGAAACACTTCAATCTAATTCAGGGAAAATTAAAACACAAAAGCAGCGCACACTCGAAGGTAATCGTACAAATTTCAACAAGTTGCTCGTCGTACAAATGAAAATGCTGCAAATAATTTGTCGAAACATTAAAAATGCGAGAAGAAGTTCTTATAAACTTCAAATGAGAAGCCCTCCCATTAATTTTGTGACCTTTTATCCAAAAGCCGTCCAGCACCACCAAGGTTTTTGCCAATATTTTCTGCACGTGCTTAGTATAATTTTGTATATCTTCAGGTGTCGGGTCTGAAGCAGAGTCCTTCCCGGGAGCTTGTCTCGGCTCTCTGCTCCATCAACGCTTCGTACCCTGACTGTCTCACTCGTGCTCTTCTACTCCCACTTCTGCAACTACAGACCTTCGGTCAGTGCCACCTCAGGGAGCAATCTTGTGTATGCAGATGTGGTTTGCTTGGTGTGAGATTAAACTGCTGCAGAGCAAGAGCATAAAGGGGTTGCCTCAGTGGATCTGAAGCTGTAGCTCTGCTATATAAAAGTGGAGAAGAATGCGTGCGAGTGATATTTGATTATTGGTCCATGCATGCTTGCAACAGGACAGGATACGATATCAAGTTGCCAATTAATTTCAAAAAAAAAATATTGCAATGACAGGAAGGGAATCAATAATCGTTTAGATGATACTTTACCTATTAATACCAATTATTTATTATATTTGGTGTGCAATTAACACCAAATATAAAGGGCCTCTAAATGCCTGTAGACAACATTGGTAAATTCGTGTTAATTTTTTGTTTTGATAGAGTCGATCAACCCAATACATACATGTAGGTGTATTTGTGGGGTGAGGTGTGAGGGGTATGTGTGTGTGTGTGTGGATTTGATAGCTTTTGGGTATACCCACACAGCACTGAAGTACAATATTGTTGAGACAATTTAGAGGGGGGGAGGGGGGTCACCTCCTGACTTTCCCTTCACCCAGCAGGAGCAATTATCCAATATTGAACAACATTGCTGAAGGATCATTGAACTATCTATCGATGGGTATCCAAACTGAATGCTTTTGGCCTACTCACACGTGTTGCAAGTAATTGGAAGCCTCCTCCACAGAAAGGTTTCGGGCCCTTAGGCCATGCCTCCTGGCCATACCACGCCCCTAAAGGCTGGTTCACAATGTGACACCAATACACTCGGCCAGCGTATATCGTCCCATCGTGTATCGTCCCATCGTCGTCATATTTTGAACCAGCAATGATATGATGTGGGTTACGATGGGACGATGCAGTATGATACGATAGAATAGGATCTGGTCCTAACCGAGAGCTGAGCATTGGTCGAATCAGAACGCTAACATTTAGCATGTGATGGACAAAAATGCAGAGTTAGCTGTTAGATTATGGCATTTCTGGATGAGAACAAGCTCATTGGAGCCGTGAAGATCTCCTGCTTGTGGCAGGTGTCTGCTAGGACACACAAGGAGAAGGCCAATGCCTGGAAACAGATGGTACTGTAGGTCAAGTTGCTTATCTAGCTGATCGTTTTCTAGCTCAGTGGCTTTGCCATCAGGTCTGTTTGGTAGCTAGTAGTGTCGTTTGGTGTTGCTAGCTTGTACCACTGTAGCTAGGAACTGGTTTAGCAGCGCTAAGCTTGCTAGCTGTATATTAGCGATGTTACATAGCTATAGCAATAACCTCTTGTCCACAACCACCATAATGTGTACTCCAGCTGGGTCTGGAGTCACTGCTGTCATTGGTGGTGGAGTGGAGGTTAAAGGTTGAGATTGCTTCCATATCTGTTAGATTGTGAAACATATTACGATACAATACAATTCCGTAACAGTTACTCAGGGTAACTCACCTTCAAGAATTTCGTAACAGTTACTAAGGGTAACTTACCTTCAAGAATTCTGTAACAGTTACTCAGGGCAACTCACCTTCAAGAATTTCGTAACAGTTACTTAAGGGTAACTCACCTTCAAGAACTCACTTTCAAGAATTTCGTAACAGTTACTTAAGGGTAACTCACCTTCAAGAATTGTGTAACAGTTGCTCAGGGTAACTTGCCGTCAAGAATTCCGTAACAGTTGCTCAGGGTAACTTGCCTTCAAGAATTCCGTAACATTTGCTTAGGGTAACTCGCCTTCAAGAATTTCGTAACAGTTGCTCAGGGTAACTCACCTCCAAGAATTTTGTGAGCACTGATTGTTTTGTTCTTAGAGCTCTCCTCTTCAACTATCACCAAGTCCTTGTAGAATACTGGAGCTGACTCTACATGGGTACAGGCAGCACTGGCAACAAGACATGGCATGTGCTGATAAATGTCATGTGTAACGAGAAGAAACAACCCCTTTCTCAGTAATCAACTCATTGCTCGCTCAAAGTTTCGGCTAGGATTATTGAGAGAGTTGTTGCATTTATTATATCAACTGAGAGTTCGTTGAGAAGAAAAAATGGGCAAGAAAAAATTAAAAGTCCTACAGTCCCAGAAGCAGTTACAGTGCAGTTCTCTACCGCTCAACTATGGATGCAAACAAGAATTAGTAACAATTACTTGAAACAAGAACAAAGTAAAGCAAACGACTACATTTGTCTGACTTGTCAAAGAAGAGAGTAGACAGAAGAGAGTAGACTGAATGAATGTAGAACACAAAATATTTGATAACCCTTTACCGATCAAAGCATGACGTCGACCAATCTGATGACCCTTTACCATTCAAATCATGTGCAATACAAAAAACACTACTGCTTGTGAAATCCGAGCGACGATCAGTGCATTTGTAAAGAGTAATTTGTAAAGAAAAGAGTATAATTTTACTGGCTGTAGATTAAAAAAACACATGTAAATCTGGTTGTTTTTTAACAATGCCAACCGGGTCCTTATTATTACTGTCCTTGTTGCATATATGAATAAAAATGAAGAAGAAAAAAATATGAAGTCTTTGTGGCAATTCACTGCTGTCACAATTGCTGAAGAGGATAAATAGCCATCTCAATCCATGGCTGGAGCTATACAAGGCATTTCTCAGTTATTAGAAACGATTATGGCTTTGCCTACTTCAGGCATGCGCAGTTTGAGGTCTTGCTGAGCGTGTATAGTATCTTATAAGGTGCACACGATCAAACTCAAGCACAACTTGAACCCAAACAAAGTCTCCTATTCAATCATTCAATCACTTAAAATTGTAATATACTACATTACTACATTCCTCCTTCACTAAAACAAAAATCAATTAAACATGTTGAGTGTCTCTGGAATGATCGGGTGGATGTCCAGTACGTACAGGGAGTACAGGTGGATGTCCAGTACATACAGGGAGTACGGGTGGATGTCCAGTACGTACAGGGAGTACGGGTGGATGTCCAGTACATACAGGGAGTACGGGTGGATGTCCAGTACGTACAGGGAGTACGGGTGGATGTCCAGTATGTACAGGGAGTACGGGTGGATGTCCAGTACGTACAGGGAGTACGGGTGGATGTCCAGTACGTACAGGGAGTACGGGTGGATGTCCAGTACGTACAAGGAGTACGGGTGGATGTCCAGTACGTACAGGGAGTACGGGTGGATGTCCAGTACGTACAGGGAGTACGGGTGGATGTCCAGTACGTACAAGGAGTACGGGTGGATGTCCAGTACGTACAGGTGGATGTCCAGTACGTACAAGGAGTACGGGTGGATGTCCAGTACATACATGGAGTACGGGTGGATGTCCAGTATGTCCAGGGAGTACGGGTGGATGTCCAGTACGTACAGGGAGTACGGGTGGATGTCCAATACGTACAGGCCACAGGGAGTACGGGTGGATGTCCAGTACGTACAGGAAGTACGGGTGGATGTCCAGTACGTACATACAGGGTATTTCCGCTGAGGCAGAAACTCGGGTACAACTTGAATCAGAGGATCAGATTCTTCAGGAATAAGTGGAATCAGCGGAAGGTCATTGATGATGTCTGATTCAGATTCCGCATGAGGTGGTTGACCCATATCCGGGTTATTCTTTATTATGGTGACATCTCGTAGGTGATCCACATGTCGTTTCCATTCCACACCTGAGTCTATCTTGACAACATATGACAAAGGTCCAGTCTGTTTGAGGATAGTTCCTAGAATCCATTTGGGACCACTTGGATGGAGGTTGCGAACCACCACTCTTTGACTAACTTCAAACTTGCGATCCTTGGCATGCTGATCGTGGTGTGCAATCTGATCGGCTTGTTTGTCTGAAACCTTCTTGGCAACATCTGGGTGGAGGAGTGAGAATCGAGTACGAACTTCACGTTGAAGAAAGAGTGAGCTGAGAGTTTGGTTGGTGTTGCATGGGGAGTGGAGCGATAAGTTAGAAGGAAGTCTGCAAGACGATGAGAAAGAGTCCTTCCATCCTTTTCACTCTCCCTAAGAGACTGCTTGAAAGTTTGATTACAGCTCCATTTGATGAGGGATGGTAGGGTGCACAGCGAGTATGCTTGATGCCGTTCTTCTTCATGAAAAGTTCAAATTCTTCTGAGGTGAACTGAGGTCCATTATCAGTGACTACCTGATGAGGAAGGCTATAACTTGCAAATAGAAATCGAAGCTTCTTGATGGTCTTTGATGTTGTTGTGGACATCTCACATACCTCAGGCCACTTGGAGTGAGAATCAACTGTAACCAGAAAAGCGGTGCCCTTGAAAGGACCTGCAAAGTCGATGTGCAGTCGTTGCCAGGGCTACACAGGCCAAGACCATGGATGCATGGGTGCTGGTGCTGGAGAATGTTTTTTCTGTTGACAGGAAGTGCAGCTCCTTGCAATGTCCTCAATATCTTTATCCATGCCTGGCCACCACACATAACTATGGGACAAACATTTCATCCGTGAAGATCCTGGATGATCTTGATGTAGTTCTTGGAGGATGTGTGATTGGTGCTGACTTGGTATGATGACACGAATCCCCACATAAGGCAATCTCCCTCCACAGTCAACTGATCTCGACGCTGGTGATATGGCTTCAGCGATTCATTAATGTGGTCAGGCCAACGTTGTTTAGTATAACGATACACTAGCTCAATACTTTGTCTTTCGTAGTAGCTGACCCAATTTCTGAGGAAATGATTGGTAGTGCTTCAATCTGTAAAATATTGAAAACAGAGGTTGTCTTGTGAGATATGCCAGTCTTATTTGATTGTTCAGGTAGAGGTAGATGTGATAGTCCATCCGCATTGATCTGCAGAGTCGCTTCATACTGCTGAATATACCCCAACTCCTCCTTGAACAAGAGGCTGTTATGATGTAGGAGGTCGGCAAGTTTGGTTGATTTGGACACAGAATGTATTTTATTCCAATCAAGTTTAATGTAGTGCAACCAGTTCCTACCCAAAAGGCTGGGACCATCTCCTGCTACTACCGAGAGGACTAAAAGTTTAATGAAGCACAACCAGTTCCTACCCAAAAGTCTGGGACCATCTCCTGCTGGGACTAAAAGTTTAATGTAGTGCAACCAGTTCCTACCCAAAAGGCTGGGACCATCTCCTGCTACTACCAAGAGGACTAAAAGTTTAATGTAGTGCAACCAGTTCCTACCCAAAAGGCTGGGACCATCTCCTGCTACTACCAAGAGGACTAGGCGAGCATGTTGGTTGCCATTGTGTACATGAACGTTGAGTTGTCCGAGGACTGCTATGCGTTCGGCTGTATAAGACTTCAGCAAAATGTCTGACGAGCGAAGTTTCATTTCTGAAAACCCAGAATAATACATCTTTTCGGAAGTTACGGAGTAAGCTGCTCCTATATCCAACTCCATTGGGAGTGATATGCCTCCAACCTTCAGTGTGACCATGATCGGCTGGGATGTTTGCTCGTTTATTGTGTTGAGACAAAATTCTTCTGTGTCACTGTCTTCAGATGCTGCCTCGACATGTTTGGTGTTGGGCATTTTCTGATCACTTTTTTTCTTGCGACAAACAGTGGCTATGTGCCCCTTTCTCTTGCAGTAATTGCAAGAGGTGTCTGCAAAACGACAATTCTTAGAATCGTGGCTAGTTTTTCCACTTCGGTAGCATTGCTTAAATTGTTGACTTTTGTCAGGAAATTGTCGACGTGGAGTTACAGAGTTACAGACAACCTTTTAAGTGCAGCTTCTGGTCCCTTGACTGTCTTTGCATTCTTGTCCGCTTGCTAAAAACTCTGGGCCAACATAACAAGCCTTTGCAAAAGTAGCGGTGCCATCAGCATCAGCAAGCAGTCTGCGGCGGGAGCTTTTGTTAGCTAACCCACACACAGGGCAATCACGCAGGACATCATCCATGAAGTCTCTGAAATTGCAAGTAGCTGCAAGACGTCTCAACTCGGCCACATAATCAGCAGCGGACTCTCCAAGATGTTGGCATCTCTGGATGAATAAATATATTTCGGCAATAATCAGCTGCTTCGGTTGATAATGTTGCTTCAGAGCTTGGATGAGGGTATCATGAGACTGTGATTGTGGAGTGTCAGGTGCTACGAGGCTACGCAGGACTCCATACGTCTTGTGCCCAATTGTGCTAACAAGCACAGAAGCGCGTCTCCCTTCTGCTATGTCAGTAGCGTGCAGATAGGCCTCTAGCCTTTCAAGGTAAGCTATTGCTTCAGTGCCTGGCTGAAATTCCTACACTGTCCCGATCATTGCAGTAGCCATTATCCTCGTCGCCAGATATAGTATCTTATAAGGTGCACACGTTCAAACTCAAGCACAACTTGAACTAAAGCGAAGTCTCCTATTCAATAGCTTAAAATTGTAATATACTACATTACTATAGCGTGCAAAACTGAGCAACTCCAGTGAATGTCCAGTTACTTCTTCTTCAAGACAAAGTTATTGCAGCTCTTGCCATTGAGGTATGGGTGTATGTATACTAGATGGAGGTTGAACTAGTGGGTGTGTGTATACCTAGATGGAGGTTGAACTAGTGTGTGTGTGTGTATACCTAGATGGAGGTTGAACTAGTGTGTGTGTGTGTATACATAGATGGAGGTTGAACTAGTGTGTGTGTGTATACCTAGATGGAGGTTGAACTAGTGTGTGTGTGTATACCTAGATGGAGGTTGAACTAGTGTGTGTGTATACCTAGATGGAGGTTGAACTAGTGGGGGTGTGTATACCTAGATGGAGGTTGAACTAGTGTGTGTGTGTATACCTAGATGGAGGTTGAACTAGTGGGTGTGTGTATACCTAGATGGAGGTTGAACTAGTGGGTGTGTGTATACCTAGATGGAGGTTGAACTAGTGGGTGTGTGTATACCTAGATGGAGGTTGAACTAGTGGGTGTGTGTATACCTAGATGGAGGTTGAACTAGTGGGTGTGTGTATACCTAGATGGAGGTTGAACTAGTGTGTGTGTGTATACCTAGATGGAGGTTGAACTAGTGTGTGTGTGTATACCTAGATGGAGGTTGAACTAGTGTGTGTGTGTATACCTAGATGGAGGTTGAACTAGTGTGTGTGTGTATACCTAGATGGAGGTTGAACTAGTGTGGGTGTGTATACCTAGATGGAGGTTGAACTAGTGGGTGTATGTATACCTAGATGGAGGTTGAACTAGTGGGTGTGTGTATACCTAGATGGAGGTTGAACTAGTGTGTGTGTATACCTAGATGGAGGTTGAACTAGTGGGTGTGTGTATACCTAGATGGAGGTTGAACTAGTGGCTGTGTGTATACCTAGATGGAGGTTGAACTAGTGTGTGTGTATAACTAGATGGAGGTTGAACTAGTGTGTGTGTGTGTATACCTAGATGGAGGTTGAACTAGTGTGTGTGTGTATACCTAGATGGAGGTTGAACTAGTGGGTGTGTGTATACCTAGATGGAGGTTGAACTAGTGTGTGTTTGTATACCTAGATGGAGGTTGAACTAGTGTGTGTGTATACCTAGATGGAGGTTGAACTAGTGTGTGTGTATACATAGATGGAGGTTGAACTAGTGTGTGTGTATACCTAGATGGAGGTTGAACTAGTGTGTGTGTGTATACCTAGATGGAGGTTGAACTAGTGGGTGTATGTATACCTAGATGGAGGTTGAACTAGTGTGTGTGTATACCTAGATGGAGGTTGAACTAGTGTGTGTGTGTATACCTAGATGGAGGTTGAACTAGTGGGTGTATGTATACCTAGATGGAGGTTGAACTAGTGGGTGTGTGTATACCTAGATGGAGGTTGAACTAGTGGGTGTGTGTATACCTAGATGGAGGTTGAACTAGTGGGTGTGTGTATACCTAGATGGAGGTTGAACTAGTGTGTGTGTATACCTAGATGGAGGTTGAACTAGTGGGTGTGTGTATACCTAGATGGAGGTTGAACTAGTGGGTGTATGTATACCTAGATGGAGGTTGAACTAGTGGGTGTGTGTATACCTAGATGGAGGTTGAACTAGTGGGTGTGTGTATACCTAGATGGAGGTTGAACTAGTGGGTGTGTGTATACCTAGATGGAGGTTGAACTAGTGGGTGTGTGTATACCTAGATGGAGGTTGAACTAGTGGGTGTGTGTATACCTAGATGGAGGTGGTGTGTGTATACATAGATGGAGGTTGAACTAGTGTGTGTGTATACCTAGGTGGAGGTTGAACTAGTGGGTGTGTGTATACCTAGATGGAGGTTGAACTAGTGTGTGTGTGTATACCTAGATGGAGGTTGAACTAGTGTGTGTGTGTATACATAGATGGAGGTTGAACTAGTGTGTGTGTGTATACCTAGATGGAGGTTGAACTAGTGTATGTGTGTATACCTAGATGGAGGTTGAACTAGTGGGTGTGTGTATACCTAGATGGAGGTTGAACTAGTGTGTGTGTATACCTAGATGGAGGTTGAACTAGTGTATGTGTGTATACCTAGATGGAGGTTGAACTAGTGGGTGTGTGTATACCTAGATGGAGGTTGAACTAGTGTACGTGTGTATACCTAGATGGAGGTTGAACTAGTGTGTGCGTGTATACCTAGATGGAGGTTGAACTAGTGTGTATGTATACCTAGATGGAGGTTGAACTAGTGTGTGTGTGTATACCTAGATGGAGGTTGAACTAGTGTGTGTGTGTATACCTAGATGGAGGTTGAACTAGTGTGTGTGTGTATACCTAGATGGAGGTTGAACTAGTGTGTGTGTGTATACCTAGATGGAGGTTGAACTAGTGGGTCTATGTATACCTAGATGGAGGTTGAACTAGTGTGTGTGTGTATACCTAGATGGAGGTTGAACTAGTGGGTGTGTGTATACCTAGATGGAGGTTGAACTAGTGTGTGTGTGTATACCTAGATGGAGGTTGAACTAGTGGGTGTATGTATACCTAGATGGAGGTTGAACTAGTGGGTGTGTGTATACCTAGATGGAGGTTGAACTAGTGTGTGTGTGTATACCTAGATGGAGGTTGAACTAGTGTGTGTGTATACCTAGATGGAGGTTGAACTAGTGTGTGTGTGTATACCTAGATGGAGGTTGAACTAGTGTGTGTGTATACCTAGATGGAGGTTGAACTAGTGTGTGTGTGTATACCTAGATGGAGGTTGAACTAGTGTGTGTGTGTATACCTAGATGGAGGTTGAACTAGTGTGTGTGTATACCTAGATGGAGGTTGAACTAGTGTGTGTTTGTATACCTAGATGGAGGTTGAACTAGTGTGTGTGTGTATACCTAGATGGAGGTTGAACTAGTGTGTGTGTGTATACCTAGATGGAGGTTGAACTAGTGTGTGTGTGTATACCTAGATGGAGGTTGAACTAGTGGGTGTGTATACCTAGATGGAGGTTGAACTAGTGTGTGTGTGTATACCTAGATGGAGGTTGAACTAGTGGGTGTGTGTATACCTAGATGGAGGTTGAACTAGTGTGTGTGTGTATACCTAGATGGAGGTTGAACTAGTGGGTGTGTATACCTAGATGGAGGTTGAACTAGTGGGTGTGTGTATACCTAGATGGAGGTTGAACTAGTGTGTGTGTGTATACCTAGATGGAGGTTGAACTAGTGGGTGTGTGTATACCTAGATGGAGGTTGAACTAGTGTGTGTGTGTATACCTAGATGGAGGTTGAACTAGTGGGTGTGTGTGTATACCTAGATGGAGGTTGAACTAGTGGGTGTGTGTATACCTAGATGGAGGTTGAACTAGTGTGTGTGTGTATACCTAGATGGAGGTTGAACTAGTGTGTATGTATACCTAGATGGAGGTTGAACTAGTGGGTGTGTGTATACCTAGATGGAGGTTGAACTAGTGTATGTGTGTATACCTAGATGGAGGTTGAACTAGTGTGTGTGTGTATACCTAGATGGAGGTTGAACTAGTGTGTGTGTGTATACCTAGATGGAGGTTGAACTAGTGTGTGTGTGTGTATACCTAGATGGAGGTTGAACTAGTGGGTGTGTGTATACCTAGATGGAGGTTGAACTAGTGGGTGTGTGTATACCTAGATGGAGGTTGAACTAGTGTATGTGTGTATACCTAGATGGAGGTTGAACTAGTGTGTGTGTATACCTAGATGGAGGTTGAACTAGTGTGTGTGTGTACACCTAGATGGAGGTTGAACTAGTGGGTGTGTGTATACCTAGATGGAGGTTGAACTAGTGGGTGTGTGTATACCTAGATGGAGGTTGAACTAGTGGGTGTGTGTATACCTAGATGGAGGTTGAACTAGTGTGTGTGTGTGTATACCTAGATGGAGGTTGAACTAGTGGGTGTGTGCATACCTAGATGGAGGTTGAACTAGTGGGTGTGTGTATACCTAGATGGAGGTTGAACTAGTGGGTGTGTGTATACCTAGATGGAGGTTGAACTAGTGTGTGTGTGTGTATACCTAGATGGAGGTTGAACTAGTGGGTGTGTGTATACCTAGATGGAGGTTGAACTAGTGTGTGTGTGTATACCTAGATGGAGGTTGAACTAGTGTGTGTGTGTATACCTAGATGGAGGTTGAACTAGTGTGTGTGTGTATACCTAGATGGAGGTTGAACTAGTGTGTGTGTGTATACCTAGATGGAGGTTGAACTAGTGTGTGTGTATACCTAGATGGAGGTTGAACTAGTGTGTGTGTATACCTAGATGGAGGTTGAACTAGTGTGTGTGTATACCTAGATGGAGGTTGAACTAGTGTGTGTGTGTATACCTAGATGGAGGTTGAACTAGTGGGTGTGTGTATACCTAGATGGAGGTTGAACTAGTGGGTGTGTGTATACCTAGATGGAGGTTGAACTAGTGTGTGTGTGTATACCTAGATGGAGGTTGAACTAGTGGGTGTGTGTATACCTAGATGGAGGTTGAACTAGTGTGTGTGTGTATACCTAGATGGAGGTTGAACTAGTGGGTGTGTGTATACCTAGATGGAGGTTGAACTAGTGTGTGTGTGTATACCTAGATGGAGGTTGAACTAGTGTGTGTGTATACCTAGATGGAGGTTGAACTAGTGTGTGTGTGTATACCTAGATGGAGGTTGAACTAGTGGGTGGGTGTATACCTAGATGGAGGTTGAACTAGTGTGTGTGTGTATACCTAGATGGAGGTTGAACTAGTGTGTGTGTGTATAACTAGATGGAGGTTGAACTAGTGGGTGTGTGTATACCTAGATGGAGGTTGAACTAGTGTGTGTGTGTATACCTAGATGGAGGTTGAACTAGTGGGTGTGTGTATACCTAGATGGAGGTTGAACTAGTGGGTGTGTGTATACCTAGATGGAGGTTGAACTAGTGGGTGTATGTATACCTAGATGGAGGTTGAACTAGTGTGTGTGTGTATACCTAGATGGAGGTTGAACTAGTGTGTGTGTATACCTAGATGGAGGTTGAACTAGTGTGTGTGTGTATAACTAGATGGAGGTTGAACTAGTGGGTGTGTGTATACCTAGATGGAGGTTGGACTAGTGTGTGTGTGTATACCTAGATGGAGGTTGAACTAGTGTGTGTGTATACCTAGATGGAGGTTGAACTAGTGTGTGTGTGTATAACTAGATGGAGGTTGAACTAGTGGGTGTGTGTATACCTAGATGGAGGTTGAACTAGTGGGTGTGTATACCTAGATGGAGGTTGAACTAGTGTGTGTGTATACCTAGATGGAGGTTGAACTAGTGTGTGTGTGTATAACTAGATGGAGTTTGAACTAGTGTGTGTGTGTATACCTAGATGGAGGTTGGACTAGTGTGTGTGTGTATACCTAGATGGAGGTTGGACTAGTGTGTGTGTGTATACCTAGATGGAGGTTGAACTAGTGTGTGTGTATACCTAGATGGAGGTTGAACTAGTGTGTGTGTATACCTAGATGGAGGTTGAACTAGTGTGTGTGTGTATACCTAGATGGAGGTTGAACTAGTGTGTGTGTATACCTAGATGGAGGTTGAACTAGTGTGTGTGTGTATACCTAGATGGAGGTTGAACTAGTGTGTGTGTATATCTAGATGGAGGTCGAACTAGTGGGTGGGTGTATACCTAGATGGAGGTTGAACTAGTGGGTGTGTGTATACCTAGATGGAGGTTGAACTAGTGTGTGTGTGTATACCTAGATGGAGGTTGGACTAGTGTGTGTGTGTATACCTAGATGGAGGTTGAACTAGTGGGTGTGTGTATACCTAGATGAAGGTTGAACTAGTGTGTGTGTATACCTAGATGGAGGTTGAACTAGTGTGTGTGTGTATACCTAGATGGAGGTTGAACTAGTGTGTGTGTGTATACCTAGATGGAGGTTGAACTAGTGTGTGTGTTTATACCTAGATGGAGGTTGAACTAGTGTGTGTGTGTATACCTAGATGGAGGTTGAACTAGTGGGTGTGTGTATACCTAGATGGAGGTTGAACTAGTGTGTGTGTGTATACCTAGATGGAGGTTGAACTAGTGTGTGTGTGTATACCTAGATGGAGGTTGAACTAGTGTGGGTGTGTATACCTAGATGGAGGTTGAACTAGTGGGTGTATGTATACCTAGATGGAGGTTGAACTAGTGGGTGTGTGTATACCTAGATGGAGGTTGAACTAGTGTGTGTGTATACCTAGATGGAGGTTGAACTAGTGGGTGTGTGTATACCTAGATGGAGGTTGAACTAGTGGCTGTGTGTATACCTAGATGGAGGTTGAACTAGTGTGTGTGTATAACTAGATGGAGGTTGAACTAGTGTGTGTGTGTGTATACCTAGATGGAGGTTGAACTAGTGTGTGTGTGTATACCTAGATGGAGGTTGAACTAGTGTGTGTGTGTACACCTAGATGGAGGTTGAACTAGTGTGTGTGTATACCTAGATGGAGGTTGAACTAGTGGGTGTGTGTATACCTAGATGGAGGTTGAACTAGTGGGTGTGTGTATACCTAGATGGAGGTTGAACTAGTGTGTGTGTGTATACCTAGATGGAGGTTGAACTAGTGTGTGTGTGTATACCTAGATGGAGGTTGAACTAGTGTGTGTTTGTATACCTAGATGGAGGTTGAACTAGTGTGTGTGTGTATACCTAGATGGAGGTTGAACTAGTGTGTGTGTATACCTAGATGGAGGTTGAACTAGTGGGTGGGTGTATACCTAGATGGAGGTTGAACTAGTGTGTGTGTATACCTAGATGGAGGTTGAACTAGTGTGTGTGTGTATACCTAGATGGAGGTTGAACTAGTGTGTGTGTGTATACATAGATGGAGGTTGAACTAGTGTGTGTGTGTATATCTAGATGGAGGTTGAACTAGTGTGGGTGTGTATACCTAGATGGAGGTTGAACTAATATTTTTATTAATGCACACTCTCTATTGTTTGTTTATTTATAAAGGGGAATTTCAAATATGTGAATTATTAATTTGATAATGCCACATTTTATGTATGTTGAATGACATTAGGAGCTGTGCACAGCAACTTGCTTGTGAAGGTCCTTGAAGATTCTGCTACCAGAGAGCAGCTGGAGGACATGTGGATGTGAGAAGAACAACACAGGCATATTCATACATGTTATGACAAATGTACCACATGCTTCTCAATACAAAGGAATCTGCTGGGTATTCGGGCAGACTGCGATGGAGGTCAGTTCTTCCAAGACGGGATTCTTGCTCCCTGTGACTCAATCTTCTTGCATCTTGTCCCACAGCTCCGTATTGTTGGAGCGAGGAGTTGGTGGCGGTGGCTCTGGTCCTGCTCCACAAGGTCACCCTTACCCCAGCTTCACTGGACAAGCTCATTGGCTTGCTGCAGAGAAGCGCAGAGGCTTTGAGCAAGAGCTCCAAGTTTGCAAAGCTAATGATGGAGCTTTGTAAGTCACAGCAGTACCGAGAGATGGTAAGTATGAGGAGGAGTTTGTGGAAATGTACACATGATGGAATCTAATAATGGTGGTCATTCCAATGGAAGGGGGAAAAGTAATGGTGGTCATTCCAATGGAAGGGGGGAAAGTAATGGTGTCACTCCAATGGAAGGGGGAAAAGTAATGGTGGTCATTCCAATGGAAGGGGGAAAAGTAATGGTGGTCATTCCAATGGAAGGGGGACAAGTAATGGTGGTCATTCCAATGGAAGGGGAAAAGTAATGGTGGTCACTCCAATGGAAGGGGGAAAAGTAATGGTGGTCATTCCAATGGAAGGGGGAAAAGTAATGGTGGTCACTCCAATGGAAGGGGGAAAAGTAATGGTGGTCACTCCAATGGAAGGGGGAAAAGTAATGGTGGTCATTCCAATGGAAGGGGGAAAAGTAATGGTGGTCATTCCAATGGAAGGGGGACAAGTAATGGTGGTCACTCCAATGGAAGGGGGAAAAGTAATGGTGGTCACTCCAATGGAAGGGGGAAAAGTAATGGTGGTCACTCCAATGGAAGGGGGAAAAGTAATGGTGGTCACTCCAATAGAAGGGGGAAAAGTAATGGTGGTCACTCCAATGGAAGGAGGAAAAGTAATGGTGGTCACTCCAATGGAAGGGGGAAAAGTAATGGTGGTCACTCCAATGGAAGGGGGAAAAGTAATGGTGGTCATTCCAATGGAAGGGGGAAAAGTAATGGTGGTCACTCCAATGGAAGGGGGGAAAGTAATGATGGTCACTCCAATGGAAGGGGGACAAGTATGGTGGTCATTCCAATGGAAGGGCGGAAAGTAATGGTGGTCACTCCAATGGAAGGGGGGAAAGTAATGGTGGTCATTCCAATGGAAGGGGGAAAAGTAATGGTGGTCATTCCAATGGAAGGGGGACAAGTAATGGTGGTCACTCCAATGGAAGGGGGAAAAGTAATGGTGGTCACTCCAATGGAAGGGGGAAAAGTAATGGTGGTCACTCCAATGGAAGGGGGAAAAGTAATGGTGGTCACTCCAATGGAAGGGGGAAAAGTAATGGTGGTCACTCCAATGGAAGGAGGAAAAGTAATGGTGGTCACTCCAATGGAAGGGGGAAAAGTAATGGTGGTCACTCCAATGGAAGGGGGAAAAGTAATGGTGGTCATTCCAATGGAAGGGGGAAAAGTAATGGTGGTCATTCCAATGGAAGGGGGAAAAGTAATGATGGTCACTCCAATGGAAGGGGGACAAGTATGGTGGTCATTCCAATGGAAGGGCGGAAAGTAATGGTGGTCACTCCAATGGAAGGGGGGAAAGTAATGGTGGTCACTCCAATGGAAGGGGGACAAGTAATGGTGGTCATTCCAATGGAAGGGGGAAAAGTAATGGTGGTCATTCCAATGGAAGGGGGAAAAGTAATGGTGGTCACTCCAATGGAAGGGGGAAAAGTAATGGTGGTCACTCCAATGGAAGGGGGAAAAGTAATGGTGGTCACTCCAATGGAAGGGGGAAAAGTAATGGTGGTCACTCCAATGGAAGAGGGAAGAGTAATGGCGGTCACTCCAATGGAAGGGGAAAAGTAATGGTGGTCATTCCATTGGAAGGGGGAAAAGTAATGGTGGTCATTCCAATGGAAGGGGGGAAAGTAATGGTGGTCACTCCAATGGAAAGGGGAAAGGTCATAAACAGTTTTTGTGAAGTTCAATGGCCACACGTTGCAAAATGAAACAAAATTGCAGCACATTATGAACGAACAAACACACCACCTTGACCAAAACATCAAGATGTCTCTGACAGGAAGGCTGAGAACAAAGAGACACTTCTACCTCTGACAAGTTGAGATGTCTTGACAGGAAGGCTTAGAGCAAAGAGACATTTCTACTGTACCTCTGACAAGTAAAGATCTCTGACAGGAAAGCTGAAGAGCAAAGAGATGCTTCTACCTCTGACAAGTCAAGAAGCAGCTGATTGAGAAGCCATTCAACAGCAGAGCCAAACGAGGACAACAAATATTCCAGTGGGTTTAGTTTGAGCCACTTATAAAATCCTTCGAGTGGAAGGCAGTGTGCCATTTCCGTTGAGGAAGGATGAGAGCTGGCGGGTATTATTCGTTATGTATAAAGGATATCATTGCATTTCTCCTGTTTGGTGCAGGTGTGTGGCTATAGCACTGAGCTATTGGAAATCGCTGCAATGCACAGGAGCCTCTTCAAGTCTGCACTGTTGCGGGAGATCAAGAAACTGTCATCACCCAACTAGTGAACAGCAAAACACCATTAAAATCATGCAACTTGCTATTTATAACTTGCTAAATACTAGCACGATTTGTAATTGTCCAACTTTGTAAAAAAATTAAAAAAAATTAAATCCACCATCTTGTTCATTGCCATTGGGCTGCAGCTCAAGCTGTGCTGTAGGGAGTATTCTAGGACGGTGACTGAGGAAGTGGTTGTCTCTAGCAGGAAAGTCGAGGAGTTAACAGGCTGTGGTACTTCATGGCTGACAACTCTGATGACAGGAAATGAAGACTGCACAGGAAAGTGATAATGAGCGAGTTATTTAGGGTAATATCTGATCATGAAATGTGCATTATCGAGCTAGGGCTATTGGTAGCCCTATTCTGGAATGTGCAGAGGATGAAAAACAGAAGGTGGATGGAGATAAACATCCTCAATCCAGGTTAAAAAAAAACACACCTGGTCATTTCATAGAGACAATCCAGATTAAATTGAAGTGGGATGGAAAACAAGGCTCTATATGTATCCTTGAAAGTTGTTGTTAAAAATCTTTGGCGGGAGGCTGACAGTTTATTATCTTCACGAAGGATTGAAGGTACTAGAAGTCCTTTTGGAGCTAAAATGAGCTAAAACCACGACCCTTTATCATTCTGCTTCCATTTTTAAATAGGGGTCCAATCAATACAGAGACAAGGAGTGCTCCACAATCGGTATGTCCGACCATTAAAAGTCTGAACTGGCGGTAGTTGTGGCTTCCGATTGGAAATGCTAGACAGTAGAAATTAGCATCGGAAGCCCTACTCTACGCTATTGAGTTTCATTGGCGCTAAAACTTGAGTAAGTGGTCAAGCGTGTCCACTTAAAAATGCCACAGATCCACGATAGAATTCTTATAGCGCCTTCCTCTAGCCACAGAAGTTGTCCAGCACTCTCCAATCATGAGCCACAACTATAGGCCGGTTTAGAGGCACCCTCACCTTTGCTCAGGGGGGGGGGGGGCTCCAGGTTCACTGGGTCCCCCCACTAATTTTCACAGTTCAAAGGAGGCAATTTGACTTGTCAATTTGACTGTGTAGAACTTCTATTTTACAGCCATGGACATTAACAGTATGAGGGTGAGATCTGCTTAACGCTATTCCACTAGCCTGGGATTATTGTGAATGATTAAGGACTAGTATAGTAGTGCAGCGTTCACTGTGATGTGAATTGTTAAATGCAAAAGCGTCTCCTTGGCTTCATTGCCTTCCACAAAGCCACCACAGCATCAAAGTCCACTTCAGGGAGTAGTGGCCCCTCCATGGCTATGGTCATCAGCTTGGACAGTGATGCTGGAAGCAGTCGATTACGAAGTCGATCCTTGATCTGCTTCATGTCACTGAAGGAGCGCTCAGTGGACACAGGAAACACCATGGCTATGGAGAGCCGAGTCTTGATGTTGGGAAAGGTCACATACTTCGCCTCACTTCTCAGGAACAGTGTTACAAGTTCCTACAAGTTCCTTCAATGACAAAACTCTTCATCTCCTCAAAGATGACCAATTTGAAAGCTTTCCACTCTAGTCTTTATCTCCAGCTTATCAGCATCTGCCGGAGTTGAGAAGACTTCTCCCTCATATATACTCAATATCTGTTGTCTCCCCATAGAATTCTAGGAGCTTCTCCAATTCTGCAGCGCCATATTTGGTGCAGTTGCTGGACATCTGTTGGGCATTTCTGTGGGTGAAAGATGCTGAAATCAGTCAAGCGGCCCAAGGCATCTTTGAAACGACAGCTGATTTGCCTGCTGACCTCTGCCAGAGTCTGTTACTGCTTCATGGACTGTAGAAAGGTACAGTGTGTGTAACTCCTGATCATCTGCTGTTGGTAGTGCTGGCCATAGGTCAGCTGGCTGGCTACAAGAGTGAAGTCTGCTTTCTTGGCCTGCAGGGCTCTACCAAGACAAGTCAATACAGGAAGGACATCACTTAGCATCATCAGGGTTGCCACAAAGTTGTATGTCTTTATAACTTCAGCATTCCAAGTGCTTTTGGTTCTCCATTTTCCTCATGGATGTGCTCAAGCATATCTATCAGTGGCCTCAAGGAGCACCTGACTGCTCTTACAGATCCGCTATGTGCCAGCCAGCAGGTATCACTTGGCTTATCATCTTTAGTTGGGGGTGGTTGTTGAGTGCCTGCATTTCCTTCAGTGCAGAAAACTTCTTTGGAGAGTAGTGGAACATCTTCCAAACGGACATCAGTGTTGCAAAGACTTTCCTCAGACTTGGCAGGTATCTAGCAGCTGAAACACAGCAAAGCTGCAGAACATGTGCCCTGCAGTGCACAAACAATGCTCGTGCAGTGCCAGTGTGCGGATACGCATTTGGACTCCATTCTTTGTGCCCGAAAAGGTAGCAGCCCTGTCATATCCCTGTCCTCTCAGCTTCCCAGCATCAATGCCACTGTCTTCTAGGAAAGCTTTCAGCGCAGCAAATATTGAAGCAGCATCACATGCAGAAAGGCTAACAAGTCCCAGGAAATGCCCACTGGTGAACCATAACTGTCAACTCATCTGAAGCAGATTGAAAGCTCCTCAGTTGTTGCTATATCTGTCCAACTCATCAGCCAGTATTGAACAGAATGCAGCTTCTTTGAGGATACCTTGTTGGATCCACAGGCTGATGGCATCAAGATACTCACTTAGGGCCACATGAGAGTAGTAGTTGGCATTTCTTGGAGCTGTACCTAAATTTTCCTCACTTCATCATCACCGTTCTCCACCATAAGCTGAACCACATCATTAAAATCGGTAAAAAAGTACATGATCCTCAGCAACTTCTTGATCAGCACACGCATGGTTGTGTTGCTTCATCTGTTCATCGTACCTCTTTCCCCTGCTTGAGATGGAAGATTACAGTTCCTACAGCTTGGGTTAGTTTCTCTGCCGCTAGTTTGGCTTTTGCTAACTTGTGCCATGCTGATTCGTGTGCTTTCACTTTATCCAGTGCCTTTTTTCTGGACACTGGGAGAGAAATCCAAGCTCCCTGTGTGTGCTTCAATAATTCCTATCCTCCTTGTAAATATGGGAACAGTCATGACACAGCATCCCATTGGTCATGGAGATGTAACTTATCAAAGATATTTCTCTTGCCAGTGTGGCTGGCAGCTACAGCTTCTTCCCCATAGCAGCACCTTTGCTGCCAGAAACTTGACCAGCCTGTTTCTTCTGACAGTGAAGTTGATGTAACAGCAGAAGTGGACTGCTGTGTGAGAGTCTCCTCAGATGCATCGTTACGCTCTGACCTAATCATTGCCAACATCCTTGGCCTCCTGGCTGTTCTTTGGTGTGGATAACTCTTGAGTTATCTCCAAGCCTGGGTAGTTTACTGACAAGCAGTAGAAACTGAGTCATGAGTCAATAGAGTCAGGCAGTGTACGTTTCTTCAGAAATCTTCTGATATCCATGATGATGAATGACGACTTCTATAATGGACTGGGCTATCACCAGTAGGGAATTTCAAATGGCTTCCCAGCTCAGGTTATTTTTAGAAACGGACTTCATCATCCAATCAAGTCAAGTCAGAACTGGCAATCGTGTAATGTGGGTGGCTGAACACATTTTAGTATCAAAAGAAAGTACACAGAGAGAGCATCTTGTGAGCTATACAGCCAGTGAAGTGTGTGTCTCCTTAATTAAATGTGCATATACTGATAAAAAGCCCCCCCTCCTTCAATAATGATTCCTTCAATAATGATAACTTCCAAAATCATTGTAGCAAGGAAAAATGATATAATGTATATAAGTAAGAGCAGGAACCATTTATCTCGTGTGTGTACAATATATATATTTGGACTTCTGTTATACGACTGAATGAGTGTCTGGCTGCTGAAGAATGCACTATGTTTTATCTGCTGTATAGTTTTCAGTCTTCATGTCAATCAATCCCAACTCATCATCCTGCTCGTAGCTCCTTATATAAGTCTCTACGGTCAACTCTGGGTCTGGCCCAGGGGCATTCAAGTTCTATATAATAACAACAACATAATAATAAATATCAATTATAACGCACACAGAACATTTCATCCCGGTATGCCATTATCTGTATAATCGTCGAGCGAGGCGAGACACTGTACGATATAGAAATCCTTTTTGCCTCGGGCGCACGTACGCTCATCACATGGAGCAATCAACGGCCTCCATGCACATGTGCAGAACTGCGACATCGTAATCCTGCGCATGCACTCAATGCTAAGTGACAGTTCATGTGTAACGATGACAAGTGAGCAAGAAATGACCGAGGAAGAGCAAAAGCTGTGGAAACTAATGATGAGAAGAGTTAGGCCATGAAAAACTCTCCCTACCTCAGGCACGCGTGGGTACGCACCACACGGAGCAATCAATTTTGGCTCCACCCACACATTGCCACTCGGCTTTGCTTAACACCAGATGCTTGAACATTGCCTGGTTGCATTGAGTCTAGCATACCAGTATGTAACTGTGTGCCTAGTTGCATTGATCTAGCATGCCAGTATGTAACTGTTGCCTAGTTGCATTGAGTCTAGCATACCTGTATGTAACTGTTGCCTAGTTGCATTGAGTCTAGCATACCAGTATGTAACTGTTGCCTAGTTGCATTGAGTCTAGCATACCTGTATGTAACTGTTGCCTAGTTGCATTGAGTCTAGCATACCAGTATGTAACTGTTGCCTAGTTGCATTGAGTCTAGCATACCTGTATGTAACTGTTGCCTAGTTGCATTGAGTCTAGCATACCAGTATGTAACTGTTGCCTAGTTGCATTGAGTCTAGCATACCAGTATGTAACTGTTGCCTGGTTGCATTGAGTCTAGCATACCAGTATGTAACTGTTGCCTAGTTGCATTGAGTCTAGCATACCAGTATGCAACTGTTGCCTAGTTGCATTGAGTCTAGCATACCAGTATGTAACTGTTGCCTAGTTGCATTGATCTAGCATACCAGTATGCAACTGTTGCCTAGTTGCATTGAGTCTGGCATACCAGTATGTAACTGTTGCCTAGTTGCATTGAGTCTAGCATACCAGTATGTAACTGTTGCCTGGTTGCATTGAGTCTAGCATACCAGTATGTAACTGTTGCCTAGTTGCATTGAGTCTAGCATACCAGTATGTAACTGTTGCCTAGTTGCATTGAGTCTAGCATACCTGTATGTAACTGTTGCCTAGTTGCATTGAGTCTAGCATACCTGTATGTAACTGTTGCCTAGTTGCATTGAGTCTAGCATACCAGTATGTAACTGTTGCCTAGTTGCATTGAGTCTGGCATACCAGTATGTAACTGTGTGCCTAGTTGCATTGAGTCTAGCATACCAGTATGTAACTGTTGCCTAGTTGCATCATACTAGTATGCAACTGTTGCCTAGTTGCATTGAGTCTAGCATACCAGTATGTAACTGTTGCCTAGTTGCATTGATCTAGCATACCAGTATGTAACTGTTGCCTAGTTGCATTGAGTCTAGCATACCAGTATGTAACTGTTGCCTAGTTGCATTGAGTCTAGCATACCAGTATGTAACTGTTGCCTAGTTGCATTGAGTCTAGCATACCAGTATGTAACTGTTGCCTAGTTGCATTGAGTCTAGCATACCAGTATGTAACTGTTGCCTAGTTGCATTGAGTCTAGCATACCAGTATGTAACTGTTGCCTAGTTGCATTGAGTCTAGCATACCAGTATGCAACTGTTGCCTAGTTGCATTGAGTCTGGCATACCAGTATGTAACTGTTGCCTAGTTGCATTGAGTCTAGCATACCAGTATGTAACTGTGTGCCTAGTTGCATTGATCTAGCATACCAGTATGTAACTGTTGCCTAGTTGCATTGAGTCTAGCATACCAGTATGTAACTGTTGCCTAGTTGCATTGAGTCTAGCATACCAGTATGTAACTGTTGCCTAGTTGCATTGAGTCTAGCATACCTGTATGTAACTGTGTGCCTAGTTGCATTGATCTAGCATACCAGTATGTAACTGTTGCCTAGTTGCATTGAGTCTAGCATACCAGTATGCAACTGTTGCCTAGTTGCATTGAGTCTGGCATACCAGTATGTAACTGTTGCCTAGTTGCATCATACCAGTATGCAACTGTTGCCTAGTTGCATTGAGTCTAGCATACCAGTATGTAACTGTTGCATTGAGTCTAGCATACCAGTATGCAACTGTTGCCTAGTTGCATTGAGTCTAGCATACCTGTATGTAACTGTTGCCTAGTTGCATTGAGTCTAGCATACCAGTATGTACATAACTGTTGCCTAGTTGCATTGAGTCTAGCATACCAGTATGTAACTGTTGCCTAGTTGCATTGAGTCTAGCATACCAGTATGTAACTGTTGCCTAGTTGCATTGAGTCTAGCATACCAGTATGTAACTGTTGCCTAGTTGCATTGAGTCTAGCATACCAGTATGTAACTGTTGCCTAGTTGCATTGAGTCTAGCATACCAGTATGTAACTGTTGCCTAGTTGCATTGAGTCTAGCATACCAGTATGCAACTGTTGCCTAGTTGCATTGAGTCTGGCATACCAGTATGTAACTGTTGCCTAGTTGCATTGAGTCTAGCATACCAGTATGTAACTGTGTGCCTAGTTGCATTGATCTAGCATACCAGTATGTAACTGTTGCCTAGTTGCATTGAGTCTAGCATACCAGTATGTAACTGTTGCCTAGTTGCATTGAGTCTAGCATACCAGTATGTACATAACTGTTGCCTAGTTGCATTGAGTCTAGCATACCAGTATGCAACTGTTGCCTAGTTGCATTGAGTCTAGCATACCAGTATGTAACTGTTGCATTGAGTCTAGCATACCAGTATGCAACTGTTGCCTAGTTGCATTGAGTCTAGCATACCAGTATGTAACTGTTGCCTAGTTGCATTGAGTCTAGCATACCAGTATGTACATAACTGTTGCCTAGTTGCATTGAGTCTAGCATACCAGTATGTAACTGTTGCCTAGTTGCATTGATCTAGCATACCAGTATGTAACTGTTGCCTAGTTGCATTGAGTCTAGCATACCAGTATGCAACTGTTGCCTAGTTGCATTGAGTCTGGCATACCAGTATGTAACTGTTGCCTAGTTGCATCATACCAGTATGCAACTGTTGCCTAGTTGCATTGAGTCTAGCATACCAGTATGTAACTGTTGCATTGAGTCTAGCATACCAGTATGCAACTGTTGCCTAGTTGCATTGAGTCTAGCATACCAGTATGTAACTGTTGCATTGAGTCTAGCATACCAGTATGTAACTGTTGCCTAGTTGCATTGAGTCTAGCATACCAGTATGTAACTGTTGCCTAGTTGCATTGAGTCTAGCATACCAGTATGTAACTGTTGCCTAGTTGCATTGATCTAGCATACCTGTATGTAACTGTTGCCTAGTTGCATTGAGTCTAGCATACCAGTATGTACATAACTGTTGCCTAGTTGCATTGAGTCTAGCATACCAGTATGTAACTGTTGCCTAGTTGCATTGAGTCTAGCATACCAGTATGTAACTGTTGCCTAGTTGCATTGAGTCTAGCATACCTGTATGTAACTGTTGCCAGCTGGATCATCCAACACCATATGTACATTTAACCGCTCACCATCTATCACCTGGACAACAACAACAACAAAACGTGTTTATAATGTGAGTAGATTAACTATGTGTATGGTGGACAGACACACACAAATATTTAAATGTCCTGTCAATTCTTCTTCCCATCACCTTGTTGAGATCCTCAATGAATCTTGCCATCTTGTTTGTTTGGTCGGCATCTGCACTGTCTCCACTGTAAAAACAATGAGCATCCTTCAGTTGGTCTCTGGCCTGAACCAGCAACCCCTCCACGGTGGTGAAACACCCACCCAGAGTCCCACACTGCACTTCAAAGTCCAGTTCCGGGACGCTCAGTGACGCTGTGTCTGCCTGAGTCACAGGAAGTATAGTGCACGAGCATGAGGGAGGGGATTCGTAACACGGGGGAGAGGGGATTCGTAACAGGGGGAGAGGGGATTTGTACACGGGGGAGAGGGGATTCGTATATAAAATTAGGCTGTATCCAAGGGATGTTCAGGATGGAGGGTAACGATATCGGAAAGGGGTACAAGACACGAGGGAGACCAAGGGACAAGGGGAAATGGGATGGAGGGGAGCAGAAGGCATCGTAAAGCATTATCTGAGTGATGAGTAAGATTTGTTTGAGCTCTGCCAACCTCATGAACCACCAAGTTAGCAAAGGTCCAAACATGTCCAAGCATTGTCACAACCTTTCCTAGAACATCCCCAGTGAGGAAGATGAGTACACATTAGGATCCCAGGATCAGCACCAGTGCTATGCAGGGTTATTCTAGGGCTAGGGGTGCTTTGACGGCCAGGACTAGTGGGCTAGGGATGCTTGACGGCCAGGACTGGTGGTATTCTAGGGCTAGGGAGGCTTGACAGCCAGGACTGGTGGTATTCTAGGGCTAAGGATGCTTGACGGCCAGGACTGGTGGTATTCTAGGGCTAGGGATGCTTGATGGCTAGGGTGGTATTCTAGGGATGCTTGATGGCTAGGGTGGTATTCTAGAGATGCTTGACGGCCAGGACGAGTGGTATTCTAGGGCTAGGGGTGCTTGACAGCTAGGACTGGAGGGTGGGGGGGTATTCTAGGGGTGCTTGATGGCCAGGACTGGTGGTATTCTAGGGCTAAGAATAAGCGTATTACGAACAGGTGTACATATTTTAGGGCCAGGGACAGTAGTCTGGATCCAGATAGGAGTCTTCAGAGATCCATGGTATATAATATAATATAGCTTGGTTATCCTCACTAGAAGGATCTTCTATGACAGTCCAAGTATCCTGGATGACTTAGGAAAGGTTATGGCATTTCTGGACATTCCAGCCAGAGTTCAAGAGTACGGAGAGAGAGGGAGGGTGAAGCACTGGGATATAAAAGAAACGAACAAAAAAGTGGAATACAAGTCTCCTGAACAACAGACCTTTAAAATATCTCTGGTAAGGTCTGACGGATCTGTGAGTCTCAACGTGATCTTGGTGCCCAGGTCAGAAATCCCTGCACCAGGCTTGACTTCATTAGTCCGAAACCCACAGTATTCACAGTTGGTTGCCATGATTATCACCTGTTTGAAGTGCGGGATGTCAACGAGCTTCATCCGGGTCTCCACGGGAGACTGGCAGGATGAACAGTTGCAATGGAAACTGATCACTTCGTCGCTGGTAATGGCTTCTCCCTCCTCCTCCTCCTCCTCCTCCTAGTGTAACAACAAATGCTCCAGCTTGGAATGAAACCCTTGACAGTGCAACAAACTTCTAAACAGGAGAGAACCCTCAAACTCCAACACCCCAACTTGGAGTGAACTCATTTACCATGCAACACTGCTCTGACATGGAATGAAGAGTCACGATGCACGAGTTTGGGCCTTGCAATATTCAGTGTGTTCAATATATCACTCTCTATCCTTCCACTTATGCTCATCTCTACCTACCTACTGCATACTTTCATATCCAGTGCCTATACAGCTGGACTTCTCTACTTGGGAGTGCCTGCAACTGTCAGAGCTTGCTCAACCAGACAAACCAAAAAGAACTAGGTGAGTTTGAAGAGGATTTATGCTCCACACACTCGGAAACCATTTCAACCAGAACTGCTGCAGAGGTTGAAGTATTGTGTGTGGACAGACAGGCATTGTCAGCACTGCATTCATATCTCCTGAACACCTGAAAGATCAAGTTGATGTGGAATGAGAGCCATCCCCCCGCCATTGTATGCTCTACTGCTAACACACCTTCCCAGTTTCTTCCTTGTCCTCCGTCACAAGGAATCCCAGTTCCTCTTCCTGTTGTATGGTTCGCTGGTAGTGTTCCACCTTGAGGCACTCGTCACTCCCATCAAAGTCGCCCTGTACGAAGCTGTTACCTGATGGGTCATCCAATATCTAGAGATGGCACACGTTCATAAACATGCACTCAAGTTTAATCTAATGTCTAGTCCAACTCTCCTTGATCAATACCCTAGGATATTGTCAGGTACTACACACCTCAGTATCGTACATAGAGTATTATCTGAGGTTATAACAACCATTCTATAAATATTTTTAAGTCTACTAACTTTTCTTTTCACAAGACATAATTAATTAAGTAGTCAAAAGCAACCTTGATGTAGTCTGACTCGAGATTAAACTCACCACTGTAAAGGGAGACTTGACTTCAAGGCAATCTTTCAGTCTGCCTATGAAGCTCTCCATCTGCTCTGCGACTTCGGGTGCCTTTTCCTGCATGGTGAGAGACGGCAAGAGTTGTGTCACTTCGTGGAGGAGTCAGACATTCTATCTGTAGCAAGGTCAGCTGTGGCAAGATGTGACCGAGACAGATAGTCATGCATGGAAGGGGGGGAAATGGGGGTGGGGGGTGCGGGGGGAATCAAAAATGATCAATTCCTTCAATTCCTGCAAACATCAAAACAATCAAAACAAATCAAAACAAAACAATCAAAACAATCAAAATCAAAACAATCAAAACAATAAAATTAAAAATATATATATAATAATAATAATAATAATAAATTAATAATAATAATAATAATAATAATAATAATAATAATAATAATAATAATAATAATAATAATAATAATAATAATAATAATAATAATAATAATAATAATAATAATAATAATAATAATAATAATAATAATAATAATAATAATAATAATAATAATAATAATAATAATAATAATAATAATAATAATAATAATAATAATAATAATAATAATAATAATAATAATAATAATAATAATAATAATAATAATAATAATAATAATAATAATAATAATAATAATAATAATAATAATAATAATAATAATAATAATAATAATACAGTAGACCCTCACTAATCCGAATAGCCTGGGGATCTGAGTAGTTCGGATTAGTGAAATTTTCGGATTAGTGAAATGTATGAATATCATTATATTGAACCCTCAGTATATGTTCTATTAGTTCTCACATGTACACTGTATATGTTCTATTGGCACTAATCCGAATAGCCTTGGGATCCGGATTAGTGAAATTTTCGGATTAGTGAAATGTATGAATATCATTATATTGAACTCTGAATTTGTTTATTTTTTGCAGGTGTGGGTTGAATACTGGGAGTACAAGTTATTTTTAATCATTATGTTCCTTCCCATCCTCATTCTTTTAGCAGAACTCCGGAATCCCATCTCAGTCATCTTCCTTTTGCATCCTCCCAACTCGCATCCTCCCAACTCGCTGCCCTTCTTCTTTATGTCTGAGATAGTGGAGACTCCAACTCCATACTGTTTAGCTAGTGACTTGTAGCTTTTCTTCCTGAGCTGGGCCAGGATCTCGACCTTCTCCTCAATGGTAAGGCTCTTGTGTGCTCTTTTCTTCTCCATATCACTGCAGCTGCATCGTATGACATGCTCGTGGTAGGTTCAAAGTGTTTTTTTTGTTTTTTTTGCTAACTAATGCCGTTAGGATTAGCGAGGTTTCGGATTAACGGGGTCCGGATTAGCGAGGGTCTACTGTAATAATAATAATAATAATAATAATAATAATAACAACAACAACAACAACAACAACAATAACAATAACAACAACAACAATAATAATAATAATAATAATAATAATAATAATAATAATAATAATAATAATAATAACAACAAAACAGCACTGTTGCAAACTTACCAACTCTATAGGGAGAGAAGAAGAATGTGATCGGACACAAATGACGCGATTGCTACTACTAATTAATTGCTACTACTAATTAATAATAATAATAATAGTTAAATAAACAAACAAACAATGAATAAGTAAGCAAGTAAATAGATGTACATTCGAACAGCACTTCCAAAAGAGATTTCTTATAACCTGAAATATAGCAGTCACTAAGGCAGTGCACACTAGTCACACAGCATCGCGCTGACATTGAAATAGACCCGAGTCCCATTCCAGCGTCATTGCAAAACGAATGCAGCGCAATTTCAGAACATATTATTGGGAACCGAAATGTTTATGTGTTGTTTTGGTCTGACCTTTCTGAGCGGCTGGTCTTGCTCGAGATTGGTGACGGCTCTCGCCAAGATGCTCTCCAGCGTGGTGACTTGTCCCTTCTGGCTGCATGCAGGGATCTCAAATTCCAGCTCGGGGATCCGGAAGACTGCCGTGGTAACTTTTACCAGCATCCTGTTCAGGCACTGAGTGTATTAGTTTAATTAATAAGGAAAATGCTTACATGAATATACATTCTTTAGTGTTGAGTATACTAGAAATGTCTAGTATTCTACTGGAAATGTCTAGTATACTACTGGAAGTGCTATAATGAGATTCATAATGCAATAAGCCCACAAACTCTAGAGCCAATGGCATTATACTTGCAGTTTGTAGTTGGCACATTAGCTGCTTTGATACAGGCCAAACAGAGCATGCTGGTGGAAGTGGAGTGCGGTCTTCCGTTGGTGCAGCCCATGACAACCAAGCAACAGCTGCAAGTAACCAATTTTACTGCGCAGGGTTAAGAAGGAGCCAAGCAGAAATGTTGCGACCCTGACATAGTGGTCCATTGGCAAGGTCAAACAGAGGTTCTCGTGGAGGACCAAAAGATCAGACAAAGGTTCTCGTGGAGCAAGGAGGACCAAAAGGTCAGACAGAGGTTCTCGTAGGGACCAAAAGGTCAGACAGAGGTTCTCGTAGGGACCAAAAGGTCAGACAGAGGTTCTCGTAGGGACGAAAAGGTCAGACAGAGGTTCTCGTAGGGACCAAAAGGTCAGACAGATGTTCTCGTGGAGCAAGAAGGACCAAAAGGTTTGACATTTTCTTCTCCATAACTCACTCCCCATGTCTTGAGGAAAGAGCTATTCATGAGTGGATCTTCTATATATAAAAATGGATGGGTACAAAAAATAGCCGACAATACTCCATGGGAATTAACGCAAAAACAATTAACAAAACCACAAAACCACAATTTGCCCAGAATAAAATCCAAAATACTCGATTGGTCACTATCCATCGCATGTGGCATAAGCCTCCCTGCACCAACTGCACTTACGCTGGATTCTGTGACTGCCAGGGTAAAGGTCACACCCTTGTCCTGTATCTTCGCCCCTGACTGAACGTCCGAGTTCTTCTCCCCGCAGTGAGGACAATGGAAGGAGGATATGATCACCTCACGGAACATCGGGACTTTGGTTAACATGAGCTTCGTCATGCCCTGAGCGAGATTAAGAATGGAAGACAATGACATTCACTCTTCAAATTGACGACTCATTGCACAGCACACTATAATACACTACACAGCACACAGCACACTATAATACACTACACAGCACACTATAATACACTCCACAGCACACAGCACACTACAATACACTGCACTGCACACTATAATACACTACACAGCACACAGCACACTATAATACACTCCACAGCACACAGCACACTATAATACACTACACAACACACAGCACACAATAATACACTACACAGGACACTATAATACACTACACAGCACACAGCACACTATAATACACTACACAGCACACAATAATACACTACACAGCACACAGCACACTATAATACACTACACAGCACACAATAATACACTGCACAGCACACAGCACACTATAATACACTCCACAGCACACAGCACACTATAATACACTACACAGCACACAGCACACTATAATACACTACACAACACACAGCACACAATAATACACTACACAGGACACTATAATACACTACACAGCACACAGCACACTATAATACACTACACAGCACACAATAATACACTACACAGCACACAGCACACTATAATACACTACACAGCACACAATAATACACTGCACAGCACACAGCACACTATAATACACTCCACAGCACACAGCACACTATAATACACTACACAGCACACAGCACACTATAATACACTACACAACACACAATAATACACTACACAGCACACAGCACACTATAATACACTCCACAGCACACAATAATACACTACACAGCACACTATAATACACTACACAACACACAGCACACTATAATACACTACACAACACACAGCACACTATAATACACTACACAGCACACAATAATACACTACACAGCACACAATAATACACTACACAGCACACAGCACACAATAATACACTACACAACACACAATAATACACTACACAGCACACAGCACACTATAATACACTCCACAGCACACTATAATACACTCCACAGGACACTTATAATACACTACACAACACACAGCACACTATAATACACTACACAGCACACAATAATACACTCCACAGCACACTATAATACACTCCACAGGACACTTATAATACACTACACAGCACACAGCACACTATAATACACTACACAACACACAGCACACTATAATACACTACACAGCACACAGCACACTATAATACACTACACAGCACACAGGACACTATAATACACTACACAGCACACAGGACACTATAATACACTACACAGCACACAGCACACTATAATACACTACACAGCACACAGCACACTATAATACACTACACAGCACATTATAATACACTACACAGCACACAGGACACTATAATACACTACACAGCACACTATAATACACTCCACAGGACACTATAATACACTACACAGCACACAGCACACTATAATACACTACACAGCACACTATAATACACTACACAGCACACTATAATACACTACACAGCACACAGGACACTATAATACACTACACAGCACACTATAATACACTACACAGCACACAGCACACTATAATACACTACACAGCACACAGCACACTATAATACACTCCACAGCACACAGCACACTATAATACACTACACAGCACACTATAATACACTACACAACACACTATAATACACTCCACAGCACACTATAATACACTCCACAGCAAACTAGAACTAGCAGCATCTGTAGATTTACAAGTCCATGGTCAGTGACATCAGATTGCTGCTCAGAAGGACTACTGTGTACCTGATCTACCCGCAAGTTTTGTGGATTACCTCCCTGCGCACAAGTAGGTATATACCTGTTTTTACTTTCAATACTTTCAATAGGATTTATACTGTACATAGGCAGGGAAGTAGGGAACGTTAAGGCCTGTCCACAGACTCCACACAGCACAAGCCATCTTAACTTGCAGAGGAACTTTGGAGCTGCTAGCTGTATACTATCTGTGGCGTGCAGCCAAACTAGCTAGTTAGCTATATAGACCAACTACATAGCTAGAGAACTGTTGCTATGTTTATACGCCCTGCATCTGATTTCTGAAGTTCGTGCAGGCCTTTGTTGGTTCTGCCTTTCCCTCAGCTCTCTCCTCTTTCTTCTCTGCAGAAAATGTTTCCTATGCATCTGTAGGTAGCTGATCAGCAAGAAAAGGACGCAAAAACAAACTCCATCTCAACTACAGCTACAGTGTATGATTTTGACTGACTTTGATAGGCTGATTATTTTTGTTCCGTACGGAATGTCCCCCCCCCCCCCCTCAAAATTCCAAGAATGGATGGGACGAATGTGCATTCAGCATTTTCAGCTGACCCAACATATGCGCACAGTGACATATGCGCACAGTGTGCAGTCTTTAGTGCTAAAAACATCTTTAGTGCTAAAAACAATTGTTAAAGGACCCTTAACGTAGTAACAGCGAGAGTCAAGGGTACCTTCCTCACCACTTGAGGGCATCAGGTAGCTGTTGCTATGCTAGATAACCTAGCAACAATAAGAGAATACTAAACACTGGGAATGCTTGCTCCCCCCCCCTCAAAATTCCAAGAATTTTCCCTCTGGGGGCCCCTGACCCTTCCCAATGATTTGGTAAAGGGTCTGTGTGATGTGTATCTAGTGTGTAAGTCCACAGCTACCACCATCAACGTTTATTTTAGCTAGCTGGTACTTCTGTCTCCAAGCTCTAGTATGGCAGGCAATGATTCTCTTTCAGAACAATTCTATTTTAAATACGAAAACATTTTCTTCCTTCAGCTAGAGCTAGCCATATGCTGTAACTATTCACTATAAAAAATATGTAAATAAAATATAAAATAATAATAAATAAATAAATAAGCTTCAAACATCTCTCTATTTCAACAACTGCAGTGCTATTTTAATAGAGTAAGGTAAGCCGCAGCCTTGGTAGTCAACAGCCCAAGTAAGATTTCACCATGTGCGCTCTAATGGAGCTTTTTGGTAATGACAACCTAGTTACGATCTTTGCGCAGACATGTCCACTATCGTCAGGAACTGAAACACATGTGTGCACAAATATATCCGCTATTGGCCCCAAAGTGGTAAAGATGTTTATAAAAATAAAAATTAATCCAGAAGGAGAGGTGGAGTTAGGTACATGTAGGTCTTGAGTCAGTGGCATGTATAAAGATGAAGATGCTTTTAATTAAACATACTTAATTCTGGTTGTCAAGCAGGTATTTGCATAAGGACCTGCCTTTTTGTTAAGCACCCACCTTCCTGTTGGTTCTAGCCTCTATTTGTCAGCGTCGATCATGACTACACCTCCTCAAAATGTCAGCCATTGCTGGCTATACACGTCCACACAAGACACTCGCAAGGCAGTGCTCTGCTCTAGTTCAACCAGTCACTATCTCTTCCTCTTGCTAATCCATACCTATATGAATGGGCATTGCTTGCCAAGTGCTTGTCGGTTTTAAGAGGCCATTTTCTTGCTGACTGATGCTATAAGCTTTTATGGTAGCTGCACAATAGAAAGTCTGGTCGACTGTAAACTAACAGTTGAGCGTAGCTTTGTGTCCAGCTGTGCGATGGTACTCGTAACAATCGTGATAGCAAAGTGTAAATAGATTTTTGCATGAGATGTAAACCACCTTAGCACAATATCAGAGGGCTGGTTCATAATATCACAACATCAGGGGTGGTTCACAATATCACAGCATTAGGGTTCATAATATCACAACATCAGGGCTGGTTCACAATATCACAGCATTAGGGCTGGTTCGGAATATCAGAGCATTAGGGCTGGTTCACAATATCAGAGCATTAGGGCTGGTTCACAATATCAGAGCATTAGGGCTGGTTCACAATATCAGAGCATTAGGGCTGGTTCACAATATCAGAGCATTAGGGCTGGCTCACAATATCAGAGCATTAGGGCTGGCTCACAATATCAGAGCATTAGGGCTGGTTCACAATATCATAGCATTAGGGCTGGTTCACAATATCAGAGCATTAGGGCTGGCTCACAATATCAGAGCATCAGGGCTGGTTCACAATATCAGAGCATTAGGGCTGGTTCACAATATCAGAGCATTAGGGCTGGCTCACAATATCAGAGCATTAGGGCTGGCTCACAATATCAGAGCATTAGGGCTGGTTCACAATATCAGAGCATTACTATTAGGGTTGGTTCACAATATCACATCATTACGGCTGGTTCACAATATCACAGCATTACTATTAGGGTTGGTTCACAATATCAGAGCATCAGGGCTGGTTCACAATATCAGAGCATTAGGGCTGGTTCACAATATCAGAGCATTAGGGCTGGTTCACAATATCAGAGCATTAGGGCTGGTTCACAATATCACAGCATTAGGGCTGGTTCACAATATCACAGCATTACGGCTGGTTCACAATATCAGAGCATTAGGGTTGGTTCACAATATCAGAGCATTAGGGCTGGTTCACAATATCAGAGCATTAGGGCTGGTTCACAATATCAGAGCATTAGGGCTGGCTCACAATATCAGAGCATTAGGGCTGGTTCACAATATCAGAGCATTGGGGCTGGTTCACAATATCAGAGCATCAGGGCTGGCTCACAATATCAGAGCATCAGGGCTGGTTCACAATATCAGAGCATTAGGGCTGGTTCACAATATCAGAGTATTAGGGCTGGTTCACAATATCAGAGCATCAGGGCTGGTTCACAATATCACAGCATTAGGGTTGGTTCACAATATCACAGCATTACGGCTGGTTCACAATATCAGAGCATTAGGGTTGGTTCACAATATCAGAGCATTAGGGCTGGTTCACAATATCAGAGCATTAGGGCTGGTTCACAATATCAGAGCATTAGGGCTGGTTCACAATATCAGCATTAGGGCTGGCTCACAATATCAGAGCATTAGGGCTGGTTCACAATATCAGAGCATTAGGGCTGGTTCACAATATCAGAGCCGGTTCACAATATCAGAGCATCAGGGCTGGTTCACAATATCAGAGTATTAGGGCTGGTTCACAATATCAGAGTATTAGGGCTGGTTCACAATATCAGAGCATTAGGGCTGGTTCACAATATCAGAGCATCAGGGCTGGTTCACAATATCAGAGCATTAGGGCTGGTTCACAATATCAGAGCATTAGGGCTGGTTCACAATATCAGAGCATCAGGGCTGGTTCACAATATCAGAGCATCAGGGCTGGTTCACAATATCAGAGCATTAGGGCTGGCTCACAATATCACAGCATCAGGGCTGGTTCACAATATCAGAGTATTAGGGCTGGTTCACAATATCAGAGCATCAGGGCTGGTTCACAATATCAGAGCATTAGGGCTGGTTCACAATATCAGAGCATTAGGGCTGGCTCACAATATCAGAGTATTAGGGCTGGTTCACAATACGACTGCAACTGAGCACATGTTGGGTTATGTTCCATTCCAACCTTGTTCCGTCATATTGTGAACCAAACAGCACATGGGAATGTGGATGCAATGGTAGGCTCAATTACATAAGGGGGGAAAGGTTCTAATATTCTAGTATTAGCAATGCAGTGTTGTGCCAATCAGAATGCTAGAATCTAGCATGTGATGAACTATACCATCAGTAGCTTCAAGCAAACATTATGGTGTTTGTGGACGAGAAGAAGCTCATTGGACACCTCAAAACTCCTCCCTGCTTGTGGCATACATCCGCTAAAGTATACAGGGCTATCAGGTGGCTTAGGGTCAGGAGGTATATACCACCACAGGTTAAAGGTGAGCTAGTAGATACAGCTAGCTAGTGGTTTAGCTAGTGGATGCAACTATCACAGTTTGGTAGCTAGTACATGTATGATGATGGTACACCATTTGGTAGCTAGTATGATGGTACTAGCTCTTAGCACTGTAACTAGCTTGTTAATAGTGAATAGTGTTGCAGCTATCTAATTGGTATACCTAATTAGGTATTGGCGATAGTTTTATAGCACCAGCAGAATAAATTCCCACCCACAATTGCCACAATGTGCACTCCAGCGCTGCGGTCACTCTGTCTATTGAGGTCAAAGTTCAAAATTGCTTCCACAACGCTATATTGACTATAACACAATGTACCGGCATGTAGGCCTAGGGCTGCTCATCCATCGTCATGTGAACTGGCCTTTATTGCACACCTGGATACAAGAGCTATCACTTTAAAGTTGATTGGACTTATTATGGTTGAATTAAACACAAGGAAGGGGGGGGAGGGGGGGAATCATTCAACTGTTGACCCCCCCCCCCCCAATATTTTATCTCAATACCAACGGGACGAGACACAGCATTGAAATTTTCTGTACCCACACGTCATCAGTCATCGCACATACGCAAAATGCTCCAAGATGCTCTCTACACTAGCAGCTAGCTGAGAAGCTCAAAGCTGGAGGAGCCAGCATAGCTTGCAGCCATGCACAAAACTGCTAACCACTGAGAGAAATGTGAGAAACGTACGAAGAGCGAGCCCCTACTAGCAGAACGAAATGCCGAGAGAAAGACAACAGAACCATGTGAGAAACGTACGAAGAGCGAGCCCCTACTAGCAGAACGAAATACTGAGAGAAAGACAAAGTGCCACTTAGATTTGCATAGGAAGAAACTGAAAATGAGAAACCTCTCAACAGTGAGATGAAAGCAGTGACAAGTAAAAACAAAATGCAATACCAGGTATACAAGGAGAGGGAAGGGAAGGAAATCCGTGAGCAGCATCAACATGGACAGAGGCTGAAACTAAATGCACATGGCATGAGAGAGCATTGCTCATGAAGCGATAGCTAGGAAATGCCCCTGAGCAGCGTCAACCAGACTGGGACAGGAAGAGACAAAGTAGACATATCCGGAGCAGGAAAACTAAGCAGCAACATCTACACACGTTGAAGTCATCTACACACGTTGAAGTCAGGTCCACCAGTTTGTCGCTGTTATTGAGCTGATAATTACATTCCAGAAGAACTAAACAGTGTGCTAGTTTTCCCAGAATGCCAGAACTCTAAGAGTGGCAGTTTACTGAGCCCATAGTGACCTGTAAGTGGGGGGTAATGCTATGTCAGCACCAATTAAATGTTTCCACTAGAAAATTGACTATTACAATATTATCATAGATGCCGTTTGTTAACCGTTTCACCGCCATAAGCGCCTACAGGCGCAAACTCGACATCGCTCGCGTAAACATGAATTAAAAATTATGCGAACAAGCTACATATTTAAATTTTTTACCAGGGGGTGCGCGTAAGATAGCTCTAAACGTTAAAAATACAACCAAAGAAAAATTCCAGGTAGCACGTGATTCCGAACTGGTCACGGCAACATATATTTTTTGACAATGATGACTTTACTTGACTGTGACCGTCCCGATAGCTTCTGGAGGCTCTTCTTCGGTGGAAAGCTGCAGAGCCATCTACTGCATACTCGCTATCAATCAAAATCCTACGGAGTAGAGGGAAAAAGTCGCTCCTGGATGGATCTCTGTTGTTAGTGACTTTTTTTTTTTACTGTTGTAGACATAGAGATTCGTAACTTTTGTTTGCCTGCTTCACTTGAGCTGATTCATAATTATACCAAGTTATAGCTCTTTCAATTTGCAATCGAATGATATATGTACTTTGTTTCAAAATTTAATGGTTACAAAAAAGTTATGAAATTCAAAAATATTATTTTTAAAAAAGGTGTTGGGCTAAAGTTGGCGGTGAAAGAGTTAACAACTGCACCTTGCTATTAACAGCTGCACCCAGGTACCCAGTCATCAAAGACCAAGCCATGTTCAAGGACCCCTCCTCCCATTAATGTCATTTTCACGTTGAAATGTTGATCCTGTTCATGGGTGCTTTAAAACGGTGCAACTAGAAGAGTGTATAAAACAACGAGGGCTTTGGCAGTGCATATAGCAAAGGACGTCACAATGTGTGACAGAAGAAATTGTGCGCTGATGCTCGAACAAAGGTATGATAATCGACTTAGAATAACACAGATCTTGTTAGAAAGGCAACACATGCTGGAACAGACAATGGAGGCAGAGCAAATCCATGTCCTGAACCCTTACAAGGGAGGAGGTAAAGGGTCTTGGAAAAGGTGTGCCTTTCAGTACCACATGGATAGCGGTAAAATTAAGGGAGAGGTTGAAGGAAGGAGGATGAGAATGCAGGCATAGGAACACTGGTGAGTTGTGAGTGCAGTCGTGGCCGGCTACCATAAATTTTAAGACTTACATTCTGGTAACAGTTCATGCACAAACTTTCAACCTCCGAGATTTCCAGTTCGTCCATATCTAGCTGTGCGTCTAGATCTCGAAACAGAGGCGCCTTCTTCTCCACTTGAACTCCATCAGCAGTTCTGGGTTTCTCTGCAGCCATAACGCAGTGAGTAAGGACGATCAACACTCGACTACCCTGTGAATGTAATTTTTGGGGTAGCGCTGCGCGATCGTCACGAGAGACCAGGCTCGCCCAACCACGTTTAAGACTTATATAGAATAGATGTAAGCGGGGGAAGAGGAAGGGGCTTCAACATCAACGCTGAGATAGGTTCTTGATCGGGCGACCGCGGATTGAACGGAATTTAAAATAATAATAGTTTATACCTTGGCTAACCCCCCTTAGGCAGCCCCCACTTAGGCAGCTACCCTAAAAGGTGGTTTCTGCCAATTTTAGCTCGAACTTCAAGCTAATGTGGTAAATCATGTTAAAACTGGTCTTCCAGTGTCGACATAACTTGTTATGACCTATATCCATTCTAGTTGAGCTGAATCGGAAGACAGCTGCACAGTTATTCAAAATGCGAGGTACTTTTCAGTCATTGCAGATGAGGCAACTGACTCTGCCAATGACGAGCAACTGTCCTTAGACAATGGCAAGCCACAAGAGAAGTTTTAGAGTTTTCATGAATGTCTTTCTGGTGTTACTGGTGAGGCTATTGCTAATGACATCACTCAATTGACTGATTGGCAGTTGGACCCACAGTTATTATGGGGTCATGCATTTGATGGAGCTGGTGCAATGGCAGGCAGATATAGGGGAGCATCTTCACGAATAACATCTATTCATCCCAAAGCACTATACATGCACTGTGCAGCACACAGAAACCTCTGTGTAGTAAAGTGTTGCAATATCAGGGAGGTCAGTAACATGATGGACACAGCTGATAAAATTGCCCCTAACTCTCCCAAAAGGTGGCCATATATCACTAGAGAAATGGATTAATTACACACTAGAAGGTGGCTAAAGCAACTGTGTCACACTAGATGGGTGGAGCGCCACGAGGCTTTCGAGGTATTCTCAGATCTTTATCTTCCTATAGTTTTAGAAGCAATTTCACTTGTGGAACAGAGATTCACGTTCTGATGCTCGATCCCTTCTCCTGGCTCTATCACAGTTTCAATTTCTTGTAACACTGCAAGCTACTCTGAATGTATTGGCATACACAAAGGGATTAAGTGTAAAGCTTCAAGGCCAATATACAGATTTCGCACGAGTTTATTGGGAAGTGGAAACTGTTAAGAATGCTGTGCCGAGTCTTCGATCCAATGTGAATTCATTTAATGCTCGGGTCTAAATGGCACAAGTTGTTGGGTCTTGAAGAATCAGTACCGAGAATTGCAGGACAGCAACATCGTTCAAAACATAATCCTCAACTGTTCCATTCGACGGCCATTGGATCACCCACAATACTGCACAACCATCAAGAATGATTGCATCTGGAACAGGGTAATTCCGATCAGATATTTCAACTTGCAATTTATTTTTCAGAACTGATTTTGACTTTGTAATCCTCATATCTCCATTGTCCTCAAACATAGATGGTGGCACTGGAGCTAGTTCATACTTCAATATGTCTTTCAGATTGATGTCTCGCACTTTTTGAAGTCCCAGGACCCTTGAGTATATCAGTTTAGTGTCGTAAACTGGTACTTGTCCAACTTTTATATGCTTTCGGGAAACCACCATTGTTACAACTTGTTGCACTGGGCTTCATACTGTTCCATCTGCTTGACGCCTGTGCTAAGAGATGTGTCGACATTGGAGAAACTCTGCCAGTTACGATGTTCACAAGCCCATTGGGATGATTCTCAGGCTGAAGTGGGTCAATACATGTGCTCACTCTCTCGCGTAGTTTACACCGATCAACTGCATCAGATTGTTGTCGTGCAGGCATCTCTTCCTTATGGACTATGACGGATGTCTGACCATCATTGTCCCGCATTTCAGAAACATTTCACAAGCTGACTACATATGTGGAGACCTAGTGCCCATCTTTTCAGGGTAGATGGTTTCAGGGTGATTCCTATGATACCTCCAGGGCTGTGTCCGTACCTCATGAATGGAGATTCAATAAACATGTCAGACCATATCCCATTCCAAATGCCAGGTCGATGCCTCATTACATGGTTTCCACGAAGGAACTCCTCGAGTATTGGAGCTGGCAGTTTCTCCATTGAGCGTAGGTAATACAAGCAGTACCTGAAATAAGTAAAACTGGATGATATTTTATTGATGTAGTCTCGTGAACCAGACATATATTTGTGCACATAAGGATTAGGTGCATACCTTCCACTCGCATAAATATACATCTGGTTCATGAGACTAGTATATGGCAGTAAGCACAACTTCACTAAGATATAAATATTGGAATAGATTATTGACAAGCTAGTATTATGTGCTACCTTGCGTAGTTGAAGTGACCATCAGAAAAGAAGTAAGGCATCATCTGCTGGATGACCCACAGGTGCAGTGGCCAGTCGGCCTCCCTTTCAGATCTGATGAACATCATCATGAGTAACACAGGCTTGATGAGGTTATCCACCCATAGTTTTGCTGTTCGACTTTGGTTTGCCCTGTCAGCAAGAGTTTCCATCAAGTCAGAGTGGCATTCAGTGCTATCCATATCCCCTCGTAGTAGTTCTTCAGTGACCAGACGTAGTGCCCGAATGTTTTGTGGAAAGTTCTTTCCAGATAACAGCTTGGCTACACCACCAAATGCTGCCTGTAGAATAGTTTCCAGTCCAGTGTCTGCCATCCAAGGTTCCTACTGCTCCAGAAAAATTCATCAGAGTATGCATGCCCCCCAGTCTGGTATGAAGTTATGAAAACGATCTGGATGCACCCATGTGATGTTTACAACTACACGATACAGTTGCTGGTCATTTGTGAAGATGGTGTAGATCTGTCCGGTCATATTGGTAAGACGTTGTGATTCCACCATTGCAGTGAACATGGTGTCTGGTTCTGCAGGAGCCATGTCAATCAGTGGTAGGTATACAGCTTTAGTAGCAGGACATTGTATGCCCTTGTTCGCGTGCATTCCTAGTATTGTAACCATTGAATTCTGGTACTCCCTGTTGTGTCAATATGGATTTGAGGAACATGAAGTCAATATAATTGGCTCTAGAAACTGCAACATGCTGCCTTGCTAGCACCTTTAGAGGAAGAGATCTAGTGGCTAAATCGGGTGGCATTTCTGGCTTCTGTGGTCATCTGTACCTTTGATTTGGTACATCAGGCAAGACATCTAGCATTTAATCTTTTTTTAATCCTTTTGATTTGGTTGGCATCATGCTGATCTTGCCCAATCTGTGTCAGATTGTGTTGCACTTGAGAGTAAGGCCAAAGCATGAGTGGACTGGAGGCCATTCTGTGATGATATATTTGCATCAAAATTATCAGCGACAGTCTGCACTAATCCAACACCACTGTGAGATATGCCCCCTAGCAGCTGCATGGGCAGCAGATGCCTTGAATCGATTTATTTCATCATAAGAACAAGTGACACCAAAGTCATACAATTGTTCAATTACTGACTTCTGTCTCACCAAAAGACCAAGAGCTATCTGTAGTGATGTTGGCCTGTTTGTAACCATACTAGTAACAATGTTTCCTACCATACCTGATGGGTGATATCAAAAAGAGCAAATGCAAAAGTGCTGGACTAACATCTCCAACAACATCTTCAGAGTTGATCCTTGTTCTGTACTTAAACTCATCATGCTTCGGTTCTTTCGACTCGATGGCAATCAGTTTTGCTACTTTTGCTATTGCCAAATCATCATCATCCTCTTCACATGCCACTAGTTTCAGAACATTGGAAGCATTGCTCTTGAATATAAGGATACTTGCAACTACTGCACCTGATAAGATAAGAAGGTCTTGTCCGAAGTGTTCAGCTAAACTTTTGATTAGTTGCCGACGTGTCAATGACTCACCTTTGTATGATATGTACAAATTGTGCACTTCTATAGAGTTCCAGATCTGCGTTGTCTTCCATCAGATCACTCACCAGACATGCAAAGGCTTGATCTTGAGGTGTTTCGAGGTTGTTTGATGCTGACGATTGAATGTTACGAGAACCTCTGAACAAGGACATGCAGTCTTTATGGTATTGAGCATCTGCAGCATGTAAGTAACTAACTGCTCCTGCGCAGAGCAAAATAATTATGGTTATAATCACATGGCAAAAAAAATATTTCTTCGAGCAGCTAGATTGTATATAGCTAGTAGGTAGAGATGCCTGCTAGAAATATATATATAATATATACTTTTTGGCATGATTTTTTTTTTTACCTCAACAAATAAGAAATGTATCCATAGTGGGTGTGCTCAAAATTATGAAATTTGCTGATCAATAAAATATATAATTGCATTGTTTGTAGTAGAAGCTAAACCAGGAAATAGCTATGCCACTCAATAAATATAATCAAGGGTATATTGTAGCATGTAAAGTGTTAATAAATGATTAAAAGACAAAGTTAATAAACTACCATAACAGAGTAGAGGTACAGATTTTCTATGTGTGTTAAATGATTCCTTGACAAAGAAAATGTATGATTTGGCACCAAAAAGAAGTCTCTAGGTGATATAGCCATTTTCAGTTTTCATGGCGGCCATTTTGAATTTTGCGTATAAAATTTTGGGCCCAAGAGTGGCATCAAGTGGATTTGGGTTCAGTAGGGTTTGTACTACCAGAATTAGCAATAAAACATTGTATGTACAGTGGTATCAATGTTAGTTACATTTCCAGTTACAGTTAACAGTGGTATCAATGTTAGTTTCATTTCCAATTAACAGTGGTATCAATCAATGTTAGTTTCATTTCCAGTTAACAGAGTTATGAATGTTACTTTCATTTCCAGTTAACATTCATTTCCAGTTAACAGGTATGAATGTTTTTAGCTACTATTATTACAGTGACTTCAATACAGCTTGACTCCTAGCTCAGCTCTCTCAAATCCTCTGCCTTTCCCATCAAATAAACATTGAAAAGAAGTGAAGACAAAGCACATCCCTGCCTAAGTCCTACAGTGAACCCCCTTAATCTCCTTCCATTCAATATCATCGTCGTCTCCACCCCACTATACAATCCTAGATATATCCTCACAAGTTTCTCCTCCACTCCATACTGCCTCAACTTGTGCCACAGTCCCTCCCTCCAGACACTGTCATATGCCTTACTTATGTCCAGGAAAGCCAGATATGAACTTTCCTTCTTGCTCTTCCTCACTTCACAAACTCCTCTTAACAACAACCACTGGTCCGAACATCCTAAACCCTCCTTATGCTTCTATCAAAATCCTATCCTCAGCAAACCCTCCCAACCTACTTCATCCAAACTTAGTTCCTTACACATACCCAACTCATGCCCACTCACATCTCCCATCTCTAATTCTGGTACTATGGCATCCTCTTTTTTCCTCTCCAGCTCTTCCCCATTACCTCCAACACTTTGCCTTCCTCCTCCACCATTCATCTTTCATTCCCTTAATAAATTATTTCTCTTCTTCCTCTTTGCTCCCAAAACAGCTTACAACTAGTCCCACCTTGCTCTCTAATCTTCTTTATAGTTCTCTTCCTCAAATCCATCTTCTCTTTCCTAATAGTCTTTTTCACTTCCTTTCTTGCTTCTCTATAGTCAGCCATAGTTGTCTTTAATGTAGCCTCTCTCTCCCCTCTCTTTTGCTTCCCTCAACCTCTTACATTTCTCCTTCCTAACACCAATTAACCTCTCCACATCCTCTGACCTGTCTGTAATCTTCTTCCTTCCAATTCCTTTCTCTGTTGCATCCTTCCACCTACCCCACACCTCTTCAACTATGTTTCCTCCCAACTCTTGCTCAAGCTCTCTCACCTCCTCCTCTCACCCTATGAACATTTCCTCCACTGCCTCCTGATACTTTTCCCAGCTATTGTCAACTCTCCATTTATATCGCTCTCTTCTCACTTGTACCTCTCTCCTACCCAACATTATTTCTCCCCACATAAGGTTATGGTCATTAAACAAACATAATAATACTGACTTTCTCACTAAACAAACATAATAATACCGACTTTCTCTCCCCACATTCCCATGTCCACCTACCCTCACAGCACTGCAACTTGTTCCCTCCAACCAAACCAGCTCCAATAACCTCCAAATACTATTTGGGTTGTCGTCAGCTCCTAATCCAATCTATTTGCATTGAATAAATTATAAGCCTGTTCACTGCTATATAGATGGCAGATGTTGGAGCAAATATTTAAAGTAAACCTGTCACTTTCCCCACCCTCTTGAATGTAACTTTGTAAATATTTAGCCATTTTGTAGAATTTTCTTCTGTGCATCTAATACAGTAGTTGGAATTTACCTTGAACTCTGTGGACAAAAAAAATCTATTTCAAGTTGGTAGTTGTGAATTTCCTTTGCTAAATCTATTTTGACCACTTCGTCCACACTTTGGAGCGGGGCATAGTAACCAAGCCCGTCAGGTTATGGTCTGAACAATATTCAGCGAATCGGGTGTAGTCCAAGGTAAAATGGGCCCCGAGTGTGCCATCGCATGCCCAAATTAGGGTTACACTCGGAGCAGAATGGCTACCGTGTTCTCGAGGTTGTTTGTAGTATATTTCAACTGCGTTAGGCTTGACGCATTTACCCTTTTTTCCCTCCCACTACTACAGAATTTGTTCCTGACTTGACAAGATCAGCTGATACTCATGTCATTAACACAAAAACAACATTGCAGATCAAGACTTTGCCAGACTTCCTTCTGTGTGATATATATCTTCCACTTTAGATGATGTTAAAAGACATGCAAACTTAAAAGCTGACACTGTACACTCATTTCTTGAACAAAATAACTACAATTAGCACATGCTTCACATATCCAGAGATTTTCACTTATCCAAACAAGATTGCGTCCCATTGGGCAAGAATCTACTGTAATATTGGATCAAGGATTAAAAGTTTCCAACGCACTCTTTGGGAAGAAAACTCTTTATGGTTTGCCGAATGGACTTTTCTTCACTGCAATGAGTTGTTTTATTGCTATACATGTTTGTGCACAAAAGCCAAGACAGCAAATTCACCAGATTTGGTAAGCTTTGTGAATTCTAGGTGAGCATAATGCCCTGGTTATAAATGTTCATAATATATTTCGTTATTTTAAGGTTAAGGTTGATATTAATTTTAATTGACAAACATTTAACTATAATATAGCTACCAAGATACCAAGATAGATCATGCATTGCAAATAACTATAATATAATATACACTAATTTTAGACTAGGACGGTGTAGACCCTCCATAATCAATAAATGTATAGGCTATCTTACTTATACTACATTGCGCATGTGCTAAACTACATGCGGTTTAAAGTGTAGGTTACACACCTATGTAACCTATAGTTATTAACCAATCAGATTAGCCACAGATCATGTGATGTAGTATAAGTATAGGATAGCCTATTCAAAAGAGTCGGTTATGCGCCTATGTAACGGCAAACGAGTAGGTTACACTGGCGCATAACCGACTCTTTTGAATAGGCTATCTTACTTATACTACATTGCGCATGCGCTAAACTACATGCGGTTAAAAGTGTAGGTTACGCGCCTATGTAACCTATAGTTATTAACCAATCAAATTAGCCACAGGTCATGTGATGTAGTACAAGTATAGGATAGCCTATACAAAAGAGTCGGTTATGCCCCTATGTAACCTCCGAGTTTGCGGTTACCCTGAGGCGAAGCCGAGGAATGTAACAGCAAACGAGTAGGTTACACTGGCGCATAACCGACTCTTTTGTATAGGCGATCTTACTTATACTACATTGCGCATGCGCTAAACTACATGCGGTTAAAAATATAGGTTACGCGCCTATGTAACCTATAGTTATTAACCAATCAGATAAGCCACAGATCACGTGATGTAGTATAAGTCAATTACTGAGTGTCGGTTATATAGCTTCATCTGAACAATGCTTGTCCGTCATTTCTTAGATTGCAAGAGCTCACATAAGTCACTCGGGACAGATAGATCGTAAGCTCATTTCTTCTGCTGCTCCAGCTAAGTTCTGCAGCTGTCAAACATTTTGACAGCATGTCCGTTTGGGTTTAGAGTTCAGATATACCTGCTCAACGCCACAAGTCAACAGCCTTATGGTGTTACGTGTGTACACAAAGACATGGATTTTTTTCAACCTAAATACTAATTGCTAATGATTTTATTGGTGTTTAGCCTTTGTTTCATACATTCTAATGTTTGATATATATTGATAGTCACTCTGAAATTATGTTCCAAGTATGAACAAACCCATTATGGGGATATCTCTAAATGGACACATTCAAGGGCATGGTTTGTTACTTGTGTGGGAATTCCCTCCTGTAGACTAGAAAATAATTTCAAGGTGTACCCCCACAAACACACCTGTGCTTTAACACTTGCAGAACTATTTTAGTGCGACTTCTTCTATTCACTGACAAAGTCCCAAGCATCTACAATGATTCGTATGCATTTATGCACCAATGTGAAAAAATGAGGTTTATGCTGACTGGCATGTTTATCAGCGCCTAAATGGTGGTTTTAGCAGAAGCCAACTACAAAAAGATTTCAAGCACGCTTTGAATAGCAAAATGGTCCTCATTCTTTATTTGTGTTGTACATCTTTTGTACATCTATATATAGATGTGTACAGGACCGCCTTGATATTAGCTCAAGCTAGTTGGCTTGCCAGAGTGCAGGGTTGACAACAAAAAAAAGAGTGCAAAATAAAATCATTTTCAAGATCCATGCATTATATCCCCTGGCATATAATTATATCCTGCACACAAAAGGGTCCATCACAAAAAACCCTAACAACTTCAATATATACAAGAACAGCAATGAACATTCAGAGAGTTGGAGCGCCACCCAAGGTCCAGCAACTTCTGATGAGAACTCGCATCAACATCTCATTCAGAGGATTTCTGTGGCATGCAACGTGGGAATGCTGTTCGGTGTTGGGGTCATTGCCTTTGGCCTTTTGTGGAATGTGTAGAAAATGGGATGTGTAGAAAATTAATTTTTGTGTGCTTTAATTTTTAATCACCTTCTCAATAATCAACTTCAAATTGCATTCACTCGACGTTTCGACTAGATGCTCTAGCCTGATGAAGTTGATTAATGAGAAGGTGATTATAATGTCAACTGAGAGTTCATTGAGAACAAAATTAATGTATTGTGTTTTATAATAAAATAAAATTGGTGTTGTATATATATATTAGCATCTACTTGTTGTGTTCCACATGGATACAATCTCTGTCTACCTTTACTTTTAAACAAAACAAAACAAATAACAAAACAAATAATAATAATAATAATAAATAAACAAATAAATTTAAAAAGTAAAAAAAAAAAAAGAGTCAACAAAAGAATGTAACCATCATTAGAGATTTACTAAGTGTGATGTTATTATTCTTGGAGGTGATGACAATAACAAATGCATAACTGGCACGAAGGTCGAGTCATTGACATCTTGACCATAATAAACACAAAATAAAAGCATGCATTCTAGCATGCATACTACATGCATGTACAAATAGTGAAATAGTCGATCATGAATGTCCCACTTGCTGAATTATTGTCCAAACAAACTGTAAAAAAAGAAAGAAAGAGATAACAAGCTATAACAATAAACTGTACCTGCTCATCAACTAGAGAGCAGTAAAATTAGGGTTGTCGTAATAATCGCCATCAAAACTGCTTGACGTACCTGGGCAACATCAGCCATGGTGGTGCAGGATTCTCTGGGAATCTCGGACGATACGAAGCTACCTGCATATAGTACAGACACTACATATTACACTAAATGACATGCCTAACTTATATGAAATCTTTACTTTTTGGGGGACTATTTCCAGGCTAGGCTCTTTATCAGTACTTTGGGCTAGTTCACTATGGGATAGACGAGACTTTCCAATTAAGATATTCTTGACTGGACAAGGAAGCTGCAACATTGTAGTGTGCTATTAGCTAGCCAATAGTAAGAGCTAAGCTGACTACAGTATATAGGGACCTACATATTCTCTCTGGCTGGTGGCGCTCCCTACTTACTTAGACTGGACATATCCTGATGCATGAATTAGCCACCACCAAAATAACATATATATAACATGCATATACCTTCCACATTCCATGGGCACAGTCACACCTTCACACACAACCTAGCAACATTGCATGAGTTGTATAACATAACCTACCCCTGACATTCCGAACTTTCATCTCTAATACCTTCTGAGGATAGCTACAGAGATCATCTGCACAAACACAGCAATCACAAACACACAAAATTCACTCCTGTCATGCTCTACTCAATGGCACAACATCCAGCTTCTCACCTTCTTTGACAGTGAGCGTAATCTTAGCTAAATTGTGAAGGATAAGATGGATTTCGGTCTTGTCCCAGACGTCCACCTGCCAATGGTAAATGCTGAAATTAAGAAAAACATGATTGACAATAAGGGACACACATTATAAACAGACTCAGCTGCACACCATCTGAGAAACAAATTTTAAAGGGAGAAAGCAGTATGGTGCGTGCTCTAGGATAATTTTATATGTAAGACACACACTTACTCAGCGGCAGTCACCATGGCAGCCTGAATGTCCAACCATCTCTGCTTGACATCATTAAACTGCAATTGTAATACATCGAGATTGCATTCAGAACTGTGAACTCAGTAGTCTATAAAACCTGTTCTGCTCCAACAATCTAGTGCATTAACATTGAAACCAGCAGCTAACAGAATTCTGGGTGAAAGACTAAGCCTTGTTTGTATGCGCTATCCTCAGCTTTTTCATATCTTTCACCACTTAGTGTTTGTTGTGTTACTTACAAACATATTCACAGCTATACATTTTCTAGAAATAAGTTATATACTGATATTAGAAGATGCAGGCAAATGTTCTTGGCCTGTCCTATCAAATTTTAGCTCCAAAAACCTTTCAAGCCTACCTTGTATCCTTCACTAATTTAGTAAATCGGCAGCTCCATGAAACCATTAAAACCGCGAGATAAGGTATGCAAAGAGTGCACCTGTTTAGGTTTCCCACGCAACACTGGTGTGTACAACAGGTCCATTCATCATAATCTTACTACCAGAAGACTGCAAATGCATTGCAGCGACTAATCTGTTTCTCAATTCAGCAAAACACTTGAAGATGGAACAAGACAAAAATTCTTTACTTAAAAACAAGCAATATATATATATATAGTGGATTGACTTGTCAAAAAAGAAATGACACTTTACCAATGTTAACCACAAATACATATATGTGACCCTTTTATTAAGACAAATTTTACAAAATATATGCTGCTCATTATTTTAATACGCAAAGATCCTTCAAATAGTTGTGGTCTATACTGGTGAACTCTTGCTCCATCCTTTATCCAACAAGTCAATCAACATTCATATTTTTTTCCTTCTTTCTTACATAATAGATCATTTGAATAAGCATAATGGCTAAAGCTAGCTATTGCTTGTTGATGTGTTTTCTGGAGTAATCAACAGAACCATTAATAGCCCAGCTATTAAGACAAAAAGGGGCCACATTCTCTAGCTAGATCACTTCACATCTGAGAAGTTTTGTTCATCACAGGTAGAAAAAATGGTAGGCCATCACATCTCTTTAAGCCATCACATCTCTTTAACACTAAGTTTGCCATGTCATCTATCAAACAGTGTCCCCCCCCCCCCCCCCCCGCACACTAGACCCATCTGCACCAACAAGCGCTTGTGATCGTTGGAGGGTAATTGGAGCTCCCCTTGCTCAGTATTATTCTTGCCTTCTGATGCAATAAGTGACTCTCCTCAACAATTAGCATTTACCATCATTACTAGCAAAGAGGTTTCTTTCCTTTAAAACTCACCATTTTCTTCATGCACTCGAAAGATTGCTTTTGTCCAACTTCATGTATTGATACCTCTGGAATGACAGGCATTTGCACCATCCCTCTAGCCAATCCCGACGTATTTCCATAGTCAATTAGCAATGTCAAACAAGACTGACCTATTTAAAGAACACAGAGAGTGCCCCAGTTCAAGAACAAAGTATATACATGTAATATTGTGGCTAATGAGTGGACATGCACAACTCTTCTAACAACCTATGTTAGCTCGAGTGATGATGGTCTCCAGCAACTCTGTGAATAGCGGGTCATCACAAACACGCATATAGCTAGGACTGTTGAGTCGGCTTTGACAATTAGAAATGATGGAGAGATACCTGTGCACACATAACAGGAGGAAATCCATTGAATTTGAGTGATTTTTATATTTTACTAAGCATTACTATGATCTTACTGTAAGCGCATGTAACTCATGTGATTGATGAACGTGTCCTCGCTGATTGTAGTTGACATAGATGCATTGGTGTAAGGCTCACAGTTCTGAGCGGTGCTGTCCTGCAAATCAGGACATATGGAAGACGAGGAGTTTTCATGAGGCAGACAGCAGACGTAGGAGGAAGAGAAAGTGGAAATGGGAGGCACATCAGTTGGAGGGGTGGAAGCATGTGGCTTTGACGATAAAGAGCTGCATACAACCTCCACTGGTGGTGTTGAGGTGACGATGGATGCTGAATGCAATGGCAAGACAGAACTGGACGCGAGGACTTCAGTGGAAGACGAGGAGTTTTCATGAGGCAGACAGCAGACGTAGGAGGAAGAGAAAGTGGAAATGGGAGGCACATCAGTTGGAGGGGTGGAAGCATGTGGCTTTGACGATAAAGAGCTGCATACAACCTCCACTGGTGGCGTTGAGGTGACGATGGATGCTGAATGCAATGGCAAGACAGAACTGGACGCGAGGACTTCAGTGGAAGACGAGGAGTTTTCATGAGGCAGACAGCAGACGTAGGAGGAAGAGAAAGTGGGAGGCACATCAGTTGGAGGGGTGGAAGCATGTGGCTTTGACGATAAAGAGCTGCATACAACCTCCACTGGTGGTGTTGAGGTGACGATGGATACTGAATGCAATGGCAAGACAGAACTGGACGCGAGGACTTCAGTGCCCAAACGGCCAGGCAGGTCACTAGAAGCAGAAGTCTCATTTGAGTGGGCATTAAGGATAAACTTGGAGAGCAACGAGGGTGAAAACATCAGACTCTGTCGATGATGCAGCAGGGTGCGTGACGATAAAGAGCTGCACACAACCTCCACTGGTGGTGTTGAGGTGACGATGGATGCTGAATGCAACGGCAAGACAGAACTGGACGCGAGGACTTCAGTGCCCAAATCGCCAGGCAGGTCACTAGAAGCAGAAGTCTCATTTGAATGGGCATTAAGGATAAACTTGGAGAGCAACGAGGGTGAAAACATCAGACTCTGTCGATGATGCAGCAGGGTGTCGTTCAACCCGGTATCATCGGGAGAAGCAAACAGACTGTTTTCCGCCTGGATCACTCTCTCTGGACGAGAAATCACCGTCTCAGGTGTTCTTATGTCGCTCACCTGTACTCCGGATAAGACTTCCATGTCACATGATCGGCGTAAGTTGCTACAGTTCCCAACATTTGACTGACAGTCCTGTCTTGACTCTTCCATGTTGTTTTCAGCCTGGATCACTCTCTCTGGAAGAGAAATCACCGTCTCAGGTGTTTTTATGTCGCTCACCTGTACTCCGGATAAGACTTCCATGTCACATGATCGGCGTAAGTTGCTACAGTTCCCAAAATTTGACTGACAGTCCTGTCTTGACTCTTCCATGCTGTTTTCCGCCTGGATCACTCTCTCTGGAAGAGAAATCACCATCTCAGGTGTTTTTATGTCGCTCACCCGTACTCCGGATAAGACTTCCATGTCACATGATCGGCGTAAGTTGCTACAGTTCCCAACATTTGACTGACAGTCCTGTCTTGACTCTTCCATGTAACTACCCAACATCTCCAAGTGGCTGGAGTGGTCCCGAGTCTGCTCATGAGCAACAAACTTTGGAATAGGAATACCACCATCACAATCTTCATCACATACTTTTCTATTGCCATCCCCACTACCAACATCTTTGCCGCCCAATCCTATGATACAATCTTCATCATCTGCAGAGCCCAACCTACCACTTCTGCCAACTGTTCTTGTATCACCATCACTGTGTGCACTATTCCAAACTGAAACATCATTATCACCACCAACAGTGGATGCAGCTCTAAAACCACCACCATAATTTGAACCATCCCCATTCCCACCAACAGTGGCAGTACCAGCAGCATGCTTGGCCTTTGTCTTGAAAAATGGAGTGGCATGATTAGGAGTGAATTTTGACACAAAGCCAGAGGAGACGTGCCGATTTAGAGGGGCGGACACCACAACTTTAGACATACCACCAGACAGAATGGGACTGTTCCTGGTGCCAATCGTGCGAGGAATATGCACCAGTTTAGTAAACTTTGGTTTCTTCTTGCAGAAAGTAGGCATTGGTTGAAGAATAGTGGCAATATAGCTTTCCAAGCTAGCATTGCTGTTGTGGTCAGGAAAGGGAAGTTTTGGAGCAGGAAAGTTCTTGATCTCCTGATGCTGGGAGGTGTCAGTGAGTGTAAGCTCCATGTCACTGTTATTATAACAAGTCATTTCGGCATTTCGATCTGATAGGTAGGTTGTAAGCTCCATGTCACTGTTATTATAACAAGTCATTTCGGCATTTCGATCTGATAGGTAGGTAGTATATCCAGTAGTGGAATATTTGGAACAAGAGAGAATAAGCAAAAAATGAGCAGTTGTCTTATACCCCCCCCCCCCAAAAAAAAACAAAAAACAACAACAAAAAAACAATAAAAATAATAAGTAAACTCAACAATAAACAACTGCGTGTGACTTACTTCCATTTGCAGCTGGAATCTCCCCAGCCTCTACTTCTTTTTGAGGAGAAGGAGAATCAGCATAGGGCTAGAGTAACAAACAGACAGGTCAGGAAATATGTGAAAAACATTATAAAACTTGTGCATCATAAAGCACACATTGTTCCTGGACTTAGTTGAATCTTGGTAATCATGTCACCTGTCTGACATTCCAATTGTACCATTCTATGTTGGTCTGTACCACTCTATGTTGGTCACACTTGCTTTGCTCCTCTCTAGACCTTCAGAAAAACCATTCCTAGTAGCTGCTACTACATGTGGCCTATCTCAAAACCAATAGGTAAAGTACCTATTTGTATGTATACTTGCATGGGGTCCAGAGTTTGTTGAATTAAAACTTCATGAACTCATTACAGCACTTCCTGTAGTACACAAGACAGATGTGAAATAGCTCCTTGAGCCATCTCAAAGCATAAAAATCTCAAAGCATAATATAACAGCTATATAGCCATCAGCCAATTTCCAGTACTAGTCAGGGTTTCATACAGGATTTTTGGTTGGGAGAAAAGTATCCAGCTTAGCATCGCCCACTTTTAGCACGCTATACTATGTAGCTGGAAAGTGTTGGCCACTGATTATCTGTGGGTATGGCCTACATTTGTCAGTCACTTTTTGGTGATATAATATGTTGTTGATTGGCTTGTGGGAACATGTTTGTGTGCAGCAGGATAGTTTACGGAGTGTTATGAATGTGTTGATTGCTTGTAATTGCTTTAGGTGGTGTGTTTGTGCCAGAAAGTTGTGGTTATGTGTTGTGAATGTGCTGTTGATTGGTATTGATAGATTGTATGCTGAGTTAAGTATAAAAGAGAAATCTGCTAGTAGTTGTCTGTTAGTAGTTTGTAAGAGCACTGCTCCTTGATTTTTTCCCCCCCTGGTGGGTTGATCTCCCTGAAGAAATCATTCACAAACATGGATCTCAGAGCCTACTTTCGAAAGAGGACAAGCAGTGATGCATCAGACTCGTTGACTGATCAGGAAGCTTCCCATTCCTCATCCAGTCTCTCCCAGACAACTGACAATCAGCAGGAGCCTCAGAAGAAGAACAAACTCAGTGCTAGTGAAAAGAGGAAGGTCTACATGGAAAAACTTTCATTTAAAAAAGAATGGGAGAAGAAATACCCCTGGGTCACCTGCACAAGGATCCTAGTGGAGGCATGCCTACATGCCAGAATTGGGGGAAGCCCCCTGTTGGGTCAAGGGGTGCTTGGACAACCAGAGGCATAGTTGACTGGAACCATGCTAGTGAAGTACTGAAGAAGCATGCAGACTCCCAATGGCACAGAGATGCTGCAGCTGTTGGTGGCCATGGCACAGCAAGTAGAGAGTGGGAAGTCTGTACTTGAGCTCCAGTGTTCAGCTGTTGCACAAGAGGCTGCTGAGCGAGCATAGACAGTGAAATCGGTGTGTGTTACTCAATCTGTTTAGAGCAGTCTACTTTCTGGTCAAGAATAGAATTCCTCATATGAGTGTTTATCCACATTTGATCCAGCTCCTAGTTGCCAATGGGGATAAACTACTTGAGCAACATATCAATGAAGACCCATCTAATGCCCAGTACACCTCCAAGTTCAGCACTACGTCAGATGTGGCCTGCTGGATTGAAAGGGTTATGGTGACAGTGAAACCAAACACATCAGAAGGGGTCTATTTGTGTCCACACACACACCCAGATATCACCAAGGAAAGTACATTGTCAGTGTTCACAATGAACAATGCCCAATGGAAATCAGATGAGGGTGCTTGGCTACGTGTAGCGTGTGCTCGCATCATGAAACTGGCACGGATGATTCTAACCCTCACCCACCACCACTTCTGCCTCAATCCACTGACAAACAGCAGCTGGAAAAAGAAGTGGGTGAAGATCGAAATGCCGAAATGACACATGGCCATTGACACATGGCTTGACAGAAAGCTGATAGAAAGCCTGAAATCCAGCCCGTTCTTCTCAATTCTAGCAGATGAGAGTCAAGACATTTCCACACAGGAGGAGCTATTGATTTGTTTCCGGTGGCTTGTGGATGGTCACCCAGAGGAACACTTTTTGACGATTCTTCATCTCAAATCCACTGATGCTGAAGAAATTACACATGCTCTAACTTCCTTCATCAGTGAGAAGAATCTTGATTACTGTAAACTTGTTGGACAAGGGTATGACGGTGCTGCAACATTCTCTGGTTGCAGAAGTGGAGTACAAAGAAGGATGAGGGTGCATGCAGCCCATGCTCTCTACATCCACTGCTCCTGCCACAGGTTGCAGCTTGCTTCCATGCAAGCAGCCGAGTCTGTTGCTACCGTGAAAAAGATGTTTGGCACAATGGCCAGCTTGTGGAAATTGTTTTATTCTTCCCCCAAAAAAGCAGAAGCTCTGAAAAATGTGCTAAATTTTACAGAGCCGAAAGTAGTCAAACCAAGCCAAACAAGATGGCTATCTCATGAGAGATGTGTGCGAGCCATTCGCAAGGAGCTTCCTGCTCTGATAACTACTTTGCACACGTTCTATGAAGATGTTGGTGACACAGAAGCATATGGCATAGCGTTGGTGTTGGGCTCTTATAGTGGAGTGGCCACTATCATTCTGCAATCATCCGTGCTTGATCTTCTTGCTAAGCTCAATTGCTTTATGCAAAGCAAGGCAACTGATTTCAGCAAGTTGCCAATCATCCTTGAGAGCGTCGTTTCAGAGCTGAAATGCCTCAAGAATGAGGATGCAGAATGGTGTTCTCTGGTGGAAACAACTGTTGACATGCTTGCTAGTGAACATGACATCACATGCAGGAGAAGTTCAACTTGAACTGGCAGTGCAGCTGCCACATCAATGAGTGAGTACCGCAATTCAACAGCTATTCCATATATTGACAAACTTGTTTCCAATATAAATGGCCGTTTCACTGATGGTGCTGTGGAGCTACTTGTCTCCTCATCGATCTTTGACCCTGCTTCGATGCCAACAGAAGATACTGCTCTTCTTGAGTATGGCAATCCACAACTGCAAACTCTAGTCAACTTCTATGGGAAAGAAGCAACTGTAGAGTTTGATGGTGAAACCTTCACTTCTCCACCTCTCGTGGATGGAGAAGAAATCTTTGCTAAGTGGAGAGTTTTTAAGAGAGTCTTGGCACAAGAGAAGAAAAAAATGATGGAGAAAAAGAAACCAAGTAAGCCACCCACTCTACTGGATATGAAGACAGAGATGGAGCTTTCAGGAGCATACAAAGAGATCTTCCCAGAGATTTTCAAGTTACTGGATATTTTGCTAACTCTTCCAATTGCAACAGCTACTGTCGAACGTTCTTTTAGTCGGATGAAGATTGTGAAGACACGTCTTCGAAATAGACTAAGTGACAAAAAATGATGGAGAAAAAGAAACCAAGTAAGCCACCCACTCTACTGGATATGAAGACAGAGATGGAGCTTTCAGGAGCATACAAAGAGATCTTCCCAGAGATTTTCAAGTTACTGGATATTTTGCTAACTCTTCCAATTGCAACAGCTACTGTCGAACGTTCTTTTAGTCGGATGAAGATTGTGAAGACACGTCTTCGAAATAGACTAAGTGACATCAACCTTGCTAGGCTCATGCGAATCGCAGCCTGAACTGACTTCAGTAGATTTTAGTGTAATTTTGGATTAAGGAGAAAAATCGTCGTATTGCTTTGTGACTGATGGTCCTACTACAAGCATGGTGGGCTCAGTTTTAGTCAGTTCCCTCAGAGAGCTAGTCGGATTACTCTTGTCCTTCAACATGCTTGTTTCCCTACACTCAGTGGTATTGGCGAGTGATGTTCCTACTACAAGCATGGTGGGCTCAGTTTTAGTCAGTTCCATTGCAGAGACAATGACATGGTCAGTGAGTAGTACCTGATCACCTTTGTCCTCTGCACAACGAGACGTTTTGTCAACCTCAACTTTCTTTGAACCACATACCTTCATATCTGCCTCCTTACTTTCTAGCATGGTCTGCTCCAGTACAACCTCAGGCCCTTCTCCGTCCATCATTACCTAAGGGTATCTTTCTATAGCAGGCTGGGAGCCTGTGTTAATGGTGGATACTTCCCTGGGGGGGGGGGGGGGGGGGGGGGGGGGGTTCAACTCTTTTTTTCTTCCTTCCTTCTTTTTTTCTTCCCCTTGTGCCCCAGCTTACCTAAGTCCATTATGTTTAGCGCCTAAATCAACACAAACACTTCAAGTTGTAGAGTAGGGCTCCTTCCTCTAGCCACTGATAACAAGGGCTAGCACTTTCCAATCAGCCACAAGTTTAACCAACCAGGCACTCAGGTTTTGAGACACCCCCACTTTGGATACCAAAAGAGAACACATGACGGACAGATGTATTATTTGAGCTATATATCAAATCCATACAGTGAAGCATGCAGAATCTATGGAGCTCCAAATCCTAATCACAAATCACACTTTTCAGACATGCTCGGAATGGTTCCTCCCAAGCAACAAACAGAGCAAGGTAGCTAGTGCTAGATTACTAAAGCACGATTACTACACCAAAAAAAGTCTACTAGCAGGGTTTCATACGGGGGGGAGGGCCCTGGGATGTCCCCCCCCCCCCCCCCCCCCCCCCCCCAGCATTTTCAAAAATTATGATGTCATAGTGCAACATTGACATTAATTTAGAAAACAGAATCCGACCCCTCCATTGCAACTATTTGCAACGGAAACTTGACCATATCCACTGCCCCTATTCACACAACCAACATGTCTCTGCCAACCTCCAGCCCTACCAAGCCCAAGAACTTTCCTGCTCCAAAACAGGAGATGATTGAGTCCAACCCCTCCGTTGCAACTATTTGCAATGGAAACTTGACCATATCCACTGCCTCTATTCACACAACCAACATGTCTCCGCCAACCTCCAGCCCTAGAACTTTCCTGTTCCAAAACAGGAGATAATAGAGTAATCCGACTAGCTCTCTGAGGGAACTGACTAAAACTGAGCCCACCATGCTTGTAGTTGGAACATCACTCGCCAATACCACTGAGTGTAGGGAAACAAGCATGTTGAAGGATAGGAGTAATCCGACTAGCTCTCTGAGGGAACCGACTTTTAAATGGTAAACCACGGTTTTCAGACTTGTTCCCCCTTAACTAATAAGCTCAAGTTGTTTTAGTTTTTCTTCGCATGTTGTTACACTGTATGATTCGGAGTAGCAATCCCAAAGCCTAATCGATGAAAGTGGGGAGTTTTTATTTTCCCCTCCCACAAGATGAAACGTGATTGCAGGCCTCTTAGAATTGTTGGAGTAGCCTTCAACATCATTGCATCTGACGATAGATTGGAGCAGCTGTAGACATCAAAACAGCTACCGAAAGGTTGCTCGGAGTTGCTCTTGACACCATCCAGGCATCGCTAGTTGCAATGCAGTACTTAGCTCTCTACAGCTCATAGGCCGCTCGACTTGTTTCTGGATTAGCGCGCTTGGATGTCATGCTGCTCAAATGCTGAGGCTCTGGACAGGATACAGCAATGAGTTATGGCCTATACTATATATGTATGTATATAGCTAGCGCTCGATTACAACATTAAAAAAGTGAAAGAGTATTTGTCTAGAATAGTGACTTAATAAAATTGCAATTGGTATGACAAATGTCCTACAATCTTTTCTCTGTTATTCAGTTCACTATCAGATTGCAAACAGATGATGATAATAATAATAATAAAAAACACCTCATCTTGGGATTGTTGTTCACCCGTTCGCTTGGTACTTAAAGTTGCCAGTTTGCACCTGGATGGAGCCAATACTTTTATTTTTTACAACTACCAAACATTGCAATAGTCGCGAGATGGCTTTGACAAAAGCAATAGCAAATTCAAAGATGATCAACAGTAATAAAATTATAATAATTATGCACAATTTATCAAAAAAATTAATATATAAGTGAAGATATACAATAATGTATGGTGAAAATGACAACTAAATTAAAGTAAAATGCGTCGATGTTTAAAAATGTCGAGAATTGCATTAAAGTCCACATCGGTCAATGGAGGACCCTCTAAACTAAATTTTCTAGGTTCGAGTCAGATAGACGACTGCGTAGGCGAGTTTTAATCAACTTCATTTGACTAAAGGAACGCTCTACCGTTGCTGTGCCAACAGGAAGTGCCATTGTAATGTTCAATAGCTTCCACGTCTCAGGGAAAATTCCTCCGTACGTATGTGACTTGTTCATCTCGTCCAGGATTTCTTGCATGCTAGGAGACTGACTCTTCCTTATGTTCCATTATTGCCTTTTTCTCCACTAGCAAAGCCTGTTTAAATATCTTCCACTCTGAAAGAAGCTCATCGCCATCAAGCAATGGAGGTGAGGTGTAAGTCGTCCCTGCATACTCAACCTCTGCTTCTTTTCCATAGAACTCGGCAAGAATCTTGATTTGCTCGCTGCCGCATGATGGTAAGGATGCTTCAGCGGGTAGTAGGGAGGGACTGAATATGGACATGGCAGTAAATCCATGAGGATTTATCAGTAAATCGACTCTTAATATTTAGAAGAAGGGAATCGACGTATGGAATTGCAACTCGAGTTCGATACTCGGCTGTGATAGAAGACGCAGATCCATGTGTGCCACCGAGTGTAATATCGTGTTTTTCCTTCAAAAGAGATATTTCAGACTCGACTGAACCCAACCACTCACTTCTTTCGTCCTTTAGATGCTCGAGTTGATCCGTCGTGATTTTCAGAAGTACCGGTAACCTGCTCAAATCGAGTAGCTTTCTTTGCATCGAAACATTCATCCTTGCCAGGATATCCAGAACTTCTGACAGGACCACGATACTAGCAACTCCAGTGTAAGTAGCAAGGAGAGCACCAATACCGTATGCTTCAGCATCACCTGATGTCTCATACAGCTGTTGTAGGGTGACGATAAGGGCAGGAAGCTCTCGGTAAATAGCCCGTACACAGCATTAGTGTGAGAGCCATCTGGCTTCACAATCTTAAGCTCAGGTAGCTTGAGGACAGACTGGACTGCTTTGAGAGATTCTGCTTTCTTGGGTGAGTAGAAGAAGAGCTTCCATATATTTCCCAATAGTTCCAAACATCTTCGTGATCTCTGGAACACTGTTAGCAGCTTGCTAGTTGCCTGTGGCAGGCACAGTGGATGTAAAAGGAATTGCGGCTAGAGTTCGCATCCTTTTTTTAACTCCTTTGCGTTCTCCGGCAAAGGTGGCTGCTCCATCATAACCTTGGCCTATTAGTTTACGATAGTCCAGGTTCTTCGACTCAAGGAAGGAGCTGATTGCATCTGAAATGGTAGCAGCACCTTGGGCACATATGTGGAGCACTGTAAGGAAGTGCTCCTCTGGTTTTCCATTTACAATCCACCGACAACAGATGGACAGCTCTTCTGTAGTACTAATATCTACACACTCATCAGCTAACACAGAGAAGTATGGGCTTGATTTTAAGCTCTCAATTAGCTTCCTATCTAGCCAGCTATTGATGGCCTCTAAAAGCATCACTGCAGAAAATTTGGATGTGTACTGAGCATTTTGTGGCCCCTCTTTGACATGTTGCTGGAGAAGTTCATCTCCATTTGACTGGACCAGGGGATCGAATGTGGTTGTAAGGGCAGGCGATTTTTGGCAAGAAAATATATCGATCTCAACAGCTTAAGCACTATGTTTCTGTTTCTGTTCTTTGCTCTCCTTTCTTCAGCCTCCTTAGCAGCTGCTGAACATTGCAGTTGTAGGACACTCTGCTCCGTTCCTTGTTCTGCCATTCGAGCATGGATAACAGCATCTCTGTGCAATTTTGACTGGCTGTGTTCCTTGAGTTGTTCAGTAGCGTGATTCCAATCCTGAATTCCCTGAGTGGTCCATGCACCCCTGGCTGTACCCCTGGCTGTACAAGATGCATTTCCTCACTTCTGGCAGAGCTTGCAGAACGTGCCCTGCTTAGGATCATGCAGTACACCCAAGGATATTTCTGCTCCCACTCCTTCTTGTAGCTGAGCCTGCCTTTGTAGAGTTTCCTCTTCTGCGCTTTGGAACACACTGATCTACCTACTGATGCTTCGGAATTGGTGTAAGTCAAGGCATCACTAGTCGACATAGTTGGGACTACATCTTCGTCGTCCTCAGAATCTCTACTAGACCCAGCACGCACTCGCTTTCTGGTAAAAAAAGTTCCTGAGGTCCATTTGTGTAGGTTTGTATTTCTATGGGCCGTATTTAGTTGCAGAATGCTACTAGCTGAAGCAGTTGCTCTTTATAATTATATACAAAATTGTGAATAAATCTAGAATATTCTGTGTCACAGTTCAATCATGTGTTAATCTAGAATGTTCTGCTATTATTTATTATTATGTGGTTCTACATGTATTAGGAAAGTTAACCACAGAATAATAGCACATGGACAGAACATTCTAGATTATGACACAAGCCACAAAACTATTCTGTGGCAAGATGCAATTGTGTCATAATCTAGAATGTTCTGTCCATGTGCTAGTACTTTAACTATAGGAAAGTACCCTAAAAATGTCTAGGAATCAGCATCGATTTTGCAAAAAAAATTCTAGGGGTGGCATGCCCCCACACCCCCCTACTTGGGGCTTGCTTACGCACGCCCATCATGTAAACGCCAAACATTTTGAGTTTCCCCCCAAACTGTAAATCCTGTATGAACCCCTGGTGGGGGTAGCTCAGATTGTAGAATTTAATTTACCTTAACCATATTAAAATTTATGTCCGCAGCTAATTGCTTAGTGATTAAAAAATAAAAAAAAGGAACGCCATATGATGCTTGCGAAAGCAAACGGGTAAGCATACACACTAAAACCAATACATGGAGAACAACAACAAAACATGGATCCCAGGTTTGTCACTAGGGTCAGCAAATTTGGATTGTCCACTTTGATAAAACTTCTTCTAAACTAACCACAAAATCATCACTTGTCTCAAGCGTAAAACTTGTCCCACACTTCGGAATGATAGAGAGGCGATTGATGCTCAACCCATCCACGGAAAGACATTGTCTTTTAACTGTGTTATCAACTGGAGTGGAGACTTGGATAAGAGAAGGCTGGGTAGAGGCCTGCCAATGGAGAAAGAAATATCTCAGACTATTCCAGAATCAATAGGAAATAATTATCATCATACCTGTGTATTGTTCTCTGTACCTTCTTCTATGGTCAGACATAAAGAGAGGAATGTCAAATTTCATTCTTAGAGTGATTGTCTAGTTCTCACCGGCACTACTTTGAGATGAATCACCCTTAGTGAACAACCTGTAAAGGGGAAATGGGTTGCTTGATGCAAAAAGGTCATCTACATGTTTAAACCTCACTTTATCTCGATATTTTGGGCAAAACTAACTCGACGACTTCCCGGAAACCTGCAGAGAAAGAATAAAATTTTTAAAAGTTCCCCTACAGATATCATCTATGCTAAAATTCATTCTTCAAGAGACATCTCTCATCAAAGCAGGAAAAGGAAAGTTGCATGCTTTTACCATCTCACCGCAAAGAGAAAAATTCACTCAATTAATTATTAGGTCTTTAACCTGGTATACTAATGCTGTTGTTCCACAATTTTTTGTTTTTTGTTTTTACAAATATTAGTATGTTCACAAACAAAACACAACAGGACAGGATAGGCTTCAGCTAGAACCATGTGGTAAAAGTTGTTTCAGGAACCACCCACTCCAAGATGAGCATGTTCTTATAACCACACCCATGTCTTGACCATATCACAACCAACTGGAGAGGTTAGTATTTTACTTGGCACTAAGTATGCACTGCTTTAAAGTATTACAATGAAGTAATTGGTTACCTCTCCTCATCAAGAGCATTACCCTGTAGCTCATCAAGTGGCCGAGCCTGCTTCAAAATCTGGACATATTTGGATTAAAGTTTGAATAAAGCCTACATTTAAATTCAATGATTCAGAGGGGCACAAGTGTACCAAAGCCCAAAGGGGAGAGCTATATTGGCCCCACAAACCATGACTAATCAGTTACCTTGCCGTATATGCACATAAACCCCTCCCTATATAGAGAGCATGTTTGATATCAGTCAGAGTCAAGAAACATGATCATGGTACATCAAGGTCTCTAGTGACTCATCAGAATGAGATGGGAGTTACTTGCAACTTAGTAGTGCGGACACAAAAACAACATGCCTCCTATAATTATATATTCTATAAGATATATTTCACACTTCATATGATTTATACTCGAACAGTTTGCGGGTGTACATTTCTCAACTGAAGCCTATATAGGAGGAGCCTGGGCACTAACCCATGTCACTGGCGTAAGAAGTGGGGGGGCTGGAGCCCCCCCACTCAAAATGAGACAAGACATGTAAAAGCACTACTGCAGCTACTAAAAATTAAATCTCACAGCAGAGGCTTTTGTTGTGTACATTATACATCATTGGCAATAATATTAAAGTGTAAACCAACATTACACATCTTGTGGTGTACATTATACATCATTGGCAATAAGAAGGTTAAAGTGTAAACCAATATTACACATCTTGTGGTGTACATTATTGCTAAAGTGTAAGCTGCTTCATCATCCTGGAAGACTTTGCTGAGTGTAAACCAATATTACACATCTTGTGGTGTACATTATTGCTAAAGTGTAAGCTGCTTCATCATCCTGGAAGACTTTGCTGCACTTCTCTTTTGTTCGGTTGTAGCTATCATTCCTTGAACTTCATCCTCTTTTTCTTCAAACTGCTTCAATTCTCATCCACAATGTCACAGAGAAGTATTCGATCTTTTTTCTCTCCAGGTTATTTCTGCATGCTAATAAATGCTCTCCAGACTCCAATTAATGTGATTCCATGTAAAAATCTGAATATTCCACCTTATATAGCTGCAAGTGGTGATGTTAGTCCATCTTTGGAAGGAACAATGACAGAGACCTCCAGGTTTTCGATCACAAATCCAGTTGCCAATGCACCAGTTCAAGATGAAGGCACAGACAGTTCAAATGATGACTCATTTGCTGACACTGAAGACAGTGCATGTGCCATGGAGAAGTTACCACATCCTAGTAGAGTTAACTCAGTGCCAGCCATTGTTGCAGTCCCTCTGAGTAATTCTTGCATGTGTTTGTGCTGCCAAAAAATTTGAGATTCCTAACCGGCCTATGGACTTGGAGAAGTCAAAATGTCAGTCAGGCCAACAAAGCTACTATTGCAGGTCAATTCAAACTAGCTGGTACATGAAGTATCCCTGGATCAGTGTGTGTATGTCATCCTTCAAGATATTTTGCCATGTTTGCTGCAATGCAAGGAGTCAGAACTTGATCGCCTCTTCAAAGGAGCATTATAACCTTACATTTGTGGATGGGGGATTTTCCAACTGGAAAAAAGCACTACAGAAATTTACCACTCATGAAAAAAGTGAAATGCACCAAGAAGCAATCATGAAGCTAGCTGCCAGTGCAACAGATGTTAGTGTTCAGCTAAGCAAGAGCCACGATACTGAAACCCAGAACAATCGTGCCATGTTCCTTAACCGATTAACGGCGATAGACGCCAATTGGCGTCACGCCCGTGCGTGCTTTGAACGGCGGTAGACGCCAATTGGCGTCATACCAAGCAGCCTTTTTATTCGCGCGATCGGCTAGCTGTCTTACTCTTTACGAAGGATCCATTGCTGCGATACTGCTCTATAACACTGTAAGTTCATGATAGTGCCTTTATTATATAGGACTTACTATAACATTTTTTTAGAAAACTTGAAAACAATTATGACTTATACATATTAAAAATAGGATAACTATAATGGCAAAAAGAGAATGTTTGTCTTTGGAGGAGGTCCTCAAGGCATTGGATAGAGATGGGGACTTGGATGAGCCATTTGCAGATGGAAGTGATGAGGAATTTGAAGGCCTGCAGGAAGGTAAGGAAATTTTAGTGAACAAATGTTGAATAATATAATAAAAAATATATATAAAATAATTATATATATATATAATATATATATTTAGACATGGAAGAGGAAGATGCTCATTCCTTCGCGATACCTGCCGCATTACACAAGACACCTTTACCCTACCCATCGACCCAAATGAATGCCGCTTTTACCACACCCATTTCAGTAAAAGACTCCGTGGTTGCTTCCACATCAGACTCTGTAAACACTACTGCTACCTGCCACCTTTTACCACCATCGCTATCGACAACATGCACTTCCATATCTACTTCAGTATCGACCACACCCCAGCCTCAAACCACATCAGTATCAACCACACCCCAGCCTCAAACCACATCGGTATTGACCACAATGACTTCCACACTCCTGCCTCTACCTACATCAGAATCAACCACACCCATGCCTCAACCAACATCAGTATCAACCACACCTACTTACACACCCCAGCCCCAACTCAACATTATACCAACTCAACAACAAATCCAACCATCACCCTCTTTCATTCCTTCCACTGCCACCTGCTCAGCCTTGCCATCCACTGTCTCTTCCACACAGACATTGCCTCCAGTTTGGTCACCAAACCTAGTGACCCCTACAATTCATCCCTTCACATATTCACAAACACAGGTCTTCATTCTGCACAAAGGATGGTCAGGAAGCGGAAGTGAACTTACGATCAAGAAGTTAGGATTCAGCTGGCCAAGGAGATAATAGGAATTATTGTAGCTGACGCAGAGCTGGGTGCAGCTCCATTATCAAGAGTCTTCCTGCCTTTCCTCCACTTCCCAATAAAGACCCCTGCAACATCTGGGAAGCGCAGTCGAGGACGTTGCACTTATACTACCAGCAACAGAAGCGATCTGACAGCCAGTGATACTGCCAGGAATGTGGCATATGGCTATGCCACGCTGGAATCGCGAGCACCCACGATCTATTGTGGCACAAAAACAAATTATAGTCCTGTTATTGGAATATAACCTTCTCTCTCCTATGTACCAATGTACTACATTGTATTCATATAAAATGATATGTAATACCTGTGAGAAAGTGGCAAATTCAAGTTGTTTCATGGTTCAGGGGGTTAGGGTTTCTTGTTTCAGCTCCACTGCTCTCTCCTTTTCATGCCCACCCATGGGGGTGATGGTAGGTTAGCAGGACATTGTATTGGGACTTGACAGGCAAAGAACCTATGGATGCACGTACAATATTCAGTATCATACCTAGAGTTCAACTTAGCTAAGCTAGCAGCTACGCGTTCCAAATATTAAAATTATTTATAGCTTACCTTTCTTTGTCCATTGCTAGCGCGTGGGGTCATCTTCTGTCCAGGAGCTTCCAACGCTCAGGCAAGTGTAACTGGACACGCCATCGAAAGTTTCTGAAGAATCAAAGAACTCCGATCTTTAGCTGAACGCTCGATTATACTCTTTGGTCCTCGAAATTTGTTATCCACAGCGGGCACAAAAGCTGGCAAGACTAACTTCTTTTGTAATCAGGTAGCCAAGGACACGCTTTCTCTTCAGGCAATATACCGCTAAGGCTGAAAAGCCCTCAAGACAAAGATCTAGCACGTTTTGTTTGGTACTCGCCACACCCTAAGGTCACATGAAAAAGGTTCCGCGTCACGCGGTACAATTGAATTAATTAATACCGCGTATAATCGGTTAAGCTCTTGGAGAGCATACGTTATTTGGCAAGACAGGGCCTACCATTCCGTGGTCATCATGAAGATAGTATTTCATTTGAGGGGAATCTTAATCAGCTGCTGCTACTTCAAGCGAAAGATAGCTTACCACTTGCTTCATGGCTGAAGAGGAGGGACTACATCTCTCCAGCAGTTGTTAATGAAGTTATCACTATTTGTGGCAACACAATCCTGAGGCAGCTTCTTTGTGAGATCCATGCAGCAGATTGGTTCTCAGTAATTGCTGATGAAGCAACAGACGTTTCACACAATGAGCAGATGTGTATTGCTATTCGTTGGGTGGACTCAAGCTACACCATTCATGAAGATGCAATTGGCTTGGTTGAACTCCCTGATCTGAAGGCCATGACCCTGTTCCATTTCATCAAAGACGTGCTGGTAAGATGCTCTTTGCCAATTACCCACTGTGTTGGTCAAGCATATGATGGAGCAGCAAACATGAGTGGTGTACGAAATGGTGTCCAGGCTCTTATGAAAAAAGAGTCAGATCTTTGTCTATATGTACACTGCTTTGCACACAGCTTGAACCTATGCGTTCAGGAGGTGACCAGAAAATGTGAATTACTTCGCAACTGCATGGATTTTATATTCCAACTTGTTCAGCTAATAAGATTTTCACCAAAAAGGCTTCATCTTTTTGATAGCATACGAAAGGGTATTACTCTATCTGAAAATGAATCTGGTTTGTCACCATCACTGAGACCACTCTGTCCTACACGATGGACAGTTCGTCACTCAGCCATTGACAGCATCCTGAAAAATTACAGGGTTCTCATGTCATCACTTCATATCATCCAGCAAGGCCATGATGAATATGCAGCAAAAGGAAAAGGTTTACTGACACAAATGGAGTCTTTTAATACATTGTTTATCTTGAAGCTAGCTCATTTAGTCTTTGCAGCTGCTGAGCAATTTTCCATTAACCTTCAGGCAAAGGACACCACAGTTGCTGAAGGAATCAAAGGTGCTAATCTTTTCATTACACATCCTTGCGCACTGATGCAGCTTTTACTACTTTTTACCAAGGTGTTTTGAGGTCATCAGATGGTTTGACAGATGGACCAGTCCTCCCTCGCTACAGAAGAATACCAAGAAGAATTGATGACGGGGCTTTACCTCATCATCATTTATCTCCTGAAGACAGGTATCGCCATGCCTACATTGAAGTTCTTGAACAGGCATGTGGGGAAATTGAGAAACGGTTTGATCAATCTGATCTAGCCATTGTCTGTGATGTGGAGTCTTTACTGATGAAGGTTGCTAATCATCAAATTGTGCCTGAAATTTCAGAAGTTATTGCCAGATATTGCCATGGAAAGATAGATATACCTCGTCTAAAAATCCAGTTGCAGATGTTGCCAGATGCCATCAATACAGCCTTTGCTGGTTCGGTAATCAATGTGAAAAAAGTGACAAATGTCAGAACTATTGCTGATGCATTGAACCAGAATAACATTATAAAGAATATGCTCAGCGAGGTTGACAAACTTCTCAGAATATATTTAACATTTCCTGTGACGAGTGCTATTGCTGAGAGATCATTTTCTTCCCTCCGCCTCATCAAAACATACTTAAGGAGCACAATGTCATCCCAACGCCTCAACAACTTGTTCCTACTATATATACATTCACAAGCACCTAACTGACTCCCTTGATCTCATTTCTGTTGCAAAAGAATTTGTATTGGCAAATACCCGACGCCAAAATTATTTTGGAAAGTTTTAGTTTTATAACTGGCTAACTGCTATTTTGTTCAATTTCAATTTGTAATTCTCTCAGAATGCACAATCATTTTCCTGGCGAGCAATGCATCTGGATCTTTAATAGCGAGGTAATCTAGAAATGCCAATGCACACTGAGTAAACCCAATGCATATGAGCTACTGCAGCTGAGCACCTTGCCAATTAAACCCACATCTGGTCAAGGCTTTTTGATTTGTCAGGCAGTGGATGTATAACTTACTAGTCTACATAGTTCAAACCTCAGGCACAGTTTTACTTTATCTAACACTGGAAGTGCAGCATATTCATTGCACGTATATTATATGCATTACCTTTGCAAATTAATTTTGTGTGCACTCAACTGTAAAATGAAGTCTGCATGGAGCCCCATCTGAAACCCAAGATTACTACTGCAAAGGTCAAAGGTCAGCCCCCCCACCCAAAAACATCCTCTTACGCCACTGCATGTGGTGGTGCATACTACCTACAGGTAGTGTTGGTCCTTCTTTGCAAGGAACCATGTGAGATAGGTACCAGGAGCCAAGGTGGGTGTGAGCAGACAAACAACCACAGCAATAAAAGGTTTACATTTGGATACACAACTTGATAAAATTACTTACGGATGAGCGTCTCTTCCTAGTCCTTTGAATGACACCATGTTTATCATCATATTGCTTCAAAATCTAGGCAACAACCATCTCACACTGACTACATGTGCAGTATTAGCTAGAAGCACTCACTGATGATCGGCGTTCAGACCTGCGCCTAACCCTCGTGCTGGAGTTGAAGTGAGTTGGTAGTGTACAGCACACAAAATAAAAAATACAATGATATACAGGGGCTAGCAATATACGAATGTGTATCTCACTCGGCCTGAAGTCCAGAATTTCCTAATCTGCTTTCATTCATCCTTTCTCGATTTGAATTGGTCGTCTTGACTTCCTTGTGAAGAATTGCGCGCGGAAATAGCTTCTCGCACATGCGCAGCCAGACACGCAAACGCGCACGGGCGAACAACACGATTTTCGCACAAATAAAAACACACACGCTATTTATTAGGCACGTTGGTTTTGAAATTTAATTTCACGTTTATCCTTGCGGCAACAAAACCTAACGTGCTCGCACGTGCACGTTTGAGAGTCGTAAATAAGCTGTTCAAGTAGCTTACCTGCTGAAAATACTTCTCAGGTATCTGTGCTCACACAAGTTGTAGATCTTGGATAACCAATGAATCAGTTAGCTGCTTATGGACAAGGGAATTGTCCCGCATTTCAGAAACATCTTTCACAAGCTGACTACATATGTGGAGACCTAGTGCCTAGTGCCCATCTTTTCAGGGTAGATGGTTTCAGGGTGATTCCTATGATACCTCCAGGGCTGTGTCCGTACCTCATGAATGTAGATTCAATAAACATGTCAGACCATATCCCATTCCAAATGCCAGGTCGATGCCTCATTACATGGTTTCCACGAAGGAACTCCTCGAGTATTGGAGCTGGCAGTTTCTCCATTGAGCGTAGGTAATACAAGCAGTACCTGAAATAAGTAAAACTGGATGATATTTTATTGAGGTATATATGTAGTCTCGTGAACCAGACATATTTGTGCACACGAAGCATACCTTCCACTCGCATAAATATACATCTGGTTCATGAGACTAGTATATGGCAGTAAGCACAACTTTAAATATTGGAATAGATTATTGACAAGCTAGTATTATGTGCTACCTTGCGTAGTTGAAGTGACCAGCAGAAAAGAAGTAAGGCATCATCTGCTGGATGACCCACAGGTGCAGTGGCCAGTCGGCCTCCCTTTCAGATCTGACGAACATCATCATGAGTAACACAGGCTTGATGAGGTTATCCACCCATAGTTTTGCTATTCGACTTTGGTTTGCCCTGTCAGCAAGAGTTTCCATCAAGTCAGAGTGGCATTCAGTGCTATCCATATCCCCTCGTAGTAGTTCTTCAGTGACCAGACGTAGTGCCCGAATGTTTTGTGGAAAGTTCTTTCCAGATAACAGCTTGGCTACACCACCAAATACTGCCTGTAGAATACTTTCCAGTCCAGTGTCTGCCATCAAGGTACCTACTGCTCCAGAAAAATTCATCAGAGTATGCATGCCCTCCAGTCTTGGTATGAAGTTATGAAAACGATCTGGACACACCCATGTGATGTTTACAACTACACGATACAGTTGCTGGTCATTTGTGAAGATGGTGTAGATCTGTCCGGTCATATTGGTAAGACGTGATTCCACCATTGCAGTGAACATGGTGTCTGGTTCTGCAGGAGCCATGTCAATCAGTGGTAGGTATACAGCTTTAGTAGCAGGACATATTGTATGCCCTTGTTCGCGTGCATTCCTAGTATTGTAACCATTGAATTCTGGTACTCCCTGTTGTGTCAATATGGATTTGAGGAACATGAAGTCAATATCATTGGCTCTAGAAACGCAACATGCTGCCTTGCTAGCACCTTTAGAGGAAGAGGAGATCTACATCGGGTGGCATTTATGGCTTCTGTGGTCCTCTGTACCTTTGATTTGGTACATCAGGCAAGACATCTTCTAGCTTTTTTATCCTTTTGATTTGGTTGGCATCATGCTGATCTTGCCCTCTGTGTCAGATTGTGTTGCACTTGAGAGTAAGAAGAATTGCCAAAGCATGAGTGGACTGGAGGCCATTCTGTGATGATATATTTGCATCAAAATTATCAGCGACAGTCTGCACTAATCCAACACCACTGTGAGATATGCCCATATCTTCTTGGCTCCTAGCAGCTGCATGGGCAGCAGATGCCTTGGATCGATTTATTTCATCATAAGAACAAGTGACACCAAAGTCATACAATTGTTCAATTACTGACTTCTGTCTCACCAAAAGACCAAGAGCTATCTGTAGTGATGTTGGCCTGTTTGTAACCATACTAGTAACAATGTTTCCTACCATACCTGATGGCAGTGAATAGTTGAGGTGTGGTAATATCAAAAAGAGCAAATGCAAAAGTGCTGGACTAACATCTCCAACAACATCTTCAGAGTTGATCCTTGTTCTGTACTTAAACTTATCGTGCTTCAGTTCTTTCGACTCGATGGCAATCACTTTTGCTACTTTTTCTATTGCCAAATCATCATCATCCACTAGTTTCAGAACATTGGAAGCATTGCTCTTGAATATAAGGATACTTGCAACTCCTGCACCTGATAAGATAAGAAGGTCTTGTCCAAAGTGGTCAGCTAAACATTTGATTAGTTGCCGACGTGTCAATGACTCACCTTTGTATGATATGTACAAACTGTGCACTTCTATAGAGTTCCAGATCCACGTTAAGTCTTCCATCAGATCACTCACCAGACATGCAAAGGCTTGATCTTGAGGGTTGTTTGATGCTGACGATTGAATGTTACGAGAACCTCTGAACAAGGACGTGCAGTCTTTATGGTATTGAGCATCTGCAGCATGTAAGTCACTAACTGTTCCTGCAATTCGTAGACGCACTTGTTGTGCCCATTCATCATTACGCAAATCACATGCATGCAGAATGACATCTTTGAAAGTGTTCCGATTCGATCCACAATCAGCAGTTCTACATTGAACCACACGACGCCAACGGCCAGGGTGTTTTGAATCCGGTTTGGTATAACATTGTTCTCCACATATCAAACATTGATCTTTGAAACAAAAAGGGCTAATGTGTGACCGACAAGTTTTCTTGAAAACTGGTTCTTCTTTTGCTTTAGTGTGGCGTGACAGGAAACGCTTTATGTGAGTCTTTGAGGTATAGGTGGAGATACAGTTCCTATGTAGATACAGTGTGTTACAACTATCATCTAGCAATACCTCTAGGTCAACATGTAAACCATCACCTCTTCGTTTACTAGCTTGTATAATGCTATGCAGTCTTTCAGGGCCAGCAGCTATAAACAGGTTATTGCTACCACTGCAGTTCATAGAATTTTTAAACAGACAATGTGTGTTGAGCTGTGACTGGGATGCCTTGTCATGTTATAGCTAGAAATGGAGAGAAAATATGCATGTTAGTCAAAGATGTTTACTCTGTACTACTCCCCCATAGACACATATTTTACTTACCTTAAGCCGTAAACTTTTTCTGCATGTGCTTCCTTTACCTACTGTTGTTGATTGCATTAAAAAATGCAGAGCTAATTATTATAAAATAATTATCACATGACAAAAAAAATATTTCTTCGAGCAACTAGATTGTAGCTATATATATAGCTAGTGGGTAGAGATGCCTGCTAGAAATATATATATAATATATACTTTTTTTTGCATGATTTTACCTCAAGAAATAAGAAATGTATCCATAGTGGGTGTGCTCAAAATTATGAATTTGCTGATCAATAAAATATATAATTGCATTGTTTGTAGTAGAAGCTAAACCAGGAAATTGTAGCATGTAAAGTGTTAATAATAAATCAAGATTAAAAGACAGTTAATAAACTACCATAACAGAGTAGAGCCACATGTGCATTAAATGATTCCTTGACAAAGAAAATGTATGATTTGGCACCAAAAAGAAGTCTCTAGGTGAAGTTTTCACAGAGCCATTTTTCAGTTTTCATGGCGGCCATTTTGAATTTTGCGTATAAAAAATTTTGCCCAAGGGTGACAGAGTGGGATTTGGGTTCAGTAGGGTTTGTACCAGCAATAAAACATTGTATGTACTCCAAAACACACCCAAGCTCAAAATTGACATTCTGCCACCAGACTATTCCACCTGTGCCTGGACATTGTTACCCAACTCAAATATATTTTCTCCCTGAAACTTCATACTATTCCCACCTATTCCTCTGACCTCTTAGTTTATCTTCAATCTGCTCTCTTCCAAACATTTTAATCTCTTACTAAATAACATTTCATCTCTTCCCTCCTCTCCTCCCTCCACCTCAAATCTCCCGAATCATTCCTGCTATTGTACTGTGCCATCAAACAGTCTTCTACCCTGTGCTGCCTCCCAACATACTGATCCATACATGTGTAATCCATACTGGTCTCAAAAATATCCTACAAAACAACAAAAACAAAAATGAATAACTCGCATACCTAAACTATGACCATTGAGATAAAAATCTTTCACATCCTCTCATCAGCAATGTGCCCTTCGGGTTGGAACATTCTAGTCTCACTAGGTCTCATGGGAAATGATCTGATGGGAAAGCTGTTGATATGGAATGTGATGTGCTCAAACATTTTAGCTTTCATATGAGCTAATGCCAGCAGCACGACTGGGAGTGTGATGGCCATAGCTGAGGGGGAAAAGAAACGCAAAAAAAACCCTCTTAAGCTGACACTCTTAGCGGTGTTAGTTTCATTTCCAGTTAACAGTGGTATCAATGTTAGTTACATTTCCAGTTACAGTTAACAGTGGTATCAATGTAATTAGTTTCATTTCCAATTAACAGTGGTATCAATGTTAGTTACATTTCCAATTAACAGTGGTATCAATCAATGTTAGTTTCATTTCCAGTTAACAGAGTTATGAATGTTAGTTTCATTTCCAGTTAACAGGTATGAATGTTTTTAGCTACTATTATTACAGTGACTTCAATACAGCTTGACTCCTAGCTCAGCTCTCTCAAATCCTCTGCCTTTCCCATCAAATAAACATTGAAAAGAAGTGTGAAGACAAAGCACATCCCTGCCTAAGTCCTACAGTAAATAAGGGGGTCCACTACCCCAAAAAAACAAAAAAAACAAAAAAAACACAACTTCTCTCTGCTTCAGAATTTATATTTGAAATCTTGTATGATGTGTACCTATACACAGACCTACCTTCTGGTGCTGTGCCAACTATCCAGCTACAACTGATCCGGACTTAGTTAACATTTAAGATTTCACGAGGACCGTCATATTTGGAGACTCGTTTACTTTGGGATTTCACAACATACCACAGGGGAAATTACAAAGTATGAAACACAATATAACATCGAGTTTTTTTTTAATAGTGTGATCATGGATTTTAAAAACTATTTCATTTTTTTTTATACCTGTTGACATCATACTTGCTTAAAATTAAAAACAGAGAATGTCATCTTGTAGCTCTGATTGAGAGGAAACAGAATCTATATAATTTTGTCTGATTACTCCAAAAATATGAAGCAGGGAGAACTGTCCTTGGCCCCCAAAAACAACTTTTTCGGGACAGGCATTTTAAGGACTAGTATAGTATTTCAATGGTTGAACTGACCATACCATTAAAAAAAAAAACTATACATACTAGAAAAATCAAGAATAGGGAAGGGAAGTTTGGTCTGTCCTATATAGGCCGCTTCCTAGGGGGATGACCAGAATCACTGGTTTGCTTCCCTTGTCGGTCTACGCGGCCATTGAAACTCACTATTACTCTTCTTCGCAAATCGGGAGTACTCAAGTAAGTATAAGTCCAGAATGGAGCATCCAAATCTTCTCCAATTTGGAAGGCAGCATCTTGCATGTACTGTCATCATATTTTTGGGGGGGAAACAAAAAAAACACAACATTTTTTTGGGGGGGTAGTGAACCACCCCACTATACAATCCTAGACATCCTCCACTCCATACTGCCTCAACTTGTGCCACAGTCCCTCCCTCCAGACACTGTCATATGCCTTACTTATGTCCAGGAAAGCCAGATAAGAACTTTCCTTCTTGCTCTTCCTCACTTCACAAACTCCTCTTAACACCAACCACTGGTCCGAACATCTCCTCCAACTCCTAAACCCTCCTTATGCTTCTGTCAAAATCCTATCCCCAGCAAACCCTCCCAACCTACTTCATCCAAAACTTAGTTCCTTACACATACCCAACTCATGCCCACTCACATCTCCTATCTCTATTTCTGGTACTATGGCATCCTCTTTTTTCCTCCCCAGCTCTTCCCAATGCTTTGCCATTACCTCCAACACTTTGCCTTCCTCCTCCACCATTCATCTTTCATTCCCTTAATATTTCTCTTCTTCCTCTTTGCTCCCAAAACAGCTTACAACTAGTCCCACCTTGCTCTCTAATCTTCTTTATAGTTCTCTTCCTCAAATCCATCTTCTCTTTCCTAATAGTCTTTTTCACTTCCTTTCTTGCTTCTCTATAGTCAGCCATAGTTGTCTTAATGTAGCCTCTCTCTCCCCTCTCTTTTGCTTCCCTCAACCTCTTACATTTCTCCTTCCTAACACCAACTAACCTCTCCACATCCTCTGACCTGTCTGTAATCTTCTTCCTTCCAATTCCTTTCTCTGTTGCAGCCAAAACTTTCTCCTTCCACCTACCCCACACCTCTTCAACTATGTTTCCTCCCAACTCTTGCTCAAGCTCTCTCACCTCCTCCTCTCACCCTATGAACATTTCCTCCACTGCCTCATGATACTTTTCCTACTTTTCCCAGCTATTGTCAACTCTCCATTTATATCTCACTTGTACCTCTCTCCTACCCAACATTATTTCTCCCCACATAAGGTTATGGTCATTAAACAAACTTAATAATATTGACTTTCTGACTAAACAAACATATTAATACCGACTTTCTCTCCCACCATTCCCATGTCCACCTACCCTCACAGCACTGCAACTTGTTCCCTCCAACCAAACCAGCTCCAATAACCTCCCAATACTATTTGGGTTGTCGTCAGCTCCTAATCCAATCTATTTGCATTGAATAAATTATAAGCCTGTTCACTGCTAGATGGCAGATGTTGGAGTAAATATTTAAAGTAAACCTGTCACTTTCCCCACCCTCTTGAATGTAACTTTGTAAATATTTAGCCATTTTGTAGAATTTTATTCTGTGCATCTAATACAGTAGTTGGAATTTACCTTGAACTCTGTGGACAAAAAAAAACTATTTTAAGTTGGTAGTTGTGAATTTCCTTTGCTAAATCCATTTTGACCACTTCGTCCACACTTTGGAGCGGGGCATAGTAACCAAGCCCGTCAGGTTATGGTCTGAACAATATTCAGCGAATTGGGTGTAGTCCAAGGTAAAATGGGCCCCCGAGTGTGCCATCGCATGCCCAAATTAGGGTTACACTCGGAGCAGAATGGCTACCGTGTTCTCGAGGTTGTTTGTAGTTAACAGAGGATATTTCAACTGCATTAGGCTTTACGCATTTACCCTGTTTTTTCTCCCACTCCCACTACTACAGAATTTGTGTTCCTGACTTGGCAAGATCTCATGTCATTAACACAAAAACAACATTGCAGATCAAGACTTTGCCAGACTTCCTTCTGTGTGATATATATCTTCCACTTTAGATGATGTTAAAAGACATGCAAACTTAAAAGCTGACACTGTACACTCATTTCTTGAACAAAATAACTACAATTAGCACATGCTTCACATATCCAGAGATTTTCACTTATCCAAACAAGATTGCGTCCCATTGGGCAAGAATCTACTGTAATCTACTGTAATACTGGATCAAGGATTAAAGTTTCCAACGCACTCTTTGGGAAGAAAACTCTTTATGGTTTGCCGAATGGACTTTTCTTCACTGCAATGAGTTGTTTTATTGCTATATATACATGTTTGTGCACAAAAGCCAAGACAGCAAATTCACCAGATTTGGTAAGCTTTGTGAATTCTAGGTGAGCCATAATGCCCTGTATGCTGGTTATAAATGTTCATAATATATTTCCAGTTATTTTAAGGTTAAGGTTGATATTAATTTTAATTGACAAACATTTAACTATAATATACCAAGATAGATCATGCATTGCAAATAACTATATTATAATATACACTAATTTTAGACTAGGACGGTGTAGACCCTCCATAATCAATAAATGTATAGGCTATCTTACTTATACTACATTGCGCATGCGCTAAACTACATGCGGTTAAAAGTGTAGGTTACGCGCCTATGTAACCTATAGTTATTAACCAATCAGATTAGCCACAGATCATGTGATGTAGTATAAGTATAGGATAGCCTATACAAAAGAGTCAGTTATGCGCCTATGTAACCTCCGAGTTTGCGGTTACCCCCGAGGCGAAGCCGAGGAATGTAACAGCAAACAAGTAGGTTACACTGGCGCATAACCGACTCTTTTTTATAGGCTATCTTACTTATACTACATTGCGCATGCGCTAAACTACATGCGGTTAAAAGTGTAGGTTACGCGCCTATGTAACCTATAGTTATTAACCAATCAGATTAGCCACAGATCACGTGATGTAGTATAAGTTAGATTATTCAATTACTGAGTGTCGGTTATATAGCTTCATCTGAACAATCCTTGTCCGTCATTTCTTAGTTTGCAAGAGCTCACATAAGTCACTCGGGACAGATAGATCGTAAGCTCATTTCTTCTGCTGCTCCAGCTAAGCTCTGCAGCTGTCAAACATTTTGACAGCATGTCCATTTGGGTTTAGAGTTCAGATATACCTGCTCAACGCCACAAGTCAACAGCCTTATGGTGTTACGTGTGTACACAAAGACATGGATTTTTTCAACCTAAATACTAATTGCTAATGATTTTATTGGTGTTTAGCCTTTGTTTCATACATTCTAATGTTTGATATATATTGATAGTCACTCTGAAATTATGTTCAAGTATATATGAACAAACCCATTATGGGGATATCTCTAAATGGACACATTCAAGGGCATGGTTTGTTACTTGTGTGGGAATTCCCTCCTGTAGCCTAGAAAATAATTTCAAGGTGTACCCCCACAAACACACCTGTGCTTTAACATCACTTGCAGAACTATTTTAGTGCGACTTCTTCTATTCACTGACAAAGTCCCAAGCATCTACAATGATTCGTATGCATTTATGCACCAATGTGAAAAAATGAGGTTTATGCTGACTGGCATGTTTATCAGCGCCTAAATGGTGGTTTTAGCAGAGGCCAACTACAAAAAGATTTCAAGCACGCTTTGAATAGCAAAATGGTCCTCATTCTTTATTTGTGTTGTACATCTTTTGTACATCTATATATAGATGTGTACAGGACCACCTTGATATTAGCTCAAGCTAGTTGGCTTGCCAGTGCAGGGTTGACAACAAAAAAAAGAGTGCAAAATAAAATCATTTTCAAGATCCATGCATTATATCCATGCATTATATCCCCTGGCATATAATTATATCCTGCACACAAAAGGGTCCATCACAAAAAAAACCTAACAACTTCAATATATACAAGAACAGCAATGAACATTCAGAGAGTTGGAGCGCCACCCAAGGTCCAGCAACTTCTGATGAGAACTCGCATCAACATCTCATTCAGAGGATTTCTGTGGCATGCAACGTGGGAATGCTGTTCGGTGTTGGGGTCATTGCCTTTGGCCTTTTGTGGAATGTGTAGAAAATGGGATGTGTAGAAAATTAATTTTTGTGTGCTTTAATTTTTAATCACCTTCTCAATAATCAACTTCAAATTGCATTCACTCGACGTTTCGACTAGATGCTCTAGCCTGATGAAGTTGATTAATGAGAAGGTGATTATAATGTCAACTGAGAGTTCATTGAGAACAAAATTAATGTATTGTTTTTTATAATAAAATAAAATTGGTGTTGTATTAGCATCTACTTGTTGTGTTCCACATGGATACAATCTCTGTCTACCTTTACTTTTAAACAAAACAAAACAAATAACAAAACAAATAATAATAATAATAATAAATAAACAAATAAATTTAAAAAGTAAAAAAAAAAAAAAAAAAGAGTCAGCAAGAATGTAACCATCATTAGAGATTTACTAAGTGTGATGTTATTATTCTTGGAGGTGATGACAATAACAAATGCATAACTGGCACGAAGGTCGAGTCATTGACATCTTGACCATAATAAACACAAAATATATAAAAGCATGCATTCTAGCATGCATACTACATGCATGTACAAATAGTGAAATAGTCGATCATGAATGTCCCACTTGCTGAATTATTGTCCAAACAAACTGTAAAAAAAGAAAGAAAGAGATAACAAGCTATAACAATAAACTGTACCTGCTCATCAACTAGAGAGCAGTAAAATTAGGGTTGTCGTAATAATCGCCATCAAAACTGCTTGACGTACCTGGGCAACATCAGCCATGGTGGTGCAGGATTCTCTGGGAAGCTCGGACGATACGAAGCTACCTGCATATAGTACAGACACTACAAATGACATGCCTAACTTATATGAAATCTTTACTTTTTGGGGGACTATTTCCAGGCTAGGCTCTTTATCAGTACTTTGGGCTAGTTCACTATGGGATAGACGAGACTTTCCAATTAAGATATTCTTGACTGGACAAGGAAGCTGCAACATTGTAGTGTGCTATTAGCTAGCCAATAGTAAGAGCTAAGCTGACTACAGTATATAGGGACCTACATATTCTCTCTGGCTGGTGGCACTCCCTACTTACTTAGACTGGACATATCCTGATGCATGAATTAGCCACCACCAAAATAACATATATATAACATGCATATACCTTCCACATTCCATGGGCACAGTCACACCTTCACACACAACCTAGCAACATTGCATGAGTTGTATAACATAACCTACCCCTGACATTCCGAACTTTCATCTCTAATACCTTCTGAGGATAGCTACAGAGATCATCTGCACAAACACAGCAATCACAAACACACAAAATTCACTCCTGTCATGCTCTACTCAATGGCACAACATCCAGCTTCTCACCTTCTTTGACAGTGAGCGTAATCTTAGCTAAATTGTGAAGGATAAGATGGATTTCGGTCTTGTCCCAGACGTCCACCTGCCAATGGTAAATGCTGAAATTAAGAAAAACATGATTGACAATAAGGGACACACATTATAAACAGACTCAGCTGCACACCATCTGAGAAACAACTTTTAAAGGGAGAAAGCAGTATGGTGTGTGCTCTAGGATAATTTTATATGTAAGACACACACTTACTCAGCGGCAGTCACCATGGCAGCCTGAATGTCCAACCATCTCTGCTTGACATCATTAAACTGCAATTGTAATACATCGAGATTGCATTCAGAACTGTGAACTCAGTAGTCTATAAAACCTGTTCTGCTCCAACAATCTAGTGCATTAACATTGAAACCAGCAGCTAACAGAATTCTGGGTGAAAGACTAAGCCTTGTTTGTATGCGCTATCCTCAGCTTTTTCATATCTTTCACCACTTAGTGTTTGTTGTGTTACTTACAAACATATTCACAGCTATACATTTTCTAGAAATAAGTTATATACATGTACTGATATTAGAAGATGCAGGCAAATGTTCTTGGCCTGTCCTATCAAATTTTAGCTCCAAAAACCTTTCAAGCCTACCTTGTATCCTTCACTAATTTAGTAAATCGGCAGCTCCATGAAACCATTAAAACCGTGAGATAAGGTATGCAAAGAGTGCACCTGTTTAGGTTTCCCACGCAACACTGGTGTACAACAGGTCCATTCATCATAATCTTACTACCAGAAGACTGCAAATGCATTGCAGCGACTAATCTGTTTTTCAATTCAGCAAAACACTTGAAGATGGAACAAGACAAAAATTCTTTACTTAAAAACAAGCAATATATATATATATAGTGGATTGACTTGTCAAAAAAAGAAATGACACTTTACCAATGTTAACCACAAATACATATATGTGACCCTTTTATTAAGACAAATTTTACAAAATATATGCTGCTCATTATTTTAATACGCAAAGATCCTTCAAATAGTTGTGGTCTATACTGGTGAACTCTTGCTCCATCCTTTATCCAACAAGTCAATCAACATTCATATTTGTTTTTTTCTTTCTTGCATAATAGATCATTTGAATAAGCATAATGGCTAAAGCTAGCTATTGCTATGTATTAACTGTCTTTCATGCATTGCTGTTGCTATTGTTGATGTGTTTTCTGGAGTAATCAACAGAACCATTAATAGCCCAGCTATTAAGACAAAAAGGGGCCACATTCTCTAGCTAGATCACTTCACATCTGAGAAGTTTTGTTCATCACAGGTAGAAAAAATGGTAGGCCATCACATCTCTTTAAGCCATCACATCTCTTTAACACTAAGTTTGCCATGTCATCTATCAAACAGTGTCCCCCCCCCCCCCCCCCCCCCGCACACTAGACCCATCTGCACCAACAAGCGCTTGTGATCGTTGGAGGGTAATTGGAGCTCCCCTTGCTCAGTATTATTCTTGCCTTCTGATGCAATAAGTGACTCTCCTCAACAATTAGAATTTACCATCATTACTAGCAAAGAGGTTTCTTTCCTTTAAAACTCACCATTTTCTTCATGCACTCGAAAGATTGCTTTTGTCCAACTTCATGTATTGATACCTCTGGAATGACAGGCATTTGCACCATCCCTCTAGCCAATCTCGACGTATTTCCATAGTCAATTAGCAATGTCAAACAAGACTGACCTATTTAAAGAACACAGAGAGTGCCCCAGTTCAAGAACAAAGTATATACATGTAATATTGTGGCTAATGAGTGGACATGCACAACTCTTCTAACAACCTATGTTAGCTCGAGTGATGATGGTCTCCAGCAACTCTGTGAATAGCGGGTCATCACAAACACGCATATAGCTAGGACTGTTGAGTCGGCTTTGACAATTAGAAATGATGGAGAGATACCTGTGCACACATAACAGGAGGAAATCCATTGAATTTGAGTGATTTTTATATTTTACTAAGCATTACTATGATCTTACTGTAAGCGCATGTAACTCATGTGATTGATGAACGTGTCCTCGCTGATTGTAGTTGACATAGATGCATTGGTGTAAGGCTCACAGTTCTGAGCGGTGCTGTCCTGTCTTGACTCTTCCATGTAACTACCCAACATCTCCAAGTGGCTGGAGTGGTCCCGAGTCTGCCCATGAGCAACAAACTTTGGAATACCACCATCACGATCTTCATCACATACTTTTCTATTGCCATCCCCACTACCAACATCTTTGCCGCCCAATCCTATGATACAATCTTCATCATCTGCAGAGCCCAACCTACCACTTCTGCCAACTGTTCTTGTATCACCATCACTGTGTGCACTATTCCAAACTGAAACATCATTATCACCACCAACAGTGGATGCAGCTCTAAAACCACCACCATAATTTGAACCATCCCCATTCCCACCAATAGTGGCAGTACCAGCAGCATGCTTGGCCTTTGTCTTGAAAAATGGAGTGGCATGATTAGGAGTGAATTTTGACACAAAGCCAGAGGAGACGTGCCGATTTAGAGGGGCGGACACCACAACTTTAGACATACCACCAGACAGAATGGGACTGTTCCTGGTGCCAATCGTGCGAGGAATATGCACCAGTTTAGTAAACTTTGGTTTCTTCTTGCAGAAAGTAGGCATTGGTTGAAGAATAGTGGCAATATAGCTTTCCAAGCTAGCATTGCTGTTGTGGTCAGGAAAGGCAAGTTTTGGAGCAGGAAAGTTCTTGATCTCCTGATGCTGGGAGGTGTCAGTGAGTGTAAGCTCCATGTCACTGTTATTATAACAAGTCATTTCGGCATTTCGATCTGATAGGTAGTTTGTAAGCTCCATGTCACTGTTATTATAACGAGTCATTTCGGCATTTCGATCTGATAGGTAGGTAGTATATCCAGTAGTGGAATATTTGGAACAAGAGAGAATAAGCCAAAAATGAGCAGTTGTCTTATACCCCCCCCCCCCCCCAAAAAAAAAAAACAATAATAAAAATAATAAGTAAACTCAACAATAAACAACTGTGTGTGACTTGTGACTTACTTCCATTTGCAGCTGGAATCTCCCCAGCCTCTACTTCTTTTTGAGGAGAAGGAGAATCAGCATAGGGCTAGAGTAACAAACAGACAGGTCAGGAAATATGTGAAAAACATTATAAAACTTGTGCATCATAAAGGAGCTATCCCACACATTGTTCCTGGACTTAGTTGAATCTTGGTAATCATGTCACCTGTCTGACATTCCAATTGTACCATTCTATGTTGGTCTGTACCACTCTATGTTGGTCACACTTGCTTTGCTCCTCTCTAGACCTTCAGCAAAACCGTTCCTAGCAGCTGCTACTACATATCCTCCATGTGGCCTATCTCAAAACCAATAGGTAAAGTACTAATTTGTATGTCAGCAAAACCGTTCCTAGCAACTGCTACTCCATTGTGGCCTATCTCAAAACCAATAGGTTAAGTACCTATTTGTATGTATACTAGGATTGTTTGCATGGGGTCCAGAGTGTTGAATTAAAACTTCATGAACTCATTACAGCACTTCCTGTAGTACACAAGACTCCTTGAGCCATCTCAAAGCATAAAAATCTCAAAGCATAAAATAACAGAGCTCTATATAGCCATCAGCCAATTTCCAACCTAGTGCAGTACTAGTCAGGGGCGCATCGTCGGCCGATCCCGTGCCACTCTGTGGCGGGATTTGAGTGAGAGCGTTTGGTTGGGGGGGGGAAAGAAAAGTATCCAGCTTAGCATCGCCCACATTTAGCACGCTATACTATGTAGCTGGAAAGTGTTAGCCACTGATTATCTGTGGGTATGGCCTACATTTGCCACATTCAGTCACTTGCTAAAACTTTTGGTGATATAATATGTTGTTGATTGGCTTGTGGGGACATGTTTGTGTGCAGCAGGATAGTTTACGGAGTGTTATGAATGTGTTGATTGCTTGTAATTGCTTTAGGTGGATATGTTTGTGTGTTTGTGCCAGAAAGTTGTGGTATGTGTTGTGAATGTGCTGTTGATTGGTATTGATTGATTGTATGCTGAGTTAAGTATAAAAGAGAAATCTGCTAGTAGTTGTCTGTAAGGCCTGTCCACACTGCACACTGGAGTCGACTACACCTGAAACCACCAAAATTTGAACGCATTTTTGTAGCCATCATAACTTTCCCTCCCTTTCTTCTGTGAAGATACTTTTGATACCAACTTGTTGCTCATTCTGTGTGCTTTAAGATGATATGTGAAATGTCTCTATAGGCACATTTTCTTAGAAGATACATCCAAAAAGGCAAGGGTCACTCCAAAAATTGCACCCCCCAAACTGCGGCGAGGATATTTCCCAAGTGCCTGATCTACAGATGCCCAAATTTGGTTTGTAGCTTACCAAGACATTTAGTTGTGATATAACGGGAGGCATATTTTTCAACACATCTCTTGTTCATTAGTTCTAAGACATTTCATTTCCAACCACACAAAATAAACGCAAAATCTGTGACAGTCACCTCTTCTAATCACCATAACTCGGCAATGCTTCAAGTTTAAAAAAATATCAAACCGTTATATCACAGATCACTAAAAGAGCTCTCAAATGAATCCTCAAATATTGAAATTGAGTCAAGTGTGGCAAAGGTATGTTCGCCGCAAAATCAGAACAAAATAGATTTTCAAAATTCCTGGCAATAATGTGTTGAAGGAGGGACAGTTGCATTTTTGGGGGAGAGTGACCCACATGTATTTCCCCCCCTTTTTCTTCTTGTGGTTACCACTTTATAACTCCATAGATTCCGTAAACTTCATGGTATGGACTTGATATATAGCTCAAAAGATAGGTCTCTCTTTGTGCTCTCTGTTGATTACTAAAATATTTTTCATAGGTATAACTATAGCCAAGTTACAGGAGCTACAAGTGGAGGGAACCTCAAAAACCTGAATGCCTGAACTGGCAGTATAAATATCTCCTGATTGCCAAGTGCTACAGAGTTGAAATTAGCACCAGTGGCTAGAGGAGGCCCTACTCTATTCAATGAGTGTTTTTATTAGGCGTTAAAATCTAAGTACGTGGTCAAGCGGTGGGTGGAAAATGAATTTCGTTAATAATCCATAAAACTCATTTTCCACCCGCACGCTTGACCACCTACTTACATTTTAGCGCCTTATGAAAACACTCATTGAATAGAGTAGGGCTTCCTCTAGCCACTGGTGCTAATTTCAACTCTCTAGCACTTGGCAATCAGGAGATATTTATTCAGGCATTCAGGTTTTTGAGGTTCCCTCCACTTTAGGTCCAGTAACTATGCTATAGTTATACCCATGAAAAATATTTTAGTATCAACAGAGAGCACAAAGAGAGACCTATCTTTTGAGCTATATATCAAGTCCATACCATGAAGTTTACAGAATCTACAGAGCTATAAAGTGGTAACCACAAGTTTATTTGTTTTAATTTAAAAAATGGTGCTGTCCCCCCCTTTAGTGTTCCTTGTTGGTTTCTCTTCAAATCAATAAGAAATGCATGGACAAAAACCATCATAACTTTGAAATGGAGCATCCAATAGCTCTAAAACTTTAGAATTGGCTAGTAGATATGTACAGCAACAGTTTGAACTGATAAAAAAAATTTAAAAAACCTCCAAAGTTTTTCAGGTGTAGTCCCCCCTTAATAAGTCGTTTCGTAAGTGTTTCTGCGCGTCCACACTGCAAAAAACAAGTCGACTTGAACTTCGAGTCGACTTTAAACGACTACGTTTTGAGTCAACGAAATAGGTGACTTGAGACGGATGTAAACGTTTTCAAAAACGTAGAAATTAAGGAATGTAATAAATATTGCGCATCATATAGAACACTTTTTATTGCTCGAGCTCGCAAGATGGCTGGAGGTTAGGAGGTTGATCAAACTAAGGCTCTGGTCAGTATCTGGGCGCAGGAGGGCGTGCAGAAGGAATTGGACGGGGCGAAACGTAATAGGACGGTATATGAGCGCATTGCTCAGCAGTTGGCAGTACTTGGGATCGAAAGGATGTGGCAGCAGTTTCGGTCGAAGATTAAGAACCTAACCTTCAAGTATAGAAAGACTATCTAGCTATTTGTAAGCCTGCCTTTTTATATATTTTGAATGGTAGCTTCATATCCAGTCAAGCTGTAGAAAAATCTCTATGGCATGCAGCTATTAAACTAGCTAGCTATGTAGCTTTTACTGCTTTTACATTTTTGGTAGCTATAGCTAGCAAGGTGTACAAGTAGCTAGCTAGCTATAGCTAGATAACTGACCCTTGTAGCCTCTGCCTGTGTATCTCAAATAAAACTGATCTTGCATGGGCCTTCCTTGCCATTAATACTCTCCTTCTCCTTCTCTGAACAGCATGAGACTTCATCAGCCGTAGATAGGCCATCATCCACACGAAAAAAAGAAGAACTCGATACGTAGCTAACAGTTAGGTTTCGCGCATGCGTGACATTTTTGACGGCAGTGGGCGGTCCCGTGCAGGTGACTTCACTGTTCATTTCTGTAGTGTGGACGCGCGCAAAACGACTTAAGTCGTTTTGCAACGGAAACGACTCAGAAAACGATTTGAAACGTTTCCATTTTTGTGTAGTGTGGACAGGCCTTTAGTTGCCTGTTGAGTTTGTAAGAGCACTGCTCCTTGATTTTTCCCCCCCTGGTGGGTTGATCTCCCTGAAGAAATCATTCACAAACATGGATCTCAGAGCCTACTTTCGAAAGAGGACAAGCAGTGATGCATCAGACTCGTTGACTGATCAGGAAGCTTCCCATTCCTCATCCAGTCTCTCCCAGACAACTGACAATCAGCAGGAGCCTCAGAAGAAGAACAAACTCAGTGCTAGTGAAAAGAGGAAGGTCTACATGGAAAAACTTTCATTTAAAAAAGAATGGGAGAAGAAATACCCCTGGGTCACCTGCACAAGGATCCTAGTGGAGGCATGCTACATGCCAGAATTGGGGGAAGCCCCCTGTTGGGTCAAGGGGTGCTTGGACAACCAGAGGCATAGTTGACTGGAACCATGCTAGTGAAGTACTGAAGAAGCATGCAGACTCCCAATGGCACAGAGATGCTGCAGCTGTTGGTGCCATGGCACAGCAAGTAGAGAGTGGGAAGTCTGTACTTGAGCTCCAGTGTTCAGCTGTTGCACAAGAGGCTGCTGAGCGAGCATAGACAGTGAAATCGGTGTGTGTTACTCAATCTGTTTAGAGCAGTCTACTTTCTGGTCAAGAATAGAATTCCTCATATGAGTGTTTATCCACATTTGATCCAGCTCCTAGTTGCCAATGGGGATAAACTACTTGAGCAACATATCAATGAAGACCCATCTAATGCCCAGTACACCTCCAAGTTCAGCACTACGTCACTACGTCAGATGTGGCCTGCTGGATTGAAAGGGTTATGGTGACAGTGAAACCAAACACATCAGAAGGGGTCTATTTGTGTCCACACACACACCCAGATATCACCAAGGAAAGTACATCGTCAGTGTTCACAATGAACAATGCCCAATGGAAATCAGATGAGGGTGCTTGGCTACGTGTAGCGTGCGCTCGCATCATGAAACTGGCACGGATGATTCTAACCCTCACCCACCACCACTTCTGCCTCAATCCACTGACAAACAGCAGCTGGAAAAGGAAGTGGGTGAAGATCGAAATGCCGAAATGACACATGGCCATTGACACATGGCTTGACAGAAAGCTGATAGAAAGCCTGAAATCCAGCCTGTTCTTCTCAATTCTAGCAGATGAGAGTCAAGACATTTCCACACAGGAGGAGCTATTGATTTGTTTCCGGTGAAAGCCTGAAATCCAGCCTGTTCTTCTCAATTCTAGCAGATGAGAGTCAAGACATTTCCACACAGGAGGAGCTATTGATTTGTTTCCGGTGGCTTGTGGATGGTCACCCAGAGGAACACTTTTTGACGATTCTTCATCTCAAATCCACTGATGCTGAAGAAATTACACATGCTCTAACTTCCTTCATCAGTGAGAAGAATCTTGATTACTCTAAACTTGTTGGACAAGGGTATGACGGTGCTGCAACATTCTCTGGTTGCAGAAGTGGAGTACAAAGAAGGATGAGGGTGCATGCAGCCCATGCTCTCTACATCCACTGCTCCTGCCACAGGTTGCAGCTTGCTTCCATGCAAGCAGCCGAGTCTGTTGCTACCGTGAAAAAGATGTTTGGCACAATGGCCAGCTTGTGGAAATTGTTTTATTCTTCCCCCAAAAAAGCAGAAGCTCTGAAAAATGTGCTAAATTTTACAGAGCCGAAAGTAGTCAAACCAAGCCAAACAAGATGGCTATCTCATGAGAGATGTGTGCGAGCCATTCGCAAGGAGCTTCCTGCTCTGATAACTACTTTGCACACGTTCTATGAAGATGTTGGTGACACAGAAGCACATGGCATAGCGTTGGTGTTGGGCTCTTATAGTGGAGTGGCCACTATCATTCTGCAATCATCCGTGCTTGATCTTCTTGCTAAGCTCAATTGCTTTATGCAAAGCAAGGCAACTGATTTCAGCAAGTTGCCAATCATCCTTGAGAGCGTCGTTTCAGAGCTGAAATGCCTCAAGAATGAGGATGCAGAATGGTGTTCTCTGGTGGAAACAACTGTTGACATGCTTGCTAGTGAACATGACATCACATGCAGGAGAAGTTCAACTTGAACTGGCAGTGCAGCTGCCACATCAATGAGTGAGTACCGCAATTCAACAGCTATTCCATATATTGACAAACTTGTTTCCAATATAAATGGCCGTTTCACTGATGGTGCTGTGGAGCTACTTGTCTCCTCATCGATCTTTGACCCTGCTTCGATGCCAACAGAAGATACTGCTCTTCTTGAGTATGGCAATCCACAACTGCAAACTCTAGTCAACTTCTATGGGAAAGAAGCAACTGTACAGTTTGATGGTGAAACCTTCACTTCTCCACCTCTCGTGGATGGAGAAGAAATCTTTGCTAAGTGGAGACAGCACACTATAATACACTCCACAGTAGAGAACTGCGCCGTGCGCATTCCCCAATCGAAGACACTGGATATAGTTTCAATGCTACAATCAAGGATGTGTGCTACAAGTGAACGGGTGTATAGTGGGCATGCGCTAGGTAAGGGGTCGTGCACTGGGTAAGGGCCGTACGTAGTAATGTCACATATACATATCCTATCTAGTAGTAGTTAGGTGGTTCGAGCAGTCGATGCACAGTCCATATTCACTACTTCCCCCCAAGTCCGACGGCAGGTGGACTGATGTGTGGGCTGTCATCGCTGCCCGTAGCGGTCAATTGGTTTTGGTCCCCTCTTACTCCGTCTTGGGCCTGGGGCTGGGGTCAGCGTCTTGGGGGGGGTAAGGGTGGTCGTCTGCGCCAGGTTCTTTGGGGCAGTCTTGGTTGGGCGATGGGGTGGCGTGGGTGTCTTGGCCACTGCTGCATACGATCTTTGACTGGCTGGTGTGGCCAGTACTGGCGGGCGAGGGGGGCTCGTGGCGATTGGTGTTGGATGGTTGAGGGTCGGCTGTGCGATCCCAGGTGTCGGGATGGGTGACGGAGTGGGTGGGTTGGGTGGCGGGCTGGTTGGCGGCAATGGTACGGGGGGAAGTGGGCTCGGGCTGCTGTTGTGCTGTGTTGGGTACAATAGGGCTGGCAGATCTCGGCGAAGTGGGTTATCTTGCTCCGTGGGTTGGGGGTTGTGGCGCCTGAGGTATCTTCTGTTCCTCGTGGTGAGGCGGCCTGATCCGTCAACTCGTATGGAATACTGGTGGTACTGGAGCACCTCCACGACTGTCCCTGTCTTGTCCCATTTCATTGGGTGGCGGCCAGTCTGGTTCTGGATGAGGACCGTGTCACCGCAACGAAGGGGGGACAGGCCATGGGAGTGCTCGTCCCATCGTGCTCGCCCCAGTACTAGGCGACGGGAGAGTGCCCGTTCTCTAAGCTCCAGTTTCTCGTCCCATTCCTTGGGCTGTTGAAATCGGAGTGGGATGCCGGGGAGCATGTCCCTGGTAGCCCTGCCGAACAGGTTGGTCGCCGGCGACATTCTGGTGTCTGGGCTCGGGCAGTTCCGGTATTGTAGGAGTGCCTTGAAGAATGAGTTCTGTAGGGATCCGCCTGGGCCGGTGTTGCCGGCGATAAGCCGTTTGATAGTTTTGACGGCTGTTTCTGCTCTGTTGTTGGCATGGGGGTTGTAGGCGGATGAGAGCCGATGATGAACGCCCCAAGTGGTGAGGAGCTCTCTGGTGGCATGGGCCGCGAACTCCGGCCCACCGTCGGACGTGAGGGTGTCCGGTATACCGAAGGTGGCGAATGTGTCCCTGAGGATGGCGGCAAGGCCCGATGCTCCGTTCAGTGCAGGTGCGACGATTGGCCAGCCAGAGTACCGATCAACCAGCACGAGGTATGCGGATCCCTCGTGGTGGAAGTAATCCGCACAGATGTGCTGGAAGGGGTACTCTGGCTCCTCTGGTGTGGTCGAGGGCATCGCTGGTTGGGAGGGGGCATTGCTGTTGCAGGTGTTGCACCTGTTGCGGGTCGCCGTGATGTCAGTCGAGAGGCCCGGCCAGTAAAGGGATGAGGAGGCACGGGCCGTCATGCTGCTGGTGCCTTGGTGGGCGGCATGTAGAGCTGCGAGGCATGTTGGTCGGAGTGATGTCGGGATGACCAGCCGCTCCCCATGGCAGATGACGCCGTCGATGATGGTTAGGTTGGAGATGACCGGGAAGTATTCCCGGATGTTGGCTGGGAGCATATGTCTATCTTCGGGCGGGCCATTCTCCACATAGAATGCTAGGTCCTGTAGAGTCGGGTCTGCGGCTGTGGCGATCTGCAGCTTCTCCCAATTGATGGGGATGGTCGAGATGGCCATGCATATGGCTGTTGTGAGGCCGTCCTCATCTTGGGCGGGGACGGTGTGTTCCGTGATGCTGGCAATGGATGACGCTTGGCTCGCCGGGCAGGCAGTGGATGGTTCTGCGATGTCGTCTTGTAGGTGTAGGCGTGGTGGGGTCCGAGTTCCGGATGGGTGGCGTGAGAGGGCATCGCTGGTGTGATTTCTCACGCCGGGGATGTACACCATCCGGAACCGGTACCTCAAGGTCTTCTCCTTAAGGTTCCGGAGGCGGGGGTTGGGGATGTCCTCGAGGCAGCGATCGCCGAAGAGTTTCAGCAGGGGCTTGTGGTCTACCGCTACAACGAGATCGCTGCACCCGAGGACGAAGTGTCTTGCTTTGTCCAGTGCATCCGCCACCGCTAAGGCCTCTCCTTCCACTGGGGCATATCGTGACTCTGCCGGGTGTGTGAAGCGCGAGCCCACCAGGGTGACGCGCCAACCCTCCTGGCAGCAGAAGATCTCGCGGGACGGGCACTGGCAGTGTTTCTGGAATAGCCAGTACCCAATCCCGTCTTTACTCCAATCCGTCGCCAGGCAGGTTGGGCGGTGCTTGTCAAATATGACCACACCCTCCCTGATGCGCTCGCAGATCTCTCTCTTGGATGTCGCAAATGCCGCTGCCAGCTCGTCTGTCCAGTTGAAGGTGGTGGAGGGTTTGAGGAGGGCACGGAATGGTTGCATGGCGGCCGTCATGGAAAATGCATATGCCACCTGGTTCACCAGGCCGAACCAGGCGCGGATGTCAGTGATTCCGGTTGGGGTGGGGAAGTTGGTAATGGATTCCAGATACTTGGAGGATGGCCGGACTTCGGTGGGGGTGATGTCAAACCCGGCAAACTCCACTTTGTCCTGGGCAAAGCGGAATTTGCGCGGGTTGAGGGTGATCCCGTTCACGGCGCAGATATGCAGCCACTCAGTTGCCTGGTGGTAAGCCCCCGTTATGTCGTCGGACCAGAGCAGTGCGTCGTCTATGCACTTGGTCTTAGATTCCACGTGGGCAACGAGGGCGTCATATCTGGCCGTGTACGCGTCCCCTGAGGCGATGTAGCCTTGGGGGGCCGAGCAGTATCGGTACCTCCCCCAGGGGGTGATGAAGGTGGTATAGTGTCTATCGCTCTCCTCGAGTGCCACTGAGTGGTAGCCGTTCCAGGCGTCGAAAATGGTTTTCTTGGTGTGACCTGGAACGGCACGGGCTTGGTGGAATGGTGAGGGGCAATGGTGTGTCTCGCGCGTGGCGTGCTGGTTGAGGGGTTGGAAGTTGATCGTCCTCCTGAGTGACCCGTCCTTCTTGGTGCATATCACCATACGGTGGCACCAAGTGACGGGCGTGCCCAGAGGGACCTTTTCCAACACGCCAAGGCGGACGTCCCTGTCTAGCCCAGCTTTCACCTCGTCCTGCCAGTGAATTGGAATGTCAATGGGTGTGTGGCAGGGTTTGGGGGTGGCGTTCGGGTCGATGTTTAGGGATAAGGGTGGTCCCGACATCATGGGGAGGGGCTGATGCTCGCAGACGTTGAACGCACTTGCTGAGTAAAGGTCCAGCAAGTGACGTTCAAGTCTGTCTCTGTTGGCCTCCGTGCCAGGGAATGGCAGGGAGGTGGGTCTGTCAGGTGGTGGGGCCCTGGTAGGGCATGAGCATGGTCGTGGTGGTGGTGTATGCGTTGGTTGACTCACCACAGTGGTTGTCCGTTGGCCAGTTGTTTGTGGTCTGGTCTGCACGGCCACTTGCGGGTTGTTCTGCAGGGTGATGGGCGGAGTTCTGGTCTGCAGGTCCGCTGTGTGGCGTGGAGGTGGCTGGGCCGTGGTTCTGGTCTGCAGGTCCGCTGTGTGGTGTGATGGTGGCTGATCTGGGGTCGCCCGTGTACCCGTGCCGTTTCCCGAGGGTGGCGTCAGCGTACAGAGGGGGAACCCCAACGCGATCAGCCCGAGGTCTGTGCAGGTGGTCAGGCTGAGGTATAGCTTGGTGGCCAGGTCACTAAAATACACCATCTGGCGAGTCTCACGTCCGGAGTGTCTGGATCTGATGCGGAGTAGTGCTGCACCGAGTATTGGCAGGTTGTTGCCGCTCGCGGAGTGCATCACTAGGCACGCAGGGATGAGGTCCCTCTTGTTCAGGTTGAGGCCCTTCAGCAGGTGTGGTCCTGCCAGGCAACTCTGGCAACCCGTGTCGGCCATGGCAGTGGTGGCCAGGTTGTGCCTCTCTTGCCTCAGTGTGTGGCCGTGGGTTCGAAAATCCTCCTTGTGGGTGGATACAGTCACGTCAATGAGGGGTTGGGGAGGGGAGCGGCGCTGAGTCCATCGCTGCGCCCCGGAGTCCCAGGATTGGTGGGGGAGGGCGTCCTCTGACATGGTGTCAATCTCCTCAGACACCGCGCTTTCGTGCTCCGCCAGCTTCGACCAACACATGTGGGCGAGATGGTTGGACCTGCCGCATGATGTGCAGGTTGTCCCGAACGCTGGGCAGTGGATCCGTCGGGTGGCTGTCCTCTCTCTTTCACCATGGCCTTGGCGACCACAGAAACAGCAGATGGCCCTCGGGTTTATCACTGGTCTGGGTGTAGCTGCCTGACCTCTGGGTGCGTCCTTCAGTGGTGGTCGAGGTGAGGTGTTATGAGTGCGGTTGGGCTTAAATGGTGTGGCTTTGGCTCTGCCTGGCTGGCGGGGTGTTGACTGCCGCTGTTGTTGCCGGTAGCCACTGTGCAGGGCGTCTTCACTGTCGGCCTCCTCGTCTACGGCGTTCGTCGAGGTGGGTGTGGTAATGGTGACCGCGGACCGCTTGCCCGCAGCCCTTACCTCGACGAACCTCACTGTCTCTTCCACCGTCATTGCTTGGTTGGGGTCTTTCAGAAGGTCCTCCTGTATGTCTGCATCTGCCAGGCCGATGCAGAGCTGGTCAGCGACCCTCTGTTCCCCCTGGTTGTTGATTATCTCACACCCGGAGCACTTCTTAGTAAAGCAGCATACCTCTGCTTGGCCACGGAGTCGGGCTGCGAATGATCGGATGGGTTCCCCCCGGTCCTGTACCATTCTGGATAGGGCGACCCTGGCCACCTTAGGGTTTTCCTCCCTCACCGCCAGGGCCTTGATGGCTGCCAGCAGGTCTGCTTCAGGGAGCTCCTCAATTGGTAAGGGACCGACGATGTTTCGGGTCACATCTCGGCGGAGTTTGGCGTCCAGGCACTCCAGCAGTTGTATGCCGACGTCTGCCCCTGCCAGGTGGACGGCCTGTGAGTAGGCCCTCCACCTGGTGAGGAAGTACTGCCATCCCTCGGTTGTGCCCCCTGCCGTGATCTCTGGTCGGCGCACAGGGGTTGGCTTAGTCCTTGCTGCCTGGCTGTGGATGAGCATGTGGCCGTTGAGTACTGCTGCCACCACTACAGGATCCATGCCATCGGGTGTGGCGTAGTCGCATCCGGGATAGGGACAGTCAACCGCCATGCAGTCGGTGGGCACCAAATAGAGTTGTGCCGAAAAACGAACGCTTTCTTGACCAGCACTCTTGCTGGCAAGGTAGGATGCCTAACAGGAATCTATAAAACACTTGTAGCACACATAGAGAACTGCGCCGTGCGCATTCCCCAATCGAAGACACTGGATATAGTTTCAATGCTACAATCAAGGATGTGTGCTACAAGTGAACGGGTGTATAGTGGGCATGCGCTAGGTAAGGGGTCGTGCACTGGGTAAGGGCCGTACGTAGTAATGTCACATATACATATCCTATCTAGTAGTAGTTAGGTGGTTCGAGCAGTCGATGCACAGTCCATATTCACTACACAGCACACTATAATACACTGCACAGCACACTATAATACACTACACAGCACACTATAATACACTACACAGCACACTATAATACACTCCACAGCACACTATAATACACTACACAGCACACTATAATACACTACACAGCACACAGCACACAATAATACACTACACAGCACACTATAATACACCACACAGCACACTATAATACACTACACAGCACACTATAATACACTACACAGCACACTATAATACACTACACAGCACACAGCACACTATAATACACTACACAGCACACAATAATACACTACACAGCACACAGCACACTATAATACACTACACAGCACACAGCACACTATAATACACAGCACACTATAATACACTCCACAGCACACTATAATACACTACACAGCACACTATAATACACTACACAGCACACTATAATACACTACACAGCACACTATAATACACTACACAGCACACTATAATACACTACACAGCACACAATAATACACTACACAGCACACTATAATACACTACACAGCACACTATAATACACTACACAGCACACTATAATACACTGCACAGCACACTCCACAGCACACTATAATACACTGCACAGCACACTATAATACACTACACAGCACACTATAATACACTACAATGGTGACTGTACATGAAAGCTATTGCACAATAGACAACTAACTGGTGATAAGTTCACCACAATATTGTGTATAATTCTAATTTTTAAGAAATTTTGGTTCATGTCTTGCTCATAATAATGTATTGCTCTGGTTCACTTGTAAGGGCTTGGTGGAGTGGCTATATCAGCAGGACCACTGCCTTGCTCATAATAATTGGTTCACTTGTAAGGGCTGGGTGAAGTGGCTTATCAGCAGGACCACTGCCTTGCTCATAATAATTGGTTCACTTGTAAGGGCTGGCTATATCAGCAAGACCACTGTCTTGCTCATAATAATTGGTTCACTTGTAAGGGTTGGCTATATCAGCAGGACCACTGCAGTTGTTGAAATAGAGAGATGTTTGAAGCTTATTTATTTATTTATTATTATTATTTTATTTATTTATATTTTTTATAGTGAACAGTTACAGCATATGGCTAGCTCTAGCTGAAGGAAGCAAATGTTTTCGTATTTAAAATAGAATTGTTCTGAAAGAGAATCATTGCCTGCCATACTAGAGCTTGGAGACAGAAGTACCAGCTAGCTAAAATAAACGTTGATGGTGGTAGCTGTGGACTTACACACTAGATACACATCACACAGACCCTTTACCAAATCATTGGGAAGGGTCAGAGGGAAAATTCTTGGAATTTTGAGGGGGGGGAGCAAGCATTCCCAGTGCTTAGTTTACTCTTATTGTTGCTAGGTTATCTAGCATAGCAACAGCTACCTGATGCCCTCAAGTGGTGAGGAAGGTACCCTTGACTCTCGCTGTTATAAGGGTCCTTTAACAATTGTTTTTAGCACTAAAGATGTTTTTAGCACTAAAGACTGCACACTGTGCGCATATGTTGGGTCAGCTGAAAATGCTGAATGCACATTCGTCACATCCATTCTTGGAATTTTGAGGGGGGGGGGGGGGGGGGGGACATTCCGTACGGAACAAAAATAATCAGCCTATCAAAGTCAGTCAAAATCATACACTGTAGCTGTAGTTGAGATGGAGTTTGTTTTTGCGTCCTTTTCTTGCTGATCAGCTACCTATAGATGCACAAGAACCATTTTCTGCAGAGAAGAAAGAGGAGAGAGCTGAGGGTAAGGCAGAACCAACAAAGGCCTGCATGAACTTCAGAAACCAGATGCAGGGCGTATAAACATAGCAACAGTTCTCTAGCTATGTAGTTGGTCTATATAGCTAACTAGCTAGTGTGGCTGCACGCCACAGATAGTACACAGCTAGCAGCTCCAAAGTTCCTAACTGCAAGTATCACTAAAGATGCGAGTGAATGAAATTCTTTTCAATGCACACTAGCGTAGTTATTCGAATGCTTTAATCGGTTCTGATTTGCATCAACCTATTGAGGTGGACCAGAACAATGCGCATTATTTTAATTCAAATTCAACGCGACCAATGCGCATTATTTTAATTCAAATTCAACGCGACCAATGCGCATTCGCTTGTGCTGTGTGGAGTCTGTGGACAGGCCTTAACGTTCCCTACTTCCCTGCCTATGTACAGTATAAATCCTATTGAAAGTATTGAAAGTAAAAACAGGTATATACCTGCTTGTGCGCAGGGAGGTAATCCACAAAACTTGCGGGTAGATCAGGTACACAGTAGTCTTTCTGATAGCAGCAATCTGATGTCACTGACCATGGACTTGTAAATCTACAGATGCTGCTAGTTCTAGTTTGCTGTGCAGTGTATTATAGTGTGCTGAGATGCTGTGTAGTGTATTATAGTGTGCTGTGTAGTGTATTATAGTGTGCTGTGGAGTGTATTATAGTGTGCTGTGTAGTGTATTATAGTGTGCTGTGTAGTGTATTATAGTGTGCTGTGTAGTGTATTATAGTGTGCTGTGTAGTGTATTATAGTGTGCTGTGTGCTCAGCTGATTGGATTAGGTCTTTAACCTGGTATACTAATGCTGTTGTTCCACAATTTTTTGTTTTTTGTTTTACAAATATTAGTATGTTCACAAACAAAACACAACAGGACAGGATAGGCTTCAGCTAGAACCATGTGGTAAAAGTTGTTTCAGGAACCACCCACTCCAAGATGAGCATGTTCTTATAACCACACCCATGTCTTGACCATATCACAACCAACTGGAGAGGTTAGTATTTTACTTGGCACTAAGTATGCACTGCTTTAAAGTATTACAATGAAGTAATTGGTTACCTCTCCTCATCAAGAGCATTACCCTGTAGCTCATCAAGTGGCTGAGCCTGCTTCAAAATCTGGACATATTTGGATTAAAGTTTGAATAAAGCCTACATTTAAATTCAATGATTCAGAGGGGCACAAGTGTACCAAAGCCTAAAGGGGAGAGCTATATTGGCCCCACAAACCATGACTAATCAGTTACCTTGCCGTATATGCACATAAACCCCTCCCTATATAGAGAGCATGTTTGATATCAGTCAGAGTCAAGAAACATGATCATGGTACATCAAGGTCTCTAGTGACTCATCAGAATGAGATGGGAGTTACTTGCAACTTAGTAGTGCGGACACAAAAACAACATGCCTCCTATAATTATATATTCTATAAGATATATTTCACACCTCATATGATTTGCGGGCAGGGCCGTATTATCCATAAGGCTGACTAGGCTGAAGCCTAGGGGCCCACCAAGAGTAGGGGCCCACCAAAAACAGGGGCCCATGCGCAACCTTTTTTTCATTCGTACCCGTTGATTGAAAAGTAAACGTGAGATTGGTGCGCGCATCTATTCCCAGAGACCTAGGATGTGTTTATCGGTGGGCAATATTTAGTTTCTCCTCGTGTCCGAAGAACTGGAGGCTTGATAGAGGAGTTCTATGTGCTATTCCTCTCTAGGATTACTTACTGGTACTTCATTACTCAAATCTCAACCATTACTCAAATCTCAAAAGGTTTTCAAGTATATGAGCTGATAATAATTTAAAAAAAGTAAAGCGAAGAACTCTTGTTACCGAGGTGAGGAACTAACTTTACTTCAGCTAACCTAGTAGAAGAAATTGTGGTTCAATTTATGTGAACACAGTCGGGAATGGTCCGGCGCCCAATCATTAATTTTTCAAACAATGGAATGTACTGAGCTCCAACGACAGTTGCGCTTGTGAAACTGGCGCCAGACTCGCAGTCTCAGGCTGCTGCGGTATGAACAGGTGCCGAGGGGCCCAAAGAAGCTCGAAGCCTAGGGGCCCTGCCTTGGGTTAATTCGGCAATGTTTGCTGGTGTACATTTCTCAACCGAAGCCTATATAGGAGGAGCCTGGGCACTAACCCATGTGGTGGTGCATACTACCTACAGGTAGTGTTGGTCCTTCTTTGCAAGGAACCATGTGAGATAGGTACCAGGAGCCAAGGTGGGTGTGAGCAGACAAACAACCACAGCAATAAAAGGTTTACATTTGGATACACAACTTGATAAAATTACTTACGGATGAGCGTCTCTTCCTAGTCCTTTGAATGACACCATGTTTATCATCATATAGCTTCAAAATCTGGGCAACAACCATCTCACACTGACTACATGTGCAGTATTAGCTAGAAGCACTCACTGATGATCGGCGTTCAGACCTGCGCCTAACCCTCGTGCTGGAGTTGAAGTGAGTTGGTAGTGTACAGCACACAAAATAAAAAATACAATGATATACAGGGGCTAGCAATATACGAATGTGTATCTCACTCGGCCTGAAGTCCAGAATTTCCTAATCTGCTTTCATTCATCCTTTCTCGATTTGAATTGGTCGTCTTGACTTCCTTGTGAAGAATTGCGCGCGGAAATAGCTTCTCGCACATGCGCAGCCAGACACACAAACGCGCACGGGCGAACACGTGGGTGAGTGCCACGATTTTCGCACAAATAAAAAAAAACACGCTATTTATTAGGCACATTGGTTTTGAAATTTAATTTCACGTTTATCCTTGCGGCAACAAAACCTAACGTGCTCGCACGTGCACGTTTGAGAGTCGTAAATAAGCTAGCTTACCTGCTGAAAATACTTCTCAGGTATCTGTGCTCACACAAGTTGTAGATCTTGGATAACCAATGAATCAGTTAGCTGCTTATGGACAAGGGAATTGTCCCGCATTTCAGAAACATCTTTCACAAGCTGACTACATATGTGGAGACCTAGTGCCCATCTTTTCAGGGTAGATGGTTTCAGGGTGATTCCTATGATACCTCCAGGGCTGTGTCCGTACCTCATGAATGTAGATTCAATAAACATGTCCCATTCCAAATGCCAGGTCGATGCCTCATTACATGGTTTCCACGAAGGAACTCCTCGAGTATTGGAGCTGGCAGTTTCTCCATTGAGCATAGGTAATACAAGCAGTACCTGAAATAAGTAAAACTGGATGATATTTTATTGAGGTATATATGTAGTCTCGTGAACCAGACATATTTGTGCACACGAAGCATACCTTCCACTCGCATAAATATACATCTGGTTCATGAGACTAGTATATGGCAGTAAGCACAACTTTAAATATTGGAATAGATTATTGACAAGCTAGTATTATGTGCTACCTTGCGTAGTTGAAGTGACCAGCAGAAAAGAAGTAAGGCATCATCTGCTGGATGACCCACAGGTGCAGTGGCCAGTCGGCCTCCCTTTCAGATCTGACGAACATCATCATGAGTAACACAGGCTTGATGAGGTTATCCACCCATAGTTTTGCTGTTCGACTTTGGTTTGCCCTGTCAGCAAGAGTTTCCATCAAGTCAGAGTGGCATTCAGTGTTATCCATATCCCCTCGTAGTAGTTCTTCAGTGACCAGACGTAGTGCCCGAATGTTTTGTGGAAAGTTCTTTCCAGATAACAGCTTGGCTACACCACCAAATACTGCCTGTAGAATACTTTCCAGTCCAGTGTCTGCCATCAAGGTACCTACTGCTCCAGAAAAATTCATCAGAGTATGCATGCCCTCCAGTCTTGGTATGAAGTTATGAAAACGATCTGGACACACCCATGTGATGTTTACAACTACACGATACAGTTGCTGGTCATTTGTGAAGATGGTGTAGATCTGTCCGGTCATATTGGTAAGACGTGATTCCACCATTGCAGTGAACATGGTGTCTGGTTCTGCAGGAGCCATGTCAATCAGTGGTAGGTATACAGCTTTAGTAGCAGGACATATTGTATGCCCTTGTTCGCGTGCATTCCTAGTATTGTAACCATTGAATTCTGGTACTCCCTGTTGTGTCAATATGGATTTGAGGAACATGAAGTCAATATCATTGGCTCTAGAAACGCAACATGCTGCCTTGCTAGCACCTTTAGAGGAAGAGGAGATCTACATCGGGTGGCATTTCTGGCTTCTGTGGTCCTCTGTACCTTTGATTTGGTACATCAGGCAAGACATCTTCTAGCTTTTTTATCCTTTTGATTTGGTTGGCATCATGCTGATCTTGCCTTCTGTGTCAGATTGTGTTGCACTTGAGAGTAAGAAGAATTGCCAAAGCATGAGTGGACTGGAGGCCATTCTGTGATGATATATTTGCATCAAAATTATCAGCGACAGTCTGCACTAATCCAACACCACTGTGAGATATGCCCATATCTTCTTGGCTCCTAGCAGCTGCATGGGCAGCAGATGCCTTGAATCGATTTATTTCATCATAAGAACAAGTGACACCAAAGTCATACAATTGTTCAATTACTGACTTCTGTCTGTACTTAAACTTATCGTGCTTCAGTTCTTTCGACTCGATGGCAATCACTTTTGCTACTTTTTCTATTGCCAAATCATCATCATCCACTAGTTTCAGAACATTGGAAGCATTGCTCTTGAATATAAGGATACTTGCAACTCCTGCACCTGATAAGATAAGAAGGTCCTTGTCCAAAGTGGTCAGCTAAACATTTGATTAGTTGCCGACGTGTCAATGACTCACCTTTGTATGATATGTACAAACTGTGCACTTCTATAGAGTTCCAGATCCGCGTTAAGTCTTCCATCAGATCACTCACCAGACATGCAAAGGCTTGATCTTGAGGGTTGTTTGATGCTGACGATTGAATGTTACGAGAACCTCTGAACAAGGACGTGCAGTCTTTATGGTATTGAGCATCTGCAGCATGTAAGTCACTAACTGTTCCTGCAATTCGTAGACGCACTTGTTGTGCCCATTCATCATTACGCAAATCACATGCATGCAGAATGACATCTTTGAAAGTGTTCCGATTGGATCCACAATCAGCAGTTCTACATTGAACCACACGACGCCAACGACCAGGGTGTTTTGAATCCGGTTTGGTATAACATTGTTCTCCACATATCAAACATTGATCTTTGAAACAAAAAGGGCTAATGTGTGACCGACAAGTTTTCTTGAAAACTGGTTCTTCTTTTGCTTTAGTGTGGCGTGACAGGAAACGCTTTATGTGAGTCTTTGAGGTATAGGTGGAGATACAGTTCCTATGTAGATACAGTGTGTTACAACTATCATCTAGCAATACCTCTAGGTCAACATGTAAACCATCACCTCTTCGTTTACTAGCTTGTATAATGCTATGCAGTCTTTCAGGGCCAGCAGCTATAAACAGGTTATTGCTACCACTGCAGTTCATAGAATTTTTAAACAGACAATGTGTGTTGAGCTGTGACTGGGATGCCTTGTCATGTTATAGCTAGAAATGGAAAGAAAAGAAAATATGCATGTTAGTCAAAGATGTTTACTCTGTACTACTCCCCCATAGACACATATTTTACTTACCTTAAGCCGTAAACTTTTTCTGCATGTGCTTCCTTTACCTACTGTTGTTGATTGCATTAAAAAATGCAGAGCTAATTATTATAAAATAATTATCACATGACAAAAAAAAAATTCTTCGAGCAACTAGATTGTAGCTATATAGCTAGTGGGTAGAGATGCCTGCTAGAAATATATATATAATATATACTTTTTTTTGCATGATTTTACCTCAAGAAATAAGAAATGTATCCATAGTGGGTGTGGTCAAAATTATGAATTTGCTGATCAATAAAATATATAATTGCATTGTTTGTAGTAGAAGCTAAACCAGGAAATTGTAGCATGTAAAGTGTTAATAAATCAAGATTAAAAGACAGTTAATAAACTACCATAACAGAGTAGAGCCACATGTGCATTAAATGATTCCTTGACAAAGAAAATGTATGATTTGGCACCAAAAAGAAGTCTCTAGGTGAAGTTTTCACAGAGCCATTTTTCAGTTTTCATGGCGGCCATTTTGAATTTTGCGTATAAAAAGTTTTGCCCAAGGGTGACAGAGTGGGATTTGGGTTCAGTAGGGTTTGTACCAGCAATAAAACATTGTATGTACTCCAAAACACACCCAAGCTCAAAATTGACATTCTGCCACCAGACTATTCCACCTGTGCCTGGACATTGTTACCCAACTCAAATATATTTTCTCCCTGAAACTTCATACTATTCCCACCTATTCCTCTGACCTCTTAGTTTATCTTCAATCTGCTCTCTTCCAAACATTTTAATCTCTTACTAAATAACATTTCATCTCTTCCCTCCTCTCCTCCCTCCACCTCAAATCTCCCGAATCATTCCTGCTATTGTACTGTGTCATCAAACAGTCTTCTACCCTGTGCTGCCTCCCAACATACTGATCCATACATGTGTAATCCATACTGGTCTCAAAAATATCCTACAAAACAACAAAAACAAAAATGAATAACTCGCATACCTAAACTATGACCATTGAGATAAAAATCTTTCACATCCTCTCATCAGCAATGTGCCCTTCGGGTTGGAACATTCTAGTCTCACTAGGTCTCATGGGAAATGATCTGATGGGAAAGCTGTTGATATGGAATGTGATGTGCTCAAACATTTTAGCTTTCATATGAGCTAATGCCAGCAGCACGACTGGGAGTGTGATGGCCATAGCTGAGGGGGAAAAGAAACGCAAAAAAAACCCTCTTAAGCTGACACTCTTAGCGGTGTTAGTTTCATTTCCAGTTAACAGTGGTATCAATGTTAGTTACATTTCCAGTTACAGTTAACAGTGGTATCAATGTAATTAGTTTCATTTCCAGTTAACAGTGGTATCAATGTTAGTTACATTTCCAATTAACAGTGGTATCAATCAATGTTAATTTCATTTCCAGTTAACAGAATTATGAATGTTAGTTTCATTTCCAGTTAACAGGTATGAATGTTTTTAGCTACTATTATTACAGTGACTTCAATACAGCTTGACTCCTAGCTCAGCTCTCTCAAATCCTCTGCCTTTCCCATCAAATAAACATTGAAAAGAAGTGTGAAGACAAAGCACATCCCTGCCTAAGTCCTACAGTGAACCCCCTTAAGGTCCACTACCCAAAAAAACAAAAAAACACCAAAAAAAACACAACTTCTCTCTGCTTCAGAATTTATATTTGAAATCTTGTATGATGTGTACCTATACACAGACCTACCTTCTGGTGCTGTGCCAACTACCCAGCTACAACTGATCCGGACTTAGTTAACATTTAAGATTTCACGAGGACCGTCATATTTGGAGACTCGTTTACTTTGGGATTTCACAACTTACCACAGGGGAAATTACAAAGTATGAAACACAATATAACATCGAGTTTTTTTTTAATAGTTTGATCATGGATTTAAAAAACTATTGGTAGCATTTTCATTTTTTTTTTAACCTGTTGACATCATACTTGCTTAAAATTAAAAACAGAGAATGTCATCTTGTAGCTCTGATTGAGAGGAAACAGAATCTATATAATTTTGTCTGATTACTCCAAAAATATGAAGCAGGGAGAACTGTCCTTGGCCCCAAAAAACAACTTTTTCCGGACAGGCATTGGACTATATAGTATAGTATTTCAATGGTTGAACTGACCATACCATTAAAAAAAAAACCAAAAGTGGTATACATGTACATACTAGAAAAATCAAGAATAGGGAAGGGAAGTTTGGTCTGTCCTACATAGGCCGCTTCCTATATAGGGGGATGACCAGAATCACTGGTTTGCTTCCCTTGTCGGTCTACGCGGCCATTGAAACTCACTATTACTCTTCTTCGCAAATCGGGAGTACTCAAGTTAGTATAAGTCCAGAATGGAGCATCCAAATCTTCTCCAATTTGGAAGGCAGCATCTTGCATGTACTGTCATCATATTTTTGGGGGGGAAACAAAAAAAACAAAAAACAAATTTTGGGGGGTATATAGTGAACCCCCTTAATCTTTATTCAATATCATCGTCGTCTCCACCCCACTATACAATCCTAGATATCCTCCACTCCATACTGCCTCAACTTGTGCCACAGTCCCTCCCTCCAGACACTGTCATATGCCTTACTTATGTCCTACCCAACTCATGCCCACTCACATCTCCTATCTCTATTTCTGGTACTATGGCATCCTCTTTTTTCCTCCCCAGCTCTTCCCAATGCTTTGCCATTACCTCCAACACTTTGCCTTCCTCCTCCACCATTCATCTTTCATTCCCTTAATATTTCTCTTCTTCCTCTTTGCTCCCAAAACAGCTTACAACTAGTCCCACCTTGCTCTCTAATCTTCTTTATAGTTCTCTTCCTCAAATCCATCTTCTCTTTCCTAATAGTCTTTTTCACTTCCTTTCTTGCTTCTCTATAGTCAGCCATAGTTGTCTTAATGTAGCCTCTCTCTCCCCTCTCTTTTGCTTCCCTCAACCTCTTACATTTCTCCTTCCTAACACCAATTAACCTCTCCACATCCTCTGACCTGTCTGTAATCTTCTTCCTTCCAATTCCTTTCTCTGTTGCAGCCAAAACTTTCTCCTTCCACCTACCCCACACCTCTTCAACTATGTTTCCTCCCATCTCTCACCTCCTCCTCTCACGCTATGAACATTTCCTCCACTGCCTCCTGATACTTTTCCCAGCTATTGTCAACTCTCCATTTATATCGCTCTCTTCTCACTTGTACCTCTTTCCTACCCAACATTATTTCTCCCCACATAAGGTTATGGTCATTAAACAAACATAATAATACTACGAAACAAACATAATAATACCGACTTTCTCTCCCCACATTCCCATGTCCACCTACCCTCACAGCACTGCAACTTGTTCCCTCCAACCAAACCAGCTCCAATAACCTCCCAATACTATTTGGGTTGTCGTCAGCTCCTAATCCAATCTATTTGCATTGAATAAATTATAAGCCTGTTCACTGCTAGATGGCAGATGTTGGAGTAAATATTTAAAGTAAACCTGTCACTTTCCCCACCCTCCCTCTTGAATGTAACTTTGTAAATATTTAGCCATTTTGTAGAATTTTCTTCTGTGCATCTATATAATACAGTAGTTGGAATTTACCTTGAACTCTGTGGACAAAAAAAAATCTATTTTAAGTTGGTAGTTGTGAATTTCCTTTGCTAAATCCATTTTGACCACTTCGTCCACACTTTGGAGCGGGGCATAGTAACCAAGCCCGTCAGGTTATGGTCTGAACAATATTCAGCGAATTGGGTGTAGTCCAAGGTAAAATGGGCCCCCGAGTGTGCCATCGCATGCCCAAATTAGGGTTACACTCGGAGCAGAATGGCACCGTGTTCTCGAGGTTGTTTGTAGTTAACAGAGGATATTTCAACTGCATTAGGCTTTACGCATTTACCCTTTTTTTTCTCCCACTACTACAGAATTTGTGTTCCTGACTTGGCAAGATCTCATGTCATTAACACAAAAACAACATTGCAGATCAAGACTTTGCCAGACTTCCTTCTGTGTGATATATATCTTCCACTTTAGATGATGTTAAAAGACATGCAAACTTAAAAGCTGACACTGTACACTCATTTCTTGAACAAAATAACTACAATTAGCACATGCTTCACATATCCAGAGATTTTCACTTATCCAAACAAGATTGCGTCCCATTGGGCAAGAATCTACTGTAATACTGGATCAAGGATTAAAGTTTCCAACGCACTCTTTGGGAAGAAAACTCTTTATGGTTTGCCGAATGGACTTTTCTTCACTGCAATGAGTTGTTTTATTGCTATACATGTTTGTGCACAAAAGCCAAGACAGCAAATTCACCAGATTTGGTAAGCTTTGTGAATTCTAGGTGAGCCATAATGCCGTGTATATATGCTGGTTATAAATGTTCATAATATATTTCCAGTTATTTTAAGGTTAAGGTTGATATTAATTTTAATTGACAAACATTTAACTATAATATACCAAGATAGATCATGCATTGCAAATAACTATATTATAATATACACTAATTTTAGACTAGGACGGTGTAGACCCTCCATAATCAATAAATGTATAGGCTATCTTACTTATACTACATTGCGCATGCGCTAAACTACATGCGGTTAAAAGTGTAGGTTACGCACCTATGTAACCTATAGTTATTAACCAATCAGATTAGCCACAGATCACGTGATGTAGTATAAGTTAGATTATTCAATTACTGAGTGTCGGTTATATAGCTTCATCTGAACAATCCTTGTCCGTCATTTCTTAGTTTGCAAGAGCTCACATAAGTCACTCGGGACAGATAGATCGTAAGCTCATTTCTTCTGCTGCTCCAGCTAAGCTCTGCAGCTGTCAAACATTTTGACAGCATGTCCATTTGGGTTTAGAGTTCAGATATACCTGCTCAACGCCACAAGTCAACAGCCTTATGGTGTTACGTGTGTACACAAAGACATGGATTTTTTCAACCTAAATACTAACTGCTAATGATTTTATTGGTGTTTAGCCTTTGTTTCATACATTCTAATGTTTGATATATATTGATTCACTCTGAAATTATGTTCAAGTATATATGAACAAACCCATTATGGGGATATCTCTAAATGGACACATTCAAGGGCATGGTTTGTTACTTGTGTGGGAATTCCCTCCTGTAGCCTAGAAAATAATTTCAAGGTGTACCCCCACAAACACACCTGTGCTTTAACACTTGCAGAACTATTTTAGTGCGACTTCTTCTATTCACTGACAAAGTCCCAAGCATCTACAATGATTCGTATGCATTTATGCACCAATGTGAAAAAATGAGGTTTATGCTGACTGGCATGTTTATCAGCGCCTAAATGGTGGTTTTAGCAGAGGCCAACTACAAAAAGATTTCAAGCACGCTTTGAATAGCAAAATGGTCCTCATTCTTTATTTGTGTTGTACATCTTTTGTACATCTATATATAGATGTGTACAGGACCACCTTGATATTAGCTCAAGCTAGTTGGCTTGCCAGAGTGCAGGGTTGACAACAAAAAAAAGATTGCAAAATAAAATCATTTTCAAGATCCATGCATTATATCCCCTGGCATATAATTATATCCTGCACACAAAAGGGTCCATCACAAAAAAAACCTAACAACTTCAATATATACAAGAACAGCAATGAACATTCAGAGAGTTGGAGCGCCACCCAAGGTCCAGCAACTTCTGATGAGAACTCGCATCAACATCTCATTCAGAGGATTTCTGTGGCATGCAACGTGGGAATGCTGTTCGGTGTTGGGGTCATTGCCTTTGGCCTTTTGTGGAATGTGTAGAAAATGGGATGTGTAGAAAATTAATTTTTGTGTGCTTTAATTTTTAATCACCTTCTCAATAATCAACTTCAAATTGCATTCACTCGACGTTTCGACTAGATGCTCTAGCCTGATGAAGTTGATTAATGAGAAGGTGATTATAATGTCAACTGAGAGTTCATTGAGAACAAAATTAATGTATTGTGTTTTATAATAAAATAAAATTGGTGTTGTATATATTAGCATCTACTTGTTGTGTTCCACATGGATACAATCTCTGTCTACCTTTACTTTTAAACAAAACAAAACAAATAACAAAAAAAATAATAATAATAATAATAATAAATAAACAAATAAATTTAAAAAGTAAAAAAAAAAAAAAAAGAGTCAATATTCTTGGAGGTGATGACAATAACAAATGCATAACTGGCAAGAAGGTCGAGTCATTGACATCTTGACCATAATAAACACAAAATAAAAGCATGCATTCTAGCATGCATACTACATGCATGTACAAATAGTGAAATAGTCGATCATGAATGTCCCACTTGCTGAATTATTGTCCAAACAAACTGTAAAAAAAGAAAGAAAGAGATAACAAGCTATAACAATAAACTGTACCTGCTCATCAACTAGAGAGCAGTAAAATTAGGGTTGTCGTAATAATCGCCATCAAAACTGCTTGACGTACCTGGGCAACATCAGCCATGGTGGTGCAGGATTCTCTGGGAAGCTCGGACGATACGAAGCTACCTGCATATAGTACAGACACTACATATTACACTAAATGACATGCCTAACTTATATGAAATCTTTACTTTTTGGGGGACTATTTCCAGGCTAGGCTCTTTATCAGTACTTTGGGCTAGTTCACTATGGGATAGACGAGACTTTCCTAAAGCTGCCAATTAAGATATTCTTGACTGGACAAGGAAGCTGCAACATTGTAGTGTGCTATTAGCTAGCCAATAGTAAGAGCTAAGCTGACTACAGTATATAGGGACCTACATATTCTCTCTGGCTGGTGGCACTCCCTACTTACTTAGACTGGACATATCCTGATGCATGAATTAGCCACCACCAAAATAACATATATATAACATGCATATACCTTCCACATTCCATGGGCACAGTCACACCTTCACACACAACCTAGCAACATTGCATGAGTTGTATAACATAACCTACCCCTGACATTCCGAACTTTCATCTCTAATACCTTCTGAGGATAGCTACAGAGATCATCTGCACAAACACAGCAATCACAAACACACAAAATTCACTCCTGTCATGCTCTACTCAATGGCACAACATCCAGCTTCTCACCTTCTTTGACAGTGAGCGTAATCTTAGCTAAATTGTGAAGGATAAGATGGATTTCGGTCTTGTCCCAGACGTCCACCTGCCAATGGTAAATGCTGAAATTAAGAAAAACATGATTGACAATAAGGGACACACATTATAAACAGACTCAGCTGCACACCATCTGAGAAACAACTTTTAAAGGGAGAAAGCAGTATGGTGTGTGCTCTAGGATAATTTTATATGTAAGACACACACTTACTCAGCGGCAGTCACCATGGCAGCCTGAATGTCCAACCATCTCTGCTTGACATCATTAAACTGCAATTGTAATACATCGAGATTGCATTCAGAACTGTGAACTCAGTAGTCTATAAAACCTGTTCTGCTCCAACAATCTAGTGCATTAACATTGAAACCAGCAGCTAACAGAATTCTGGGTGAAAGACTAAGCCTTGTTTGTATGCGCTATCCTCAGCTTTTTCATATCTTTCACCACTTAGTGTTTGTTGTGTTACTTACAAACATATTCACAGCTATACATTTTCTAGAAATAAGTTATATACTGATATTAGAAGATGCAGGCAAATGTTCTTGGCCTGTCCTATCAAATTTTAGCTCCAAAAACCTTTCAAGCCTACCTTGTATCCTTCACTAATTTAGTAAATCGGCAGCTCCATGAAACCATTAAAACCGTGAGATAAGGTATGCAAAGAGTGCACCTGTTTAGGTTTCCCACGCAACACTGGTGTACAACAGGTCCATTCATCATAATCTTACTACCAGAAGACTGCAAATGCATTGCAGCGACTAATCTGTTTTTCAATTCAGCAAAACACTTGAAGATGGAACAAGACAAAAATTCTTTACTTAAAAACAAGCAATATATATATATATAGTGGATTGACTTGTCAAAAAAAGAAATGACACTTTACCAATGTTAACCACAAATACATATATGTGACCCTTTTATTAAGACAAATTTTACAAAATATATGCTGCTCATTATTTTAATACGCAAAGATCCTTCAAATAGTTGTGGTCTATACTGGTGAACTCTTGCTCCATCCTTTATCCAACAAGTCAATCAACATTCATATTTGTTTTTTTCTTTCTTGCATAATAGATCATTTGAATAAGCATAATGGCTAAAGCTAGCTATTGCTATGTATTAACTGTCTTTCATGCATTGCTGTTGCTATTGTTGATGTGTTTTCTGGAGTAATCAACAGAACCATTAATAGCCCAGCTATTAAGACAAAAAGGGGCCACATTCTCTAGCTCACATCTGAGAAGTTTTGTTCATCACAGGTAGAAAAAATGGTAGGCCATCACATCTCTTTAACACTAAGTTTGCCATGTCATCTATCAAACAGTGTCCCCCCCCCCCCCCCCCCCCGCACACTAGACCCATCTGCACCAACAAGCGCTTGTGATCGTTGGAGGGTAATTGGAGCTCCCCTTGCTCAGTATTATTCTTGCCTTCTGATGCAATAAGTGACTCTCCTCAACAATTAGCATTTACCATCATTACTAGCAAAGAGGTTTCTTTCCTTTAAAACTCACCATTTTCTTCATGCACTCGAAAGATTGCTTTTGTCCAACTTCATGTATTGATACCTCTGGAATGACAGGCATTTGCACCATCCCTCTAGCCAATCCCGACGTATTTCCATAGTCAATTAGCAATGTCAAACAAGACTGACCTATTTAAAGAACACAGAGTGCCCCAGTTCAAGAACAAAGTATATACATGTAATATTGTGGCTAATGAGTGGACATGCACAACTCTTCTAACAACCTATGTTAGCTCGAGTGATGATGGTCTCCAGCAACTCTGTGAATAGCGGGTCATCACAAACACGCATATAGCTAGGACTGTTGAGTCGGCTTTGACAATTAGAAATGATGGAGAGATACCTGTGCACACATAACAGGAGGAAATCCATTGAATTTGAGTGATTTTTATATTTTACTAAGCATTACTATGATCTTACTGTAAGCGCATGTAACTCATGTGATTGATGAACGTGTCCTCGCTGATTGTAGTTGACATAGATGCATTGGTGTAAGGCTCACAGTTCTGAGCGGTGCTGTCCTGTCTTGACTCTTCCATGTAACTACCCAACATCTCCAAGTGGCTGGAGTGGTCCCGAGTCTGCCCATGAGCAACAAATTTTGGAATACCACCATCACAATCTTCATCACATACTTTTCTATTGCCATCCCCACTACCAACATCTTTGCCGCCCAATCCTATGATACAATCTTCATCATCTGCAGAGCCCAACCTACCACTTCTGCCAACTGTTCTTGTATCACCATCACTGTGTGCACTATTCCAAACTGAAACATCATTATCACCACCAACAGTGGATGCAGCTCTAAAACCACCACCATAATTTGAACCATCCCCATTCCCACCAATAGTGGCAGTACCAGCAGCATGCTTGGCCTTTGTCTTGAAAAATGGAGTGGCATGATTAGGAGTGAATTTTGACACAAAGCCAGAGGAGACGTGCCGATTTAGAGGGGCGGACACCACAACTTTAGACATACCACCAGACAGAATGGGACTGTTCCTGGTGCCAATCGTGCGAGGAATATGCACCAGTTTAGTAAACTTTGGTTTCTTCTTGCAGAAAGTAGGCATTGGTTGAAGAATAGTGGCAATATAGCTTTCCAAGCTAGCATTGCTGTTGTGGTCAGGAAAGGCAAGTTTTGGAGCAGGAAAGTTCTTGATCTCCTGATGCTGGGAGGTGTCAGTGAGTGTAAGCTCCATGTCACTGTTATTATAACAAGTCATTTCGGCATTTCGATCTGATAGGTAGTTTGTAAGCTCCATGTCACTGTTATTATAACGAGTCATTTCGGCATTTCGATCTGATAGGTAGGTAGTATATCCAGTAGTGGAATATTTGGAACAAGAGAGAATAAGCCAAAAATGAGCAGTTGTCTTATACCCCCCCCCCCCCCCCCCCCCCCCCAAAAAAAAACAATAATAAAAATAATAAGTAAACTCAACAATAAACAACTGTGTGTGACTTACTTCCATTTGCAGCTGGAATCTCCCCAGCCTCTACTTCTTTTTGAGGAGAAGGAGAATCAGCATAGGGCTAGAGTAACAAACAGACAGGTCAGGAAATATGTGAAAAACATTATAAAACTTGTGCATCATAAAGGAGCTATCCCACACATTGTTCCTGGACTTAGTTGAATCTTGGTAATCATGTCACCTGTCTGACATTCCCAATTGTACCATTCTATGTTGGTCTGTACCACTCTATGTTGGTCACACTTGCTTTGCTCCTCTCTAGACCTTCAGCAAAACCGTTCCTAGCAGCTGCTACTACATATCCTCCATGTGGCCTATCTCAAAACCAATAGGTAAAGTACTAATTTGTATGTCAGCAAAACCGTTCCTAGCAACTGCTACTCCATTGTGGCCTATCTCAAAACCAATAGGTTAAGTATCTATTTGTATGTATACTAGGATTGTTTGCATGGGGTCCAGAGTGTTGAATTAAAACTTCATGAACTCATTACAGCACTTCCTGTAGTACACAAGACTCCTTGAGCCATCTCAAAGCATAAAAATCTCAAAGCATAAAATAACAGAGCTCTATATAGCCATCAGCCAATTTCCAACCTAGTGCAGTACTAGTCAGGGGCGCATCGTCGGCCGATCCCGTGCCACTCTGTGGCGGGATTTGAGTGAGAGCGTTTGGTTGGGGGGGGGGGGGGAAGAAAAGTATCCAGCTTAGCATCGCCCACATTTAGCACGCTATACTATGTAGCTGGAAAGTGTTAGCCACTGATTATCTGTGGGTATGGCCTACATTTGCCACATTCAGTCACTTGCTAAAACTTTTGGTGATATAATATGTTGTTGATTGGCTTGTGGGGACATGTTTGTGTGCAGCAGGATAGTTTACGGAGTGTTATGAATGTGTTGATTGCTTGTAATTGCTTTAGGTGGATATGTTTGTGTGTTTGTGCCAGAAAGTTGTGGTATGTGTTGTGAATGTGCTGTTGATTGGTATTGATTGATTGTATGCTGAGTTAAGTATAAAAGAGAAATCTGCTAGTAGTTGTCTGTAAGGCCTGTCCACACTGCACACTGGAGTCGACTACACCTGAAACCACCAAAATTTGAACGCATTTTTGTAGCCATCATAACTTTCCCTCCCTTTCTTCTGTGAAGACACTTTTGATACCAACTTGTTGCTCATTCTGTGTGCTTTAAGATGATATGTGAAATGTGACTCTATAGGCACATTTTCTTAGAAGATACATCCAAAAAGGCAAGGGTCACTCCAAAAATTGCACCCCCCAAACTGCGGCGAGGATATTTCCCAAGTGCCTGATCTACAGATGCCCAAATTTGGTTTGTAGTTTACCAAGACATTTAGTTGTGATATAACGGAGGCATATTTTTCAACACATCTCTTGTTCATTAGTTCTAAGACATTTCATTTCCAACCACACAAAATAAACGCAAAATCTGTGACAGTCACCTCTTCTAATCACCATAACTCGGCAATGCTTCAAGTTTAAAAAAATATCAAACCGTTATATCACAGATCACTAAAAGAGCTCTCAAATGAATCCTCAAATATTGAAATTGAGTCAAGTGTGGCAAAGGTATGTTCGCCGCAAAATCAGAACAAAATAGATTTTCAAAATTCCTGGCAATAATGTGTTGAAGGAGGGACAGTTGCATTTTTGGGGGAGAGTGACCCACATGTATTTCCCCCCCTTTTTCTTCTTGTGGTTACCACTTTATAACTCCATAGATTCCGTAAACTTCATGGTGTGGACTTGATATATAGCTCAAAAGATAGGTCTCTCTTTGTGCTCTCTGTTGATACTAAAATATTTTTCATAGGTATAACTATAGCCAAGTTACAGGAGCTACAAGTGGAGGGAACCTCAAAAACCTGAATGCCTGAACTGGCAGTATAAATATCTCCTGATTGCCAAGTGCTACAGAGTTGAAATTAGCACCAGTGGCTAGAGGAGGCCCTACTCTATTCAATGAGTGTTTTTATTAGGCGTTAAAATCTAAGTACGTCAGCGCGTGGGTGGAAAATGAATTTCGTTAATAATCCATAAAACTCATTTTCCACCCGCATGCTTGACCACCTACTTACATTTTAGCGCCTTATGAAAACACTCATTGAATAGAGTAGGGCTTCCTCTAGCCACTGGTGCTAATTTCAACTCTCTAGCACTTGGCAATCAGGAGATATTTATTCAGGCATTCAGGTTTTTGAGGTTCCCTCCACTTTAGGTCCAGTAACTAGGCTATAGTTATACCCATGAAAAATATTTTAGTATCAACAGAGAGCACAAAGAGAGACCTATCTTTTGAGCTATATATCAAGTCCATACCATGAAGTTTACAGAATCTACAGAGCTATAAAGTGGTAACCACAAGTTTATTTGTTTTAATTTAAAAAATGGTGCTGTCCCCCCCTTTAGTGTTCCTTGTTGGTTTCTCTTCAAATCAATAAGAAATGCATGGACAAAAACCATCATAACTTTGAAATGGAGCATCCAATAGCTCTAAAACTTTAGAATTGGCTAGTAGATATGTACAGCAACAGTTTGAACTGATAAAAATTTTTTTAAAAACCTCCAAAGTTTTTCAGGTGTAGTCCCCCCTTAAGTCGTTTCGTAAGTGTTTCTGCGCGTCCACACTGCAAAAAACAAGTCGACTTGAACTTCGAGTCGACTTTAAACGACTACGTTTTGAGTCAACGAAATAGGTGACTTGAGACGGATGTAAACGTTTTCAAAAACGTAGAAATTAAGGAATGTAATAAATATTGGGCATCATATAGAACACTTTTTATTGCTCGAGCTCGCAAGATGGCTGGAGGTTAGGAGGTTGATCAAACTAAGGCTCTGGTCAGTATCTGGGCACAGGAGGGCGTGCAGAAGGAATTGGACGGGGCGAAACGTAATAGGACGGTATATGAGCGCATTGCTCAGCAGTTGGCAGTACTTGGGATCGAAAGGATGTGGCAGCAGTTTCGGTCGAAGATTAAGAACCTAACCTTCAAGTATAGAAAGACTATCTAGCTATTTGTAAGCCTGCCTTTTTATATATTTTGAATGGTAGCTTCATATCCAGTCAAGCTGTAGAAAAATCTCTATGGCATGCAGCTATTAAACTAGCTAGCTATGTAGCTTTTACTGCTTTTACATTTTTGGTAGCTATAGCTAGCAAGGTGTACAAGTAGCTAGCTAGCTATAGCTAGATAACTGACCCTTGTAGCCTCTGCCTGTGTATCTCAAATAAAACTGATCTTGCATGGGCCTTCCTTGCCATTAATACTCTCCTTCTCCTTCTCTGAACAGCATGAGACTTCATCAGCCGTAGATAGGCCATCATCCACACGAAAAAAAGAAGAACTCGATACGTAGCTAACAGTTAGGTTTCGCGCATGCGTGACATTTTTGACGGCAGTGGGCGGTCCCGTGCAGGTGACTTCACTGTTCATTTCTGTAGTGTGGACGCGCGCAAAACGACTTAAGTCGTTTTGCAACGGAAACGACTCAGAAAACGATTTGAAACGTTTCCATTTTTGTGTAGTGTGGACAGGCCTTTAGTTGCCTGTTGAGTTTGTAAGAGCACTGCTCCTTGATTTTTCCCCCCCTGGTGGGTTGATCTCCCTGAAGAAATCATTCACAAACATGGATCTCAGAGCCTACTTTCGAAAGAGGACAAGCAGTGATGCATCAGACTCGTTGACTGATCAGGAAGCTTCCCATTCCTCATCCAGTCTCTCCCAGACAACTGACAATCAGCAGGAGCCTCAGAAGAAGAACAAACTCAGTGCTAGTGAAAAGAGGAAGGTCTACATGGAAAAACTTTCATTTAAAAAAGAATGGGAGAAGAAATACCCCTGGGTCACCTGCACAAGGATCCTAGTGGAGGCATGCTACATGCCAGAATTGGGGGAAGCCCCCTGTTGGGTCAAGGGGTGCTTGGACAACCAGAGGCATAGTTGACTGGAACCATGCTAGTGAAGTACTGAAGAAGCATGCAGACTCCCAATGGCACAGAGATGCTGCAGCTGTTGGTGCCATGGCACAGCAAGTAGAGAGTGGGAAGTCTGTACTTGAGCTCCAGTGTTCAGCTGTTGCACAAGAGGCTGCTGAGCGAGCATAGACAGTGAAATCGGTGTGTGTTACTCAATCTGTTTAGAGCAGTCTACTTTCTGGTCAAGAATAGAATTCCTCATATGAGTGTTTATCCACATTTGATCCAGCTCCTAGTTGCCAATGGGGATAAACTACTTGAGCAACATATCAATGAAGACCCATCTAATGCCCAGTACACCTCCAAGTTCAGCACTACGTCACTACGTCAGATGTGGCCTGCTGGATTGAAAGGGTTATGGTAACAGTGAAACCAAACACATCAGAAGGGGTCTATTTGTGTCCACACACACACCCAGATATCACCAAGGAAAGTACATCGTCAGTGTTCACAATGAACAATGCCCAATGGAAATCAGATGAGGGTGCTTGGCTACGTGTAGCGTGCGCTCGCATCATGAAACTGGCACGGATGATTCTAACCCTCACCCACCACCACTTCTGCCTCAACCCACTGACAAACAGCAGCTGGAAAAGGAAGTGGGTGAAGATCGAAATGCCGAAATGACACATGGCCATTGACACATGGCTTGACAGAAAGCTGATAGAAAGCCTGAAATCCAGCCTGTTCTTCTCAATTCTAGCAGATGAGAGTCAAGACATTTCCACACAGGAGGAGCTATTGATTTGTTTCCGGTGGCTTGTGGATGGTCACCCAGAGGAACACTTTTTGACGATTCTTCATCTCAAATCCACTGATGCTGAAGAAATTACACATGCTCTAACTTCCTTCATCAGTGAGAAGAATCTTGATTACTCTAAACTTGTTGGACAAGGGTATGACGGTGCTGCAACATTCTCTGGTTGCAGAAGTGGAGTACAAAGAAGGATGAGGGTGCATGCAGCCCATGCTCTCTACATCCACTGCTCCTGCCACAGGTTGCAGCTTGCTTCCATGCAAGCAGCCGAGTCTGTTGCTACCGTGAAAAAGATGTTTGGCACAATGGCCAGCTTGTGGAAATTGTTTTATTCTTCCCCCCAAAAAGCAGAAGCTCTGAAAAATGTGCTAAATTTTCCAGAGCCGAAAGTAGTCAAACCAAGCCAAACAAGATGGCTATCTCATGAGAGATGTGTGCGAGCCATTCGCAAGGAGCTTCCTGCTCTGATAACTACTTTGCACACGTTCTATGAAGATGTTGGTGACACAGAAGCATATGGCATAGCGTTGGTGTTGGGCTCTTATAGTGGAGTGGCCACTATCATTCTGCAATCATCCGTGCTTGATCTTCTTGCTAAGCTCAATTGCTTTATGCAAAGCAAGGCAACTGATTTCAGCAAGTTGCCAATCATCCTTGAGAGCGTCGTTTCAGAGCTGAAATGCCTCAAGAATGAGGATGCAGAATGGTGTTCTCTGGTGGAAACAACTGTTGACATGCTTGCTAGTGAACATGACATCACATGCAGGAGAAGTTCAACTTGAACTGGCAGTGCAGCTGCCACATCAATGAGTGAGTACCGCAATTCAACAGCTATTCCATATATTGACAAACTTGTTTCCAATATAAATGGCCGTTTCACTGATGGTGCTGTGGAGCTACTTGTCTCCTCATCGATCTTTGACCCTGCTTCGATGCCAACAGAAGATACTGCTCTTCTTGAGTATGGCAATCCACAACTGCAAACTCTAGTCAACTTCTATGGGAAAGAAGCAACTGTAGAGTTTGATGGTGAAACCTTCACTTCTCCACCTCTCGTGGATGGAGAAGAAATCTTTGCTAAGTGGAGAGTTTTTAAGAGAGTCTTGGCACAAGAGAAGAAAAAAATGATGGAGAAAAAGAAACCAAGTAAGCCACCCACTCTACTGGATATGAAGACAGAGATGGAGCTTTCAGGAGCATACAAAGAGATCTTCCCAGAGATTTTCAAGTTACTGGATATTTTGCTAACTCTTCCAATTGCAACAGCTACTGTCGAACGTTCTTTTAGTCGGATGAAGATTGTGAAGACACGTCTTCGAAATAGACTAAGTGACATCAACCTTGCTAGGCTCATGCGAATCGCAGCCTGAACTGACTTCAGTAGATTTTAGTGTAATTTTGGATTAAGGAGAAAAATCGTCGTATTGCTTTGTGACTGATGGTCCTACTACAAGCATGGTGGGCTCAGTTTTAGTCAGTTCCCTCAGAGAGCTAGTCGGATTACTCTTGTCCTTCAACATGCTTGTTTCCCTACACTCAGTGGTATTGGCGAGTGATGTTCCTACTACAAGCATGGTGGGCTCAGTTTTAGTCAGTTCCATTGCAGAGACAATGACATGGTCAGTGAGTAGTACCTGATCACCTTTGTCCTCTGCACAACGAGACGTTTTGTCAACCTCAACTTTCTTTGAACCACATACCTTCATATCTGCCTCCTTACTTTCTAGCATGGTCTGCTCCAGTACAACCTCAGGCCCTTCTCCGTCCATCATTACCTAAGGGTATCTTTCTATAGCAGGCTGGGAGCCTGTGTTAATGGTGGATACTTCCCTGGGGGGGGGGTTCAACTTTTTTCTTCTTCCTTCCTTCTTTTTTTCTTCCCCTTGTGCCCCAGCTTACCTAAGTCCATTATGTTTAGCGCCTAAATCAACACAAACACTTCAAGTTGTAGAGTAGGGCTCCTTCCTCTAGCCACTGATAACAAGGGCTAGCACTTTCCAATCAGCCACAAGTTTAACCAACCAGGCACTCAGGTTTTGAGACACCCCCACTTTGGATACCAAAAGAGAACACATGACGGACAGATGTATTATTTGAGCTATATATCAAATCCATACAGTGAAGCATGCAGAATCTATGGAGCTCCAAATCCTAATCACAAATCACACTTTTCAGACATGCTCGGACTTGTTCCTCCCAAGCAACAAACAGAGCAAGGTAGCTAGTGCTAGATTACTAAAGCACGATTACTACACCAAAAAAAGTCTACTAGCAGGGTTTCATACGGGGGGGGAGGGCCCTGGGATGTCCCCCCCCCCCCAGCATTTTCAAAAATTATGATGTCATAGTGCAACATTGACATTAATTTAGAAAACAGAATCCGACCCCTCCATTGCAACTATTTGCAACGGAAACTTGACCATATCCACTGCCCCTATTCACACAACCAACATGTCTCTGCCAACCTCCAGCCCTACCAAGCCCAAGAACTTTCCTGCTCCAAAACAGGAGATGATTGAGTCCAACCCCTCCGTTGCAACTATTTGCAATGGAAACTTGACCATATCCACTGCCTCTATTCATACAACCAACATGTCTCCGCCAACCTCCAGCCCTAGAACTTTCCTGTTCCAAAACAGGAGATAATAGAGTAATCCGACTAGCTCTCTGAGGGAACTGACTAAAACTGAGCCCACCATGCTTGTAGTTGGAACATCACTCGCCAATACCACTGAGTGTAGGGAAACAAGCATGTTGAAGGATAGGAGTAATCCGACTAGCTCTCTGAGGGAACTGACTTTTAAATGGTAAACCACGGTTTTCAGACTTGTTCCCCCTTAACTAATAAGCTCAAGTTGTTTTAGTTTTTCTTCGCATGTTGTTACACTGTATGATTCGGAGTAGCAATCCCAAAGCCTAATCGATGAAAATGGGGAGTTTTTATTTTCCCCTCCCACAAGATGAAACGTGATTGCAGGCCTCTTAGAATTGTTGGAGTAGCCTTCAACATCATTGCATCTGACGATAGATTGGAGCAGCTGTAGACATCAAAACAGCTACCGAAAGGTTGCTCGGAGTTGCTCTTGACACCATCCAGGCATCGCTAGTTGCAATGCAGTACTTAGCTCTCTACAGCTCATAGGCCGCTCGACTTGTTTCTGGATTAGCGCGCTTGGATGTCATGCTGCTCAAATGCTGAGGCTCTGGACAGGATACAGCAATGAGTTATGGCCTATACTATATATGTATGTATATAGCTAGCGCTCGATTACAACATTAAAAAAGTGAAAGAGTATTTGTCCGAGCAATCTAGAATAGTGACTTAATAAAATTGCAATTGGTATGACAAATGTCCTACAATCTTTTCTCTGTTATTCAGTTCACTATCAGATTGCAAACAGATGATGATGATAATAATAAAAAACACCCCATCTTGGGATTGTTGTTCACCCGTTCGCTTGGTACTTAAAGTTGCCAGTTTGCACCTGGATGGAGCCAATACTTTTATTTTTTCCAACTACCAAACATTGGAATAGTCGCGAGATGGCTTTGACAAAAGCAATAGCAAATTCAAAGATGATCAACAGTAATAAAATTATAATAATTATGCACAATTTATCAAAAAAATTAATATATAAGTGAAGATATACAATAATGTATGGTGAAAATGACAACTAAATTAAAGTAAAATGCGTCGATGTTTAAAAATGTCGAGAATTGCATTAAAGTCCACATCGGTCAATGGAGGACCCTCTAAACTAAATTTTCTAGGTTCGAGTCAGATAGACGACTGCGTAGGCGAGTTTTAATCAACTTCATTTGACTAAAGGAACGCTCTACCGTTGCTGTGCCAACAGGAAGTGCCATTGTAATGTTCTAGCTTCCACGTCTCAGGGAAAATTCCTCCGTACGTATGTGACTTGTTCATCTCGTCCAGGATTTCTTGCATGCTAGGAGACTGACTCTTCCTTATGTTCCATTATTGCCTTTTTCTCCACTAGCAAAGCCTGTTTAAATATCTTCCACTCTGAAAGAAGCTCATCGCCATCAAGCAATGGAGGTGAGGTGTAAGTCGTCCCTGCATACTCAACCTCTGCTTCTTTTCCATAGAACTCGGCAAGAATCTTGATTTGCTCGCTACCGTATGATGGTAAGGATGCTTCAGCGGGTAGTAGGGAGGGACTGAATATGGACATGGCAGTAAATCCTCATTTATCAGTAAATCGACTCTTAATATTTAGAAGAAGGGAATCGACGTATGGAATTGCAACTCGAGTTCGATACTCGGCTGTGGTTGTGATAGAAGACGCAGATCCATGTGTGCCACCGAGTGTAATATCATGTTTTTCCTTCAAAAGAGATATTTCAGACTCGACTGAACCCAACCACTCACTTCTTTCGTCCTTTAGATGCTCGAGTTGATCCGTCGTGATTTTCAGAAGTACCGGTAACCTGCTCAAATCGAGTAGCTTTCTTTGCATCGAAACATTCATCCTTGCCAGGATATCCAGAACTTCTGACAGGACCACGATACTAGCAACTCCAGTGTAAGTAGCAAGGAGAGCACCAATACCGTATGCTTCAGCATCACCTGATGTCTCATACAGCTGTTGTAGGGTGACGATAAGGGCAGGAAGCTCTCGGTAAATAGCCCGTACACAGCATTAGTGTGAGAGCCATCTGGCTTCACAATCTTAAGCTCAGGTAGCTTGAGGACAGACTGGACTGCTTTGAGAGATTCTGCTTTCTTGGGTGAGTAGAAGAAAGAGCTTCCATATATTTCCCAATAGTTCCAAACATCTTCGTGATCTCTGGAACACTGTTAGCAGCTTGCTAGTTGCCTGTGGCAGGCACAGTGGATGTAAAAGGAATTGCGGCTAGAGTTCGCATCCTTTTTTTAACTCCTTTGCGTTCTCCGGCAAAGGTGGCTGCTCCATCATAACCTTGGCCTATTAGTTTACGATAGTCCAGGTTCTTCGACTCAAGGAAGGAGCTGATTGCATCTGAAATGGTAGCAGCACCTTGGGCACATATGTGGAGCACTGTAAGGAAGTGCTCCTCTGGTTTTCCATTTACAATCCACCGACAACAGATGGACAGCTCTTCTGTAGTACTAATATCTACACACTCATCAGCTAACACAGAGAAGTATGGGCTTGATTTTAAGCTCTCAATTAGCTTCCTATCTAGCCAGCTATTGATGGCCTCTAAAAGCATCACTGCAGAAAATTTGGATGTGTACTGAGCATTTTGTGGCCCCTCTTTGACATGTTGCTGGAGAAGTTCATCTCCATTTGACTGGACCAGGGGATCGAATGTGGTTGTAAGGGCAGGCGATTTTTGGCAAGAAAATATATCGATCTCAACAGCTTAAGCACTATGTTTCTGTTTCTGTTCTTTGCTCTCCTTTCTTCAGCCTCCTTAGCAGCTGCTGAACATTGCAGTTGTAGGACACTCTGCTCCTTTCCTTGTTCTGCCATTCGAGCATGGATAACAGCATCTCTGTGCAATTTTGACTGGCTGTGTTCCTTGAGTTGTTCAGTAGCGTGATTCCAATCCTGAATTCCCTGAGTGGTCCATGCACCCCTGGCTGTACCCCTGGCTGTACAAGATGCATTTCCTCACTTCTGGCAGAGCTTGCAGAACGTGCCCTGCTTAGGATCATGCAGTACACCCAAGGATATTTCTGCTCCCACTCCTTCTTGTAGCTGAGCCTGCCTTTGTAGAGTTTCCTCTTCTGCGCTTTGGAACACACTGATCTACCTACTGATGCTTCGGAATTGGTGTAAGTCAAGGCATCACTAGTCGACATAGTTGGGACTACATCTTCGTCGTCCTCAGAATCTCTACTAGACCCAGCACGCACTCGCTTTCTGGTAAAAAAAGTTCCTGAGGTCCATTTGTGTAGGTTTGTATTTCTATGGGCCGTATTTAGTTGCAGAATGCTAGTAGCTGAAGCAGTTGCTCTTTATATACAAAATTGTGAATAAATCTAGAATATTCTGTGTCACAGTTCAATCATGTGTTAATCTAGAATGTTCTGCTATTATTATGTGGTTCTATTAGGAAAGTTAACCACAGAATAATAGCACATGGACAGAACATTCTAGATTATGACACAAGCCACAAAACTATTCTGTGGCAAGATGCAATTGTGTCATAATCTAGAATGTTCTGTCCATGTGCTAGTACTTTAACTATAGGAAAGTACCCTAAAAATGTCTAGGAATCGGCATCGATTTTGCAAAAAAAATTCTAGGGGTGGCATGCCCCCACACCCCCCTACTTGGGGCTTGCTTACGCACGCCCATCATGTACGCCCATCATGTAAACGCCAAACATTTTGAGTTTACACTAAAACCAATACATGGAGAACAACAACAAAACATGGATCCCAGGTTTGTCACTAGGGTCAGCAAATTTGGATTGTCCACTTTGATAAAACTTCTTCTAAACTAACCACAAAATCATCACTTGTCTCAAGCGTAAAACTTGTCCCACACTTCGGAATGATAGAGAGGCGATTGATGCTCAACCCATCCACGGAAAGACATTGTCTTTTAACGATTAACCGCGCCGTCAATTTATTCAATTGTTGCGCGTGACGCGGTCTACTTTTCATGTGATTTTTGGGTGTGGCGCTTAGTGAAAAAGCATGTCTATATCTTTGGTTGGATTGCAGAACAGTCTTGGCGATGTATTGCCCGAGGATAAAGCGCTTCCTAGGCTACCCGATTTCGAAATAATAATGGTCTTATAAGCTTTAGCGCGAGATGTGGACAACGAACTTATTTTTCCAAAGAGTACCATCGAGCGTTCAGCTAAAGATCGACTTCTTCTACCTTCCAGCGCTAATATAACTTGGCCAGGCGTGGACTACTACATTTATCTGAGTCTTGGAAGCGAAGTTTCTAGACAGTGGATGACACCACGCGCTGACAATGGAGAAAGAAAAGGTGGGCTTTTTTTTGTACGAGTTATTTTCAATGTCTAGCTAGCTAAGCTAACGTAGTGTAGGTATGATACTGAAATTTTGTATATCATAATACATCCACTAAACTCAATACAATGTCCTACCTACCAACCTTCTGTCCCCCATGGTGTCTTATGAGAGAGGCTATAAGGTAAAAAAAAAAGTTGTTTATCAAAATAAGCAATGTGCTCATTTGCCTTATAGGTCCTCAGTGATGTCCTTTTAGGTACGAAATTTATATTTCCCATTTTCATTGGATTAAACTTTTTGCAATAATACTTATTACAAAACAGAGTGAGCGAGTACAGTTATACATTGAAATAAAATAAATATAGAATGAGCTATTACATAATGGAGAGATGATGCATGCACCTTATTGTTGTTGTTCCAATAGTTTAACTAAAACTTTTTTGTGTGCCACAATAAGAAGCAATCCTTTGTATCTCCAGGGTGGCACAACCATACGCCACACTCATGGCAGTACCACTGGCTGTCGCATCTCTTCTTCTGCTGGTAACAGTAAGTGCAGCGACCTCGATTGCGCTCTCCTTGAAATGTTGCGAAGTGAGAAAGTGGAAGGGGCTTGATCAAGGATCTGTTATTATGACCAGCTCTATAACGGCTACAATATCCACCAATAAGCTCCTTGGCCAGCTGGATCCTGAACTGCTTGATGGTAATTTCAGTGGCTCCTGACCATCCCACATAAAGGATGAAGGCGTTTGTAATGGTGACATCAAAGAGGAAGTAGTAGATGTATTTGTAGAACTTTCTGCTTTTGATCCTACAGTGATAATACCCTCTTGATTGATCACCTTTATCCACTGCTCCCATATTCTTGTTGTAGGAAGAGATTGCAAGGGGGCAGCTTACTTCCTCTCTACTGCCATTAGACTGTCGTCTGGGCACCGACGTGACACAGAGTGGATCACTGTTGGTGTACATGATCATCACGACCTTTCTGTCCTGCCATGCACTGGCACAGACAGTCCCGGATTGTGTGGTTAGTGACTCGCCCCTAAGAATGTTAAAAGTTTATAATTATAATGAGTATATACCCCATACTTGTGATATGGCATGCATGGTTATAAACCCCAAATTGTTTGTGTCTAACTTCTGATTATGAAAGTGTGTATATTTTACCTGTTCTTGAATTTAGCTGTCTTGAGCTTCTCTGGGAAACCACGTCTATCCTTTCTGGCTGTCCCACACCCATAGATCCCACTCTTTTCCAGATCACTGAGTAGGCTGTATGACGTGAAGAAATTGTCAAAATAGACGTGGTGCCATTTGCCTTGTATCTCTTTGGTGAGGTCCTTGACTACTCGAGCTCCCAGCTGGTGTTCGACAGCGCCTTTCTTTTTCCCGGTGTAAACCTCGAACTGTGAAAAATAACCATTTCGACTGTCTGCCCGAACCCACACCTTTATACCTCTTTTGGTAGGTTTCATTGGCATGTACTGTTTTATGGATGAGCGTCCCTGAAACTTGATCATAGCTTCGTCAACGGCTATATCACAGTTTGGGTTGTATAGAGATGCGAATTTTTCTTGAAAATGGTTGATCAGTGGTCGAACCTTTCCTAATTTGTCATAGGTGGCTGATCCTCTTTGAGAGAGAGTAGAGTTATCTACGAAGTGGAGATATCTTGAAATATCCCGAAACCTATCTCTTGAGATCCTTTGTGCTATAGGTTTGTAATGGTGAATGGGATCCTTTTTCCAGTAATCGTCAGTCGATGGCTGGCAATTGATACCCATCAGAATGTTGAAGCCCATGAATGCTCGAATGTCTTCACATGTAATAGCCTTCCAAGATGCATATGCATCGGTACCCATGGTCTCTTCTGCATACCTGTTTGTCTGATGTACTATCTCTTCCACTATGTCGGGTGTAAAAAATAGCTCAAAGACCTCAACTGGTGACCTAGGAATAGGCACTGTTGGTCCTACAGGGGATGTGAAGGGATGTATAGAAGGTGTTACTAAGTTGGTAGACCACACTGGAGGCACTGTCTGTGTGGAAGAGACAGTGGATGGTGCTGGAGGCACGATCTGTGTGGAAGGGAAAGTGGATGGTGAAGCTGAGGCGGTAGCAATGGGAGAGAGGATGCAAGAGGGTGTGGATTGGATTTGTGATCGACCAAGTATAATACTTGGTTCAGTCTGGGATGTGTAAGTGTGTGTGGTTGATGAAATTGTTGTGTCAGCTGGAGCCAAAGTATCTGTCGCAGAGATGGGTGGGACAAAAGCATCATTGGATTGCATTGGCATAGGTGTAAGGGACAAAAGTGTGGTACTTGGTAGGACTACTGCTGCAGTTGTAGCAGATATCTCGAAATGAGTGTCTTCATCTTCAAACTCTAAATAATGTATTATTATGCTATTATTCAAACATTATTCAAACATTTTTTCACTCAAATATTATTTACCTTCTTGCAGGCAGTCAAATTCCTCATCACGACCATCAGCAAAATGCTCATCAAGGTCTCCATCTGCTTCCAGGGCATTGAGGATCTCTTCCACGGACCAACACCTTCTTTTTGCCATTTTGCTATTTTGCTATAATTATGCACAAATCTAAATTGTATATATTTGCAAACAAATATTCTCAAAAATGTTTATAGTAAGTGTTGTATAATAAAGTTGCTATCATGAACTTACAGTATTGTGGTCTCCTTTTGCTCACTTGAATCCTTTGTCGGATATAAGGCAGCTTCCAGATCGCACTAAGAAAGTAGCTGCTCGCTATGCTGCCAATTGGCGTCTACCGCGCTTCGGGGACTGTTCGCGCATGACGCCAATTGGCGTCTATCGCCGTTAATCGGTAAACTGTGTTATCAACTGGAGTGGAGACTTGGATAAGAGAAGGCTGGGTAGAGGCCTGCAATGGAGAAAGAAATATCTCAGACTATTCCAGAATCAATAGGAAATAATTATCATCATACCCGTGTATTGTTCTCTGTACCTTCTATGAGACATAAAGAGAGGAATGTCAAATTTCATTCTTAGAGTGATTGTCTAGTTCTCACCGGCACTACTTTGAGATGAATCACCCTTAGTGAACAACCTGTAAAGGGAAAATGGGTTGCTTGATGCAAAAAGGTCATCTATATGTTTAAACCTCACTTTATCTCGATATTTTGGGCAAAACTAACTCGACAACTTCCCGGAAACCTGCAGAGAACAGGGGTGTATTTAGGGGGAGGCGGGGGGGGGCGAATCATTCTCGCCCCCCCCCCTTGAAATTAGAGATATTTTTAAAAATAATGTCAAGAAAGGTGTAATACAAGAAAGGTGTAATAAGCTTATGATATCAGGTTCAAATGATAGGAATGTCAAACTGAGGTTCTTCTTGGTTTTCTCTGCCATACGTCCACAATCTCTTCAAGGTCGCTCTCAGAGAGTACTTCTGGTGCCTCTATAGCAATCCTCATAAGGTGAGAAAGGCTGCAGTCACTTAGAGAATTACGCAAACGAGTCTTGATCATCTTCATCTGTGAGAAGCTTCTCTCCACAGAAGCAGTAGAAACTGGAATCGATAAGCAGATGGAGGCAATCTTGTGCAAATTGGGAAACATGGCCTTGAGCATGTCGTTTGAAACAAGTTCTTTCAGCTGTGATGCAGTAGTATCCCGTGGTTGCTTGACTAACAGCTGGCGGAATGTTTTCCACTCTGTAAGTATTTCAGTGGAAATCATGGCTGTCTTCACTGTTTCTTCTCCATCCAATGTTTCTGCATCTCTATCTTCTCCGTAGTGAGCAATCAGTTTCTCAACAGACGTGTCTCCATAAGTGGGAAAAGATACTGAATCTGGTTTTGGAACTTTCCGTGGATCGAATATAGACAATGCTGATACAACAGCGTTGGATGAAGAAAATCGGCTTGTTATGTTGGCCTTTAAATCAGCAACAAAAGGCTTACCAACAACATTCTGGAACGAAAGTATTTTATCAGCGTCAATAGACACCTTTGTAGATGACTTCAAGTCTTCAACGTTTTCAAGTAGCTCCAACACCCAGTTCGCTCCAGGCAAAACTGCATCATCCAAGGATTTAACAGTAGCATCAACAAGGAATGATATCAACGAGAGGTCAAGCTGCTCTGCCTGAAGTGCTTTGCTGAGCTTGGCTACTTGTGGTAGAGTGAAATCAAGCAAATATATAGCTGCAATCGTAGACAATTTGCAGAGGGCACCATGGATTCCAAGAGCTTCTGGCTCGTGGGACGTCTCGTAGATGTTCCCAATGGTGATTACAATTGCAGAATAACTTGCTTTGACAGCTTTGACACACCTTTCATGTGCCAGCCAGCGTGTGTCAGATGGCTTGATCACTTTCATTTCTGGAAGTTCAAGAACGTGCTGTACCTCCTTCAGACACTCTGCTCGCTTGGGGGAATTGCGAAAATGCTTCCAAAGAGTAGTCAATGTTCTGTAAACATGAGCAATTCCAGGAGTTTTATTGGCAGCTTGCACACAAGCCAACTGCAGTAAGTGACAGTGGCAGTGTATAAACAGAGCGTGAGGAGTATGTTTCTTGATACGTGCCTGAACCCCGGTCTTTCGTCCAGAAAAAGTTGCAGCTCCATCAAATCCCAATCCAACTATTCTTCCGACTTGTAGACCTTTCTTCTTTAAACAATCGATGAGATTAGAATAGATGGTCTCTGCATCAGCCTTCTTCAATGGAATAAGCTCCAGAAAGCACTCTACTGGTACACCATCTTCCTCCCAGCGGCAAAACACAGACAATTCTTCTACGTTGGTGACATCTGTGCACTCATCTGCCATGAGGCTGTACATAGGTGCCTTTTGAAGTCGCTTCAGAATCGACTCTTCCACCCATGTCCCCAATGATTCGATGAATTCAACCACAGCCACTCTTGATGTGTACACAGCATTTCTTGGTGCAGTTTCTAAGAATTGCTTCAAATGTTGGCTGCCACATCGAACCACCATGTCAACCAGCTTCTCAAATTTTGTCGAATGTGCAACTTGTTCTTTCGTAAGAAAATGAGTGAGTAGGATCAGGCACTTCACTGCAGCTCTGTTCTGAGCTCTTTTGCGAGCTAAAACATTCTGGAGTTGCTGTACAACTGTTCCACCTTTGGCTGCTCCTTTAGCTGCAAAAAGAGCTTGAGTTGCATGGATATGGAAGTCACTTCTCGCATGAGCTTTCATTTTTTCAACAGCTTTCTTCCAATTTCTGCAAGGTTGTGTGACCCACACTCCTCCAGTACGCTGCAGACCAGATTGCTTGCAAACCTTGCAAAAGGCACCATCGCTATCCTCGTCATAATAGAGCCAACTGAAATCTTTCTCCCAGCTCTTAGAGTATTTTCTCTTCGTGGATACAGAAGAGCGGTGTTTGTTTTGCTTGCTTTTCTTTGAAGGTGGAGGACTAAGGCTAGGACTAGATGCCTCGACATGCTCAGAGCTATCTGTTCTGCTATCTTCGCTATCGCTGCTATTAGCATGAGAAGAGGCTTGAGAAGTACTTGCAAAGTATGAGCGAATATCCATATTAATATGAAGAGAAATCAGCTAGTAAGGTTTCTTTTATAGAGACTTTAAGACCATGACATAATGGACTGAGTTAAAAATACTGAGAGAGAGTGGGAAAGAAGGAGGGAACTGAAGAAGTGACAAACCTACAAAGGAGAACACGTGGTGGTGTGTGATGACTTTAAGACCATGACATAATGGACTGAGTTAAAAATACTGAGAGAGAGTGGGAAAGAAGGAGGGAACTGAAGAAGTGACAAACCTACAAAGGAGAACACGTGGTGGCGTGTGATGACATCATGTCTAAAATTAGACTTGAAGACCATGACATAATGGACTGAGTTAAAAATACTGAGAGAGAGGGAGTGGGAAAGAAGGAGAAACAAAAGAAGTGACAAACCTACAAAGGAGAGCACGTGGTGGTGTGTGATGTCATCGTGTCATGACACATGCTCTCCTTTTTCCAAGCAGCTACAATATCATGAGAAATATATACAGTCTAGCCATAGTTCGGTATAGCATAATGCCATTGGTAGTCAGTCAAAATAGCTATCCTCAGACATTGTAAAAGCAAAAAAAAATATGGGGGGATCTTCCCCCCAGACCCCCCTTTTACGACTTATGAACATGTTAAGAAAATATTAACAAAAATTAGGGCACCAAGTGACCAACCATTTCCACCCCCCCCCCCCCCCCCCCCCTAGAGAACTAGAGAAAAATTGTGTATGAAACCTGTTGTCCATGATTTTGTAAGAAAATGCATGGAATGCAACATAATTCGATTTCACAAAAGCCCACCTCCATTATACGAGTGACAAGTGACTATATCTAATCTATATATGCTGATTGCCGTAGCATGCAACTTCAGCAAATATTTAAGATGGAATGTTGTACTAAAGATTTTAGAAAAAGTGCATGCCATCATAAGTAGCAGCTATATATACAGTTAGTACTGCAAAAATACCTGCGGGTAAAACACTTTCGTACTCCACGCGGAAGCCCAGGGTGCACGTCCCCTTTCCGCACCATCCAGGCTCTCCGCCCCCCCTTATTTTTCCATATCTCAAGTTCGCCCCCCCTTGGCAAAATTTCTGTATACAACCCTGTAGTTGCTGGTACTTCATTACTCAAATCTCAAAAGGTTTTCAAGTATATGAGCTGATAATAATTTTAAAAAAGTAAAGCGAAGAACTCTTGTTACCGAGGTGAGGAACTAACTTTACTTCAGCTAACCTAGTAGAAGAAATTGTGGTTCAATTTATGTGAACACAGTCGGGAATGGTCCGGCGCCCAATCATTAATTTTTCAAACAATGGAATGTACTGAGCTCCAACGACAGTTGCGCTTGTGAAACTGGCGCCAGACTCGCAGTCTCAGGCTGCTGCGGTATGAACAGGTGCCGAGGGGCCCAAAGAAGCTCGAAGCCTAGGGGCCCTGCCTTGGGTTAATTCGGCAATGTTTGCGGGTGTACATTTCTCAACCGAAGCCTATATAGGAGGAGCCTGGGCACTAACCCATGTGGTGGTGCATACTACCTACAGGTAGTGTTGGTCCTTCTTTGCAAGGAACCATGTGAGATAGGTACCAGGAGCCAAGGTGGGTGTGAGCAGACAAACAACCACAGCAATAAAAGGTTTACATTTGGATACACAACTTGATAAAATTACTTACGGATGAGCGTCTCTTCCTAGTCCTTTGAATGACACCATGTTTATCATCATATTGCTTCAAAATCTGGGCAACAACCATCTCACACTGACTACATGTGCAGTATTAGCTAGAAGCACTCACTGATGATCGGCGTTCAGACCTGCGCCTAACCCTCGTGCTGGAGTTGAAGTGAGTTGGTAGTGTACAGCACACAAAATAAAAAATACAATGATATACAGGGGCTAGCAATATACGAATGTGTATCTCACTCGGCCTGAAGTCCAGAATTTCCTAATCTGCTTTCATTCATCCTTTCTCGATTTGAATTGGTCGTCTTGACTTCCTTGTGAAGAATTGCGCGCGGAAATAGCTTCTCGCACATGCGCAGCCAGACACGCAAACGCGCACGGGCGAACAACACGATTTTCGTACAAATAAAAACACACACGCTATTTACACATTGGTTTTGAAATTTAATTTCACGTTTATCCTTGCGGCAACAAAACCTAACGTGCTCGCACGTGCACGTTTGAGAGTCCTGTTCAAGTAGCTTACCTGCTGAAAATACTTCTCAGGTATCTGTGCTCACACAAGTTGTAGATCTTGGATAACCAATGAATCAGTTAGCTGCTTATGGACAAGGGAATTGTCCCGCATTTCAGAAACATCTTTCACAAGCTGACTACATATGTGGAGACCTAGTGCCTAGTGCCCATCTTTTCAGGGTAGATGGTTTCAGGGTGATTCCTATGATACCTCCAGGGCTGTGTCCGTACCTCATGAATGTAGATTCAATAAACATGTCAGACCATATCCCATTCCAAATGCCAGGTCGATGCCTCATTACATGGTTTCCACGAAGGAACTCCTCGAGTATTGGAGCTGGCAGTTTCTCCATTGAGCGTAGGTAATACAAGCAGTACCTGAAATAAGTAAAACTGGATGATATTTTATTGATGTAGTCTCGTGAACCAGACATATATTTGTGCACACGAAGCATACCTTCCACTCGCATAAATATACATCTGGTTCATGAGACTAGTATATGGCAGTAAGCACAACTTTAAATATTGGAATGGATTATTGACAAGCTAGTATTATGTGCTACCTTGCGTAGTTGAAGTGACCAGCAGAAAAGAAGTAAGGCATCATCTGCTGGATGACCCACAGGTGCAGTGGCCAGTCGGCCTCCCTTTCAGATCTGACGAACATCATCATGAGTAACACAGGCTTGATGAGGTTATCCACCCATAGTTTTGCTGTTCGACTTTGGTTTGCCCTGTCAGCAAGAGTTTCCATCAAGTCAGAGTGGCATTCAGTGCTATCCATATCCCCTCGTAGTAGTTCTTCAGTGACCAGACGTAGTGCCCGAATGTTTTGTGGAAAGTTCTTTCCAGATAACAGCTTGGCTACACCACCAAATACTGCCTGTAGAATACTTTCCAGTCCAGTGTCTGCCATCAAGGTACCTACTGCTCCAGAAAAATTCATCAGAGTATGCATGCCCTCCAGTCTTGGTATGAAGTTATGAAAACGATCTGGACACACCCATGTGATGTTTACAACTACACGATACAGTTGCTGGTCATTTGTGAAGATGGTGTAGATCTGTCCGGTCATATTGGTAAGACGTGATTCCACCATTGCAGTGAACATGGTGTCTGGTTCTGCAGGAGCCATGTCAATCAGTGGTAGGTATACAGCTTTAGTAGCAGGACATATTGTATGCCCTTGTTCGCGTGCATTCCTAGTATTGTAACCATTGAATTCTGGTACTCCCTGTTGTGTCAATATGGATTTGAGGAACATGAAGTCAATATCATTGGCTCTAGAAACGCAACATGCTGCCTTGCTAGCACCTTTAGAGGAAGAGGAGATCTACATCGGGTGGTATTTCTGGCTTCTGTGGTCCTCTGTACCTTTGATTTGGTACATCAGGCAAGACATCTTCTAGCTTTTTTATCCTTTTGATTTGGTTGGCATCATGCTGATCTTGCCCTCTGTGTCAGATTGTGTTGCACTTGAGAGTAAGAAGAATTGCCAAAGCATGAGTGGACTGGAGGCCATTCTGTGATGATATATTTGCATCAAAATTATCAGCGACAGTCTGCACTAATCCAACACCACTGTGAGATATGCCCATATCTTCTGGCTCCTAGCAGCTGCATGGGCAGCAGATGCCTTGAATCGATTTATTTCATCATAAGAACAAGTGACACCAAAGTCATACAATTGTTCAATTACTGACTTCTGTCTCACCAAAAGACCAAGAGCTATCTGTAGTGACTGATGTTGGCCTGTTTGTAACCATACTAGTAACAATGTTTCCTACCATACCTGATGGCAGTGAATAGTTGAGGTGTGGTAATATCAAAAAGAGCAAATGCAAAAGTGCTGGACTAACATCTCCAACAACATCTTCAGAGTTGATCCTTGTTCTGTACTTAAACTTATCGTGCTTCAGTTCTTTCGACTCGATGGCAATCACTTTTGCTACTTTTTCTATTGCCAAATCATCATCATCCACTAGTTTCAGAACATTGGAAGCATTGCTCTTGAATATAAGGATACTTGCAACTCCTGCACCTGATAAGATAAGAAGGTCTTGTCCAAAGTGGTCAGCTAAACTTTTGATTAGTTGCCGACGTGTCAATGACTCACCTTTGTATGATATGTACAAACTGTGCACTTCTATAGAGTTCCAGATCTGCGTTGTCTTCCATCAGATCACTCACCAGACATGCAAAGGCTTGATCTTGAGGTGTTTCGAGGTTGTTTGATGCTGACGATTGAATGTTACGAGAACCTCTGAACAAGGACATGCAGTCTTTATGGTATTGAGCATCTGCAGCATGTAAGTCACTAACTGCTCCTGCAATTCGTAGACGCACTTGTTGTGCCCATTCATCATTACGCAAATTACATGCATGCAGAATGACATCTTTGAAAGTGTTCCGATTGGATCCACAATCAGCAGTTCTACATTGAACCACACGACGCCAACGGCCAGGGTGTTTTGAATCCGGTTTGGTATAACATTGTTCTCCACATATCAAACATTGATCTTTGAAACAAAAAGGGCTAATGTGTGACCGACAAGTTTTCTTGAAAACTGTTTCTTCTTTTGCTTTAGTGTGGCGTGACAGGAAACGCTTTATGTGAGTCTTTGAGGTATAGGTGGAGATACAGTTCCTATGTAGATACAGTGTGTTACAACTATCATCTAGCAATACCTCTAGGTCAACATGTAAACCATCACCTCTTCGTTTACTAGCTTGTATAATGCTATGCAGTCTTTCAGGGCCAGCAGCTATAAGCAGGTTATTGCTACCACTGCAGTTCATAGAATTTTTAAACAGACAATGTGTGTTGAGCTGTGACTGGGATGCCTTGTCATGTTATAGCTAGAAATGGAGAGAAAATATGCATGTTAGTCAAAGATGTTTACTCTGTACTACTCCCCCATAGACACATATTTTACTTACCTGCTAATAGCTAAGCCGGAAACTTTTTCTGCATGTTCTTCCTTTACCTACTGTTGTTGATTGCATTAAAAAATGCAGAGCTAATTATTACAATATTATTATCACATGACAAAAAATAAATTTCTTCGAGCAACTAGATTGTAGCTAGCTATATAGCTAGTGGGTAGAGATGCCTGCTATATAGAAATATATATATAATATATACTTTTTTTTGCATGATTTTACCTCAAGAAATAAGAAATGTATCCATAGTGGGTGTGCTCAAAATTATGAATTTGCTGATCAATAAAATATATAATTGCATTGTTTGTAGTAGAAGCTAAACCAGGAAATTGTAGCATGTAAAGTGTTAATAAATCAAGATTAAAAGACAGTTAATAAACCATAACAGAGTAGAGGCACATGTGCATTAAATGATTCCTTGACAAAGAAAATGTATGATTTGGCACCAAAAAGAAGTCTCTAGGTGAAATTTTCACAGAGTTATATATAGCCATTTTCAGTTTTCATGGCGGCCATTTTGAATTTTGCGTATAAAATGTTTGGCCCAAGGGTGACAAGAGTGGCATCAAGTGGATTTGGGTTCAGTAGGGTTTGTACTACCAGAATTGCACTACCAGAATTAACAATAAAACATTGTATGTACAGTGGTATCAATGTTAGTTACATTTCCAGTTACAGTTAACATTGGTATCAATGTTAGTTTCATTTCCAATTAACAGTGGTATCAATCAATGTTAGTTTCATTTCCAGTTAACAGAGTTATGAATGTTAGTTTCATTTCCAGTTGAATGTTTTTAGCTACTATTATTACAGTGACTTCAATACAGCTTGACTCCTAGCTCAGCTCTCAAATCCTCTGCCTTTCCCACCAAATAAACATTGAAAAGAAGTGAAGACAAAGCACATCCCTGCCTAAGTCCTACAGTGAACCCCCTTAATCTCCTTCCATTCAATATCATCGTCGTCTCCACCCCACTATACAATCCTAGATATATCCTCACAAGTTTCTCCTCCACTCCATACTGCCTCAACTTGTGCCACAGTCCCTCCCTCCAGACACTGTCATATGCCTTACTTATGTCCAGGAAAGCCAGATATGAACTTTCCTTCTTGCTCTTCCTCACTTCACAAACTCCTCTTAACACCAACCACTGGTCCGAACATCCTAAACCCTCCTTATGCTTCTATCAAAATCCTATCCTCAGCAAACCCTCCCAACCTACTTCATCCAAACTTAGTTCCTTACACATACCCAACTCATGCCCACTCACATCTCCTATCTCTAATTCTGGTACTATGGCATCCTCTTTTTTCCTCCCCAGCTCTTCCCAATGCTTTGCCATTACCTCCAACACTTTGCCTTCCTCCTCCACCATTCATCTTTCATTCCCTTAATATTTCTCTTCTTCCTCTTTGCTCCCAAAACAGCTTACAACTAGTCCCACCTTGCTATCTAATCTTCTTTATAGTTCTCTTCCTCAAATCCATCTTCTCTTTCCTAATAGTCTTTTTCACTTCCTTTCTTGCTTCTCTATAGTCAGCCATAGTTGTCTTAATGTAGCCTCTCTCTCCCCTCTCTTTTGCTTCCCTCAACCTCTTACATTTCTCCTTCCTAACACCAATTAACCTCTCCACATCCTCTGACCTGTCTGTAATCTTCTTCCTTCCAATTCCTTTCTCTGTTGCATCCTTCCACCTACCCCACACCTCTTCAACTATGTTTCCTCCCAACTCTTGCTCAAGCTCTCTCACCTCCTCCTCTCACCCTATGAACATTTCCTCCACTGCCTCGTGATACTTTTCCCAGCTATTGTCAACTCTCCATTTATATCTCACTTGTACCTCTCTCCTACCCAACATTATTTCTCTCCACATAAGGTTATGGTCATTAAACAAACTTAATAATATTGACTTTCTCACTAAACAAACATATTAATACCGACTTTCTCTCCCCACATTCCCATGTCCACCTACCCTCACAGCACGCAACTTGTTCCCTCCAACCAAACCAGCTCCAATAACCTCCCAATACTATTTGGGTTGTCGTCAGCTCCTAATCCAATCTTTTTGCATTGAATAAATTATAAGCCTGTTCACTGCTATATAGATGGCGGATGTTGGGGCAAATTTAAAGTAAACCTGTCACTTTCCCCAACCTCTTGAATGTAACTTTGCCATTTTGTAGAATTTTCTTCTGTGCATCTAATATATATATACAGTAGTTGGAATTTTGGAATTTACCTTGAACTCTGTGGACAAAAAAATCCATTTCAAGTTGGAAGTTGTGAGTCAGTGCTAAATCCATTTTGATCACTTCGTCCACACTTTAGGTAACCAAGCCCGTCAGGTTATGGTCTGAACAATATTCAGCGGATCTGGTGTAGTCCAAGGTAAAATGGGGCCATCGCATGCCCAAATTAGGGTTACACTCGGAGCAGAATGGCTACCGTGTTCTCGAGGTTGTTTGTAGTTAGACCTGACGCATTTACCCTGTTTTTTCTCCCACTACTACAGAATTTGTGTTCCTGACTTGGCAAGATCAGCTGATACTCATGTCATTAACACAAAAACAACATTGCAGATCAAGACTTTGCCAGACTTCCTTCTGTGTGATATATATCTTCCACTTTAGATGATGTTAAAAGACATGCAAACTTAAAAGCTGACACTGTACACTCATTTCTTGAACAAAATAACTACAATTAGCACATGCTTCACATATCCAGAGATTTTCACTTATCCAAACAAGATTGCGTCCAATGCACTCTTTGGGAAGAAAACTCTTTATGGTTTGCCGAATGGACTTTTCTTTACTGCAATGAGTCAAGTCAGTTGTTTTATTGCTATACATGTTTGTGCACAAAAGCCAAGACAGCAAATTCACCAGATTTGGTAAGCTTTGTGAATTCTAGAGTGCCCTGTATGCTGGTTATAAATGTTCATAATATATTTCCAGTTATTTTAAGGTTAAAGTTGATATTAATTTTAATTGACAAACATTTAACTATAATATATATACCAAGATAGATCACGCATCGCAAATAACTATATACACTAATTTTAGACTAGGATAGTGTAGACCCTCCATAATCAATAAATGTTAGATTATTCAATTACTGAGTGTCGGTTATATATATAGCTTCATCTGAACAATGCTTGTCCGTCATTTCTTAGTTTGCAAGAGCTCACATAAGTCACTCGGGACAGATAGATCGTAAGCTCATTTCTTCTGCTGCTCCAGCTAAGCTCTGCAGCTGTCAAACATTTTGACAGCATGTCCATTTGGGTTTAGAGTTCAGATATACCTACTCAACGCCACAAGTCAACAGCCTTATGGTGTTATGTGTGTACACGATTTTTTCAACCTAAAATTACTAATTGCTAATGATATTATTGGTGTTTAGCCTTTGTTTCATACATTCTAATGTTTGATATATATTGATATATAGTCACTCTGAAATTATGTTCAAGTATATATGAACAAACCCATTATGGGGATATCTCTAAATGGACACATTCAAGGGCATGGTTTGTTACTTGTGTGCCTCCTGTAGCCTAGAAAATTATTTCAAGGTGTACCCCCACAAACACACCTGTGCTTTAACACTTGCAGAACTATTTTAGTGCAACTTCTTCTATTCACTGACAAAGTCCCAAGCGTCTACAATGATTCGTATGCATTTATGCACCAATGTGAAAAAATGAGGTTTATGCTGACTGGCATGTTTATCAGCGCCTAAATGGTGGCAGATGCCAACTACAAAAAGATTTCAAGCACGCTTTGAATAGCAAAATGGTCCTCATTCTTTATTTGTGTTGTACATCTTTTGTACATCTATATATAGATGTGTACAGGACCGCCTTGATATTAGTGGCTTGCCAGAGTGCAGGGTTGACAACAAAAAAAAGAGTGCAAAATAAAATCATTTTCAAGATCCATGCCCTGGCATATAATTATATCCTGCACACAATAGGGTCCATCACCAAAAAACCCTAACAACTTCAATATATACAAGAACAGCAATGAACATTCAGAGAGTTGGAGCGCCACCCAAGGTCCAGCAACTTCTGATGAGAACTCGCATCAACATCTCATTCAGAGGATTTCTGTGGCATGCAACGTGGGAATCCTGTTCGGTGTTGGGGTCATTGCCTTTGGCCTTTTGTGGAACGTGTAGAAAATGGGATGCATAGAAAATTAATTTTTGTGTGCTTTAATTTTTAATCACCTTTTAAATATTCAACTTCAAATTGCATTCACTCGACGTTTCGACTAGATGCTCTAGCCTGATGAAGTTGATTAATGAGAAGGTGATTATAATGTCAACTGAGAGTTCATCGAGAACAAAATTAATGTATTGTGTTTTATAATAAAATAAAATTGGTGTTGTATTAGCATCTACTTGTTGTGTTCCACATGGGTACAATCTCTGTCTACCTTTACCTTTAAACAAAACAAAACAAATAACAAAACAAATAATAATAATAAATAAAATAAAAAAATTTAAAAAAATTAAAAAAAGAGTCAACAAGAATGTAACCATCATTAGAGATTTACTAAGTGTGATGTTATTATTCTTGGAGGTGATGACAATAACAAATGCATAACTGGCACGAAGGTCGAGTCATTGACATCTTGACCATAATAAACACAAAATAAAAGCATGCATACTATATGCATGTACAAATAGTGAAATAGTCGATCATGCTGAATTATTGTCCAAACAAACTGTAGTAGTGTACAGTGTGTAGGGGATTTACCAAGATGGTTTCTTCCCCTTCCACGAGTTAAAAATAAAATATAAATGTCAAAATCCTACATCTCCCCTGCGACTCTGCCATGTACTTAATTGTAATTATATATAATAATCATAACAAAAAAAAGTATTACCATTTCTTATTATAAATTGCTGGTGTCATATATATCACCGTGTAAGAACTCCTCACACCCAGCAATTTAAAAGAGCCATCAACCTGGACACATCAGCATCAAGTCAACTGAAATTATTTTCTCTCTTACCAACTGTGTATAATAATAATGTATTATATAATTTATAGTTGTGTGTGGTATTTCTTTTCTTAAAAAATTAAATTAGTGCCAAATAACTGTGTAAAATTAGGAACAGTAAAAGATTGATAGAATTATTAATTCATAGTGATTGAGTTCTATAGGTCACTAGGTTTGAATGTGCCAAAAATTTATAAGTGATGTTCACTTTCAGAAACAAAATCATTGGTAACTGAAATTAAGTCCAACCTATCAGTCGCATCTTTATGAATGTGCAGAATCATGAGATGATTTAATCAGACTTCAGTCATGGTGGACCTCAAATACGATTTTATTCTCCTTAAAGCACTGAAGGATCTCTCACTAACAGCGTTTGATGCAGGCATAACTAAAGTAACATTAGCAATTTACAAACTTCAGATAGCAATTCACGTTCAGCGGTCTTTAAATGGTCAATTTTAATAGTACAACTTCATCTGAGCAGAAAATTGTTGATACAATTTCAAGTTGGGTTTTCAATAACTGACCATTGAAGTCTTGCTCTTGGTTGCTCACATCCGCAGTCTCATCTGCCATGATAGTGTAGAATGGAGCTGCATGCAGGGAGGCTGCTATTTTACGCAGAACCTTCAGAGCCATGACTTTTAGCATCTCGTTTTGGATTTCAGCAGAGGTGTATTTATTTGCTCTGCGCTTTAGCCATTCGAATACTTTTTTGTCATCATATCCACGAAGCCTAAACAATTGAATAAAGTCGGAGTCAGATTCATCGCCACGACCACGCAGTGGCAAAGATTATCTAGCCAAGAACACAACATTAGATAGAAATTTGAGTAAGCACTGCTTCATTTCCTGAGCATGAAAGGAGGAAAGACTCTCACCAATTTTCTGACATGTCTGGGGGAGAATAATGACTCTCAAATAGCATCCTTATGACAATTGCTAGCTTCATGGGCAGAAAATCTTAGGCATCCTTCCAGTTCGTATATCCAGTTGACATATATGCAGTCTCAATAGTTGTCACCAATAGAGGGAATGGGTAAGTCCTTGGAGAGTGACATGCCGTCTCGATAATGACTTTGAAAACAAAGCTAACACTAAGTGACTTTAGCTGCACAAACTATTAGCGAGCATGCTTTAGGATCAAGCTAGTAGTATAGACAATTCTACAAAAACTCATCTCCTTGCACTCTCAAACAGTTGTACGTGTGTCTTGTTCGTCCTCACCTTGAGTATGCTGCGCAAATGTGGGATCCATATATGCAGAAGGATATAAGTAAATTGGAATCGGTCCAGAAGTTTGCACTTAAGATGGCAACTCGTCGGTGGGACTTGAGTTATGAGGAACTTCTAAACATTGTCCATATTCCAAAACTGAATGAAAGGAGACTGAACCTCAAACTTGCAACCATTTATAAAATTGTACATGGACTCTGCTATTTTCCAGAACATGTTTTTGAGTTCCACTCGGCATACTCAGGAAGGCTTGCAAGAACTGATACTATTTTTCAACCATTTGCTCGTACTAATCACCTTTATCACTCATTTGTACCAAGCAGTATTGTGGCTTGGAACAGACTTGAAGAGAGCCAAGCCTGTGCTAGTAGCCTTTTTTCCTTTAAACGTAGATTTGTTGTCTAAATCATAGTTACTGTTGTTGTTACTGTTGTTGTTACTTTATTGTACCACATTAATTATGGGTTCACACACGATTAGCATATTGCTATTGTGTACCCATTGCATTACACTGTACATGTATTTGCATAAAATGTTATAAAAAATAAAAATAAAAAATAAAATTTAAAAAAACCTTTACCTTCCCAACCATTGGAAGGTAAGGGTTCACCACGCCATAGGTTTTTTATTGTGCTCTGGATTCCACCACCAATTCCCTTGGCCGTTCTCTCAGAAAGTGGTAAGGCCATGGCCTCACCGGTCGCACCGCTTCCTACGCCCTTGATCATGATATAAGATGGTGCAAACATGTCTAGGCAGGTATATAGCATTCCAAACCAGGAGCTTGCCTTCCCCATATGGACGTTTACTATGCGAAGATAAACACCAGAATTAAACACCAGAATGTGTGCAGGTGGTAGGACTCTGTGCACAAGATCATTCACTGCTGTGTGTTTGCCAATGACAACCCTCACTTTGGTGGCAATTGAGATAATGGGTGGATGAATGGTCCACTTCACAACCACAAAGATGGCAATGTGAGGTATGCAGAGTCAAGTCAAAGCGAAGGCTAACAGTTACCCGGTAGGTAGCAGTAACCATTCGTAGACCCAGGTAAGGGACGGGCAGAGCACTCAGCCAGGTACTTACTCACTTGCAGAAGTACCTAGTATGTGTGCCCTTGCTGTTTGCATTTGGGACAAACAGGCTGTTCAGCAATAAAGGACATTTCAGAGTATCCTATGTATGTTTCTACCAAGCCACTTCCTTAGGAGATCAAAACCTCTAGACCAATGGGCCACTTCTTCCTTGTTTGGGATGGGCAATGAGATAAGTGCAGGCAGCTGGAAGCCACGAAAGCAGAAGCTGTACTGCACTTCGAACACCAAAACCATCCGGGAAGTCGCTTGTGTCCATCCAGGGTCTGCCTCATCGAAATACATGCAAATTAAAATCCGCTTCAGCAGCTCGTCTTACTCCTGCAGTGCTGGGATGAGGAAACAAGGTGATGTCCTGAGGTAGTTTTGAGATGGCAAAAGAGTGTCAGAGGAGTAGCATGGTATCATGGGTAAAAATATGTTGTAGCCTTCCCTCATAACCTTCAAAAGGCAGGTGTTCTCCCTGAGAGCATCTGAGATGTCCACATCTCCTACGGGGGAACTCGGGAGGAAAACTTTGATGGACACACCAAGGTGGGATTACATCAGAGAAGTCATGCCGAGATCCTTGTGGATGGGCAGTCACAGACTTCTTCGGACTTTGTCTCATTCATATGGAGGCCAAGGTCTTCCCAACAAGGAGAGCAAAAGAAAAAATACGACATAAAATAACGATCCCTTACCTTTATATTGCAACACGTGACTATTTCGAATGGCGCGCGGATGGTGGTTTTCTAATAACTGCTCTCCTTAATAGATTGTCTTCCTGGAACAGACCCCCTAGATTAGCCTCTCCTAGAACAACAGGGTAGACGTCCCTTTAGAGATGATGACTCCCTTCATGTGTAGAGGCTGTCAGCAGCCTATAATGGAGCGCTATCTGATGAAGGTGTTGGATAAATCCTGGCACATGCATTGTGTGAAGTGTTGTGAGTGTCAGTGTATACTCAGCGAGAAGTGCTACTCCAGAGATAGTAAACTATATTGTAGGAGTGACTTTTTCAAGTATGTTTTTGTGTTGGTCTAAATAATGCCCACCATGATATCCCCAACCATGTGTATTTTTCTTAGGTTGTTTGGGACGAAATGTTCAGGATGTAACACTGGCCTCTGCCCAGAAGACTTGGTTCGGCATGCAATGAATAAGGTCTACCATGTGCCTTGCTTCTTGTGCTCAATGTGTAGAAAACAATTGATGACAGGAGAGCAGATTTATCTTGTGCAGGTGAGCTACTAAGCATTCAGCACTGAGGAATACTTATATGGAGTGTGGTGCATGGAGGTTTTCTTCTTGAGATTGTTTTTCATCCTGCTTCTGAGATTTCTTCACTTCACAAATTGTGTTTGGATGCTTCGTTTTTGGGGGGGGGGGGGGGGGGGGGGAATGTATGCTAGTATATATACATATGAATATTTTACATGTCAAAGTGGCATGGTGTTAAGGGGTGGAGTTTTTCTTACACGGCCACAAAAAAAAATGAGAGGGGGGAAAAAGTTTTAAATCTGGAAATCCTGATAGCTGTTGGTTGTTCCACCTTGCACACACTCTTAGGGAGATGCATTCCTCTGTGAGCGTTGCCACCAACTGACACAGTCTATCGCAGTCAAGACATCAGTGTCTGCTTCCCCAAGCATAACCAGCCTTGGGACTCCAAAACAGAGTAAGCGGTTTAATATCATCAATGTCTGAAAGTCACAGGTAGGCAGGGATGACGAGGAGGATTCCACACATTTAATGTAGTGATGGGAACACATCTAGTGTAGTAATGAACACATCTAATGTAGTAATGAACACATCTAATGTAGTAATGGAACATGGAACACATATAATGTAGTAATGAACACATCTAATGTAGTAATGAACACATCTAAATGTAGTAATGAACACATCTAATGTAGTAATGAACACATCTAATGTAGTAATGAACACATCTAATGTAGTAATGAACACATCTAATGTAGTAATGAACACATCTAATGTAGTAATGAACACATCTAATGTAATGTAACACATCTAATGTAGTAATGAAAATACATCTAATGTAGTAATGAACACATCTAATGTAGTAATGAACACATCTAATGTAGTAATGAACACATCTAATGTAGTAATGAACACATCTAATGTAGTAATGTAACACATCTAATGTAGTAATGAAAATACATCTAATGAAATACATCTAATGTAGTAATGAACACATCTAATGTAGTAATGTACACATCTAATGTAGTAATGGAACACATCTAATGTAGTAATGGAACACATCTAATGTAGTAATGGAACACATCTAATGTAGTAATGGAACACATCTAATGTAGTAATGAACACATCTAATGTAGTAATGGAACACATCTAATGTAGTAATGAACACATCTAATGTAGTAATGTACACATCTAATGTAGTAATGGAACACATCTAATGTAGTAATGAACACATCTAATGTAGTAATGTACACATCTAATGTAGTAATGGAACACATCTAATGTAGTAATGGAACACATCTAATGTAGTAATGGAACACATCTAATGTAGTAATGAACACATCTAATGTAGTAATGAACACATCTAATGTAGTAATGAACACATCTAATGTAGTAATGAACACATCTAATGTAGTAATGAACACATCTAAATGTAGTAATGAACACATCTAATGTAGTAATGAACACATCTAATGTAGTAATGAACACATCTAATGTAGTAATGTAACACATCTAATGTAGTAATGAAAATACATCTAATGAAATACATCTAATGTAGTAATGAACACATCTAATGTAGTAATGTACACATCTAATGTAGTAATGGAACACATCTAATGTAGTAATGGAACACATCTAATGTAGTAATGGAACACATCTAATGTAGTAATGGAACACATCTAATGTAGTAATGAACACATCTAATGTAGTAATGTACACATCTAATGTAGTAATGGAACACATCTAATGTAGTAATGGAACACATCTAATGTAGTAATGGAACACATCTAATGTAGTAATGGAACACATCTAATGTAGTAATGGAACACATCTAATGTAGTAATGGAACACATCTAATGTAGTAATGGAACACATCTAATGTAGTAATGGAACACATCTAATGTAGTAATGGAATACATCTAATGTAGTAATGGAATACATCTAATGTAGTAATGGAATACATCTATAATGGAGCACATCTAATGTACTAATGGGAACACGAGTAGTTGACTGGTGGTCGAGTTTGGGCATTTCATTTCAAATATTCTCTCACTTGGTTTGTCTTCACCCTACCTCCCTCTCTCCCCCTCGGCTTCCTAGTCATCCCTCCTCATCTTCCTCCCTCCCCTCACCTCCCCCAAGTACTAAACCTCGCTCCATGTCAGGTTTACAAAAGCCCACATTATTTTAAGACGGTTGACCTGTTCATATATACTTCCACATGCACATCCTCATACAATGCCACATGTGTGTTCACTGCTGCAAGCTTTCTAGGATCCCAGAATTCCCGGGATACTTGATGTCCCTAGTGAGGTTGGCTGACTGTACCTCTTGGATCTCAGACTCTGAGCTAGGGATCTCCCGGGATAGTTTCAGGTTTGACATATTGCCACCCATGGATTATCAAGGGTGAAGATGCACACTCTCTCCGACTTCCTAGACATGGGTCCTCGGATGACCACCGTATGATTAACCCTCTCGTGCCTTCTCATGGGTAGTTTGACACGGAGAAAAGAAGATGAATCTAGTCACTTTAACCCCCTTCAACCAAATTAGGTGTGCATATCTCCTAGCAACCATAGGCCATTAGTTAGCACTTGCAAGCATTGCAACATGTAGTGGGTGTGGCTCATCATAAAAGTCACATGCATGGTTAAAAACACCAATTCTTTGGATGACGAACTTGCCGTTAGAATCTGAGAAGAGCGTCAAACTTGGCTCTGATCAAACACAAGATTACGTAACGGAATGGGTTCTTGAACCACTCGTAACTCTATTCCAAATAAAGTGGTAAAGTAGGGCTTGGACCTCTCAGATCTTGTCGCAAGTAGCCTCGTTTGCTCGATCGGACACTGCAGCACTCAAACAGCAGCCTCCTCCCAGTAGGAGACCTGGGGCATCCCATTACTCGAGTACTCTCTGTCCCTGCAATTTTGAAGCCCATGTGGTTAGAATATGTGTGCACTTTGCAAGTGCATTGCTAAGAAGTATTGCATATTGGGGGGCGGAGTGGGTGTGTGTGTGTGTGTGTGTGTGACTGAAGCTGCTCACATGAGCTTGTGAATTTCAGCCGTGGCACAAGGTCGCTCTCTCTATCTGGACTTAATTAACAGGTGCTAACCATGCACATCTATGAGAGGATAAGTGTGCCCGGCAGAAGCGAGAGTATAATTGACTGTGAAAGGCTTGAGGCAAATAGGAAGTTTGACCTAGCCCAGGATGCTTGTGTTGACTCCAGCTAGGCTGTAGCATGGTTAAATGGAGCCAGCTATATAGCTAGCTAGCCACAAGAGTAGCTATCTCATTGTGGCTAGCTATCTCATTAGTACTTAACTCTGGGCATTAAAACATGGGAGGAGCTAGTGGCTAAACTTCCCACTCCACTCGTCAGTTTTGTCTGGCCCAGGGCAATGCTTGACACTAGTGTTTACCTCCTCTACACCATTTTGTATCACTCTACACTCACCCACTTTGTAAAGCCCTCCACACATATTTTAGCAACACTTTTAAGGGACGGTGTAGCCAAGCTGAGCCTCACATTGTTGGAGCCTTGCCATGGCAACGTGTCATAATCAGCCTTCCCCTTACTTTGTTGTTTGACACATACCATTAGCGCCCACTGCTACAAGCCCAGATCTTGTTCACCATCATGAACCAAGCACATTCAACACCAGATTAAAAAAGGGGGGGAAATTATTATTATTATTATTATTATTATTATTATTATTATTATTATTATTATTATTATTATTATTATTATTATTATTATTATTATTATTTATTATAAATAAATATATATTATACATATATATATATATAGATATTGCCCTATATATAACTACCAATAAAGAACTAGCTAGCTAATTTAAGTAAGAAATAGTCATCACTAGTTTACTGACAAGTTCCTAACACTGCTGCAGTGTTTATTATTATTATTATTATTATTATTATTATTATTATTATTATTATTATTATTATTATTATTATTATTATTATTAATCATTTTCTTGTATCATTTTCTTGTAGTGTAACGTCTAGTATAATAGTCATAATTGCACTTGTTGTGAGCTTAAAAAAATATATATTAAAAAAATGACTGGCTGATGCTAGAGGTGGCCAATCAACATGTTGGGGGGGGGGGGGGGTGTATTTGGATAACTAAATGTTCGGAAGACATGACTTTGAATCTTGTCTTTTCAAGACATTGCAGTCCTAAAATCTTTTTAATTTGTTTTTATATTTTTTGTTAATGACTTGATTCCTGTAGAGCAGGAAAAGGGTTTGTTGCCATGCCAATTATTGACTAGACCCGCGTCATCTTCCATTTCAGGAGCAAGTGTTTTCACAAGAGTGATGCGGGACTTTTTGGTTTTGTCATTCCCTCCCTCCTCTGGGTTTTTACGTCATTTAATAATGGGTGGCGTCGGCGACAAAAAATATCTCATGAAATACTTTAGAACCTCAGAGTGGTTATGAAAAACCACAACGGCAACGGAAAGAGCAAAAACATGCATCTGTGTATCTAGTTATTGTCTTTCTTTTCCAGTCAAGACCACAACTATTTCAAGTTCTGGCACTCAGATTTTGAGGTCCCCCACTTTGGCTGCATGTAACTTTGGCACAGTTATACCTACACAGCATTTTAGTATCAAAAGAGAGCACACAGAGAGAGGTCTACTATGTATAATTATATACATTGTATATATGTATATATATGTGTATATATGTGTATGTATACACATATGTCTAGTTGATACAGTGAAGTGTGCAGCATCTATGGAGCTCCAAAGTCGTAGCCACAAGTTTTTTTGTTTAGAACCACGCCCCCTTCACATGACTCTAATACTTATAAATATAACATACATTAAAGAATCACTTCATCCATCTGTAGTGTTTGTATTACTCTATCAATCACAGTTGTTATAGCCATTCATGATGCCGGAAAGTGGCGATGAGTTCGAGTGGTGCTTTCACTTCACATTCCAACCTGTAGTTCCAAAAGATAAACATGTATGGCAAAACAAATACCATCAGAAAGCATACTGCAATGGCTACATTTTGGCATAGAAATCGGGACCATAGCATGAATATGTGCAGAGATATGGTACTTGATAATAAAGCCACCTGGTCAGCTGTGGTCAGAACCTCGACCCCACCTTGTTGCTCTTGAAATGGTCAGTGTCGATTGTTTGTGTTATATTTTGTGGGAAACCCAGACAATGAAAATTTGGCACAGTGAAATTTATTCTCACGAAATATATGTATTTCTCCAAACTACGGTAGTTGGTCAATACAGTTCCAACTTGAAACTTTTTAAATCTATCCCAAGGAAGTCATCAAGATGATTTTGCCTTTGGGTTCGAAGAAGGCCACACCACATGGAGGGATAATTATTTGCAGTTTTCATGTTTGCAGTTTCTCTGTGAATATTAAACCCTCAAGGGTATCCATGTCTAGGAGATATAGTTCACTTGAGTGCATGTCTATCCGTTTGTGATCATGATGACCGAACTCACCTGCTCTATGTGCACATAGAATGTCCTAGCTTCTAGCCATCGATTCAACAGAGAAAGAAGATCTCCTTCATAGCTGTAGAATATGCTGTTGCAACTAAAACCATATCCTGCTGTTGGTGAGAGCAACAAGCCAAGGACTGTTTCAAGCCAAGGACTGTTTCAAGCCAAGCAACTGTTTGACTGTTTCAAGCCAAGGACTGTTTCAAGCCAAGCGACTGTTTCAAGCCAAGGACTGTTTCAAGCCAAGGACTGTTTCAAGCCAAGGACTGTTTCAAGCCAAGGCTGGATTATAAAACAGCTGCACCTGATTATGGAGCAGCTGGACCCTGTTAGTATGCACTCAACACTTTATTAATAATAAGCTGGTGTTGAAACCACAACAATAGTGCAGGCTGTGGAATGTTTATACAAGTCTCTAACAATTCACAGAAGTTTGCAATGATAACAGAGTTCAGAGTGGCAAGGGTGGCTTGGCAGTGACCAGCTTCTAAAGGGATTAGTGGTAATGGTAAATCCATTTTTGGGAGGTGGGGGCAGAGTGTAATTCCTGTACTCTGGTACTCTTCCTTGTAAACATAAGTAATGGAGAGCAATAGCATGGCTTATGTTTCTTCGGATTTGCTTCTCATGGCCTCCTCTCTCACCATGTCACTGTACAGGACATTGGTTAGCTTCTCATGGCCTCCTCTCTCTCTCATCTTGTCACTGTACAGGGCATTGGTTAGCTTCTCATGGCCTCCTCTCTCTCACCTTGTCACTGTACAGGACATTGGTTGGCTTCTCATGGCCTCCTCTCTCTCACCATGTCACTGTACAGGGCATTGGTTAGCTTCTCATGGCCTCCTCTCTCTCACCTTGTCACTGTACAGGACATTGGTTGGCTTCTCATGGCCTCCTCTCTCTCACCATGTCACTGTACAGGACATTGGTTAGCTTCTCATGGCCTCCTCTCTCTCACCTTGTCACTGTACAGGACATTGGTTAGCTTCTCATGGCCTCCTCTCTCTCACCATGTCACTGTACAGGACATTGGTTAGCTTCTCATGGCCTCCTCTCTCTCACCTTGTCACTGTACAGGACATTGGTTAGCTTCTCATGGCCTCCTCTCTCTCACCTTGTCACTGTACAGGACATTGGTTAGTTTCTCATGGCCTCCTCTCCCAGGACATTGGTTAGCTTCTCATGGCCTCCTCTCTCTCACCTTGTCACTGTATAGGACATTGGTTAGCTTCTCATGGCCTCCTCTTGTCACTGTACAGGACATTGGTTAGCTTCTCATGGCCTCCTCTCTCTCACCTTGTCACTGTACAGGACATTGGTTAGCTTCTCATGGCCTCCTCTCTCTCACCATGTCACTGTACAGGACATTGGTTAGCTTCTCATGGCCTCCTCTCTCTCATCTTGTCACTGTACAGGACATTGGTTAGCTTCTCATGGCCTCCTCTCTCTCACCATGTCACTGTACAGGACATTGGTTAGCTTCTCATGGCCTCCTCTCTCTCACCTTGTCACTGTACAGGGCATTGGTTAGCTTCTCATGGCCTCTCTCACCTTGTCACTGTACAGGACATTGGTTAGCTTCTCATGGCCTCCTCTCTCTCACCTTGTCACTGTACAGGACATTGGTTAGCTTCTCATGGCCTCCTCTCTCTCACCTTGTCACTGTACAGGACATTGGTTAGCTTCTCATGGCCTCCTCTCTCTCACCTTGTCACTGTACAGGACATTAGTTAGCTTCTCATGGCCTCCTCACCTTGTCACTGTACAGGACATTGGTTAGCTTCTCATGGCCTCCTCTCTCTCACCTTGTCACTGTACAGGACATTGGTTAGCTTCTCATGGCCTCCTCTCTCTCACCTTGTCACTGTACAGGACATTGGTTAGCTTCTCATGGCCTCCTCTCTCTCACCTTGTCACTGTACAGGACATTGGTTAGCTTCTCATGGCCTCCTCTCTCTCACCTTGTCACTGTACAGGGCATTGGTTAGCTTCTCATGGCCTCTCTCACCTTGTCACTGTACAGGACATTGGTTAGCTTCTCATGGCCTCCTCTCTCTCACCTTGTCACTGTACAGGGCATTGGTTAGCTTCTCATGGCCTCTCTCACCTTGTCACTGTACAGGACATTGGTTAGCTTCTCATGGCCTCCTCTCTCTCACCTTGTCACTGTACAGGGAATTGGTTAGCTTCTCATGGCCTCCTCTCTCTCACCTTGTCACTGTACAGGGCATTGGTTAGCTTCTCATGGCCTCCTCTCTCTCACCTTGTCACTGTATAGGACATTGGTTAGCTTCTCATGGCCTCCTCTTGTCACTGTACAGGACATTGGTTAGCTTCTCATGGCCTCCTCTCTCTCACCTTGTCACTGTACAGGACATTGGTTAGCTTCTCATGGCCTCCTCTCTCTCACCTTGTCACTGTACAGGACATTGGTTGGCTTCTCATGGCCTCCTCTCTCTCACCATGTCACTGTACAGGACATTAGTTAGCTTCTCATGGCCTCCTCACCTTGTCACTGTACAGGACATTGGTTAGCTTCTCATGGCCTCCTCTCTCTCACCTTGTCACTGTACAGGACATTGGTTGGCTTCTCATGGCCTCCTCTCTCTCACCATGTCACTGTACAGGGCATTGGTTAGCTTCTCATGGCCTCCTCTCTCATCTTGTCACTGTACAGGACATTGGTTAGCTTCTCATGGCCTCCTCTCTCTCACCTTGTCACTGTACAGGACATTGGTTGGCTTCTCATGGCCTCCTCTCTCTCACCATGTCACTGTACAGGACATTGGTTAGCTTCTCATGGCCTCTCTCACCATGTCACTGTACAGGACATTGGTTAGCTTCTCATGGCCTCCTCTCTCTCACCTTGTCACTGTACAGGGCATTGGTTAGCTTCTCATGGCCTCCTCTCTCTCACCTTGTCACTGTACAGGACATTGGTTAGCTTCTCATGGCCTCCTCTCTCTCACCTTGTCACTGTACAGGACATTAGTTAGCTTCTCATGGCCTCCTCACCTTGTCACTGTACAGGACATTGGTTAGCTTCTCATGGCCTCCTCTCTCTCACCTTGTCACTGTACAGGACATTGGTTAGCTTCTCATGGCCTCCTCTCTCTCACCTTGTCACTGTACAGGGCATTGGTTAGCTTCTCATGGCCTCCTCTCTCTCACCTTGTCACTGTATAGGACATTGGTTAGCTTATCATGGCCTCCTCTTGTCACTGTACAGGACATTGGTTAGCTTCTCATGGCCTCCTCTCTCTCACCTTGTCACTGTGCAGGACATTGGTTAGCTTCTCATGGCCTCCTCTCTCTCACCTTGTCACTGTATAGGACATTGGTTAGCTTCTCATGGCCTCCTCTTGTCACTGTACAGGGCATTGGTTAGCTTCTCATGGCCTCCTCTCTCTCACCTTGTCACTGTGCAGGACATTGGTTAGCTTCTCATTGCCTCCTCTCTCTCACCATGTCACTGTACAGGACATTGGTTAGCTTCTCATGGCCTCCTCTCTCTCATCTTGTCACTGTACAGGACATTGGTTAGCTTCTCATGGCCTCCTCTCTCTCACCTTGTCACTGTACAGGGCATTGGTTAGCTTCTCATGGCCTCCTCTCTTACCCCAAATCTTGACGGTGTCATTCTCCTTCTTTCGGCCTCTGGTCTAGCCCCCTCCTCAGACCATCGGACATTTCCTTCAGTAATAATATGGTTGTTTTGCGGAAGGGATGTGTGAGACTAGCTGACTCTTTCTGCTAGGAGGTTGAATGTCTGTATAAAAGTTCAATCATTGAACGCTCTGCGCAATGAAAAGTAGGCCTTGCCCATTTGCGCCGACCGACCCTCGGATGCTGATAATGACATGCCATTAGTCTCGAATAGTCCGACTACCACCTGGTTCGTTATATATTTATTTATTTCCTCGCCTCTCTCTCTCTCTTTCCAGCAATGGCTGGTCAGGAGCTACAATGCTCTCCTCATTCCCTTCCTGTGGTAAGCCATCTATGCTGTGGTCACTACCAAATGTCCGAGTGGCTACACCCAGGTAGTGTTTGGTCAATGGCCCAAGAGATTCGGCTACCCGAAGAGTTTGAAGGGGTTAAATATCCGCTGACGGTGACTAAACTGAAGGATTCAGGAGTCGCCCGGGGGGGGGGGGGGATATTCGCAGATTGAGTAGCATATAAAAATGTGCTCTATTGCCCTTTGTCTCACTTATTCCGAGTATGAAATCCCTCCGAAAATATCTCATATTGTGTAATTCCCTCTGCGATGCTATGCTATGTTGGGCCCTGTTCACAGCAAGGCCACTGCGATGTTGGGCCCTGTTCACAGCAAGGCCACTGCTATGCTGTGTTATGTTGGGCCCTGTTCACAGCAAGGCCACTGCTATGCTGTGTTATGTTGGGCCCTGTTCACAGCAAGGCCACTGCTATGCTGTGTTATGTTGGGCCCTGTTCACAGCAAGGCCACTGCGATGCTGTGTTATGTTGGGCCCTGTTCACAGCAAGACCACTGCTATGCTGTGTTATGTTGGGCCCTGTTCACAGCAAGACCACTGCTATGCTGTGTTATGTTGGGCCCTGTTCACAGCAAGACCACTGCTATACTGTTATGTTGGGCCCTGTTCACACAAGATCACTGCACTATACTGTTATGTTGGGCCCTGTTCACAGCAAGACCACTGCTATACTGTTATGTTGGGCCCTGTTCACACAAGATCACTGCACTATACTGTTATGTTGGGCCCTGTTCACAGCAAGACCACTGCTATGCTGTGTTATGTTGGGCCCTGTTCACAGCAAGACCACGTTTAACACTGGTCTGCTTTTATCGCTTCCTCCCTGTTCAGGTATTGAGATGCCTTCCCCATCAGTAGCAGTGCCAATGGCTCATTCTCCCATGCAGCATCATGTCGCACAGATACCGAACCAGCAGCAGCAGCAACAACAACAACAACAGCAACAACAGCAGCAACAACAGCAGCAGCAACAACAACAACAACAACAACAACCACCACCGCAACTACAGGTTTCGACAGCCAGCTCTGATGGGAGGCGTTCCAAGACACGTACATCCATTAACCCTTTACAGCTTGAGGTTCTCATGCAGACTTACCTCCATGAACAGAGGCCCTCTAAGCAGACGAGAGAAGAGCTCATGTCCAAGACGGGCCTTGACATGAAGGTATGGAATGGGAGGAAGCACTCATGAGGGTCAGGGGTCCCTATTATTGCGATCTCTCCCATCATGTCCCTTTTGTGTCAGCCTGTGTCGGTGTTGTTTCTGTGCTCAAAGCCCCCCTCCCCCCCCCCCTTGCCCTCCCCTTGCATGCGCAGATAAACATATTATGTGGTTTCTAGGGGCATTCCTCTCACACCTGCTTGCTGTACTGTAGCTCTCCATTCCCACGCAAATCTTAGCTCTCCATTCCCACACAAATCTTAGCTCTCCATTCCCACGTAAATCTTGCCGGTGCTGTGGTCGTTGTGTTCCCTTGGTCTGCTTCCATTTCCCCTCCCACAAATCTTGCCGGTGCTGGGTCATTCTGTGTCAAATCACCCCCCCCCCCCCCCCCCCCCCCCCCCCCCAAAAGTGGAATATTTAACGCACCCCCTCAGATTTTGCTCAAATTTGGTGTCTGGGATGATTTTGGCTAGAAAAGCTGAAAATTCAAATATTAACCCAATCGGATCAGTGGTTTTCCAGATATGGCCCACCCAATTTTGATAATTTTACAAAAGCGAGCCGAAATTAGCCCCGCCCACCTATTTTTTCTCTGCAACCGATTGACCCATCTTATGGGATTGATCTCCAAATCTACCATTATTTTTTTTCCCCGTGTAGGGTATGACCTTTTGATCTTTAGTTTGACCTTGAATTTGACCTTGTGGCTCTCTTTGATGTTGAAATTAAAATTAGTTTAATTTGTAGCCCAGCATGTTTTCCACACAATATGTAAAAATCAGAGGACAGGTGTAATATTTCTTAATAGCCTGTTAATAGCCTGTGAAAGCAAATCAAAACTACCTACTACATGTAAATCACGTCTTATTTTATGAAGTTTGATGGTCCACTGTCACAAAGTTTTGATATATCCAGTATATCATTTTGGCTAATGCTAGAGCCTCTGGATGACTGGATGAAGATGATCGAAGTGAGGGTGTTTCAACTAAACACAGTATGTCGTCTTCTGCGATCCAACATTTGTCCGATTGTAATGGCCAAACTGCTTAGCTGGAAATATGGGTGCATGAAGTTGATTTTGTAGTCACCAAATTCATTCGAGATTTCATCCACCATTCTTATCCATGGCAGATTATCGTAAAGACAGCACACAAAGTTCTGTTCGTGGATTTGTAGAGGTGTTTGTGCTGCTACTAGTTCGTCTGACTCCAAATCCTCAGTATCATCGTGAGCTGTCGTCATGGAGACCAATTTTGGTTCATTAGATTGAGCACTCAAGTTGTACACTTTTAACAGTGAAGTCGAGATGGGGACAAATCGATGCAGCCTCTATGGTCCCCTTGATTGTCCTTGATGACTCGAACCTTGTTTGGAGTTCCGTTTCACATTCTGTACTTTTATCTGGTGCTACATTGAAGAATTTGATCCCAGTGATATTTTCCGTACAGAACTTCATAATGGCTTCTGATGTAAGAATCTGGTTATTGTATGGACGTTGGAGACTGGCCTTTGTCACAAGCCTTTTCACAGTGCCTCCAATCCCGTCACAGGCACTTTTGTCATGTGAGGCTGCGGGGAAAAATTCCATTCAGCAGCCAGATCAAAATCTTTTAGGTGGTGACTCAGATTGATGAATTTTTTGTTTTCTGTCTTGTCCGGCACATCATCTGTGAAATAGTGAATTTTCATCAGACCTGGGAACCCTGTTTTCAGATAGGCAATGACAACTTGCAAGAATGCAAACACCGTAAATGTTGAATGTTCTCTGTAGTCACTTACATACATGACGATGTTCTAGAGTCCCATCTTCGGGTGGATGGTTGCTCATTTGTTTTCCCAGTGGAAACTTTGTATTTCGTCCTGAATGACATACGAAAAGTTCTCCGCAAAATCTCCTTAGGATGATTCCGCCATTGGCTTCATGGAGGAGTTCAATGTTCTCATGGATGCACTTTGAGATTTAGCTGTAAAACTATGTCGGGTTAATTTGACCAACTGTGTTGCCAAGTTCTCAATGAAATTCCAACTTTGGTTCAGTTACAGTCATCAAAGTTGTATGATCTGTACTAATCCATTGTCGGGATGTGATGTCCTCTATGTGTCCTAGTTCTTCACATTCATCAAGATAATCAATCGGTCCTTGGCGGCCAGGACACTCCTTACAATGCTCCATCATATATACCTTTTCACTTTCCATAGAAAACACGCACAGCTTCATCAAGTCACATTTGACTTCAAAGATGCTTCAACCATTAATTTGGGGTTTTACTGGTATTTGCAGACACACACTGAATGAGTCCCAGAGGCTCCAGCCAAAACACACCATTTTGGTCAAAGTGCAGCAAATGTTGAAAAGCCAATTTTCTTTTCAGGATGGCCTTCCTTCCAGGCAGCATGGAGCTCCTTCAAATTGGATGGAACCAGGTGTTTCTGATGTTGAACCTTCACACCATCACTATCTGCAGTTTCCTTCGCTCCAGGACACATGCCACTGTTTTCAACACTTTCATAAAAGGAGACTATTTCAGTTTTCATCTCTTCCGGTAGGCTCTTCCCCTTATTTTTATCACACTCTCCTAATATACCTTAGTGGGTTTTTTTACAGCACAGCTTTTTTTGACAAGATAATTTGTTGCCCTGAATTCTTCCATTGTCCGTAGTATTGGAAATGGTGACAGGGTTAATATCTGAATACGTTCAGAATAGGACTGTTTTCAATTCTTGCGTTATGGATTGATATAATTTCAATTCTTTCGAGTTAGTGTCTTCATCAGAGCTGCTAAGTTCAATTTCATAACTTAATTCAAGTTTTCTTTTCAATGTTTTCTTTGCTGAAGCTTTTGTTCACCTCTTATTTTCTTACTTGAGATCAGTCCTCCTGTTTTGACTGGTGTTTCATTCAGATAAACCAACGCAGTATATTGACATCCAAAGCAGAAGTTTCCTTTTCAGGAGAACTGATGCACATTCTTTCATCATCTTCCATTGTACCATATTTATCTGCATCTTCATCACCGAGTAAGCTTAATCACACATTCACAGCATAACTTTTCACCAGGAACTACTATGCTTGGAGGACTAACACATGTCTCATACATAGCTAACAATACGTAGAGATCTAGTCCATGGGTTTGCATGACAGTTCCATGGGTCGCAGCAACATTTTTTCTTCTGAGTTGAAAACTTTGTAAGCAATTCTTTTTTCATGATGCAGACAAAAAAAATTATATCAGTTTTACTTAGTCGGCTATGTAACGCTATGTAACACCAGGCTATGTAACGCTATGTAACACCAGCAATCTCATTTCCTCATGTTCCGTTACATTTCGAATTGATGTTTTCCTTGCATGCTGCAACTGATGACAGAGGTTGCTAATCATGTGAAAACTAGTTATTCCTGTAAAATTATATATGCATACATTTAGACTAAACCAAATATAACTGTTCTGCTACCAAAATGATAGTGGCGGGTGAGGCACAGTACCAGTACATTTGGCAATGAGGACCCCACCGCCAGAAAAACTATTTTTAAGAGTGACACCCATTTTGAAGATCGGTGCATTTTAATGACCAGAAACACAAGCCATCTTTGTTTCAACTATATGCCAATATTGTGTAGAAACTACTACATGTAGCAGGACCAGATAACACCACCAAAGTCAAGAGGAAATAGTTTGATTAATTAGTGCACTATGATTCGTATGTGCTACATTCTAGGCTATCACAATCATTCTAGATGTGGACTCACATTTTTTGGAAGCAGTCTCAGAGAGTCTTGACAGATAAAATACTCTAGAACATCCTAGCAGCTGATGAACATGTGCTTGCTTACAGCTAATTGGGTTCAGTTCACACTTGGAGCACTGACTGATTAAATTACAAAAGCCAAGTAGGAGGAAGTAGGTATTTTTTTATTTGCTTTCACAGGCTATTTCAATATCAGGAGAGCCACTAGGTCAAAATAAAGGTCAAAAGGTCAGCACATTTAAATTGCCCCAACTAAAATAAAAATAGCAGATTTGGAACCCCTGGGGCATTTCCTTTCCAGAGAGATCAACCCCGTCAAGATTGGTCAAGTGCTTGCAGAGTTATGGACGTTCAAAAGTAGGTCCATGCGCCAAATTTGAGCTCATTTATCGATAATTACCATAAATGGGCAGGCCATATCTTGAAAACCACAGGCCCAATAATGTAAGAAATTTCAGCTTTTCCTGCCAAAATCAGCCCAGACACCAAATTTGAGAAAAATCTGAGGGGGTAGTGTTAACACGATTGGGTGATTTGACATGGAATGACCTTGCTGGTGTCTTTGTGTTCGCTTGGTCGGCTTCCAATTCCCCTCCCACATTCTTACACAAACCTTGAAGGTGCTGTGGTCTTACATTTGGCCTTTGTTCCTCCCCGCTGGGCATTCTCAATATGCTGTCGCAGTTGAGTTGTTCTTCGCAGCGACACACAAGACAGCTTGAATATCATGTTCAGTCCTCCCTCCTTTTAGATTTTGATTTGGTCGTTTACAGGGAGAGAGAGGAGGAATTCTGTTAGTTGCGTTCCATCACGACGTACGTGGTACGCTCGACTGGTTAAAAGGCAACGCAAAAACCCAAACATTTAAAGAACACGTGGATAACAGTACGCATGAAACAATGCACCATAAGAATGCACCTTTTAAAATCATTTTTTTCATTTTTTTCATTATTATTTTTACCGCATATCCATACACATGACAATACATTAATTAAGCACGCATCTGTAATGGGGAGGGCTACAGTTCTAGGTAGGCAGAATCAGTAGTATATGGCCAGTCAGACTGATGATGTTCAGAGAAGCTGTGAAGGATACTGTCCCTAAAAGAAGCAAGTTGCCATCCCCAGTTCTCTAGCTGTGTTGATGTATCTGAAGGTTAACTTATAAGGTTTTGTAACATGCTAAGGCTAGTCTAGTTCCTTTAGTTTGAGCACTTAATATTAGTTGGTACTTCATTGAGATTTTGTTAGTTTCCACTCCAGATTTTGCAAATACTTGAAAATTTCTCTTTCAATCATCAACCCAAATTTTCGGTCTTCATCAGGGCATCTGAGTTGACCGTCTTGAGTAGCTCTATCACTTGAGATTGATCAGAACACGCATGAGCTAAAGCTGAGGGCATCTGAGTTGACCATCTTGAGTAACTCTATCACTTGAGATTGATCAGAAGCTAAAGCTGAGGGCATCTGAGTTGACCATCTTGAGTAGCTCTAACACTTGAGATTGATCAGAACACGCATGAACTAAAGCTGAGGGCATCTGAGTTGAGTAGCTCTATCACTTGAGATTGATCAGAACACGCATGAGCTAAAGCTGAGGGCATCTGAGTTGACCATCTTGAGTAGCTCTATCACTTGAGATTGATCAGAACATGCATGAGCTAAAGCTGGTTGACATGCAGATAGGTCTCTAATTCAATGCAAGGCCTCTGTACTTCTATGTAAGTCGAGTGCAACTTATTGAACCAGGCTTAAGGCAGTGTGCAATCCTGATCTAGAAGGCTCGCTAGGTGATGCAGATCTCATCATTTTTGGCCTTGTTAAATACAAGGTATTGGTTGATATTTAGGCTGGATGAGAACTCTGTCACAGTTATGCCATGCATGCAGCTGGTTGGGGGGGGCACTGAGGGGGGAAATCTCGGGCAGCTGGTTGGGGGGGCACTGAGGGGGGAAATCTCGGCAATTGGCAAGCCAGAAATTGTGTTGCTAATAGCACTTTTAAGTGTTGGAAGTCTATGATTTTTGTAATTGCCTTTTGAATGCAGTACCGAATCTTAAGGCTAGTTGACAATACCTTTTTTCTGATGCGTCACATCGCGTCCTCGAGCGTTCTCAAAAAAAGCGTTCTATCGTTGTGAACAGATTTCCAACCTTTGACCTCGTTATTGAAGCTGGAGAATACTCAATAATCCGACTCCGCCAACAGCTCTGAGAGCTGATGATGACTACGAGGAGCACATCCATTTCTTAGAAACTCCGCTTAGTGTAGCTTTCTAAATAATGTGCAGGTTGACAAAATCACATGCGATGAAGAACCAATCTGATAGGCTGGATGGATGAGGACGCTTCACACCTGGATACAAAAATAGAACTCGAATCTATCTGAACGTCACGTCCTAAAGCTAGAACGCGACGCGCATAGTTTACACGACGCTTGAGGACGCGTTGCTGTTTGCGTCATGTTGTGAACCTTTAGATGGAATATTTCCTAGAACCACAGCTTGAGCTTGCTATATACACACCTACACCTGCAACTAGAAGTAATTTAGTCTCTAGTCAAAATGTGCCAGATAGCCATCACTGCGCCAAGCCACACACTGAGATGTGTTCATATATCGATTAGTACTTCCATTTCGTTCGATGATGTGAGGAATCACCCCTCGTTGCAGGGTCCCCTCCCTTCCGACAACAGAACTGCCCGCATATCATAAGCTTTACGGTGCACTTGTCAGACTAGATGACATTCTCAAATGCACTTCCTGCCTCGCCTCCAAATCGTGTGCCCACTCCAACCTCTTGACCTAGTGGGTGGAAGCGAGACAAAATAATGGCGTTAATGGAATCAACAAGAAACCCTGGTGATTATAAAGCTTTAGGTCTGCCAGAGCTGAGCCCTGGCATGCAAGCTATGTAATGTATATAGCTTGGTTTGCTTAGACATCACCCTGTGTCTCCAAAAGGTAAGCACCCACAAGCCAAACAAAGTACAGTAGACCCTCGCTAATCCGGACTGCATTAGGTAGCAGGAAAGGGGGTGATTAGGTGGGGGGGGGGGGGGGGGGGGGGAGATTCAAAATGTGTGCCATTATTGAACTTTGAACCTACCACGAGCCTGTCATACGATGCAGTTGCAGTGACTGAGATAGGATTCCGGAGATCTGCTAAAAGAATGAGGATGGGAAGGGATCATAATGACTTGTACTCCCACCACCCAGTATTAACCCACACCTGCAACAACAACAACAAAAATCAAAGTTCAATATAATGATATTCATACATTTCACTAATCCGAAAATTTCACTAATCCGAACTACTCAGATCCCCAGGCTATTCGGATTAGTGAGGGTCTATATTTCCCTCTTAGATTACTTGGCTGCCCTGAAATGTCTGACCAAAAGATGTCCTACACCACAAGATGGCTATCAAATGGAGCAACCATTGCTTTGAAGAAGGCTGTGTAGTTGGTAGGCCATTGTCTCATCATCAGCCTAGATAGATAGACAAAGTTACCTGGCACTTTAATTAAGGGAGGCTTTTACCATTTCTGGGGTGGTCGACACAACTTGTCATAACTTTTTTGTTTCTTTCTCAATGCAGGTGAAATTTTATCAAGATGCAGTGTATTGAATGTGCTTTGTTTTGATATGCTCAGATTTTGCATATCTACTACCTAGGTGAAGTTATGGATCCCACCTCAGTATCAGGGGCAAATATTCTAACTCATGGCCACTTAGTCCTAACCACTTCCCACTTAGGAAGTGCTTAGAGTGATCATAGAAGTGCAAAGTGAATGGCTAAAAATATCATTAGCACAACAACTGAATTTTAAGAGAGGTCAACCTGAAGTTCTAAACATGGTATGTATATCCATATGCATACCTCCACCATGGATGGACTTAAACATGTTTTAGACATTCACTTTTTAGAGCAGGGAAAGGGCTTTCAAATGATATATTAAAATCTTGTATACATTAAAAAATGAGCAAGTTAGAATATTTCCAGATTCGGAAACAGTGATTTTCAGGAGAAGCCATGAAAAGTGTGTGTGTTTTTGGGGGTATTTTTTGGGTAAAAATCGAAATGATGACGGTTGCCTGACAGGATGCGCAGATCATGTGATGACAGCACAGGGCTGCGTGGTAACTATGGTAATTGAAAGCTTACTGAGAGCTTCATTTAGAGTCCTTTTCCAGACTTCTATCATGAACGGTTAGGGAGATACGCTTATTCGATTCAAACGGTATTTTGTATATAGCTTGATAATGTGAAATAGCATGCACAAAAAGGTGCATAACTTCATAATGAAATACTCTGAAACTTGAAACATAACAACTACATGCATCAAGGTATAGAATAGAGCAATAAAAAAAATTTTTTTTTTTAATCATTAAAAAAAAATGGTAAAAGCCTCCCTTAATATAGTCCTGTTTGTAAAGCTCTGCACGGCAATAGTCCTACACTAATACTTGTAAAGCTCTGCACGGCAATAGTCCTACACTAATACTTGTAAAGCTCTGCACAGCAATAGTCCTACACTAATACTTGTAAAGCTCGGCACACTAATACTTGTAAAACTCTGCACAGCAATAGTCGTATACTAATACTTGTAAAGCTCTGCACAGCAATAGTCCTATACTAATACTTGTAAAGCTCTGCACAGCAATAGTCCTACACTAATACTTGTAAAACTCTGCACAGCAATAGTCGTATACTAATACTTGTAAAGCTCTGCACGGCAATAGTCGTATACTAATACTTGTAAAGCTCTGCACGGCAATAGTCCTACACTAATACTGCTCTGAATGCCATTGCGATGGTTCCTATTATTCCTTATGTGAGCTACCAGTTCACTATAATTCATGTGGCAAAAACTTGCCCGTACTGGCAATAGTGCAGGTCTCTGCTAGTGCTTCAGGTCGCCCAGCCTAGTTACACCAAGTCCTTCCTTCTCGACCAATACCGTGGCAATTGTTGACAAGCCTTAGGTTGAGGCTCAGAATTCTTAGCTTTTTGTAGGTCGAGTACACCATAGCACGAGAAGTGAGATCTATAAACTAAGTTGACTATTGAGCTACTGAAAACCGACATACTCTAGCCAGCAACTGAACGCATTACATGAAAGTTTTTTGTTTTGTTCTTAGTACTCACTTGCGTTTTCCAAGGACACTAAGAAAAGCCGCAAGAAACACCGCAACCTTCCCACTCAAAATGTAGTACAATGTTTGAAAATGTAACGGAAAGTTATTTTTCACAGAACATACCTTGTATTGGATCAGAGTTTCTCCTGTTCTTTGACCCTTCAATTCTATAGGGTATAATACTGCCTGTATTAGAAACCTTACCTTCTGGCAGAAAATATGCTTTGACTCGTACATTGTTGACAAGTTGATGTGTGTATGCCTCAGATTTTTTATATCTGCTCCACCTATGTATGGTTGGTTGCTCCACCTATGTATGGCTGCTCCACCTGTGTATGGTTGCTCCACCTATGTATGGCTGCTCCACCTGTGTATGGCTGCTCCACCTATGTATGGTTGCTCCACCTATGTATGGTTGCTCCACCTATGTATGGTTGCTCCACCTATGTATGGCTGCTCCATCTGTGTATGGCTGCTCCACCTATGTATGGCTGCTCCACCTGTGTATGGCTGCTCCACCTGTGTATGGCTGCTCCTCCTGTGTATGGCTGCTCCACCTATGTATGGCTGCTCCATCTGTGTATGGCTGCTCCACCTGTGTATGGCTGCTCCACCTATGTATGGCTGCTCCACCTGTGTATGGCTGCTCCACCTATGTATGGTTGCTCCACCTATGTATGGCTGCTCCACCTATGTATGGCTGCTCCACCTGTGTATGGCTGCTCCACCTGTGTATGGCTGCTCCACCTGTGTATGGCTGCTCCACCTGTGTATGGCCGCTCCACCTGTGTATGGTTGCTCCACCTATGTATGGCTGCTCCACCTTATGGTTGCTCCACCTATGTATGGCTGCTCCATCTATGTATGGCTGCTCCACCTGTGTATGGCTGCTCCACCTGTGTATGGTTGCTCCACCTATGTATGGCTGCTCCACCTGTGTATGGTTGCTCCACCTTATGGCTGCTCCACCTATGTATGGCTGCTCCATCTATGTATGGCTGCTCCACCTGTGTATGGCTGCTCCACCTGTGTATGGTTGCTCCACCTATGTATGGCTGCTCCATCTATGTATGGTTGCTCCACCTTATGGCTGCTCCACCTATGTATGGCTGCTCCACCTGTGTATGGCTGCTCCACCTATGTATGGTTGCTCCACCTGTGTATGGCTGCTCCACCTGTGTATGGCTGCTCCACCTGTGTATGGCTGCTCCACCTATGTATGGTTGCTCCACCTATGTATGGTTGCTCCACCTGTGTATGGCTGCTCCACCTGTGTATGGCTGCTCCACCTGTGTATGGCTGCTCCACCTATGTATGGTTGCTCCACCTGTGTATGGCTGCTCCACCTGTGTATGGCTGCTCCACCTGTGTATGGCTGCTCCACCTGTGTATGGCTGCTCCACCTTATGTATGGCTGCTCCACCTGTGTATGGCTGCTCCACCTGTGTATGGCTGCTCCACCTTATGGTTGCTCCACCTATGTATGGCTGCTCCATCTATGTATGGTTGCTCCACCTTATGGCTGCTCCACCTATGTATGGCTGCTCCACCTGTGTATGGCTGCTCCACCTGTGTATGGCTGCTCCACCTGTGTATGGCTGCTCCACCTGTGTATGGCTGTGTATGGTGGCTCCACCTATGTATGGCTGCTCCACCTATGTATGGCTGCTCCACCTATGTATGGCTGCTCCACCTGTGTATGGTTGCTCCACCTGTGTATGGCTGCTCCACCTGTGTATGGCTGCTCCACCTGTGTATGGCTGCTCCACCTGTGTATGGCTGCTCCACCTATGTATGGTTGCTCCACCTATGTATGTATGGTTGCTCCACCTGTGTATGGCTGCTCCACCTGTGTATGGTTGCTCCACCTGTGTATGGCTGCTCCACCTATGTATGGTTGCTCCACCTGTGTATGGCTGCTCCACCTATGTATGGTTGCTCCACCTGTTTATGGCTGCTCCACCTGTGTATGGCTGCTCCACCTGTGTATGGCTGTGTATGGCTGCTCCACCTGTGTATGGCTGCTCCACCTGTGTATGGCTGCTCCACCTGTGTATAGCTGCTCCACCTATGTATGGTTGCTCCACCTATGTATGGTTGCTCCACCTGTGTATGGCTGCTCCACCTGTGTATGGCTGCTCCACCTGTGTATGGCTGCTCCACCTATGTGTATGGCTGCTCCACCTATGTATGGCTGCTCCCTATGTATGGCTGCTCCACCTGTGTATGGTTGCTCCACCTATGTATGGCTGCTCCACCTGTGTATGGCTGCTCCACCTATGTATGGCTGCTCCACCTATGTATGGTTGCTCCACCTTATGGCTGCTCCACCTGTGTATGGCTGCTCCACCTGTGTATGGTTGCTCCACCTATGTATGGCTGCTCCACCTGTGTATGGCTGCTCCACCTATGGCTGCTCCACCTGTGTATGGCTGCTCCACCTGTGTATGGCTGCTCCACCTATGTATGGCTGCTCCACCTGTGTATGGCTGCTCCACCTGTGTATGGTTGCTCCACCATATATTCGTAGAGACCATACATTCCCTGAACATGGTAGCCTCTAACAATCTATGGAATAGATCGCAACCATTCTGATCCCAGGGGTTAGAATGTAATGGGTCCCTATTATATGCCGATGCACCAATAGGAATTACATGTGTCGGTAATGGCACATACCATTGGCGTGGGAATTTGTTACATTACAATGCATGAATATGTGTAATGAGTACACGAGTTTTCATGCCTTGGACAATCCCGGGATGATCCTAGTTGTTGCCCAACTAATCCTTGCCACTGGCTAGGACTTTGAACTTTCCTAGTTGATCTTAGGATTGAACTTTGAACTTTCCTAATTGATCCTAGGCTTGTCCACGCTATCACTGACGCCAGTGATTTCTATTGGTGCATCGGCATGTAATAGGCGACCTGTTACATTCTAGTTTGCTAGCGCTGGGCCAATAGTGATTAAAAAAATAAAATTTAAAAAAATAATTTTTTAAATTATTATTTATTTACCCATTTGTCCGACCAGGTGATCCAGGTGTGGTTCCAGAACCGCCGTTCAAAGGAGAAGAGAGATGCCTCTTACCGCGAGGCCGGGAAGGAGGAGAACTCGGGTGTATCCACCCCTATAGCAACTCCACCGACAACGACACCCCCACCACAAAGGATTCCCACACCCCCTCCTCTCTCTAGCAGCGTTGCTGTCCCCCTCACCATAGCCTCACCAATTAGCACGTTGGTCCTTGCGAATGCTAACGGTCACGAGAACGACACTTGAATGACAAGCCACAAAATCAGTTATTATATTACTACTGCATTTGCCCAAGTGTTTCCCCGGCACGCATACATTATTTGACAGAACTTCGATTTTGCATGTGATAAAAGACTTTTTTTTTTTTACTAGGACATGGACCACTCGATTATTTTGAAATGATTGCATCATGTGTTAAAATATATATTGTTGACTACGACAGTTCGAATCCTGCGTTTGCCGACAAGGCATATCTTAGTTTCTCTTTCAGGATGGCTTTGCGGGCGTAGTTCGGGAGCTTCAGGAGGTTGAAGCATGTCGAGGCTGTGGGCAGTCGCTCGCATGCACCATGTCGTCGAATAGAAAACAAACCATTCAATATGCTCAGTGCGTTGTCTCCGCAATCCTAAAATGATAAAGTATCACATGTCCATTGATTTAGCATTGGCAACACATGACAGCTATTTTGACACATCGGTGCATGCATATTTCTGTTTAGAACCAGTTATAACTCGTTTCCCTGTATATGTAATATGTATGATAGCATTGATACAGCCTATATATTACCTGGCACTGCTTGGAAAATTTGTTTTGGGGGAAAACCTTTTTTCCCCTTGATTTTATTGTGTGCTCAAGTCGTACCTGCAAGCCTCCGCATTTCAATTTAAATTTATATCTACTATGTACACAAAGCACAAAATATGTGTGTTGGCTTATAACTCGAGATTCTGTGGGCCGATCCAGACCAAACTTCATGCGACCTTTTATTAATATTAACTTTCTTTTTAGATGACTGTCAGCCATATTTTTTTAAGGGATACGTGTGCATGTGTTTTTCACATTCGCAATGGTAGCACACAAATAATGGTGAGGCTAGCCCTTCGAACACTGCAGTTGCTGAAGTGGGAAATTACATAGGATAACGTGGATGGAGGACAAAAATTGAGAAGCCATAATAGTTCGCTATTTCTGTCTGCGTGCATTTAGAAGCTGCTGAATCCATACCTGCTTGCAAATGCTCAACAGCTTAGGTGTGCCATTGAGCAGCCTGTTACACACAGGAGACAGACCAGCCAGAACAACGATGTATTTATGTTAGTACTTGTGTCGCTTCCCTTTGTCAGTTCTGGCATAGCCAGTACACGCTGGGTCTCTTGAAGGGATTCGGTTCTCTTTGGGGAGTAGTGGAATTTCCAGAGCCGTGAGTGTTTGTAAAAGCATGCTTTATTCCTGGAGTGAAACTGTCAGCTTGAACACAAGCCAACTGTAACTAGTGCACGAACAGGACATGAGGTGCACCTGTAACTAGTGCACGAACAGGACATGAGGTGCACCTGTAACTAGTGCACGAACAGGGTGAGGTGCACCTGTAACTAGTGCACGAACAGGGCATGAGGTGCACCTGTAACTAGTGCACGAACAGGGCATGAGGTGCACCTGTAACTAGTGCACGAACAGTCATGTGCACCTGTAACTAGTGCACGAACAGGGCATGAGGTGCACCTGTAACTAGTGCACGAACAGGACATGAGGTGCACCTGTAACTAGTGCACGAACAGGGCATGAGGTGCACCTGTAACTAGTGCACGAACAGGGCATGAGGTGCACCTGTAACGAGTGCACGAACAGGGCATGAGGTGCAAGGGTCTTAACCTTCGCACTGCCAAGAGGGGTACAGGTGTACCCCAGACATATATAATAATGTCCCCTGTGTGACACAAACAAATTTAATACTATTTCTCTTTCATGTTTACGAAGTAATAAATTTTACATCTTTGACTACAATTTTTTCTTCTGTTTGACTTTTTTTCTCACTAGATATATTGAACTAAAGTCAAGTGGGGTACACCTGTGCCCCTTTTAGCAGTCGATGGTAATTTTTTTCTTCTTTTCAAAATCATGTATTTCACTCAAACAACTATCTCTGGGCCTGAATTTATGTGCATTTGCCTCAATTTTTGTGTTGTTACTGGTTATTTGGTTATTGTGGTTACACTTTGTGTAATCAATATAGCAATGAATATTGATAGTAAAACCCACTAAGCCTCTAACTCTGCTGGTTCCTAGATATATTTATTGGTCATTATTTTGTCTTCAATCTTTTTTCAATGATGAGTGTATATTATACTGCTGAGGAGGTAGCTGCCATCATTTTGGAGGAAGATAGTGACGGAAGAAGTATGTGATACATGAAGCCTTGGAGAAATCAACGAAGAGGAAATTGATGCTGTGGAATATGAAGAGGAGGAGGAGGAAGAAGAAGAGATTTGCATTGACTCTGATGAAGATGTTGAACATGATACTGCTGAAGTCACCTTCACTGGGAAAGATGGAACAAAATGGCATAGTACTCCACCTCACCCTGCATCATTTCGGCAACATAATGTCATTCATGTCCGTCCTGGATTGACACAGTCGGTTGCTCACTATGAAGACCAACTGGACTTTTTCTTTGCACTTCTTACACCAACTATGATCAGGCATATTTGTGATTGCACTAACAAAAGGATTCCTGATGATATTCCAGAGGTAACAGAAAATCAAATAATTGGCTACATGGGAATTTTGCTTATCCTTGGAGTTACGAAAAAGCGAAACGTAGATGTTGATGAAATATGGTCTCCTAACTCCATGCACTATCAGGAATATGTAACTCTTGTTCTCACACGAAAACAGTTTCGAACCATTACCAGATACCTCACCTTTGATGATGTGGATACACGTACAGGGCAGGACTTGAAGTTTCATAAGATGCAATACATTTTCTCCCAGTTTCAAAACAACATTCGGATTGCTTTCGAACCACACATTCATACATGCATTGACGAGACTCTGTATGCATTTCGAGGTAAATGCCAATTCCGACAATTTATGCACAGCAAACCAGCCAAGTATGGTATCAAGTACTTTTGCTTATGCGATGTGGAAACATCTTACCTGTCTAATGTGCAGGTTTATTTGGGAAAAGACAGAGATCAAACACAACAAAATACAAACATTGGAATGAATGTTGTGCTTGACTTGGCAAAACCAATTGAAAAAACAAGTCGAGGAATTACAGTGGATAACTTTTTTACCTCAATTCCCCTGGCAGAAAACTTATGGGAGAAAAAGCTAACTCTAGTTGGAACACTGAAACCGAACAAACGGGCAATTCCACCCCAATTCCTAAAAAATAAAAGCCGTGAAGTACATGAAAGTATGTTTTGTTTCCAGAAGGAAAAAAAATTGGTTTCTTATGTGCCAAAGAAAAGTAAGGCAGTGATACTGTTATCCACAGAGCACAACAGCAAAAACGTCATTTTACAGGGAGGTGGGAAGATTGAAATGAAAAAACCTGAAATTATCATGGCATATAATGCTACAAAAGGAGCTGTCGATACCTTTGACAAACTTATTGTTCAGTATTCTTGTAGATGAAACACCTTTTTTCCCCCTTCTTGATGCTGTTTCATACAACATATTTGTGTTGTACAGAACCAAGAACCCTAATATCATGGAGAAAAACTGCAAGCGACAACGTCGGCTACACTTGGAGGCACTAGGAGAATTGAAGTCAGAATCCAAAAATGGGTCGATGGCAACTTTCATGGAATTTCACAAGCAATGAGGCAGCTTGCCCAAAAGCATGGCTTTGTGGAGAGTGCTGCACATCAACCAATTGTGATTCGAACTTATGGTAGATGTTACTTGTGCTCTAGGAAAAATGACAGAAAAAGTCGCAACCACTGTGGTCTGTGTACACGTTTTGTCTGCAAAGAACATTCTGTTAGTCACACAGTGTTTTGTGTTCCTTGCAAAGAAGGAATACAGTAAAGACTCAATTATCAATGATGAATTTTGCATCTTTCGTGATTTGATTTTCAATAATGTTAGCTATTTACTTTACTTCACTTTCCAGCTTAGACTAGACCAGTGTGTGTGTTCTGGTTCTATGTTGAACGGATAAAAATGATAAATTATGATTTATAGGCCAATTTGGCCTCTTTGTGTTTATATTTGTAAAAGATCCACTGGGGTGCTGGTGTACCCCTTTGGCAGTCCGTGTTATGGAAAATCTTTAGACAGTGCGAAGGTTAACCCTATGCTTCAGTAATAAAATGTTGTAAAAATGAGTCCCGTTTTTGTAGGCATGGTTGCTGGCTACTGCTATACTCAATGGTTAAACTTTTTATATCATCTGAATCAGCAAAGATAGCAGAATCACCTTATCCATTGCAATTTAGTATATAATTGAATTATTTTTAAAAATAATTACTAGAGCACAATATTTTATGTTTTTCAAACTTTTTAATATTTATCTCGAGAACAACTAGCCTCACATGTATCATTCTGATACCATCATAACCAACATTGAATTAGCTTTCAAATGATATGAAATTTAGTTGTAAAGATAAAAAAATATTGAAAATATATTGAATTGAAGTGTTGCTATTTTATACGATAGTTTCCTAGTTTCCTCTTTTTACTAAGGCGTGGCACAAAAAATTACAATAATTATTCTGTCCTATTTAAAGGTTCTATGATGCAATCAATGCATTAGGTAATGCATAAACAGAAAGAAAGCAATGCTAGAAACAAGAAAAGTGAAGCAGGTAGATAGATAAATATTATTGAAATATGGTTATTTAAAGTGCGATTTTTCAATGGTGACTGAAGTAAAGGGATAAGCGAGTTGGAACTAAATTCTTCTTTCATGAAAATGTTCTTGCTCCGTCAAATCCTATACCTACAATTCTTCTCACTTGGATACTTGGATATTTGCACAAAAACAACAACCTAAATGAAGCCCTGATACTCGAGGGCATTTTGTGCGAGCTGAAGGAGTTAAGTGTTACAGCAGATGGTGTTGATGAGTAAATGTAACCACTGCAAAACTTGGTAATGAGCACATTCAGCTCGGCATCGAGCCAGCAGGAGCATGTCCACCTACGCAGCAGATGCCCTGCACCTATTGGACGGGGGAGCCAAGAGACTGCAGGAGGCACGGCAGACCCGACTCTTTCATGTTTGGGAGCAGACAGAAGATCCAGACGGTGTGTAGGTAGGACTTGAAGTGGCAATGATGCAGCCGATCTCGGTGATGACAGAAAATCTGTGGCTCCTCCTTTTGAGGAACTAGTCGTAGAAGCTCTTTCCTCCGACACTCCTGTGGAAGTTCTCTTTTCTTTGTCATGTTCAACCTGAAGCACTTCCGTCAGATGACACTGCTCTAGCTGATAATGGTGTCTGGTGACACTGCTCTAGCTGATTATGGCGTCAGATGACACTGCTCTAGCTGATAATGGTGTCTGGTGACACTACTCGAGCTGAGTATGGCAGAGATAAGAGGACATTGATTGACTTTTATAGCGGAGAGCTGGAAGTAGAACTGGATGGTTCCACATAATTATAGCTCTCCCCTTCAGCTGTGTGAAAGAGAAGAGCTAAAGGAAGAGATAAGAGTGCTCATACATCGAGATGCTTCCAGAGATATTCAAGCTTCTCAACATTATGCTTGCAACTGCAACAGTAGAGCACTTGGTTATAAGTTGTCTGAGAAACAGATCAGTGGTGTGTATATATATATTATATTAATTGGCTAAACCAATGTGAATTACAGTTGAAGAACCTCAACTTAAATCAGTGGACTTTCAGCAAGTACTTTAAAGGAACAACATAGCATCAGTTTATAACTAGACTCAATATGCACTCTAAAAGCCATCCAATAATTTCTTAAAAATTCTCCGATTCTGGGGGTGGGGTGGGGGAATCGCAGGGCGCCACTAGCTCGGCATGAAACATGATATAATTACAACCAAAATCTGTTTTGACAATTTGTCAGAGTACAACCAAAATTGTTCTGCATTCTGCTATCAATTTTTCGAAAAATTACAACTTACAAAATGGACCAAATAGTGCCAGTAGAAGAAAAACCTGCTCCTTTAATAGCAGCGTCAGGGGGGAGATCTTGCAGTGGAAGTTTGTCCGTATTCAGAACCAGCAGGTCATTTAGGGTACTGTTCCAAGTGAGGTTCTCTTGCTGCTCTTGATGTCGCTGGGAAAAGGTCGCTGGGAAAAGGTTCGCTCAAGCTTGCCATTGGACACTGCAAGAGAGAAAAGAAGCCTGGCAAGACTCGAGACATTTGACGACTCAGAAGAACTTGGCACGTGGAATAACCTCCACCAAACAGACTCTTACTCCGAGCTAGATATAGAGAGATGAACTGACATATGAGATAATTACCTCAAACTAACTCGCCACGTATCTCGAACACATCCACTGCAGCTCCTTCAAGTGGAACAAGGAAATGCTCAACGAGCTGGTTGATAGCACTCCCACCTTGTGTGGATTCCGAGGACTCTTCAGCTTCAATGAACATGCAACTGTCTGCCTCCCTATCATCTTCTGCCATCCTTGGGTACCTAGCATGAAGATGATGTCATTAAAGAGCGTCATTAAAGAGCCACAGATCTGACCAGGTCGGCCTTGTACGTTGTATATGAGCAGGCACACATGTACAATACTCTCCATGTGGTTTTCAAAGTGGTTCTTTGCATGTGTAAACTTCTTCAGCACCTGGACCTGTTTCCATCTTTGTCGAGTGTAGCAGCAGAAGTTGGCCACTGGTCTAGAGGTTTTGCATTGAGCTTGTTGGTCTCCTTCACTGTTCTGAGTCTATACATAGGTCACCGAGAGCCCCAAGAATCATCGGCTTGCACAAACTTGGAGAAGATGGCACATGGTGTAAGAAGGTCAGTGAGCAGTGCAGAGCCAAAGAAGATACTCGACATCTGTCCATTTCCCAGGTACCCTTTGAATTATGCACGATCAGCTGGTTTCACTGAAGAATCCTCTGAAAGGGTGTGGTAGGTGAACTGTGTACCCACCATATTTGGACAGAACCTGTTTTATGGCACTCCGTTTGTGGACTACCCATCAAGTTCTGCATGCTCTTACTGGCCTTACTCTCTGTCCCTCACCATTCAGGGGAAATGCCTCTCTCAGGTCGTTGACATGCTCTCCAGTTCCCTGCACTTCTTAGGAGATTTCTCGTAGAGGTCATGGAGCCGAAGAAGCATTTCGTCAAGCAAATCTAAGGAAGTGCCACGAAGTGCATCTTTGATTGCTAGTTTTGAGCCTTTGCACCAAACACATCTAGAAGATGCCTCTTTAGTCACTGGCTGGATGCTAAGACACTGCAGTCAGTACTGAAGTGATTGAAACAGCACTTCTACAGTGTGACACTTTTGGGCTTGTGCACACACAAGAAGCTCATCCTTGTGCACATCTTCTCATCAGCTCCATTCCAGAGAACTAGCACAAGAATACTGTCAGCATTGTTCTGGTCAGTAGAGCCATCCATTAGTAGGGAGAAAAACTTCGCTTCAGATATGGCAAAGAGCAAATGCTGCCTTCTCGAATCAGCAATGTAGTGAACAAACTCCTGCTCAGCATTTCGGTGGAGGTAGAAGCTGCCAAGGTTTACTCCATGTCGTCTTGCCTCAAGGTCACAGATCCCGGGGTACTTCCAAAAGGCTAGCTGCTCAGTTGCCACTAAATAGAACTTTCCTTTCATCCTTCTCCATCCAGAAGTAAGAGACTGCACACTTTGAGTATACAAGGCAATGCTCTTGTGTTCCATGGCTTGCTCTCTCTTGAGGAGGTTCACAGCATGCACGTGCTGGCCGGCAACATTAGTAGTTCATATAGAATCTGCTCCAGGTATCAATTTGTCGCTGAACTTCCTATGATCCAGCCTCTCAACTTGTGCACACTCGACACTTTAACTTCATCACAACTTTCACACCTGCCTCGTCTCGCAGTCAAGCCGTGTCAGCGTCTGACACTCGCTGTCGAACTGGGTCACCCATTCTTGTCCATTTCATGCCTCACCTTCCTTCGCTTGGCTGGTTCTTCAGCTGATGATGAGCACCTGCTCTTCATGTTGGCGAAACCAAGTCTGCGAAAGACTCGACTTGAAAGGCTTAAGGAACAGGCTTGCGAAATACCACAACGTGGTCGTGTGCAGTATTCTAGGCATTGTGTTGCTCGGACCTTTTGACAGAGCAAATTGATTATGTTCAGACAAATACACGAGATGTTGGGAAAAGGTCTGATGTCCGACTCTAACTTCCTGCACTGTGCCAGCAGTAAATTGGCACATGCCCCAAAACGCAAAACTCATAATCAGCAGCACAAACTCACTTAGGCAGCCTCCTTAACCAAATGGTTCCAGCCAAAACAGAAACTAAACAAACACTTCCAGCATGCCCTGAGGCCTTGGCCAAGGTGGGAAGTAGATTTTCGAAGTGTGAAATTTTTCTTCCCTAGCCCTAGCCCCATATCGTTTATGGATCTATTAGACCACGCGCCATATCTAGAATGAAATAGACCGCACCCTCAATTACGCAACATATCTGGAATAAAATAGACCGCACCCTAGATTAGACCATGCACCATATCTAGAATGAAATAGACCGCACCCTCAATTAGACCATGCACCATGTTTTATTCTAAATAGACTGCACCCTCGATTATGCAACATATCTGGAATAAAATAGACCGCACCCTAGATTAGACCACGCACCATATCTAGAATGAAATAGACCGCACCCTAGATTAGACCACGCACCCTATCTAGAATGAAATAGACCGCAACCTCGATTAGACCATGCACCAACAGGAAGTATGAAAGCTCCAGAGAAAATGCTTCTGAATGGGAGAAGAAAACTCGGCAATCTGTCTCCACTGAAGTAATATCAAGTTTACTATCAAGTTTCAGTCAAGAAGAAAGTGTCACATGATGACAGCATACACTATTTAAAGCCCGGGCAAGTAGCAGAAAGTGCGGCAGCAAACATCGCCAGCGGAACAGCCAAACTCCACAGAATAGGTGGGGGAGGGGCTGACGATGACGATCCCTTCGCAAACGAGGAAGTTGACTAGTAAGAAGATGAAACTAAAATCGAGGACGAAGGCTAGAGCACGAACATTGTATTATCAATAATTATCACCCGTTAGAGATCAGGTGATCTCGTGCAACTACTGGGCACATGTCTGTTAGTCACGTTTGGAACGTGCCCTCGAATAGCAGGCAGCTCATGAACACACGTGCGCTATAATCGAGGCAACACGGTAGCCATCTTGTGAAATCTTCTATAGGGGGCAAAGGAGAGGTAATGTATGGACATTACACAATAGGTCATGAATAATTCATGATTAATGGGAGCAATCCCCTTACAGTTAATTAAGAGGGAGAAAGGAAAGAGCCACCTACATATATGCAGGACACGTGGAGATGATGACACTTGGAGATGATTTTTTTTATTTAAAGAGGTATGCCAGTTTACCTATTTATTATCTCGGCGAAATATTTTCTTGAGCTGTAAATTGCTATTGAGGATATTAAGAAGCTGTTGAAGTCATTTCTAGCCGAGATATCTTCATTGGTATTATTTTTATTGTAGAAGTGGGTGTTGGCAGTTTGCTGTTTCAAAATAGGGGTCAAACTACATAAGGAATGTGGAATGAGGCAACTTGCTGGTGTCAATGCAACCCTTTACCTCTTCATCGGGAACCTGCACGCACCGTATGGAGAACGGTGGCTCCATGTGGTTGAACCCCAACAGGGGAGACTTGGAACAACTCGTAACAAACTGAAACAACGGCAAAAAGTCTATCATAAAACCTGGTCATCTATTATGCAAGTGAGTGTGGTATAAACAAGATGTTAGTTACCATTGGCAACCTAGCCATGTGGGTTTGTATATAATATAGTAGTAAATAATAAACCACTCCATTGCTACACTGTGTTAATGTAGTGAGTTTGTATATAATATAGTAAACCTTATGACAATAGTAACAGAACTGAACCAAGAAGTGATCAGTTGGTTTCCTCAGGGACAAGAGTTAACATCACAGATCTTTAACAAAGCCAAGTAATCACTAGTATGCCTGTGTCTATGTGTACCATATATAGGCACTTATCTACTTGACTAATAATCATGGCAAATAGTAACATCTATGTTCTGGTGTTACACCGAGTAACCTGTTCTAGGAACTGTGGAAAACTAATAGAAACTAATTAAAGTCAAAAAATAAAATGGAACAATAAGTCACCCAAGTCCATAACCAACATTTGCAGGATCCTTAACCTAATGAAGACTATATTAATTATATTTGTTCATAAAAGGATCCTGTAAATGTTCGTATCTTCTTTGGGTAACTTCTTGATTCATGTACTTACTAATCATGTCTCATCCATTAGGGGGGGAGAAGGAGAGTACTTACTAACCATGTCTTATCCATTAGGGGGGAGAAGGAGAGTACTTACTAACCATGTCTTATCCATTAGGAGGGGAGAAGGAGAGTACTTACTAACCATGTCTTATCCATTAGGGGGGAGAAGGAGAGTACTTACTAACCATGTCTTATCCATTAGGAGGGGAGAAGGAGAGTACTTACTAACCATGTCTTATCCATTAGGGGAGGGAGAAGGAGAGTACTTACTAACCATGTCTTATCCATTAGGAGGGGGAAGGAGAGTACTTACTAACCATGTCTTATCCATTAGGAGGGAGAAGGAGAGTACTTACTAACCATGTCTTATCCATTAGGAGGGGAGAAGGAGAGTACTTACTACCATGTCTTATCCATTAGGGGGGGAGAAGGAGAGTACTTACTAACCATGTCTTATCCATTAGGAGGGGAGAAGGAGAGTACTTACTAACCATGTCTTATCCATTAGGGGGGAGAAGGAGAGTACTTACTAACCATGTCTTATCCATTAGGGGAGGGAGAAGGAGAGTACTTACTAACCATGTCTTATCCATTAGGGGGGGAGAAGGAGAGTACTTACTAACCATGTCTTATCCATTAGGGGGGGAGAAGGAGAGTACTTACTAACCATGTCTTATCCATTAGGGGGGGAGAAGGAGAGTACTTACTAACCATGTCTTATCCATTAGGGGGGGAGAAGGAGAGTACTTACTAACCATGTCTTATCCATTAGGAGGGAGAAGGAGAGTACTTACTAACCATGTCTTATCCATTAGGGGGGGAGAAGGAGAGTACTTACTAACCATGTCTTATCCATTAGGGGGGGAGAAGGAGAGTACTTACTAACCATGTCTTATCCATTAGGGGGGGAGAAGGAGAGTACTTACTAACCATGTCTTATCCATTAGGGGGGAGAAGGAGAGTACTTACTAACCATGTCTTATCCATTAGGGGGGAGAAGGAGAGTACTTACTAACCATGTCTTATCCATTAGGAGGGGGAAGGAGAGTACTTACTAACCATGTCTTATCCATTAGGGGGGGAGAAGGAGAGTACTTACTGACCATGTCTTATCCATTAGGAGGGGGAAGGAGAGTACTTACTAACCATGTCTTATCCATTAGGAGGGGAGAAGGAGAGTACTTACTAACCATGTCTTATCCATTAGGGGGGAGAAGGAGAGTACTTACTAACCATGTCTTATCCATTAGGGGGGGAGAAGGAGAGCACTTACTAACCATGTCTTATCCATTAGGGGGGAGAAGGAGAGTACTTACTAACCATGTCTTATCCATGGTTGAGAGGCTTATATTGTTTGTGAGGCAGATAGCTTAACAGACCACACCCACCCATGAATAAACTTAACAAACTTAACCACTGGTAAGGAATCTCACCACCAATGTGATAATTGGTACTAAACCCACACCAATGTATGGCCACAGATTGGTCATCAGACATTTCCACAACTTTCAGAAGTCCAGAGTGTAGCTAGGTACTGACAACACTGGTGACCACCATGGGGACAAACAATAGGTTTGTGCCGAATCCGTGGTGGGACAGGGACTGTGGGCGATGTCCCATAACATTAGGGACAGTTGGTGGTTAGGGGGCATGCTCGCACGCACACACACACATGCACGCACGCACACATGCACGCTCACACACAGCTAGTCTCTCAAGTGGAGCATCACTGGCACAAACAGACCTTCAGAAATGCTGCTTTCTCTTCAGATGTGAAGTCATTCTTCAATATGTCCCAGAGCCAGTTAATGACCTTGTGACTGTCATGGTAACCACCAAAGTACTGTGTGTTCTTCCTGCAGAACAAGACAGTGGTCTTGCTGATATAGCCACTCCACCCAGCCTTACAAGTGAACCAATTATTATGAGCAAGGCAGTGGTCCTGCTGATAAGCCACTTCACCCAGCCCTTACAAGTGAACCAATGATTATGAGCAAGGCAGTGGTCCTGCTGATATAGCCAACCCTTACAAGTGAACCAATTATTATGAGCAAGACAGTGGTCTTGCTGATATAGCCAGCCCTTACAAGTGAACCAATTATTATGAGCAGGGCAGTGGTCCTGCTGATAAGCCACTTCACCCAGCCCTTACAAGTGAACCAATTATTATGAGCAAGGCAGTGGTCCTGCTGATATAGCCACTCCACCAAGCCCTTACAAGTGAACCAGAGCAATACATTATTATGAGCAAGACATGAACCAAAATTTCTTAAAAATTAGAATTATACACAATATTGTGGTGAACTTATCACCAGTTAGTTGTCTATTGTGCAATAGCTTTCATGTACAGTCACCATTAGCTGTATAGTGTGCTTGACATACACATAGTATCTTGAGGGCTGAGTGTTTGCTGGTACTATGCTTATTCTTTTCTTGTGTATATGTAGTTCTCCAGTTCCCCCAGAGTTATCATGCTATTTGGGGGGGGTTGTGAAATAATTAGGTCTTTAATACCTCTTCCCTCATGTGAGAGAGTTTATTGCACGCACACATATAAATGTTTCATTCAATATGGAGAAAAGAGGTGCTCCTGGATTGATTGTAAGATTTCTTATAGACATAGCTCACCGAGTTCTGCTGGTGTAACATAGTTAGTGTTCGCCCACTCAATGGAGCTGATTTTACACAATACACCTCATAACTGGCCTCCTCTTCATCAGCCCTCACTTATTGAAGTAGTCTAATTATTCAACAGATTTGGACATTTTTAGCTTACATCAGTTCCTTGCCTAGCAACAATCAGCTAGTACAGAGTCATTGGCACTGCATCAGCATTGCAACTGTCAACTAGTAAATGCACAGTGCAGCTGCAAGTCTTATCAGCTTCTTTTCAAAAAAAAAATTTTTCTAACCTTTATCCTGAGACTATCTTCCACTTCAGCTGTTGCTATTGTGAGACATGCTAACTCTGCTGCCACTATACTGGTTCTTGACCACCATCATGTTGAGTGTTATTACTGTAACGGCTCAGCTGCCGCTAGAGTTCTTGGCCACAACATGTTGAGTGGTAATTAACAACTGTTTCACATAATTATCCAGAAATTTCCACCAGGGTTGGGTCCCCCATAGGGTTCGTACTGGCCAACCACTGCAGCATGTATTAGCATTCTAAGGAGAGGACTTCTCAAAGAAGTTATAGCTATAAGTAAAATTAACTCCACCTTTGCTCATATCAGTCTCCTTAATAGAAACCTCCCCTCCTCTCTCTCCCCCCCCCCCCCCACACACACACACCTCCAATAAAAAAGTAAAGAGTGAGGCACGTGACCTGGCCCTTGAATAACTTGGCAAGCAAAGTGAGCCCTCACTAGGTATATAGTTGAATGGAAGGATTGCATTGCTGTGTATGGCGTATACACTGTACGCTTGCCTGTAAAAAACATGAATGGGTTGCCCGCCTTAATTTAATTAAACAATTAATTTAATTAAACAAGGTCACTTAAAGCCCAGCCACACTGTACTTCACCTGGTGTGGATTGGGTCCTGGGGGGAAGGGGGCGGAAAGACTATCCGAAGTCGGCGAGGCGTTTGTCACGTCCGCACTTAGCACCGAAATAAACCGTACGAAGCAATAATAATCGCCTACTGCTGTCACGAGAAAGTCACCTGAAAATCAGAAAATCATATACTATATCTGTAGCTGAGGTGGAGTTTTTGGTTTGCTTCCATTTCTTGCTGCTGCGGAGGAGAAAGAGGAGAGAGCTGAGGAACCAACGAAGGTTGCGACTGCACAAACTTCAGAAGTCCAGATGCAGGAGGTATAAACAAAGCAACAGTTAACTATGTAGCTAGTCTAGCTAGCTAGTTCGGCCGCAGGCCACAGATACATGTAGTACACAGCTAGCTCCTCAAAGGTTCAACCTGCAGTCATTGCGGGTGAGTGAACGAAATTCTTTTCATTGCACACTCATAGTTATTTGAACGCTTTAATTTGATTGAACTCAAACCACCTATGGAGGTGGACCAGATTAATGCATGTTAATGCAATTGATGCTCTTTGATTTGTGCAGTGTGGACAAAACCTTTAGACTGGAAATGGTCATCAGTGATGAGAAAGATCAAGAACAGAGGATTCGAAGATAGAGGAAGGGAAATTGGCCACACAAGCAAGCAGGTGAAAACTTGCTGCGTGGCTAACAGCTGACGGGAGAGGATGCCGGAGCTTCATTCTGACATACCTACTTAATTCATCAACATGTTCTCTAGCAATGGAGGTAGATGCATCCATCTTGTCATGACGATGCAGAAACTAATACAACCATGACAATGCACGTCTCTTTATGGAAGGATGCACCTGGTCAATAGAGGAGAGATGTTCTAATGATGGAGAGCATCTGACACACTAAACAGCGCAAGCAAGAGTCACGTTCCTGTCATATTCTGCATGGTCTTCTCCTTTAGGACTCCGAGGATTTCTCCAGACATTATTGCCTGATGAGCTCACTCTTAGTGTGGTGTGCTCCCCATCTTCAAGGGAAGCTGCTTGCAAGTACTCTTAACAAAACTCCTCCCACAGCCAGACTTCCACATGCACACTTCTGTTTCAGAATCTGCAATCTCGTATGTTGGGCATCAGGTTCTCAACATTACTTCAGTTCAGGATCAGTAAGGAACATATAATACATAGGATTCTAGGCTATCTCCCGTCCAATATGATGATGATATCAATAATGTCAGATCAGTATTGTGTTAGGCTTTCAGCTATACTAGGGCTAGAACAATGACTAGAGAAATGCAGTCTAACAATAACTACTAGGCCACCAGGATAAAAATTTTAAAAACTTCCCCCCCCCCCCAATATCTTCATGCCCATAGAGGGCCAGCAAATATTACACTAAACATGATATGGAAGGGGTGCTTTCAAAAGTGTCGGAGACTCAAGCCCCCTTTCTTCACCACGACAACCATTCCCAGTTTAACCCTCTCACTGTCAATGGCGCCATACGGCGCCACGGCTTTGAAAAATAAAATAAAATATAAGCATTTGTCAATAGGCAATAATTTTTATATCAAAATTCAAACTCTATTAACATTTTAAAAATTACGGCGGTTGGACAGAGGAAAGTTAATGAAATTATATTTAAAACACGAACGATTTTCAGTCGGACGATATCAACGATGGAGAAGAGACTGTCAATAGCTGAAATTATTTCCCAAGTGACTAGGGCAGCTTGGGACATTTCTGGTGATGAATCAAGTGACGAAGAATGTGAAGGCATCCATTCCTACCTCGGAGATAGTCGTGTGCAATGCAAATACTGCAATGTTCACCTTTGTATTATGGAGAATCGGAATTGTTTCCATGCTTTCCACAACTTGGTTGACTTTTGCCACAGACACTGATTTCACCTCAAACTCCACCCAAAATTTCTTTCGATTACATTATGTCAAACAATTATATCAAATGTTTACTGAATGTTGTATTGACAAAGTTCTTGTTGATAAATAAGGAAATTTTTGTGGTCGATTTATGAAGACCTTATTATGGGTTGGCATAACTTTTGTATAGTAGTAATGTATATTCCTAGGTTCTTAGAAGCAAAAGAAAGGATGTGGATAGAGCTATCTTATGAGCTATATATCGAGTCTATAACATGAACTATGGAGAAGTTATGGTACTCCTAATCATGACCATTGTTTGCATAATTATATTCATAGTATGTGGTCAGTTTGTGGTCATGCCTTTTGACCACAACTTCTAAAACAATCATGCTATCACATGACCAAATGGTAAATGGTTCAGCTAAATATCTGATTTGATATTAATTTTTTAATGTGGCTGTGTTAAATTTTAAATAATTCTCCACAATGCTGACAGTGAGAGGGATAAGTGACACTCTATAACTTAAAGGGGTGGGCCTGTTCATACAGTGTTTTTAACAGATTAGCGGATAGTAAGTATATACATACTTATGTACATACATACATATGTACAGAGATACGTACACAGATAATATTCCATCACAGCAATGCAAGGTTTTCCATGCAACTCCTCAGTAAGGACTTGTTTCTCTTACCAATTTAGATGGAGGCTACTGTATGTATCATTGGGAGGCTACTACTAATAGAGGGAGGCTACTATTAGAGGGAGGCTACTATTAGAGGGAAGTACTATTAGAGGGAGGCTACTATTAGAGGGAGACTATTTAGGGCAGATTACTATCAGGGGAGGCTACTACTACGTATCATCATTGGGAGGCTACTACTAGAGGGATACTATTAGAGGGAAGTACTATTAGAGGGAGGCTACTATTAGAGGGAGACTATTAAGGGCAGATTACTATTAGGGGAGGCTACTACGTATCATTGGGAGGCTACTATTAGAAGGAAGCTACTATTAGAGGGAGGCTACTATTAGAGGGATGCTACTATGAGAGGAAGGCTACTATTAGAGGGAAGCTACTATTAGAGGGAGACTATTTAGGGCAGATTACTATTAGGGGAGGCTACTACTAGAGGGAGTCTACTATTAGAGGGAAGTACTATTAGAGGGAGGCTACTATTAGAGGGAGGCTACTATTAGAGGGGGCTACTATTAGAGGGAGGCTACTATTAGAGGGAAGCTACTATTAGAGGGAGACTATTTAGGGCAGATTACTATTAGGGGAGGCTACTACTAGAGGGAGTCTACTATTAGAGGGAAGTACTATTAGAGGGAGGCTACTATTAGAGGGAGGCTACTATTAGAGGGGGCTACTATTAGAGGGAGGCTACTATTAGAGGGAAGCTACTATTAGAGGGAGACTATTTAGGGCAGATTACTATTAGGGGAGGCTACTACTAGAGAAGGCTACTATTAAAGAAGGCTTCTGTAAGATGGAGGCTACTATTAAGGGAGGCTACTATTATACTATTACTGAGCAAGGCTAAAATACACAAAAATTAAGACCAACAGAAAGCACCTTAGATCGTCGATATCCAATTCCCCTTGGTTGCCAGAGATGAGGTGTTGAAGTTCTTGAGGGGTGAAGCAGGTGATGAGAGACTTGTCGATGACGGATTGGAAGCCTCTGATGAAGGCGGCTGATTGCTTCATGATCTGGGTGTACATTTTAAAGTGAGCCATCCGATGCACGTAGCTGATCCTGCAAAACAAAGGGTTATATATTCCCTCCCTCTCTCTCTTGGAACACTACATAATGCATTATAAGAGTTCCTTGGGTCGCGGCACTGGGTGCTGAGGCATCGTGTTGAAGCATCATGTGTAATATTTAATTCATTCATCGTCACAGGTCAAAGGTTGATTGCCATGCATGCACAAAATACGTACTTCATCCTAAATACAGGCCTCTGATAAAACACCTTGCTCTATCTGGACATTCATTGTTTGATGGGGGCACACACTGGACCAACATCACACTTGGTTGAGGCAGGTTGAAGTAGGTTGACAATAGCTCTATGGGGACACAAATGGACCAACATCACACTGGGTGGAGGCAGGTTAGGTTGACAATAGCTCTATGAGGACACACACTGGACCAACATCACACTGGGTAGAGGCAGGTTAGGTTGACAATAGCTCTATGGGGACACATATTGGACCAACACCACACTGGGTTGAGGCAGGCTGAAGTAGGTTACAATAGGTCTATGAGGACACACACTGGACCAACATCACACTGGGTTGAGGCAGGTTGAAGTAGGTTACAATAGCTCTATGGGGACACACACTGGACCAACATCACAGCAGGTTGAAGTAGGTTGACAATACTATGGGGACAAGTGCTGAACCAACATCAAACTGGGTGGAGGCAGGTTGAAGTAGGTTGACAATAGCTCTATAGGACACACAGTGGACCAACATCACACTGGGTGGAGGCAGGTTGAAGTACATGTAGGTTAACAATAGCTCTATGGGGACACACACTGGAACAACACCACACTGGGTGGAGGCAGGTTGAAGTAGGTCGACAATAGCTCTAGGGACACACACTAGACCAACACAACACTGGGTGGAGGCAGGTTGAAGTAGGTGGGGACACACACTGGACCAACACCACATTGGGTGGAGGCAGGTTGAAGTAGGTTGACAATAGCTCTATGGGGACACACACTGGATCAACACCACTCTGGGTTGAGGCAGGTTGAAGTAGGTTACAATAGCTCTATGGGGACACACACCGGACCAACATCACACTGGGTTGAGGCAGGTTGAAGTAGGTTACAATAGCTCTATGGGGACACACACTGGACCAACATCACAGCAGGTTGAAGTAGGTTGACAATACTATGGGGACAAGTGCTGAACCAACATCAAACTGGGTGGAGGCAGGTTGAAGTAGGTTGACAATAGCTCTATAGGACACACAGTGGACCAACATCACACTGGGTGGAGGCAGGTTGAAGTACATGTAGGTTAACAATAGCTCTATGGGGACACACACTGGAACAACACCACACTGGGTGGAGGCAGGTTGAAGTAGGTCGACAATAGCTCTAGGGACACACACTAGACCAACACAACACTGGGTGGAGGCAGGTTGAAGTAGGTGGGGACACACACTGGACCAACACCACATTGGGTGGAGGCAGGTTGAAGTAGGTTGACAATAGCTCTATGGGGACACACACTGGATCAACACCACTCTGGGTTGAGGCAGGTTGAAGTAGGTTACAATAGCTCTATGGGGACACACACCGGACCAACATCACACTGGGTTGAGGCAGGTTGAAGTAGGTTGACAATAGCTGTATGGGGACACACGCTGGACCAACATCACACTGGGTTGAGGCAGGTTGAAGTAGGTTACAATAGCTCTATGAGGACACACACTGGACCAACATCACACTGGGTTGAGGCAGGTTGAAGTAGGTTACAATAGGTCTACGGGGACACACACTGGACCAACATCACACTGGGTTGAGGCAGGTTAAACTAGTAGTTACAGTATTAGTGGGACTAAATCAAACTGGACTAACCTGATCTACATTCACATGCATAGTACCTGTTTTCATTAGTGACTTGTATGACACGCCCTCCAGGCACCAGCTCGTGGCTAGTTACCTAAAATGGATAGGGGGAGGGAACAAGTTATTAACTGTGGATTTTTGATGACCCTTTACCTGTCCTAAGAAGTTGTCATCCCATGAAAAGGTCAAGCAGAGGCCACTCACATCATCTTCAGTGTGCTGAATGGATGAACAACACCAGGCATAGCTACCCACAACTACACCACACACCTGCCACTAAGTATCTGCCTGCATGAGCTAGTGCATACAGCAATAACAACTGGTGCACTAACTGCACTAACAGGGAAGGCTCTATTTAGAATCACATGAGATATTAGGACAAATTTACCATGGCATTACAAGCTCGAGAATGGGCTGCAGGGCTGACAGGAAAGGATCATCGACATAGCTACCTGGTTCATATCTATGTATCCATCACCCCCCCCCCCCCCCCCCCCCCCCCCACACACACACACACCCACACATAACTTTGGTTCAATACATCCATTCGTCATAATTTTACTACGAGAACATTCCAAAACTGTCCAATCAATTAGAATGAGAAGGGGGCTTTATTAGAATCGCACAATCAGGGGGTGGGAGGAGTCAAAAGGCTTAACCCACTAGGACAGAAGGTCACAAAGAGAGGGTGAGGGTGGTATTTATTTGGAATTATTAGTAGGCAGAAATGCTCACTGGGTATGGCATTACAAGTCATCCCTCACAGCAAAGACAATAACAGACACAACCTCCTCCACCTTTATGTAGCTCAGTGATTTGTACATCTCTGCATCCATGGTGGGGAGCTCATCCAAGCAGCTGTAGCAAGCAGAAAAATGTCGTTCCAACATCTGGCTCAAGAAGAATGGGGCCAGAGGCACATCAACCACAATGCCCTGCAGTAATAATTAATGGAAAAACAACAAGATATAGTATTGTGCCAACTTTGGAATTATTGGAACAAGAGGGAACAAGTTAGAGAAGTGGCCAAATAGAAATGATGCTCATAGTGGAGTCATAGAAACTCAGCCTTGAGACTGATGCTCAACTGCTGTAGCTCATAGTGAAGTCATAGAAACTCAGCCTTGAGACTGATGCTCAACTCCTCTAGCTCATAGTGGAGTCATAGAAACTCAGCCTTGAGACTGATGCTCAACTCCTCTAGCTCATAGTGGAGTCATAGAAACTCAGCCTTGAGACTGATGCTCAACTCCTCTAGCTCATAGTGGAGTCATAGAAACTCAGCCTTGAGACTGATGCTCAACTCCTCTAGCTCATAGTGGAGTCATAGAAACTCAGCCTTGAGACTGATGCTCAACTCCTCTAGCTCATAGTGGAGTCATAGAAACTCAGCCTTGAGACTGATGCTCAACTCCTCTAGCTCATAGTGGAGTCATAGAAACTCAGCCTTGAGACTGATGCTCAACTCCTCTAGCTCATAGTGGAGTCATAGAAACTCAGCCTTGAGACTGATGCTCAACTCCTCTAGCTCATAGTGGAGTCATAGAAACTCAGCCTTGAGACTGATGCTCAACTCCTCTAGCTCATAGTGGAGTCATAGAAACTCAGCCTTGACACTGATGCTCAACTCCTCTAGCTCATAGTGGAGTCATAGAAACTCAGCCTTGAGACTGATGCTCAACTCCTCTAGCTCATAGTGGAGTCATAGAAACTCAGCCTTGAGACTGATGCTCAACTCCTCTAGCTCATAGTGGAGTCATAGAAACTCAGCCTTGAGACTGATGCTCAACTCCTCTAGCTCATAGTGGAGTCATAGAAACTCAGCCTTGAGACTGATGCTCAACTCCTCTAGCTCATAGTGGAGTCATAGAAACTCAGCCTTGAGACTGATGCTCAACTCCTCTAGCTCATAGTGGAGTCATAGAAACTCAGCCTTGAGACTGATGCTCAACTCCTCTAGCTCATAGTGGAGTCATAGAAACTCAGCCTTGAGACTGATGCTCAACTCCTCTAGCTCATAGTGGAGTCATAGAAACTCAGCCTTGAGACTGATGCTCAACTCCTCTAGCTCATAGTGGAGTCATAGAAACTCAGCCTTGAGACTGATGCTCAACTCCTCTAGCTCATAGTGGAGTCATAGAAACTCAGCCTTGAGACTGATGCTCAACTCCTCTAGCTCATAGTGGAGTCATAGAAACTCAGCCTTGAGACTGATGCTCAACTCCTCTAGCTCATAGTGGAGTCATAGAAACTCAGCCTTGAGACTGATGCTCAACTCCTCTAGCTCATAGTGGAGTCATAGAAACTCAGCCTTGAGACTGATGCTCAACTCCTCTAGCTCATAGTGGAGTCATAGAAACTCAGCCTTGAGACTGATGCTCAACTCCTCTAGCTCATAGTGGAGTCATAGAAACTCAGCCTTGAGACTGATGCTCACCTCCTCTAGCTCATAGTGGAGTCATAGAAACTCAGCCTTGAGACTGATGCTCAACTCCTCTAGCTCATAGTGGAGTCATAGAAACTCAGCCTTGAGACTGATGCTCAACTCCTCTAGCTCATAGTGGAGTCATAGAAACTCAGCCTTGAGACTGATGCTCAACTCCTCTAGCTCATAGTGGAGTCATAGAAACTCAGCCTTGAGACTGATGCTCAACTCCTCTAGCTCATAGTGGAGTCATAGAAACTCAGCCTTGAGACCGATGCTCAACTCCTCTAGCTCATAGTGGAGTCATAGAAACTCAGCCTTGAGACTGATGCTCAACTCCTCTAGCTCATAGTGGAGTCATAGAAACTCAGCCTTGAGACTGATGCTCAACTCCTCTAGCTCATAGTGGAGTCATAGAAACTCAGCCTTGAAACTGATGCTCAACTCCTCTAGCTCATAGTGGAGTCATAGAAACTCAGCCTTGAGACTGATGCTCAACTCCTCTAGCTCATAGTGGAGTCATAGAAACTCAGCCTTGAGACTGATGCTCAACTCCTCTAGCTCATAGTGGAGTCATAGAAACTCAGCCTTGAGACTGATGCTCAACTCCTCTAGCTCATAGTGGAGTCATAGAAACTCAGCCTTGAGACTGATGCTCAACTCCTGTAGCTCATAGTGGAGTCATAGAAACTCAGCCTTGAGACTGATGCTCAACTCCTCTAGCTCATAGTGGAGTCATAGAAACTCAGCTGATGCTCAACTGCTGTAGCTCATAGTGGAGTCATAGAAACTCAGCTGATGCTCAACTGCTGTAGCTCATAGTGGAGTCATAGAAACTCAGCTGATGCTCAACTGCTGTAGCTCATAGTGGAGTCATAGAAACCCAGCCTTGAGACTGATGCTTAACTGCTGTAGCTCTCAGCATGGCCACAACTGACTGACTGCTCAATTATATTACACAGATACACAACAACAATAAACAAACAGATACACAACAAAAATGTCTTATTTAAAAACAACAAACTCCATTGGATTGGCCTGTAGGAATGGAAACAAGCCTACACCCACGTGGACCACAAATATTTAGACGCTGTTAGAAGCATGTACACCAATGTCATTCAATTATAACTGGTGCACGCCATAAAGAAATGCTTGTGGTTGACATGGGTGTGTTCTTCTTTCTCTTCTTTTGCACCGCACCAATCAAATACAGTCTAAATATCAACCAAGTCTTTCTGTCTTGCATATATGTGGTGGCCCATCCCTGGAGATTCAACAGAGGAAAAGAACCACACTTCTCCTCACCTGTAGAACTCCTTGCAGTCGCTTCTACAATAATTAATTAAGTGGCATGACTAGGAGTGGCCCCACTAACAGGATAATTACATTTATGGTTAGACAATCCATGAATATTGTTAGTCACCATCTGCAAATATTTAACCCATCCCTTGAAAACACCGCCGTCTGTATTTTTGTTGTGTTCTTAAAATTACATAAAGTATATGTAGATAGCCACAAATTCCTAGCAATCACCGTGAGCTTATCACTCAGAATGGTTCCACTTACAAAACATTGTTTAAATAATGCCAATCGTGCCCCCACTGTCACCATGAACACCAATGGCCTGGCTTATATGGAATGCAATTATCGGTAATAAACACCTCACCTCGTAAAGAGCCTTGCCAAGCATTTTGCCGATGAACTCAAACAGTGCGAGATGTTTTTCTAGCGTGTGACTCGTTGGCGAGGGATAAAGGTGAGATTGGCCATTAGTCTTGAGTGAGAAAATAACAACAACAACAACAACAATACATTAATAATACATTAATAATAATAGTATGATAATAATAATCGGTAATACCAACAATATTATTTTTAGCCATAAGGGTGTGGAGCTAAGATGTGTGGTGATGTGTGTGTGGTGATGTGTGTGTGGTGATGTGTGTGTGGTGATGTGTGTGTGGTGATGTGTGTGTGGTGATGTGTGTGTGGTGATGTGTGTGTGGTGATGTGCGGTGGAGACCTAAATATATGAGAGAGTAGTTAAGTTCATGCACACACAGAGGCTGTTTATGCTCCGTGTAATGGACGTACGTACGCACGCATGCTTGAGGCAAAGTTTTTCATATCCTAGCTCTCCATTGGATTTGGTCTCGGAGGTTAGTTTAAATGTTGCTTGCTGTAAATCAACATTCTTCCCTCAGGTTTCTGCTTCGAGCATAGCAAGCAAAATTTGAGGGAAGCGAGCAGCCCTCCTTAGATGCTGGGAGGAGGTCTGGAGTAGCCTGGAAGGGGACTGTTTTCCCCCTGGTTCCTGCGGAGGGTGACTCACTACATTCAAGCTCGTAGGACGCATGCAGTTTGAAGTGGCTGTTTAAAGGTTGCGCTGTAGTGACCTCTGAACTGTGCCAGTATTTTTTTAGATTTATAATTTTAATAATTTCCTCGCCATTTTCTATTCTCCCCCACCGCCTTTTTCATTTACATTCTCCGACTACGACAAGAATGAGGCCCAGGGGATCTCTTTGTCGTGGTCAGAGTAATGGTAACGATTAATAATGATGATGATGATGCTGCCAATGCCTGATGGCTCGCCATCTTCCAGAACTCCGCTCAGGTGACCCAAACACAGCTACAAGAGACTAAATGAAGGGAAGACGACCGGACAACGGAAGCCCAACGAAGAGAAACAGCACAACTGGAGAGGCAGGCTATCTCTGCTCAAGCCCTGAGAGAAGAACAGGACAGGAAAGAAGCAGCCCAAAAACAACAGGAAGATGAAGACGTGCCTCGGATAGAGACATGGGGAAGAATATTCCTAGCCTACCCAAGCTAGGTCAGACAGAAGAAATTGATGTATTCCTACTCGCCTTTGAGAGGCACATGATGACTTGTATGAGGTTGCTCGCAGATACTGGGTCGCCCACCTACTCCCGTGTGTAGACGGAAGAAGCAGCAGAATGATAGTCAGCTTACCAGTGGAACAGCAGGAGGACTTCGACGTAGTCAAGACACCACATTGACGCTCAAGCTTTCCGACCAGGTACCAGTCTCTCCAGAAGAAGCATAGTGAGTCGTGCAGGGAGATGGCACTACGAGGCATCAGGATGTTTGATGCATGGACTAAAGAAACCACAACCAAGGTAGAACTAAGAGACCTCATCTTCACAGAAAACCTCATCCACCGTCTGCCAGACCACATACAGACTTGGATTCGAGACCAGCAACCTACCGACCCACTAGCTATGGCAGAGCTAGCTGATGACCACTTAAGAAACCTTACCAGTCGAGGAGATCATAGTAGTGGACTGCTTCAGGGACAGTACTTTCATGGAAAGAGAGACCACAACCGGCAGTGGACAGACAGAAGATCGCACAATGGTGACCACAGAAAGCAGTGGTTCCCACCCCAGAGCTACCTCGCACTCCACTGCCTCCAGATTCGTCTCCCAGGCCGTGGAACAGTGACTCTGTTATGTGCCATCGGTCGATTTGTGCTATTGACCGATCACGCTGCACTATCAATGAATCCATCGTTTGTGCAGGCATCGATCGATTATGCTGCGCTATCGATGGAAAAGTTTTAGAGCGAATGAAAGAAGATTTAAAAAGTGATACATCTAAATTATTTCTAGCACAACAACCTCATACATGTCATAATGTGCGGCATTTCGCTGAATGGATGTTTTCAACCCCCAAAAAACCTGTGGTATTGTTTCATTGTAACAAACCAACTCGCCTTCTGATCACTAGAACAAAGACAAGACAAAGAAATGATGATTGTGAGGTACTAATTATCCTTTGTTCCAGAAAGTGAGATACTTAATTGCATCCTTTGATCAATGTGACTAGCTTGTGAGATACTTACTGTAATTGCATCCATTTGTGATCACTGTATCCATCCTTTGTTCTCTAATGACCAGTAAGTGAGATACTTAATTGCATCCTTTGATCAATGTGACTAGCTTGTGAGATACTTAATTGCATCCATTTGTGATCACTGTATCCAAATTTGATGAAATACATAATGTTCTCTAATGACCGGAAAGTGAGATACTTAATTGCATCATTTCTTTGTCCCGTCTTTGTTCTAGTGATTAGAAGGCGAGCGAGTTGGTTGGTTTCACATCTCTGGCCTATAAAATGGGTCCTCTTTCTCCTGTTTGCCATACACTTCCCAGTGAGTGATAGACGACACAACATGGATGACAACTTCAGACAACCTATGAAGGAAATGGCCGACAACCAAGCAGCTTCACCAAAGAGTCCAGCCATAAGCCAAGAAAGATACGATGCCATACGGGACCACCTCCTCAACAGTTCTAAAAAGGTTGACCCACACTTCAAACACTAGGTGAAGACTAGGAAGTTTGAGATTGTGGACCTTCCAGGACTTGGCCTACAGCAGGTGCTGGTAATACCAAATGACCACGAGAAGAACCAGTTAGACGGTACCTCCAGATTCCTCAGAGTTGTCCACACCGGGGATCTGTGCGATATAGATAACTTCGGCGTGAATCACACCTGCATTAGACGCGCAATCGACACACCTCCTGGTGGGCAAAAAGCAAACTTGTCCATTGAACACTGTAAAAGAAGCTAAGATGAGTAGCTATTTTGAGAGTTTGCGTGAGAAAGGAAAGAAGCGGTATATTGAGAAACTTAGCTGCGTTGGCTTGTCACTACCAGATGACCCCTACTTGCCCGAGAATGAGGCTAAGTTCGCAGGAGACATGACCACTTGGCCCAAGGTAGAGTATGGGCATATCTTTGTTTACTTCATTCAACGACCTGGAGTATACCCAGGAACAGCTTCTATCTTGGAAACAACTTGATGCGTACAATTACTTCCAGTCTGGGTATGTAAGGACTGTCTTTTCGTGGAGTTTCAGTCATTCTGGAGCCAAATATTGTGTGTTGAAGGCCTGGGTGAACCCCAGTCAGAAGGCAGCTACGAATGCACATGAGGCCTGGATCATAATCAAGGAAGCAGGTGACATTCTATCTTCACACTGCACTTGCATGGCTGGGTAAACAACTATTATTACGTGGTGTATATGCATGTTTATAGATACATTGTTATTTCATGTAATATTTTGTCAATATTTGCATACCCTACATCCTTCTGTGTTTAATAGTGTCAACATGAAGTACACTCTGTAGAAGGGTGTATTTGTTTTTCAATAGTCCAATCACTCTTTTCTACATGAATACGAACTTTGGATATCTAGACTTCTCGACTTCCTCCAAATCCAATTGTTTCTTCCCCCTGGTAAAAGCTGGGATTTGTAGATGAGCTCCACTTAAAGCTAAATCGTCTGATATCTGAAATCCCCGATCTGCTAAAACAACATCTCCAGCTTGCACTAGTTGTAAAAAAAATTACTGTTTTGTATGATGCATCTGTCAGTTGCTCTCCCTCCCCAGCATTTAGAGAGAAATGAAATGGCCCCACATGGAGTAACAGCCATGAGAAACTTGACAGCGTTATGTTTTTTATCATTCGAATATGTCTTTGCTCTGGCCTGAAAAGACGGGCGTTCAATAAAGATCTCCGAACAATCGATGATACATCGTGCACAAGGGTACAGATCCTTGAAAACTTGAGGCATATTTTGAAAAGTTACCTCTTGTGATGGACATTTGATTAAGTGCTTCAAGTGCACAAACATCACTTCAATCCACTTGTGAAAAATCTCGGTGACTGTGATCATTGAAATTTTAAAGCGATAGGCTAAATCTTCCATGATGAGGTTGAGCTGCAACCTCATGAAAACCATCAACAATCCAGTACGTGATGGACGTTTTACCTGCTCGGGCCTTGATTGTGGATACTGCTTGAGCAAGTAAGAAGCAAGGTGGTTGAATACTTCCCAGGATTCAAGACCAGTATACTCAAGACCAGTATAAAAATGAGTGGCTTTTGTCATCTCCTCTAATAGTGTCAATATGACTTGCACAGTACACTAAGGAAGGCACATGAACAACTTTCAAGAGTGGGCTGTGACACTTGAGTCTCGCCATGTTGTACTTTGATAGGATCTGTCATTACTCCTATGTTGTGGCTGAACTCTGATTCTTTAAGTCCACTTAATAAACTCAGTAACTGACTCTCCCCTCAACTCTGATTCAGCTAAGTTTCTGTGTCTGTCTATCCTTGCATGTCTCCGGCTCTCTCTAGCCTCCTTTGTAGCTTTCTTCACTTCATCAACTTTCTTAAATGTAAACACAGTAGGCACATAATCGACATTTTCAGCCATATCCACAGGTTTGCGGTAGAAAACGGTAATTATTCATTGTACACAGCTACAAAATACAGCCAGCTTTAGCTAAATAACAAGAAACAGCCGCGTTAATAAACTAGCTAGCTTAGCTTATAATCATGCTGGCTAGATATCAATAATAAGACTAGCTAGCTAGTACCTGTGACAAAGTGGTCTCCACATATCCTGGTGTGTTTCTTGGGCATCCAAGATTTTCTTCTGATGGCAAGTATCCATTTCTTTGCTCTTTCTTTGGGAGAATCAGGAAACCGGAAAAAACCAAGCCCTGGACGTTCTCCACTCCTGTTTCTGCAGCCAACAGCACAACAACTCATAACCATCTTGTTCTTTTTGCCCACCAGGGGAGGGGGGTGTCAAGTGCGCGTCTAATAGAAGGTGTGATTCACGCCGAAGCTATCTATAGTTTATGATGTCCATGCTGAGGAACTGAAACACAGCGGCTACAAGAAAGTGATGGACTATCTGCAGAGACATTACTTCGGCGTAACACGTGGATTTATCCAAGAGTTTTGTAAGCATTGTCCCGTGTGTCAGCTGAGTCAGCCCCAAGTCACAAGACCTCCTCTCAGACCGATAATTCAGAAAGACTTTCTTGAGAGGGTGCAAGTCGACCTAATCGATATGTGGCATTCACCAGACGGGGATTTCAATTATATAGGACATTTCATGGACCACTTCTTAAGTTCCATGTGCTTTTCCCACTGAAAACAAAGACGGCAGAAGAAGTTTCGATGCTGCTTGAAGAGAGAGTGCTGGCCTACTTCGGACCCCCAAAGATCTTCCACTCAGATAACGGCAGAGAATTCGTCAATCAACTGATCAGAGCAATGTCCGAGAGGTGGGGAGATGACGTTACGTTTATTAACGGCCGACCGCGGCATTCCCAATCACAGGGTTTAGTCGAGAGAGGAAATCAAACCGTCGAGAGAGAAATAGCCTCAATGAAGAAAGATGAGAACCTGGAAGAAGACAAGACAGGGTATCCTTGGGCTTCATGGCTGCCCCGCATCATGTTCTCTATGAACAGTGCCCGCCAGGAGACCATAAAGGATGCCGCCTATCATGTTGTGTTCGGGAGAAGTGTCCCTGCTGCACTATTTCCGGGCGCCAAGGAGAACTGCATCAACGAAGAGTGCCTTGGGGATACTAATGAAGCCACTGCAAGTCGAACGAAACCCGTTCCTGCATCCCGCCTAACTAAAGTGCAACCTATCCCGGCACCACATTTAAAGAAGACGTCATCAAATATTCAAGAGGCTCCCGAAGTACAACCAGACGACGGCCATCATGACCAGTTGCCGGACCTCGACCCGCCAGCCACACCAAGACAAGAGGACAAAGACGAGATTAAAGATGACGGCCATCATGACCAGTTGCCTGACCTCGACCCGCCAGCCACACCAAGACAAGAGGACAAAGACGAGATTCAAGATGACGGCCATCATGACCAGTTGCCTGACCTCGACCCGCCAGCCACACCAAGACAAGAGGACAAAGACGAGATTCAAGATGACGGCCATCATGACCAGTTGCCGGAGCTCGACCCGCCAGCCACACCGATGCAACCTGAAGCCGAAACTCGCCACACTTCCATTCGCAAGCGGGCCCTGGACAACACCTACGACGTTTCAGCTGCCAGGATGTCCGAGTTTTACAACAGGAGAAAACGAATAAAGGCGAAAGAATTTTCGATCGGAGATCGGGTCAGTGTTGCCGTTCCGAAATTGGATCGCTCGGCAACGGACTTACCTCAGATACCATGTGTCGTAACCCAGGTCCATGGCGAGAAGGTGAAGACATATTCCCTTGGTACGGAATATGGAACTTTGATCACAAAATTCACGGGTGGAGACCTGAAGGTCTATACTGGTGATGTTGTCGCGACGGATCCCAATGTCATTTCTGTGAAGCCGTTCAGAAGTTCCACCCAGAAAATAAGTTCACTAAAACCCATTGCAAATGCAAGAGAGGTTGCAAGACTGAGAAGTGCAGCTGTCAGGCCAATAAAATAAAATGTTCTACCCACTGCACCCGATCTCTACGTGTATCAACAAGTGTTCCCCGGAAAAGAAAGACGGACATTCTTCACAGTCGCTACTTCAGAGGAAAGACCGCCGGGAAATCAATGGGACCCATTGGATGAGTGACCGTCATATGGCAGCAGCAAGTAAAATGTTAAAGACTTCATTCCCCCTCGCTGGCAGATTACAGGACACTCTTCTTCAACCGAACATGTCCTTTGATATTCCCACTGAGGAATTCGTGCAGTTTCTTCACGTTGCGGGGAACCACTGGGTTACGATCTCGAACCTCAATCGAACTGACGACAACACTGTACGTATTTATGATTCCATGCGCCAGAAGCCATGTTCCGACACCATCCGTACCATCGTCAGATATCGTCACTGCCCAGAAGAAAAACTCGTCCTCAATGTTATAAACGTGGACCGTCAGCCTAATTCAAACGACTGTGGCCTGTACGCTATGGCATTTGCGACGTCAATCCTGTTTGGAGAGGAACCAACAGAATTTAGGTATGATCTGTCTTTGCGCAAGCATTTCGGAAAATGTGTCGACAATGGTAGGATTACGCCGTTTCCATCTACCGTCGTCCGAAAGTTCTCCACGAAGAGGAAACGATGATCTACTGCAACTGCCGCTGCCCAGATGATGGAAAATTAGTGTCATATGCCAAGAGTTGTACCATGCCGCAGGTGACAGCCAAAACGTCCAAGGCTAAGAGATGGGAATGCGAGTTGTGTTTCGGAGTCGCCTGATTTTGTATTTTGTGCCGATTTTGTTCCTCTAAGTTGTAAATAACTTGTGTCGTTATAAATGTTTTATGTTTTAAGATGATATGAAATAAAAGTACTTACCTTACCCATGGAGGTCTAAAATTTTATTTCAGACCTCCATGGCCTACCCCTCTCCCGGTCAAAGGGATTGTCATAATTTGAAAACATCCAGTCAGCGAAATGCCGCACATTATGACATGTATGAGGTTGTTGTGCTAGAAATAGATTTATCACTTTTAATTCATTCGCTCTAAAACGTTTCCATCGATAGCACAGCGCGATCGATCGATGATTACGCGATCGATTGATGCCTGCACAAACGATGGATCCACAAACGATGAATCCATTGATGGCGCATAACAACTCCACTCCAAAAACCATCAACGTGAAGATTCCCCTAGCAGCTCATCCTGTTCCCTAGCAACAACACCCAAGCGGCAGAGGAAATGGTTCAGAGACCAAAGCATCTCACAACAAGCCACACCGTCTGGCTAAGTATTTTGACGATGTCAATGGACCACAGTGCTTCAAGCGTCACGAATGGGGACACTTACGAGAAGCCTGTCCCAAACAAACCTGCTTCACATTGAAGTAGATATAGACCACCCACCTTACTACTGCATGGGATGGGTGGATGAAACAATTGCCAGATGCCAGTTGGATGGTGGCTCTGCAGTGACGATTGTGGACCAGAAATTGATCAAGGGAGACAACCCAGTACTTGGACATGTCATGGCTACTCCATGGTTAGGCAAACCACAGAAGTTGCCAGTAGTGGAAGTCCACTTGGAGTTAGAGGGTCGTCAGAGCCTGACCCAGGTAGCTATTGCAACCAACAACCCTGTAGACATCCTTGTTGGCCGCTCTTGCCCCCTCTTCGCGGAGCTGCAAATGGAAAAGCTCAAAGAGCAGGAGCAAGATAAGATCAGGATCCAGGAGACTGGCATCAAAAACATATCAGTTTTCCCTGTACAGACCAGAGCTCAAGCAGACACTGAACAACAAGACCTCGCTCAGGATCCAGGAGAGTTGGCTCCCTACCTTATACCCTTTAACATTTCTATTGGCGAAGACTTCGACTTCACCCAAACCAATGGCTCTCAACAGGAAGAACTAGAGGAACCAATTCCGAAAGAGGAAGACCCACCTCTAGTGAGTTCAAACACAGAGACCTTAGCAAAAGACCTGAACGAGGACCCCACTCTTTCGCCTCCTAAAGCAGGCGAAAGAAGACGATCCCGAGTTCTTCATGGAAGACAATGTGCTGTACAGACGCTCCAAAGACCAGCCAGGACACACTTTCAGCCAAATTGTTTTGCCTGCGTCAAGACGTATGGAAGTTTTTCTCATCTAGCTCACGCTACACCAATGGCAGGACACACCGGACCAGCCCGGACCAAATACAAGATAATGAGAAGTTTCTTCTGGCCAGGGACATACTAAGGCATGTGACAGGTGTCAACGCACAGCCAAGAGAACACACCTCAAAGCTCCACTACAAATGCCACCAATCATCCCTACTCCATTTGAGAAGGTCGCTATTGATGTTGTAGGACCACTTCCACTCACCGAGAGGAAAAATCGATAACTACTCACATTTATCGACCTCGGTACTAGATATCCAGATGCAGTACCTCTGAGAGTCACAACAGCTAAAGTAGTAGCTCAAGCCCTGCTCAAGATCTTCTCTAGGCTATGAACCCCCCAAGAAATCTTGTCAGATTGTGGCTCAAACTTCCTGTCAAGTGTCATGCAGGAAGCCTTCAGATTTATGGGCATCGTCCACACCAAGACTGCACCTTATTATAGACCACAATCTAATGGCACCGTGGAAAGATTCCACCCTACCCTAATGCAGATGGTGAGGAAGACATTAAAGGACAAGAAACATTGGGATGATTACATTGATTATTTCCTGTTTGCATGCAGAGAAGCACGTGCACCTCAACAGGATTTCCACCCTTCCAACTGTTGTTTGGAAACAATGTTCATGGACCGTTAGAGATACTGAGAAGACGGTGGGTGCCTAAATCCACCACAACTACATAGACCACAGAGTGGCTAACTCAGCTACGTTCAGACTTAGATTCCATGCGAACCTTGGCTGCTGCACACCAAGAACACTGCATGAAAACCACCAAAGACTGGTTTGACAAGAATACAAAGAAGAGAAAGTTTGCAAAAGGAGACAAGGTTCTGGTATTCTATCCAGTTGTCAGTGGCAGAAGGCCAGACAAGCTCCAAGACCGTTGGCAAGGTCCCTACACCGTTATAGGCAAGCTCACCCCGGTGACCTATTGTGTAGATATGCACGACAAACACCGAAAACAGAAGTCGGTACATATAACAGCACTGAAAGCATGGCAAGAACCAGTTGTAGATGTCCGTTTTTTCGATATGGATGGACCAGCAGACGAAGTACTCCCAGAGTATCACCCGCTCCCGGAAGTAATTGGACCAGAGTTTGGCGAAAGATTAACACAGGAGCAGTGCTCCCAGTTCAAGGAGCTATTGAGACAATTCCCAAACCTTACTAGAGCAGTACCGGGACGAACCACTCTCACCCCACACACCATCGAGACGGGAGATGCTCTCCCAATCAGACTCTCCCACTACAGAATCCCTCAGATATGGCAACAACCATTCAGAGAAGAACTCGAGTTCCTGCAAACCACATGTTTAGTGGTGAAATCCACTGCACCATGGGCAGCCCCAATGTTTGCTGTGCCCAAGAAGTCCGGCAAGATCAGGCTTGTAGTCGATTACAGGAGACTGAACATGGTAACTATCTCAGACCCTTACTGCATGCCCCGCATAGAGGAAGTACTAGAAACCATGGGACCAGCAAAGTATATATCAACATTCGACTTGGCAAAAAGGTTCTATGGTTCTATCAAGTACCAGTCCACCCTCAACACCAAGACAAGACCACTTTTATCACGCCATTTGGCAAGTTCAAGTTTGTTGTCATGCCATTCAGGCTCAGGAATGCACCAGCAACGTTTCAATGTGTGATGGACGACATTCTTGGTGACCTCCACAGCTTTGCGGGAGCATACATTGACGATGTGGCCGTTTTTAGTCAGTCATGGGAAGATCACATCATCCACCTCAACACTGTATTTACCCGACTCAATCAGGCTGGACTGACTCTTCAGCTGGCAAAATGTCATGTCGGGAAGCGTACATGTCTATTCCTTGGACATGAGGTAGGGCATGGCAAGTTGACCCTACAACAAGCAAAAGTTCAGGCCGTAGCAGAATTTCGCCGACCAGTGACAAAGAGAGACATACATACATGTATAAGCCTTTCTAGGCCTTGTAGGGTGCTACAGGCGATATATTAAGAACTTCAGTGCCATAGCGGCACCACTCTCTGATTTAACCAGATCGACAGAACCAGACCAGGTCCAGTGGACAGACACCTGCAACTAGGCATTTGAAAACTTAAAGCAAACATTACACAGCAGCCGGTGCTTATTCCTCCAGACTTTGACAATCCCTTTGTATTATTCGCAGACGCCTCAGACCGGGGAATCGGGGTGGTGCTAGCACAGACAGGGAAGGATGGAGAAGACCAACCAGTAGCTTATCATTCAAGGAAGCTATTACCCCGAGAGCAAAATTACTCGGTTTCGGAGAAAGAGGCTCTAGCAGTAGTGGATGGATGCAAAACATTCCACCCATACCTTTATGGTCGACCCTTCACTATTTATACAGACCACAGAGCTTTGACATTTCTCTTAGAGAAAGGCCCACTGAAAGGCAGATTAGCCCGTTGGAGCGATGCCCTCCGACAGTATCAAGCAACAGTCCGGTATAAGAAAGGATCAGCACATCTGAATGCCGATGGACTATCACGCCAAGCATGGACAAAAGCAAAGGATTGAACCCAACCACCTATGACTCAAGACCTCTATGGGGGGAGGTGATGTTAGGCACGGCTATGAACAATTACAATACATGTCATTATCATAGCTAAATACTATATGAACCTTGGAAACATTTTAGATCATGCATAACCACACATACCCACATGCTAATTAGTGTAGGGCATGCTCAGTAGAGAGATACCTGATGAACACTTGTTTTGAAAGTTAGAGAGTCTTGTTCTATCTGTAATAATCTTTATATAATTCTATATCTAGACGTTGATAAGTGACCTAGGAGATAGCTCTTGTGTGAGCATCCAGGAAATCCTAACACTTACACACCTTACACTCACACATATACTGTATGAGACCACTCACACACTTACACGCACACATTTACGAGACCACTCACACACTTACACACACATTTATGAGACCACTCACACACTCACTCACGCACATCAAACCACACAAACGTAGACAGCACTCACAACACACATACACACTCACAACACACAACACACACTCACAACATACACTCACAACACACATACACACTCACAACACACACACACACATACAATACACTGAATATGTTCCCTCATTTCTGATAGATGATCACCCACCTTGAATAGGTTGAGTTCAGGGTTGAAGGCACACTTGATGACTTCCTCCAAGAACTCTTTAAAGACTCCTGTCTCATCGATGCCTGCTTCGTCCAGACCCTGCAACAGTCAGCCAGCCAATCACCACAGGCAAGCTAATAACCACAACCCCCTTCACATGTGCAAGGTGTGCGTCTTCGAGAGCCATAAATCTTTTGTCATCATTTCTTGCAGAACTAGAGACCTGCAAATCAGTACCCAGAAAGCTAGTGTGATGCTGCTAGCCTACTCCTCGAAGCTCCTCTGCTACCAGTGTGTGCATCATCCAACAGAAACCAAGGGGAAGTGCATGTGTGGGGGGGGGGGGGGGGGCTCCACTGTCACTCATGTTGGATTTTAGCATGCCAAAAGGTATAGAGCAGTAGTCATGTCTAGCCTCCACCTAATGCTCAGCAAGCTGCCAGGCAGAAAGGAACCGGACAGACCCTGGATAAGCAAGACTCCATTGCATTCCATATGAACATGTACATTGTAGCAATTCAAAGGATGAATATTTGCTGCTTTCACAGGTACGAGGACTAGCAGCAGCTGAGCAAGGGGTGCAGCTTCCACTGGTGCACACTGCACAAACCACACCTATGGCCCCACCAACCTATGGCCCCACCAATTCCTCTGTTTTGCACCCTTTGCAAATATTTAACCCCTCGAAATTAACCAGTTATGTGGTAGTATAATGCAATAATGCAAAATGATACGACATCCCAAAAGCTACGTTGGCCACCACAAATTAAGGAAAGAAGGGAGGGGGGAGGGAGGAGGGATATCAAAAGTGATAAAACAATTGACCTGCTCGTTGATGAACTTCACTCTGATGGTACCCTTGAGCATGCTGGGGGCAAGGCAGGAGAGCTGTGCATAGCCGTCTTCTAGAATACGGTTGCGATGGATGTCAATGTAAGCCGAGGGAGACGTGTGGCTATCACCACCACGAGATCGACTCAGTTTCGACTTGTCCTGACTTACTCTGTCCTGGAAAATCTCCAGACGCTAATGAGGTTAACAGACAAACTATAATCACAACCAAACAACCCACACCATGGGAGTTATTATTATCATTGCCACTAGAGCATGGATAGAGGGGGGACTCCTGCTGCTCCGTCAGTGTGCCGGTGTGCCTGACGTGTGCGCAGTACGAGTACGATACACAGGTCAATGGTATTTTAGAATACTAGTATTCATTCCTTATTAGTGATCATAGAATTATGTGTTATTACATGTAGGAACAGTTGGATTCTGGAGGGTGGTCTATATGACACATCACAGAGATGGATTCTGGAGGGTGGTCTCCATGACACATCACAGAGATGGATTCTGGAGGGTGGTCTATATGACACATCACAGAGATGGATTCTGGAGGGTGGTCTCCATGACACATCACAGAGATGGGTTCTGGAGGGTGGTCTACATGACACATCACAGAGATGGATTCTTGAGGGTGATCTATATGACACATCACAGAGGGCTAAGCTTGCAACATTTCCTGTCACATGAAGAAAGAAGGTTCCCTGCCATGAGTCCACATGTTGGACTTCTGTGCCTTTTCTATTGTTTAGAAAACATAATTTCAGTTAGTACCAGTTACTGTTGCTGCTAAAAATGGGGTTTGTAAAAATAACAATAACAACAACAACAATACTACTACTACTACTACTACCACTACTAATTGGCAAGCGAAGAAGCCCTCACTGGGGATCTACGTAATAATAATTAATAATAATAATAATAATAATAATAATAATAATAATAATAATAATAATAATAATAATAATAATAATAATAATAATAACAATAACAATAATAATAGTAATAGTAATAGTAATAGTAATAATAATAATAACAACAACAACAACAACAATAAATATGGTAATAACAATAAATATAATAATAATAATAATAACAACAACAATAATAACTAGCCAATACCCAGAGACTTTGCAGTTATTTTTTCCATTTACAATTAATGTTTTGAAGCTACTAATAATAATTAACCATACATATGCCCCACTGCATATGCCCCACTGTAATAAAATAATTAATTATTTAAGGCTAGAGCATCTAGTCAAAACGCCAAGAGAATACAATTTGAAGTTGATTATTGAGAAGGTTATAATAATGTTATTACGTCAACTGAGAGTTCATTGAGAGGTAGTTTATCATCATCATCATCATCATCATCATCATCCTCCTCCTCCTCCTCCTCATCATCATCATCATCATCTTTACCATCATTATCATACTCATTATTATTATTATTACCAGTAATGATGCTAGGCATTGAGTGGCTAGTGATGATGCTAGGCATTGAGTGGCTAGTGATGAAAAGCTAGAGCATGCTGATGAGCCAAGTAACTAGGTCTATCATCCTTTCCTGTCAGCCATGCAGCCGATTCTCACCTGCCAATGTAGCATATTTAATTCTTTTTTCAATTATGAGAGCCTATGAGGGGGGTGGGTGGGTGGTTTTGGAGGGCTTGGGGGCGGTCTTGGTTTGTTGTTAGTCCTATTATCTGGTAAGGGATATCAGCAATTATCTGTGTGGCGACAGTTCAGGGTCCCATATTAAACTGACAATACTAGTGCAGTGTGGATATTGGCCTAGGGATAAAAGTTTGCGGACTTCCACTTGTACTTCTTCTTGCTAGTCTCTGCCTTTCTCAGTTCTGCTCTCTCCAGATATTTCTTTTCTGGCCTGCTAATGCTGCTCTAGCTAGTCTCCATCTTTCAGCTCTCTCAAGAAGCTTCTGTCATTGCCTGCTAATGTTGCTCTTGCTAGTCTCTGCCTTTCTCTGTTCTGCTCTCTCTGGACATTTCTTTCCTCGTGTATTAATTGTTCTTCTCTCTCTTTCCCATTCCCCATTAGATATTCTGATACTTGCTCTTACATTTCCACCTAAATCAGCCCTTCTCCAACACTGTCTCTCTGCTGCAGTAGCTCTATCTGGGACTTACAGACAGTTAGTTACATGTTGCCTGGCACATGCTTAGTAGCGTGACACACACACACAGACAGACATTGTAATAATAATAATAATAATAATAATAATAGTAGTAGTAGTAGTAGTAACAACAACAACAACACCAACAACAACAACAACACCAACACCAACACCAACAACAACAACAACATAATGAGTAAACATGTACACATGCATACTAATTGAATGCGACTGCTCACCTTCTTCAGGGTGAGAGCGTGAGGAATGGAGACTAAGAGTTTCTGGGCCCTTGGCTTTCCTGCCTTCAGCTCGTGCACGAAACTAGAGGGCTTCAGATTCCTAAAAATGATATACAACATAAAATTATTCTATTGCAGCAGATTGTCCATGCATGTAGCACTTGATGAGCCAGTGGCCAGGTTCGGTAAAGGGTCTCCTACAGTCCCGGGTGTGCAAAAGTATGAGGAGGGCATGGCAGTGTGTGAAGAAGGAGACATTGGAGAGTCCCTCCATGATCAGCTGGAAGACCAAACGGTTGAGGAAGGAAGAGATCTCAACCAACTCTGCGATGGAGAACTGGCTTTGTTGGACAAAAAGCTCGTCATCATCTAGGATGCTAGGAGTGTTGGTGAGGAGTGTGGAGAGCAGGTGGGAGAGGTTGAAGAGACCAAGTGGCAGAGGGGGAGGGGGGAGGGAGGAAGAGGAAGGAGAATAGAGGGAGGGAGGTAGAACGGGGAAGGAATGAGATGAGATGGAGGTGGAGTGGAAAAGGTGAAAAGGATAAGAAGACAAAAGTGAGGTGGAAGAAGAAGACAAAAGTGAGGTGGAAGGAGTGGACAAAAGTGAGGTGGAAGGAGAAGACAAAAGTGAGGTGGAAGGAGAAGACAAAAGTGAGGTGGAAGGAGAAGACAAAAGTGAGGTGGAAGGAGAAGACAAAAGTGAGGTGGAAGAAGAAGACAAAAGTGAGGGGAAGGAGACGACAAAAGTGAGGTGGAAGGAGAAGACAAAAGTGAGGTGGAAGGAGAAGACAAAAGTGAGGTGGAAGGAGAAGACAAAAGTGAGGTGGAAGGAGAAGACAAAAGTGAGGGGAAGGAGAAGACAAAAGTGAGGTGGAAGGAGAAGACAAAAGTGAGGTGGAAGGAGAAGACAAAAGTGAGGTGGAAGGAGAAGACAAAAGTGAGGTGGAAGGAGAAGACAAAAGTGAGGTGGAAGGAGAAGACAAAAGTGAGGTGGAAAGAGAAGACAAAAGTGAGGTAGAAGGAGAAGACAAAAGTGAGGTGGAAGGAGAAGACAAAAGTGAGGGGAAGAAGAAGACAAAAGTGAGGTGGAAGAAGAAGACAAAAGTGAGGGGTAAGGAGAAGACAAAAGTGAGGTGGAAGGAGAAGACAAAAGTGAGGTGGAAGGAGAAGACAAAAGTGAGGTGGAAGAAGAAGACAAAAGTGAGGGGAAGGAGACGACAAAAGTGAGGTGGAAGGAGAAGACAAAAGTGAGGTGGAAGGAGAAGACAAAAGTGAGGTGGAAGGAGAAGACAAAAGTGAGGTGGAAGGAGAAGACAAAAGTGAGGTGGAAGGAGAAGACAAAAGTGAGGTGGAAGAAGAAGACAAAAGTGAGGGGAAGGAGACGACAAAAGTGAGGTGGAAGGAGAAGACAAAAGTGAGGTGGAAGGAGAAGACAAAAGTGAGGGGAAGGAGAAGACAAAAGTGAGGTGGAAGGAGAAGACAAAAGTGAGGTGGAAGGAGAAGACAAAAGTGAGGTGGAAGGAGAAGACAAAAGTGAGGTGGAAGGAGAAGACAAAAGTGAGGTGGCAGGAGAAGACAAAAGTGAGGTGGAAGGAGAAGACAAAAGTGAGGTGGAAGGAGAAGACAAAAGTGAGGTGGAAGGAGAAGACAAAAGTGAGGGGAAGAAGAAGACAAAAGTGAGGTGGAAGAAGAAGACAAAAGTGAGGGGTAAGGAGAAGACAAAAGTGAGGTGGAAGGAGAAGACAAAAGTGAGGGGAAGGAGATGACAAAAGTGAGGTGGAAGGAGAAGACAAAAGTGAAGAAGACAAAAGTGAGGGGAAGGAGAAGACAAAAGTGAGGTGGAAGGAGAAGACAAAAGTGAGGTGGAAGGAGAGGACAAAAGTGAGGTGGCAGGAGAAGACAAAAGTGAGGTGGAAGGAGAAGACAAAAGTGAGGTGGAAGGAGAAGACAAAAGTGAGGTGGAAGGAGAAGACAAAAGTGAGGTGGAAGGAGAAGACAAAAGTGAGGTGGAAGGAGAAGACAAAAGTGAGGTGGAAGGAGAAGACAAAAGTGAGGTGGAAGGAGAAGACAAAAGTGAGGGGAAGGAGAAGACAAAAGTGAGGTGGAAGGAGAAGACAAAAGTGAGGTGGAAGAAGAAGACAAAAGTGAGGTGGAAGGAGAAGACAAAAGTGAGGTGGAAGGAGAAGACAAAAGTGAGGTGGAAGGAGAAGACAAAAGTAAAGGGAAGGAGAAGACAAAAGTGAGGTGGAAGGAGAAGACAAAAGTGAGGTGGAAGAAGACAAAAGTGAGGTGGAAGGAGAGGACAAAAGTGAGGTGGAAGGAGAAGACAAAAGTGAGGTGGAAGGAGAGGACAAAAGTGAGGTGGAAGGAGAAGACAAAAGTGAGGTGGAAGGAGAAGACAAAAGTGAGGGGAGGGAGAAGACAAAAGTGAGGTGGAAGGAGAAGACAAAAGTGAGGTGGAAGGAGAAGACAAAAGTGAGGTGGAAGGAGAAGACAAAAGTGAGGGGAAGGAGAAGACAAAAGTGAGGTGGAAGGAGAGGACAAAAGTGAGGTGGAAGGAGAAGACAAAAGTGAGGGGAAGGAGAAGACAAAAGTGAGGTGGAAGGAGAAGACAAAAGTGAGGTGGAAGGAGAAGACAAAAGTGAGGGGAAGGAGAAGACAAAAGTGAGGTGGAAGGAGAAGACAAAAGTGAGGTGGAAGGAGAAGACAAAAGTGAGGTGGAAGGAGAAGACAAAAGTGAGGTGGAAGGAGAAGACAAAAGTGAGGGGAGGGAGAAGACAAAAGTGAGGTGGAAGGAGAGGACAAAAGTGAGGTGGAAGGAGAAGACAAAAGTGAGGTGGAAGGAGAAGACAAAAGTGAGGTGGAAGGAGAAGACAAAAGTGAGGTGGAAGGAGAAGACAAAAGTGAGGGGAAGGAGAAGACAAAAGTGAGGTGGAAGGAGAGGACAAAAGTGAGGTGGAAGGAGAAGACAAAAGTGAGGGGAAGGAGAAGACAAAAGTGAGGTGGAAGGAGAAGACAAAAGTGAGGTGGAAGGAGAAGACAAAAGTGAGGTGGAAGGAGAAGACAAAAGTGAGGTGGAAGGAGAAGACAAAAGTGAGGGGAAGGAGAAGACAAAAGTGAGGTGGAAGGAGAAGACAAAAGTGAGGTGGAAGGAGAAGACAAAAGTGAGGTGGAAGGAGAAGACAAAAGTGAGGGGAAGGAGAAGACAAAAGTGAGGGGAAGGAGAAGACAAAAGTGAGGTGGAGGGAGAGGACAAAAGTGAGGTGGAAGGAGAAGACAAAAGTGAGGTGGAAGAAGAAGACAAAAGTGAGGTGGAAGGAGAAGACAAAAGTGAGGTGGAAGGAGAAGACAAAAGTGAGGTGGAAGGAGAAGACAAAAGTGAGGTGGAAGGAGAAGACAAAAGTGAGGTGGAAGGAGAAGACAAAAGTGAGGTGGAAGAAGAAGACAAAAGTGAGGTGGAAGGAGAAGACAAAAGTGAGGTGGAAGGAGAAGACAAAAGTGAGGGGAAGGAGAAGACAAAAGTGAGGTGGAAGGAGAAGACAAAAGTGAGGTGGAAGGAGAAGACAAAAGTGAGGTGGAAGGAGAAGACAAAAGTGAGGGGAAGGAGAAGACAAAAGTGAGGTGGAAGGAGAAGACAAAAGTGAGGGGAAGGAGAAGACAAAAGTGAGGTGGATGGAGAAGACAAAAGTGAGGTGGAAGGAGAAGACAAAAGTGAGGTGGAAGGAGAAGACAAAAGTGAGGTGGAAGGAGAAGACAAAAGTGAGGTGGAAGAAGAAGACAAAAGTGAGGTGGAAGGAGAGGACAAAAGTGAGGTGGAAGAAGACAAAAGTGAGGTGGAAGGAGAAGACAAAAGTGAGGTGGAAGAAGAAGACAAAAGTGAGGTGGAAGGAGAAGACAAAAGTGAGGTGGAAGGAGAAGACAAAAGTGAGGTGGAAGGAGAAGACAAAAGTGAGGTGGAAGGAGAAGACAAAAGTGAGGGGAGGGAGAAGACAAAAGTGAGGTGGAAGGAGAAGACAAAAGTGAGGTGGAAGGAGAAGACAAAAGTGAGGTGGAAGGAGAAGACAAAAGTGAGGGGAAGGAGAAGACAAAAGTGAGGGGAAGGAGAAGACAAAAGTGAGGTGGAAGGAGAAGACAAAAGTGAGGTGGAAGGAGAAGACAAAAGTGAGGTGGAAGGATGCAGAAGTACACAGTGAGAATTAGTTGGTGCAATTGGCTGGACTCACATGAGGCAGTACTGAGTGGTCTGGCAGCACATGTTGAGCAGGCTAAACAGAGACTCCTGGCTGGACGATGAGCCAGCCACTGCACTGCTGGCTGGCTTCCCAGCAGGGGCACTGGCTACTGCAGATGCCGCCAGCTGCACAATTTTCTCCACATTCAGGCCGAGGGTAAGCCAGAGGAAGTGCCACATCTTGCTGACGAGAGCACCGTGGCAACCCAGACCAATAAGGATGTCCGTCTTCACCTCGTCTTTGAGCGATCTGAAGCAGGTGTCGTAGAGACAACAAACTTTGTTGGTGTGCTCCAGAATGCTCTTGTCAAGCTTGATGGAGTTGGAGCTTCGCTTAAATAGAGAGAATCTAATTTTACCTGTGTAGGACACAATGGTCACTCGCTTCAACCACCCGGCAACATGAGTTGGTGCACTCACTTTTAGAGGTCTTAGGAGCTGGTGCAGGTGTGAGACTGAGTATGGGGCAGAAGAAGCACTGGACCAGTGGCCCGCACCACAAGTGCTGCAGCTGTTTCCTCATCTCTCCCATCATCATCACAGCCCTGTGGTTATTACAATGACTCTCATGAGGCCTCCTAATCTCTTGGGCTCTCTATTCTGATGTGACAGAGAATTACGGACACAGCGCTGGAAGGGTAAGCATTATTACACCATGCAGACTGGCACAGCAGTTCCGGTATCTATTCACGTCAGCACAACCACCACAACCACCACAACAAAATAACTGCAGCTACTACTACTACTACTAATAATAATACCACAACTACTACTACTACTAATAATAATAATACCACAGCTGCTGCTGCTACTACTACTACTACTATTACTACTACTACTAGAATACTACTACTACCAGAATACTACTACTACTACACTACTACTACTAGAATGCTACTACTACTAGGCTATAACTATTACACTATTACTCTACTACTACTACTACTACTACTACTACTACTACTACTACTACTAGAATGCTACTATTACTACTAGAATAATACTACTAGAATACTACTTACTAATACTACTGCCACCACCACTACTGCTACTGCTACTACTACTACTACTACAAATAAAAATGACTACAAATAAAAATGACTGCTACAACTACGACAGAAGTGGAGAATAAGATACTTCGACTCCAGTAGATACATATCTTGTGCCTTGGTCCGCATGCGTGACCTTTTGTCAGTGCTTTCCCCGATCCATCCAAAGAAAGGGTGCCAGGAGGTGATAGCTCTGTGCTGGGACTTGGAGGAGATGCCTGGGCTGCACTGCCGAATCAGCACCGTCAGAACATCCTGGAGCCCACAAAACACAATGGAAAGGTACCTTCATGGCTTCATGGCATCGTCAAGTTCTCCCTCACCAGCAGGCTTGACGGGGGATCTTTCTTGGATAGACTCTGGACGTGGAGACAAAACAGAGAATGGTTTAATACTTTTCTGAAGACTGGATGTGGAATTACGATACCTTCACGTGGATCGAGCTCAAATAGAGAAGATTACCTGTAGGAATTAGGATAAGGACTAGCAGCAATTATAACGAACCAGGAACATCCCTTTTGGTGAAACCAATCTTACCAAACACACTGAAGGAATCATTGGCATCCAAGCTTGTGAGAGAGCTGGAATGGTTCTTGCACTGAGAGTCTAGCACTTCTACCAAATTAGTCACGAAATTGACTTCCTCTAGTTTCTTGAGGGTCTGAGGAAAAATGAAGAAAGTTCTAGGATTGGACTTATGATATAAGACGCTTAACACACTGGCTTATCAGTTGCTAAGGTGTAACACAAAGTAACTACAATGCAACACAGTGTTAGCTACGAAGTATTCACTCTAGTCAAGTAACACAAAGTAACTATGATGTAACACATTGGAGGCTAATATTCACACTAGGCATGTCACACAATGTAACATTGATGCGGTACAGTGCTCGATACCATTCTCACTAGACATGCTGTAACACAACTAATGTGAATGCTAGCTAGCACTCACACTAGGTAAAGGGTTGCATAGGCTAAACAGAATATGAAAATTGGAGTAATTAAACTTCAGACTTGCTCATCAGGTACATAATGCTCATTAGTCTTAACCAGCTGACCGCAATAAGTGCCTATACACACAAGCTCGGATATCAGCCACAAAGTGTGAACTGAGCTACCATCATCATGACAATATGAAGGACTGAGCTTCTTGGCCTACCATCATCATGAACACTGAAGGACTGAGCTTCTTGGCCTACCATCATCATGAATACTGAAGGACTGAGCTTCTTGGCCTACCATCATCATGAACACTGAAGGACTGAGCTTCTTGGCCTACCATCATCATGAACACTGAAGGACTGAGCTCTGGCCTCCCCATCATCATGAACACTGAAGCTGGCCTACCATCATCATGAACACTGAAGGACTGAGCTTCTTGTCCTTCCATCATCATGAACACTGAAGGACTGAGCTTCTTGGCCTACCATCATCATGAACACTGAAGGACTGAGCTTCTTGGCCTACCATCATCATGAACACTGAAGGACTGAGCTTCTTGGCCTACCATCATCATGAACACTGAAGGACTGAGCTTCTTGGCCTACCATCATCATGAACACTGAAGGACTGAGCTTCTTGGCCTACCATCATCATGAACACTGAAGGACTGAGCTTCTTGGCCAACCATCATCATGAACACTGAAGAACTGAGCTCTGGCCTCCCCATCATCATGAACACTGAAGGACTGAGCTCTGGCCTACCATCATCATGAACACTGAAGGACTGAGCTTCTTGGCCTACCATCATCATGAATACTGAAGGACTGAGCTTCTTGGCCTACCATCATCATGAACACTGAAGGACTGAGCTTCTTGGCCTACCATCATCATGAACACTGAAGGACTGAGCTTCTTGGCCAACCATCATCATGAACACTGAAGGACTGAGCTCTGGCCTCCCCATCATCATGAACACTGAAGCTGGCCTACCATCATCATGAACACTGAAGGACTGAGCTCTGGCCTACCATCATCATGAACACTGAAGGACTGAGCTCTGGCCTACCATCATCATGAACACTGAAGGACTGAGCTTCTTGGCCTACCATCATCATGAACACTGAAGGACTGAGCTCTGGCCAACCATCATCATGAACACTGAAGGACTGAGCTTCTTGGCCTACCATCATCATGAACACTGAAGGACTGAGCTTCTTGGCCAACCATCATCATGAACACTGAAGGACTGAGCTCTGGCCTCACCATCATCATGAACACTGAAGCTGGCCTACCATCATCATGAACACTGAAGGACTGAGCTTCTTGGCCTACCATCATCATGAACACTGAAGGACTGAGCTCTGGCCTACCATCATCATGAACACTGAAGGACTGAGCTCTGGCCTACCATCATCATGAACACTGAAGGACTGAGCTTCTTGGCCAACCATCATCATGAACACTGAAGGACTGAGCTCTGGCCAACCATCATCATGAACACTGAAGGACTGAGCTTCTTGGCCTACCATCATCATGAACACTGAAGGACTGAGCTTCTTGGCCTACCATCATCATGAACACTGAAGGACTGAGATCTGGCCTACTCATGAACACTGAAGGACTGATACCATCATCATGAACACTGAAGGACTGAGCTTTTTGGCCTACCATCATCATGAACACTGAAGGACTGAGCTTCTTGGCCTACCATCATCATGAACACTGAAGGACTGAGATCTGGCCTACTCATGAACACTGAAGGACTGATACCATCATCATGAACACTGAAGGACTGAGCTTCTTGGCCTCCGATCATCATGAACACTGAAGGACTGAGCTTCTTGGCCTACCATCATCATGAACACTGAAGGACTGAGCTCTGGCCTACCATCTTCATGAACACTGAAGGACTGAGCTTCTTGGCCTACCATCATCATGAACACTGAAGGAGTGAGCTCTGGCCTACCATCATCATGAACACTGAAGGACTGAGCTTCTTGGCCTACCATCATCATGAACACTGAAGGACTGAACTCTGGCCAACCATCATCATGAAGACACTATATTATTACGCTATTCTAGAGGACTGCAGACTCCATACAGCCAGCTTAGTGACAATAATCAACATCGTGTTTGTGTGAGATTGTGCAGACTTGTGCTTTAAGGTGTGCAATTCTTTAGCACCAACTATTTCTAAGTTGGACCTACATTGTGTATTTGGGTCATCTTCACTGGGTCCACATTCTGGACACGACTTTACGAATAACTCTTTAACATGCCAATACTTCTCTTAGCTGACTTGAGTGTTACTTGCTTACTAGGCCCCATAAAGAAATCACAACAACAACAACAAATGAACTGGTCATGCTACTAAACATGTGGGATCTCCTAGCTGCACACCGACACTAAAAGTTTAGTTCCAGTTCTACACAGGGTGAGCAGGCAAAACGGAAAAGAAAGCTGATGATCGCAACTACCATCATGAACAGTCTCTTCCTGGTGTTGACTGCCATTTCTTCAAGCTCTTCTCTGCAGAGGAAAGCTGCACAGGCACCTATGCTTACCTGGAACCACTCAGAGTCCCTTTGCTCTTGAGACAGGAGGCGCTGCTGGATGCATTTCTTTGCTGTGAGCTTTGTCGGGGAGATAGCGCAGTAAAGTGCTGCATACCTTTTGTTTGCTTACCTCAATGGCGCTGTATTTGCTGAATATGAAGATTTAATTCTTGGGGGAGAGAAAGCTATGGCTATAAATTTTATGGATAAAGTCAGGTGATGAATTGGGTAATTACCATGACCTGGTCTCGCTGCATAACTTTAACTCACTGCTAGTATAAGCCAGGCTTAACTTCGCAGCATAACATTAACTCATTGCTAGTGTAAGGCAAGCTTAACTCCGCTGCATAATTAAATCTCTGCTAGTGTAAGCCAGGCTTAACTTCGCAGCATAGCATTAACTCATTGCTAGTGCAAGGCAAGCTTAACTCCGCTGCATAACATTAAATCTCTGCTAGTGTAAGCCAAGCTTAACTTCGCAGCATAACATTAACTCATGCTTGTGTAAGTAAGCCTGCATAACATTAACTCGCTGCTAGTGTAAGCCAGGCTTAACTTGCCAACAGTTCTCGTACCTCAGGAGAAAGGTTCTGCAGATGGAGAAGAGACCCAGGAACTGTCATGATGGATGTGACAAACAGGGTCATCATTTTCACAGAAAAGTTGCAAATAGCTAGTTGCCTGTGGACATTAATAGAGAAACAGCAATAGACAGGCAATCTTCAAAGTGTTTTGGAGGCGCTAATAACCTTAAGGGGGTAGTTCACCCAAACTGGGTAAAAAACGTCTGTTGACTTTGAATGCCCATAACTTTTTTAATAATTGGTTTGTGTAGATAATGTTATGCTCAAATTGTTGCTTGTTCTATGTGCTTTCCAATGATATATAAAACATCTCTAGAGGCATGTTTTGTCAGAAGATGCATGCAGAAATGCATGCATCTTCAGAAACAGGGACCCTCCTTCTCTTGGCAGACCCCCACTACTCATTTTTAAAAATCAAAAGCTGTAAATTGGTTTGTGGCTTGTCAAAGCTAACAGCTGTGATATGAGTCGTTTTACATTGCAAAAACTAAAGTGGTTGTTGAATGGCAACGTGCTGTATTTGATTACGCGCTAAAATTAATCAAATTCAAGAGAAGGAGGGTCCCTGTTTCTGAAGATGCATGCATTTCTGCATGCATCTTCTGACAAAACATGCCTCTAGAGATGTTTTATATATCATTGGAAAGCACATAGAACAAGCAACAATTTGAGCATAACATTATCTACACAAACCAATTATAAAAAAAGTTATGGGCATTCAAAGTCAACAGACGTTTTTTACCCAGTTTTGGGTGAACCGCCACCTTAACATCCTCTAGGCATGGACTTGGCATTGCTCCTCCCCCTCCTCTCCATCCTCCCCTTCTTCCCATCCTCCCCCTCCTTCCCTTCTTATGCGTAGTGAACAGACAATAGAGTATTGAAAAGACACGTCTTTAGTGTAGTCTTCTAGAAGGTTTAATGGAATTTCTTAGGGATGGATGACCGAACTGCTTTGAATGGGGAAAGTGATTGATTTGGAATGTGGAGTCTTGTTTGTTTGTCTGTCTGTCACCTGTCCGTCTGTCTGTCATCTGTCTGTCACCTGTCCGCCTGTCTGTCACCTGTCCGTCTGTCACCTGTCCGTCTGTCTGTCATCTGTCTGTCATCTGTCTGTCATCTGTCTGTCATCTGTCTGTCTGTCTGTCTGTCTTGGGTCCTGCTAGAAAATATTCATTGAATGTCTTTAAAAAATATAATGCGTTGGGTAAGATTTGACCACACCCATTTTAACTGGGTTTCTTGAAGATCAGACCGACTCCTTGAAAGTCCTGTGGGGCGTAACAGCATTTAATGGCGAGTGCCTAAACTTGGATCTTAGGAAAACAAACTTCTGCTAGTGCACTTGATACAGACAGTCTTTCCAAGTCCCTTCTTGATTATACTCAGCCTGTGCTAAGAGGGAGGACCGGCTTATGAAAGAGAACTCCAGCCTGGGTCTACTTGTTTACCAGGGAGGGTTATGCACACTGGATTACTGGTTTACCATAGGGTATGCACACTGGATTACTGGTTTACCATGGAGGGTTATGCACACTGGATTACTGGATTACCATGGAGGTTATGCACATGGATTACTGGATTACCATGGAGGGTTATGCACACTGGATTACTGGATTACCATGGAGGGTTATGCACACTGGATTACTGGAATACCATGGAGGGTTATGCACACTGGATTACTGGTTTACCATAGGGTATGCACACTGGATTACTGGAATACCATGGAGGGTTATGCACACTGGATTACTGGATTACCATGGAGAGTTATGCACACTGGATTACTATACCATGGAGGGTTATGCACACTGGATTACTGGAATACCATGGAGGGTTATGCACACTGGATTACTGGTTTACCATAGGGTATGCACACTGGATTACTGGAATACCATGGAGGGTTATGCACACTGGATTACTGTTACCATGGAGGTTATGCACACTGGATTACTGAATTACCATAGAGGTTATGCACACTGGATTACACTGGATTACTGGATTACCATGGAGGGTTATGCACACTAGATTACTGAATTACCATGGAGGGTTATGCACACTGGATTATTGGATTACCATAGAGGTTATGCACACTGGATTACACTGGATTACTGGATTACCATGGAGGGTTATGCACACTGGATTACACTGGATTACTATGGAGGGTTATGCACACTGGATTACACTGGATTACTGGATTACCATGGAGGGTTATGCACACTAGATTACTGAATTACCATGGAGGGTTATGCACACTGGATTACTAGTCCGGATTACTGGATTGAGACAAGTTGAAGCAAAGAGGTTGAACATTATTCCATGGGCTGGTCGGGACAAGCAGGTGTCAGAAGGTATGGGAACAAGCAAGCAGGCATCAGAATGGAATGGGAGCAAGCAGGTATCAGAATGGAATGGGGCAGATTGGTACAGGAATCAGAATGGTATGGGAACAAGCAAGCAGGCATCAGAATGGTATGGGGACAAGCAAGTATCGGAAAGGTGTTGGGACATTCAGACGCACACATCTTTACCGTATACCCATGGCAGCTGACATGAAGTGTCCTGGAATAGTAGGAGATGGAGGAGACAGAGAGTTTAACAACAGCTCCTGTGGTATACACACACACACACACACACCTATAAAATCAAGTACCGTAAAAACTCCATTTATGCGTCATTCTAATTATGCATCATGGTGCATTTATTTCTGGCCTCAATTTCTAATGAATCATTGCCGACGACTGTAATTTCTATTTCTGTGATGGCATTGTGACTAGCAACCCTTCCAGCCTCTGCGACCAGAAGGAAGACTGTTACTACCCTTTCCTGTCCAGAGGCGACCACGTGCGTGAGAACTGATTGCTAGAGGCGACCACATACGTGAGAACTGATTGCTAGAGGCGACCACGTACGTGAGAACTGATTGCTACAGGGAACCACATATGTGTGCTCCCCATGAATACCAGCCACAACTGTTTCAGAACTCCCCACGACATCCCATGACCAGGTAAAGTGTAGCTTACTCTAGCTAGCTAAACATAGCATAGCAAATCAGTTTTTTAGACTCGTCAAGATTCACCAGAAAACAGCAGTTAAAGAACACAAATTCTAAATATTTGCATCAATTTCTATTTGTTGAAAAATATCCCCCCCCCCACACACACCCCAAGCTATTTTCCTGTTGCTGGTACCGGCCTACAGCACACACACACAAGGGGTACAGGTCTAGTACTACTCCACTCACGTGCATTGCAGAATAGAAACCGTTTTCTAGCAGATGCTCCATCACGTGGGTGGAAATGCCTCTCAGCATGGGTTCGACCAGGATGCCTGATGATGGAAATATGGTAAAAGGTCGTCAACCATGGATATTCCTCTCTGTGTTGCTGCTGCACTGGTGTTATAATATCACTCCTCCAACACTAGTACAAGGAATCATATTAGCATGTAGCATGCTATCAGGTGGGAAGGGGGGGGGGGGGCCTGAACTAACAACCAATGCAATCCTGAAAGAAAAAAATGATGATAATGAAAGGATAAATGCTCACGCATGGAGAATACTCTGGATGATAGCTGAAGGCAATACTATCACCAAATGGGACAAGCTGCACTACCCGACAATAAATAGTGTAATTACTGCATTTGCCGGAGTAGAGGAGCAGTAGCAGCAGCTCCAAGTCTTATTGCTCTCCATTCCTTGGGTTCACTGAATGTGTCAATTTTAGTCGCAGTAGCTAAACTGAATCACTGGGCGTGTACAAGTGAACATGTGACCTCATACTGCCGCTAGCTCTTGATTGTGTGTGTGTGTGTGAGTGTGTGTGTGTGCATGTGAGTGTGTGTGTGTGTGATGTGTGTGTGTGCATGCATGTGTGAAATATCTGGAACTGAAACTAAACCTTTGAGCTACGCTGCAGCTGTTAAAAGGCTTTAAAGTGATTTAAATTTGCAGAGAGGTCAAGAACTGAAAGGAAGTACAGAGTGAGCGATAAGCTCGTGTGAGACTAGAGGGAAGAAGATGAAGTGGCCAAGGCTACCAAGACCAGCCAGACCAAATCGAGTTGACGTCAGACCTTTGCCCGGCATGCTGGTAGATGAGCGCTATATTTAGAGTGTGACTTACACTCCAGATAATTACACAATTTTAGGAGTTGGGAGATATACTCCCGTGCAACATATACTCCGGCAAACACTGTATGCTGAACGAGTACTAGTTAATCATGTTAAGTACACCAAGCGTACGTATATATCTCACCAGCTTTCTCTGTGAACTTCCAGAGAGTGTAGTCAGTGAAGAGCACAATCTGTTTACAATACAGCATTAGTGTTAGTGTTAGTCTTAGTGTTAGTGTCATCAGTTACCAATTCCATGTAGAGTTTAATCAGGACATCAGTAGCAGGCAGACCAAACTACACAGACAAATAATTATAAGACAACAGATTTGAACCCTTTCATGGCTTCAACCAAGCACTCGTCACCACACATGGGTAGAAATCTTGAAGACCCTTCCCTTAATAATAAGTGATATATGAGAACGAGTATTGATTGTCTACAAGTAATTATAGTAGCCAGACACATGCTGTTGGGAGGGGAAGTATGGTATGTTACTCTCCCCTTCTACCCCCCAAAAGAATACGATGAAAGTAATGGATATTGACTAGCATTTGCATACACTACATGTGCTAAATAGCATCACGAGGAACACATCCTTCTTATACAGTTTTGTGTATTATTCACATAATGACTTCTTGATAATCAACTTAAAATCTACCCTCTCGACGCTGCGATGCTCTAGCCTTCATCAGGAATGACGACCACTAAGACTAACATGAGGTTGATATACACTGGTGGCTAGCTATCCACCACGTGATGAGAACCACACACCCGGCACATGCGAACCAGATGAAGAGAGTATACATTCCGACGCCCCTTATCTGGATGCCCCACGTCCGGGCACGCCCGTCTACCGGGCACCCGCACAGCACATGCATGTGCATGGTCCTGGAGCTCACATAAGAGTGACTTGTATTGAAAGTAGTCAGTCCAGTTTCTTGTCGACGCGAGTGATTCTTGCTTAGATTCTAGCTAGTTCCTTGCTTATAGCTTGTGCCTGAAGATGTCTGAGGCAAGGAACAATGTGGAAGGCTTCCCACAATAGTGACGAATGAGAGTGAAGGGGAGGAGGCGGCCATGGATGAACATGTTCAGTCGCAAGCCGGTGAAGCCTTAGAAACTTCACTGCTGTGGCTGGAGATCTTCTTCTTGTGAAAAAATGGCATGACAGGGCAACTCGGATGACACATGGAGCAAATCTCCATCATTTTTTTAAATTCTCAATGAACTCGCAGTTGACATAATAACATTAAATAACCTTCTCAATAATAAACTTGAAATTGTATTCTCTCGACGTTTCGACTAGATGCTCTAGCCTTCATCAGGTGTAATGAATCATTGTTTGTAATTTCTTTTATCTGGACTCATATCGGACTAACGGGTTGCTAGGCGCCTCGCTCTATTATGTGCTCATTCTTTCATGTCTATGAATTTGCTGTAACAATGGGGGGGGGGCTTTATTTGGCACCACGAACACGCATGAACCTCAAACTATTACTTGCATGCGAGTTTACTGGAAGGAATGACCAATGCAATGGTGGAGGTAAAGAAGTGGAGAAGCTACTTAAACTAACGTCCCATAACACTAGCTCTCCTGTTTTAAAAGGTCATGAAATGATAGCATGATGCTAGCTAATAGCAGCTGGTGCTCACTGCTAGCAAAAGGTGTACAAACTTGTACGATTACTCTCAACTGACATCATATGCTTTAAGGTTTAGTTTTAAATCAGCTTTTTGGTTTTGAAGCCAACGCTTCAACCGAAATACTTCGGTCTTCATCGGGGCAAGATCATCTTAAAGCAAATAGCTGCAGAGTTATACACAGCCAGTATCATGGCTCCAACGCAAGCTTCAGTGTGCCATTTTCTGTTACACCAAACATCCAGTGTTGTCAGTTCAGGATGTTAGTCACATGACATTTGACAACGTGATTAGCTAGCCAGCTAATGTACCTTGCAAAATAGCAATTATACATGCATACTAGGCATACTAACACTTATTCTATGAAGTGTATTGTGATTAGCTAACTAAATAGCAATTATAAATGCATACTATGTATACTAGCACTCATTCTGTGAAGTGTATTGATGTGACAAATGGATAACGCAGTCCAGAGAGAGGAACGAAGCATTTCTTTGTCGTGCACCTCGTGTGTGTGCTCAACGAGTGCAGGATTTTTTCTATCTATTTAAAGCACTCCTAACATCAGTGGTTATTAGGCACCAGTTTTCTAGCACTTGCTGGTATCAGCACCTAAGCTGTTAGTGTGGTATATATATATATATATGTATGTGTGTATACATTAGGTACACATTATTCATTGTGCATATTCTAATAATTTCATGAGCTGTCTAGCTGCACGTGCTATTCCAGGGCGGATGCTAATTGAGGGTGTGCTCTATTACTTGGCTCGCAAGCCTGCAGTGCCGACATGCAGGTGACAGGTCACCAGATCTCAATCAGGTAGCAATACTTTGTTTGTGTGAGTATTCGTTGTCTACTATTCCTTCCAGGTCAGCTTCGTCCGACGCGGAGGCAGTCTCTCCATGTCTTCATTGTGCAGTGTGGCTGTCCCACTGCTGATAGTAGTCAGGTGCTGCACTGGCTGCTACCAGCACAGGCTTGCAGTGGTGATAGCAGGTGCTGCACTGGCTGCTACCAGCACAGGCTTGCAGTGGTGATAGCAGGTGCTGCACTGGCTGGTACCAGCACAGACTTGCACAGGTGCTGCACTGGCTGCTACCAGCCCAGACTTGCAGTGGTGATAGCAGGTGCTGCACTGGCTGCTACCAGCACAGGCTTGCAGTGGTGATAGCAGGTGCTGCACTGGCTGCTACCAGCCCAGACTTGCAGTGGTGATAGCAGGTGCTGCACTGGCTGCTACCAGCACAGACTTGCAGTGGTGATAGCAGGTGCTGCACTGGCTGCTACCAGCCCAGACTTGCAGTGGTGATAGCAGGTGCTGCACTGGCTGCTACCCAGCACAAACTTGCAGTGGTGATAGCAGGTGCTGCACTGGTTGCTACCAGCACAGACTTGCACGGATATGATCTTGAGCCATTCTGCTCGCCGATTCATACTTTTGACATATTTATGAATCTACTGGGCTGGTTTTATGAGCACGCACATTGCAATGCAATTATAGGTGGGCGTGTCCCCTCTACTTGAGGGCACAGTTATCGAGAACAAGATCCATTACAGGAAATATGATGTATATATATTATATAATATATACGTGTATGGTCCATAGTGAAATTGGGTATGTAGTTACCACGAGTAATGTAGATGGATGGGACAAATATAATGAGGCAAAGCCGAGTGCAATTGCTGTCCTCGCTACATTACTCGTGGTATTTACACCCAACTTCACTACGAACAATGCCATCTCATGTTAATACCATAGCACCATACCCAATGTCACTACGAACCATGCTATCTCATGTTAACACCATACCCAATGTCACTACGGACCATGCTATCTCGTGTTAACACAATAGCACCATACCCAATGTCACTACGGACCATGCTATCTCGTGTTAACACCATAGCACCATACCCAATGTCACTACGGACCATGCTATCTCGTGTTAATACCATAGCACCATACCCAATGTCACTACGAAACATGCTATCTCATGTTAACACCATAGCACCATACCCAATGTCACTACGGAGCATGCTATCTCATGTTAACACCATAGCACCATGCCCAATGTCACTACGGACCATGCTATCTCATGTTAATACCATAGCACTATACCCAATGTCATTACGGACCATGCTATCTCATGTTAACACCATAGCACCATACCCAATGTCACTATGGACCATGCTATCTCATGTTAATACCATAGCACCATGCCCAATGTCACTACGGACCATGCTATCTCGTGTTAACACCATAGCACCATACCCAATGTCACTACGATCCATGCCATCTCATGTTAATACCATAGCACCATACCCAATGTCACTACGGACCATGCTATCTCGTGTTAACACCATAGCACCATACCCAATGTCACTATGGATCATGCTATCTCGTGTTAATACCATAGCACCATACCTACGGACCATGCTATCTCATGTTAACACCATAGCACTATACCCAATGTCACTACGGACCATGTTAATACCATAGTACCATACCCAATGTCACTACGGACCATGCTATCTCGTGTTAATACCATAGCACCCATACCCAATGTCACTACGGACCATGCTATCTCATGTTAATACCATAGCACCATACCCATGTCACTACGGACCATGCTATCTCGTGTTAATACCATAGCACCATACCCAATGTCACTACGGACCATGCTATCTCGTGTTAACACCATAGCACCATGCCCAATGTCACTACGGACCATGCTATCTCGTGTTTTAACACCATAGCACTATACCCAATGTCACTACGGACCATGTTAATACCATAGCACCATACCCAATGTCACTACGGACCATGCTATCTCGTGTTAATACCATAGCACCATACCCAATGTCACTACGGACCATGCTATCTCATGTTAATACCATAGCACCATACCCATGTCACTACGGACCATGCTATCTCGTGTTAATACCATAGCACCATACCCAATGTCACTACGGACCATGCTATCTCGTGTTAACACCATAGCACCATACCCAATGTTACTATGAGGACCATGCTATCTCATGTTAACACCATAGCACCATACCCAATGTCACTACAGACCATGCTATCTCATGTTAATACCATAGCACCATACCCAATGTCACTATGAGGACCATGCTATCTCGTGTTAACACCATAGCACCATACCCAATGTCACTACGGACCATGCTATCTCATGTTAATACCATAGCACCATACCTACGGACCATGCTATCTCATGTTAACACCATAGCACCATACCCAATGTCACTACGGACCATGCTATCTCATGTTAATACCATAGCACCATACCTACGGACCATGCTATCTCATGTTAACACCATAGCGCCATACCCAATGTCACTACGGACCATGCTATCTCATGTTAACACCATAGCACCATGCCCAATGTCACTACGGGCCATGCTATCTCATGTTAATACCATAGCACTATACCCAATGTCACTACGGACCATGCTATCTCATGTTAATACCATAGCACCATGCCCAATGTCACTATGAGGACAATGCTATCTCATGTTAATAACATAGCACCATGCCCAATGTCACTATGAGGACAATGCTATCTCATGTTACCATACCACCATACAATATATGCATTTAAAAATAATAATAATAATCTGAGTCAGAATCTTCAATCCTGGCTCTTCTTCTCCGTGGAGCGGAGATACAAAGTGAAGAGGATGAGGAGGAATTTGTTGATCCATTATAACTGTGAAATTATACGTAGGGTGCTTGCATGTGGATTGGTACGAATCCTGAGAAACTTGCATGCTGATTGGCTCTCCCGAATCGTCCCCCCAAAAATAACCATGCCAATGTGATCTGCACACGCTCATTAGATGACATTTCATTTCTTTCACTGTAACCAGTGAAAAAAGTCTAGAAGCGTTCTGATTGGCCAACAAAGGTGAAATAATACGATGAATACGGGAAGCAATTCAGGCATGGCATTAATATATTACACGAGTCCGAGTGGAATATGGCGGCAAGTTATTTCATGAGCATATGACCGTATTTTGGCGAGTGTAAGTATAGCCTGTAAGTGAAATGACTCGCCATATTCCATGCCGAGTGTAATACATAATTTATACTTGGCTACTTGATATACTCATAAGAACTACTACACTTCAGATAACTTTCCGTCAGTCAGTCTGTTGTTCGTCCGCGTCAGTCCTGCCAGCCGGCGTTCATTCCATTGGTCAGGATTGTCCATAGCACACATTTGAGTCACTTCTAGTTGTCTTGACAGTATCTATAGCTTTATAGCTTTTATAACGAATTGCTTGACTGCTTCACCATCCCAAAAGAACTGCTTCTGCTATCTTGGAAAATGTTGCCATAATTCTTGGGGTGAGGTAGTTAAAGACTACGTGCATGTGCAGTAGAGGGGGAAATAACTAGTAGTGGAATATGGAGAACATCTCATGCTGAAAATACTAGTGAGTATATCAAGTATAGAACAAATATATATTATATATACTCTCAATGAACTCTCAGTTGACATAATAATCATTAAAATCACCTTCTCAATAATCAATTTTCAATTTTTATTCGCTCGACATTTCGACTAGTATCTAGTCATATATATATATATATACTGTGTGTATATATATTATACACACACACAGTATATATATACAGTATATGTACATATATATATACAGTATATATACTGTACAGTATATATATATACAATATATTACATGTATATACACTGTTATAGTATATATATATATATATAACCCATCAAAGGACAGCATCTTCTCCCTGCTTCTCCCATGCATGTTGCATCTGGTAAAAACTGGCAACCTGTGTGTGCTATGCTGCAATGCTAGGAGCCAGTACAACATGGCTGGCACTATAATATAATATGCGATGGCCTTTCCTTCACTTCCAGTGATGCCTCACCTTCACCTCCTCTCCCAATAAATCACTTTAAGCTTCCACATGCACACAGCGTAGGCTTGACTAACCTTAAGTCCATCAAGTTCCTTGAGAGCAAGCACTAAGATCTTCTTCAGCTGCACAATCCATGAGGCAGAGTGCTTTGGCTGGATAGCCACGGTCACGTACCATGCCTAGTATGAGGCAGGGGGCATGGAAGTGATGAGGATGGCATGAAATTGTGGATTACATCAACCCAATAGTGTGTGACAGACAGTGCACAACACTAGTTTGAATGCATACAAGAGGAGGAAGAGGAAGAGGTGGAGGAAGAGGCGGAGGAGGAGGAAGAGGTGGTGGAGGAAGAGGAGGAGGGGGAAGAGGTGGAGGGGGAGGGGAAGAGGTGGAGGAAGAGGCGGAGGAGGAGGAAGAGGTGGTGGAGGAAGAGGAGGAGGGGGAAGAGGTGAAAGGGAAAAAGCGGAGGAGGAAGAGGAGGAGGGGGAGGGGAAGAGGTGGAGGAGGAAGAGGAGGAGGGGGAAGAGGTGAAAGGGAAAAAGCGGAGGAGGAAGAGGAGGAGGGGGAGGGGAAGAGGGCGGACGAGGAAGAAGTGGAAGAGGAGGAGGGGAACAGGAGGAAGGGGAAGAGGTGGAGGAAGAGGTGGAAGGGAAGAGGAGGAGGGGGAGGAGGGGGGGGAAGAGGTGGAGGAGGGCGGACGAGGAAGAAGTGTAAGAGGAGGAGGGGAAGAGAAGTGGAAGAGGAGGAGGGGAAGAGGAGGAGGGGAAGAGGAGGAGGAAGATGAGGAGGGAAGGAGGATGGAGTGAGAAGAGAAAGAAGGAAGAGTCAACACACCTTGGCCATGGACTTGTTCATGCTATTCAGGAGAGCTCTACAGAACTTACTAAACCTCTGCAATATGTCAGTCAGTGCATAATAATAATAATAATAATAATAATAATAATAACAACCATACTAGTTATACCAACCACATGCATTTTTAGATTATCACATATTGTGGCAGATAAAGCATGTCTTGAATCCATGCAAAGGTATGACACACCTACAAACCGACCAAGACCATAAAAGTTGGTTTTCAAGCTTCTCTCATCTTCTCTCCTTCCTTCCTTCCTTCCTCTCATCCCTCCTTCCTTCTTTCTTTATCTTTCCCAGCAACTTGAGTAAAGACTCCCAACGCCATTTGAGTGTCTAATGTGTTTCTGTTTCTTGACTCAAACAAAAACAAAAAACACATCATAGCAACTTTGACCCCAGAGCTACAGTACAGCTCACACAATGAATTCTACGCAAGCAGTTTGCTAGAAGCTGCAGCTAAACCTTCTCTGCTGGAAAAACATTGCAATTGCTGAAATTGCGAGATTTTTGACGATGGCTTTGACAACAAAAAAAAGTCAGCTGCCAATAGCCAGGCAGCTGAAGGTAGCAGATATTTAGAATACAACATTGAAGTGCACTCAGACAAGTTGCATTGCCTGCCACACTAGACCTTAGTCGATCGAATTATAGCTACATGCAGTTATCTAAAAGCTAAAAAGGTCGCTATGATCTTTGGCCGAGATGCTAGCGACAACAACTAAGGAAAGAATGCCAAGTCCTTTTTATAGTTTTATTGTTGCTTGTGTATCAACGGTCCCTAACCCAATCCAGCCCTCCGATAAAGAAGACACCTAAGAAGCTTCCTCTTTCTGTCAAATCCCACATGCGTCGCACGATTTAGGCCCTAAAGGGTTAAAGTAAAACGGTCTTCAGAAACAGAAACAAGAAGCAAGAATGCAGAACAAGGAACAAGCAGGTTTTACGAAGAGAAGCAAACAGTAAATTATGATGGAGAGGCTGGTTGTAGAGATAGCAGAGGAGAGAGGTCATGTTTCTGAGGAAAGGACAAAAGTACAGACTACGTGGATGACAGAGAGATCGCTGCAGAAATAGCAAGGAAGGAAAAGTCTGATGGCAAAAATGATTATTAAAGTAGTATACTGTTTGCTGCCATATGTGGTAGAGGATTACAGAGACAGTAGGCGAGAGAAAATGCAAGAGGAAGGACGGATGAGGAAAAAGAAGCTATTTATACACAAGTACTAGATTAGCTAGATTCCAAGATAGTTAACACACTCGGTGTGTATATAACCACTCCTGAGTCCCCCTGTAGCCCCCCTGTCCACCCCTGAACACTCCTGAGTCCCCCTGTCCACCCCTTGAGTCTCTCTGTCCACCCATGAGTCTCCCTGTCCACTCCTGAGCCCACCTGTCCACCCCTGTCCGCTCCTGAGTCCCCCTGTCCACTCCTGAGTCTCCCTGTCCAACCCTGACCACTCCTGAGTCTCCCTGTCCACCCCTGACCACTCATGAGTCTCCCTGTCCACCCCTGTCCACTCCTGAGTCTCCCTGTCCACCCCTGACCACTCATGAGTCTCCCTGTCCACCCCTGTCCACTCCTGAGTCTCCCTGTCCACCCCTGACCACTCCTGAGTCTCTCTGTCCACCGCTGAACACTCCTGGGACTCCCTGTCCACCCCTGTCCACTCCTGAGCCACCCCTGACCACTCCTGAGTCTCCCTGTCCACCCCTGACCACTCCTGAGTCTCCCTGTCCACCGCTGAACACTCCTGAGTCTCCCTGTCCACCCCTGACCACTCCTGAGTCTCCCTGTCCACCCCTGACCACTCCTGAGTCTCCCTGTCCACCCATGTCCACTCCTGAGTCTCCCTGTCCACTCCTGGGTCTCCCTGTCCACCCCTGAGTCTGTCCACCCCTGACCACTCCTGTCCACTAATGACCACTCCTGAGTCTCCCTGTCCACCCCTGACCACTCCTGAGTCTCCCTGTCGACCCCTGTCCATTCCTGAGTCTCCCTGTCCACCCCTGAACACTCCTGAGTCTCCCTGACCACTCCTGAGTCTCCCTGTCCACCCCTGACCACTCCTGACTGAGTCTCCCTGTCCATCCCGGACCACTCCTGAGTCTTCCTGTCCACCCCTGACCACTCCTGAGTCTTCCTGTCCACTAATGATCACTCTTGAGTCTCTCTGTCCACCCCTGACCACTCCTGAGTCTCCCTGTCCACCCCTGTCCACTCCTGAGTCTCCCTGTCCACCCCTGACCACTCCTGACTGAGTCTCCCTGTCCAACCCTGACCACTCCTGACTGAGTCTCCCTGTCCACCCCTGACCACTCCTGAGTCTCCCTGTCCACCGCTGAACACTCCTGAGTCTCTCTGTCCACCCCTGAGCACTCCTGAGTCCCCCTGTCCACCCCTGTCCACTCCTGAGTCTCCCTGTCCACCCCTGTCCACTCCTGAGTCTCCCTGTCCACCCCTGACCACTCCTGAGTCGAGTCTCCCTGTCCACCCCTGACCACTCCTGAGTCTCCCTGTCCACCCCTGACCACTCCTGAGTCTCCCTGTCCACCCCTGTCCACTCCTGTCCACCGCTGAACACTCCTGAGTCTCTCTGTCCACCCCTGAGCACTCCTGAGTCTCTCTGTCCACCCCTGAGCACTCCTGAGTCCCCCTGTCCACCCCTGTCCACTCCTGGGTCTCCCTGTCCACCCCTGAGTCTGTCCACCCCTGTCCACTCCCTGTCCACCCCTGTCCACTCCTGAGTCTCCCTGTCCACCCCTGTCCACTCCTGAGTCTCCCTGACCACTCCTGAGTCTCCCTGACCACTCCTGAGTCTCCCTGTCCACCCCTGACCACTCCTGAGTCTCCCTGTCCACTCCTGACCACTCCTGGGTCTCCCTGTCCACCCCTGAGTCTGTCCACCCCTGTCCACTCCTGAGTCTCCCTGTCCACCCCTGTCCACTCCTGAGTCTCCCTGTCCACCCCTGACCACTCCTGAGTCTCCCTGTCCACTCCTGACCATTCCTGGTCCACCCCTGAGTCTGTCCACCCCTGTCCACTCCTGAGTCTCCCTTCCACTCCTGGGTCTCCCTGTCCACCCCTGAGTCTGTCCACCCCTGTCCACTCCTGAGTCTCTCTGTCCACCCCTGAGCACTCCTGAGTCCCCCTGTCCACCCCTGAGTCTCCCTGTCCACTCCTGGGACTCCCTGTCCACCCCTGACCACTCCTGGGTCTCCCTGTCCACCCCTGACCACTCCTGAGTCCCCCTGTCCACCCCTGACCACTCCTGAGTCTCCCTGTCCACTCCTGGGACTCCCTGTCCACCCCTGACCACTCCTGAGTCTCCCTGTCCACTCCTGGGACTCCCTGTCCACCCCTGACCACTCCTGAGTCCCCCTGACCACTCCTGAGTCCCCCTGACCACCCCTGACTGTCCCTGTCCAACGCACTTATATAATATCTCCCTTCCCCACAGTTGTTCATTATCTTTTCTTCAAGGACTTACCTCTCCATCACTTGCTTTTGAAAACACAAAAAGTAGCAGTTGTCCAGTTCTGAACAACTCAACTCCTGATAGATTGAGGCAAATAAATAATTGTCTTGCTTATAAAATTGATAATCACCTGTTACTGAAGCCTTCTCCAAAGTCCTATCAATTCTTTTTCTGTGATATAAAATGAATGACTGGGGGGGGTAAAACCTCACAATTCCATTCAAATGTTAAGGGTCATCATTCATATGTACACAGCTACACTTAAAGAATGCGAGAAATATATAGCCCCAATAAGTATTTTATTTCTCTGCAGTCATCATAGTATCAGCAACATACATAAATATCTGACCTCAACAATGTGCATTCAGTTTGTCTTCCATACCAGTTTCTCATGGCCTTCTGCAGTAAGCAAACATTGGGTCTCTTGGATCTCTAATCTTACAAAAACATGCAACAAGTATAAAAACCTGGATAATGGTGGCGCCATTGTGCCTCCTCTTATCAGTCTGGCGAGCTTCTCTTTCCTGTCTGGTCCTCTCAAGGAGCTGATTTTTAGAGCCGGTATTATCTTTAGCTGAGCTGAACATGGTTATCTGAATCGTTGTTGGTAAATGGACGTCACCGAGTATACAAAGTCTGGTGCATGGCACGCCCGCGCGGTACTAGAGAACCGGCTACGCTCTGCGCCAGAAATTTTCTCTTGAGTCCAAGATTGGTCTGTAGTGCAACTAGACGAATTCGGAGGTTAGAGAATTAAATAAAGCTACAGAGCAAGTCGTATACTAAACTACGGGGAAAAGAAGAGACTAGTGCTAAACGTGCTCACATAAAACTAATGAATAGCAAAGAGTAAGTGATGACCCTTACCTTGGATTTTCTTGGTCCTGGGTACATATATTTTTTAACTTATCTGCCCCTTGATGGAGTGGGCTTAGTCAACTGCAAGAGCTTAGGCTGTTGAAGACCACTGCAGCAGATACATGAGTGTGATCTGCATCCCTAGTTGCGAGTCCTTTCCGTCCAAAGTTTAAGGTGGATAGAACCCATTTAAGGTTTTTTCTGTTTTGTTGCTTGTATTATTGTTGCTTGTATTATTGCAACATCTGTACAAGCTGTCTTTCAAATATGAAGCAATTTTGATGATCCATTATTGAGTTGTGGTGGATTTTATCCAAGCACTCCATACCTTTCAATCTTTGTGAGAAGACCGGTGAATTTCAGGATAGTTAAGTCAGCCATATCTCTGCAACACTCTGGCCTATACACTTGACCTATACACTTGATTTTAAATGAAGCCCACTCCAAGCAGAATCTAATTCAGCATAAGATTGTGATTTTTTTTTACTGCACATGGTAGTGAAAAATGTCTGAACTACTCGAAAAAGGAACAGTGGCAAGGTGTTCTATGGCAATTTGAAGGGCCAGAGACCTTCGCTGGGACTTCCTCCTCCATCTCCTGCGCCAGCTACTCAACCAGCTCCAGCTCCCTCCTCTTCAACACCAGCTCTCACTGCCTCCTCTTCAACACCAGCTCTCACTCCCTCCTCTTCAACACCAGCTCTCACTCCCTCCTCTTCAACACCAGCTCTCACTCCCTCCTCTTCAACACCAGCTCTCACTCCCTCCTCTTCAACACCAGCTCTCACTGCCTCCTCTTCAACACCAGCTCTCACTGCCTCCTCTTCAACACCAGCTCTCACTGCCTCCTCTTCAACACCAGCTCTCACTCCCTCCTCTTCAACACCACCTCTCACTCCTCCTCTTCAACACCAGCTCTCACTCCCTCCTCTTCAACACAAGCTCTCACTCCCTCCTCTTCAACACCAGCTCTCACTCCCTCCTCTTCAACACCAGCTCTCACTCCCTCCTCTTCAACACCAGCTCTCACTGCCTCCTCTTCAACACCAGCTCTCACTGCCTCCTCTTCAACACCAGCTCTCACTCCCTCCTCTTCAACACCAGCTCTCACTCCTCCTCTTCAACACCAGCTCTCACTGCCTCCTCTTCAACACCAGCTCTCACTCCCTCCTCTTCAACACCAGCTCTCACTGCCTCCTCTTCAACACCAGCTCTCACTGCCTCCTCTTCAACACCAGCTCTCACTCCCTCCTCTTCAACACCAGCTCTCACTGCCTCCTCTTCAACACCATCTCTCACTCCCTCCTCTTCAACAGCAGCTCTCACTGCCTCCTCTTCAACACCAGCTCTCACTGCCTCCTCTTCAACACCAGCTCTCACTCCCTCCTCTTCAACACCAGCTCTCACTGCCTCCTCTTCAACACCAGCTCTCACTCCCTCCTCTTCAACACCAGCTCTCACTCCCTCCTCTTCAACACCAGCTCTCACTCCCTCCTCTTCAACACCAGCTCTCACTCCCTCCTCTTCAACACCAGCTCTCACTGTCTCCTCTTCAACACCAGCTCTCACTCCCTCCTCTTCAACACCAGCTCTCACTGCCTCCTCTTCAACACCAGCTCTCACTGCCTCCTCTTCAACACCAGCTCTCACTGCCTCCTCTTCAACACCAGCTCTCACTGCCTCCTCTTCAACACCAGCTCTCACTCCTCCTCTTCAACACCAGCTCTCACTCCCTCCTCTTCAACACCAGCTCTCACTGCCTCCTCTTCAACACTAGCTCTCACTCCCTCCTCTTCAACACCAACTCTCACTGCCTCCTCTTCAACACCAGCTCTCACTCCTCCTCTTCAACACCAGCCTCCTCTTCAACACCAGCCCTCACTGCCTCCTCTTCAACACCAGCTCTCACTCCCTCCTCTTCAACACCAGCTCTCACTCCCTCCTCTTCAACACCAGCTCTCACTGCCTCCTCTTCAACACCAGCTCTCACTCCCTCCTCTTCAACACCAGCTCTCACTGCCTCCTCTTCAACACCAGCTCTCACTGCCTCCTCTTCAACACCAGCTCTCACTGCCTCCTCTTCAACACCAGCTCTAACTCCTCCTCTTCAACACCAGCTCTCACTCCCTCCTCTTCAACACCAGCTCTCACTGCCTCCTCTTCAACACAAGCTCTCACTCCCTCCTCTTCAACACCAGCTCTCACTCCCTCCTCTTCAACACCAGCTCTCACTGCCTCCTCTTCAACACCAGCTCTCACTCCCTCCTCTTCAACACCAGCTCTCACTGCTTCCTCTTCAACACCAGCTTTCACTCCCTCCTCTTCAACACCAGCTCTCACTCCCTCCTCTTCAACACCAGCTCTCACTCCCTCCTCTTCAACACCAGCTCTCACTCCCTCCTCTTCAACACCAGCTCTCACTGCCTCCTCTTCAACACCAGCTCTCATTCCCTCCTCTTCAACACCAGCTCTCACTCCCTCCTCTTCAACACCAGCTCTCACTCCCTCCTCTTCAACACCAGCTCTCACTCCCTCCTCTTCAACACCAGCTCTCACTCCCTCCTCTTCAACACCAGCTCTCACTCCCTCCTCTTCAACACTAGCTCTCACTCCCTCCTCTTCAACACCAGCTCTCACTCCCTCCTCTTCAACACCAGCTCTCACTCCTCCTCTTCAACACCAGCTCTCACTCCCTCCTCTTCAACACCAGCTCTCACTGCCTCCTCTTCAACACCAGCTCTCACTGCCTCCTCTTCAACACCAGCTCTCACTGCCTCCTCTTCAACACCAGCTCTCACTGCCTCCTCTTCAACACCAGCTCTCACTCCCTCCTCTTCAACACCAGCCCTCACTCCCTCCTCTTCAACACCAGCTCTCACTGCCTCCTCTTCAACACCAGCTCTCACTCCCTCCTCTTCAACACCAGCTCTCACTGCCTCCTCTTCAACACCAGCTCTCACTCCCTCCTCTTCAACACCAGCTCTCACTCCCTCCTCTTCAACACCAGCTCTCACTCCCTCCTCTTCAACACCAGCTCTCACTCCCTCCTCTTCAACACCAGCTCTCACTGCCTCCTCTTCAACACCAGCTCTCACTCCTCCTCTTCAACACCAGCTCTCACTCCCTCCTCTTCAACACCAGCTCTCACTGCCTCCTCTTCAACACCAGCTCTCACTGCCTCCTCTTCAACACCAGCTCTCACTCCCTCCTCTTCAATACCAGCTCTCACTCCCTCCTCTTCGACACCAGCTCTCACTACTCCCTCCACTTCAACACCAGCTCTCACTCCCTCCTCTTCAACACCAGCTCTCACTCCCTCCTCTTCAACACCAGCTCTCACTCCCTCCTCTTCAACACCAGCTCTCACTGCCTCCTCTTCAACACCAGCTCTCACTGCCTCCTCTTCAATACCAGCTCTCACTCCCTCCTCTTCCACACCAGCTCTCACTCCCTCCTCTTCAACACCAGCTCTCACTGCCTCCTCTTCAACACCAGCTCTCACTGCCTCCTCTTCAACACCAGCTCTCACTCCCTCCTCTTCAACACCAGCTCTCACTCCCTCCTCTTCAACACCAGCTCTCACTCCCTCCTCTTCAACACCAGCTCTCACTCCCTCCTCTTCAACACCAGCTCTCACTGCCTCCTCTTCAACACCAGCTCTCACTCCCTCCTCTTCAACACCAGCTCTCACTCCCTCCTCTTCAACACCAGCTCTCACTCCCTCCTCTTCAACACCAGCTCTCACTCCCTCCTCTTCAACACCAGCTCTCACTGCCTCCTCTTCAACACCAGCACTCACTCCCTCCTCTTCAACACCAGCTCTCACTCCCTCCTCTTCAACACCAGCTCTCACTCCCTCCTCTTCAACACCAGCACTCACTCCCTCCTCTTCAACACCAGCTCTCACTCCCTTCTCCAACACCAGCTCTCACTGCCTCCTCTTCAACACCAGCTCTAACTACTCCTCTTCAACACCAGCTCTCACTCCCTCCTCTTCAACACCAGCTCTCACTGCCTCCTCTTCAACACCAGCACTCACTCCCTCCTCTTCAACACCAGCTCTCACAGCCTCCTCTTCAACACCAGCTCTCACTCCCTCCTCTTCAACACCAGCTCTCACTACTCCTCTTCAACACCAGCACTCACTACCTCCTCTTCAACACCAGCTCTCACTCCCTCCTCTTCAACACCAGCTCTCACTGCCTCCTCTTCAACACCAGCTCTCACTCCCTCCTCTTCAGCACCAGCTCTCACTCCTCCTCTTCAACACCAGCTCTCACTGCCTCCTCTTCAACACCAGCTCCCACTCCCTCCTCTTCAACACCAGCTCTCACTCCCTCCTCTTCAACACCAGCTCTCACTCCCTCCTCTTCAACACCAGCTCTCACTCCCTCCTCTTCAACACCAGCTCTCACTGCCTCCTCTTCAACACCAGCTCTCACTCCCTCCTCTTCAACACCAGCTCTCACTGCCTCCTCTTCAACACCAGCTCTCACTCCTCCTCTTCAACACCAGCTCTCACTCCCTCCTCTTCAACACCAGCTCTCACTGCCTCCTCTTCAACACCAGCTCTCACTGCCTCCTCTTCAACACCAGCTCTCACTCCCTCCTCTTCAATACCAGCTCTCACTCCCTCCTCTTCGACACCAGCTCTCACTACTCCCTCCACTTCAACACCAGCTCTCACTCCCTCCTCTTCAACACCAGCTCTCACTCCCTCCTCTTCAACACCAGCTCTCACTCCCTCCTCTTCAACACCAGCTCTCACTGCCTCCTCTTCAACACCAGCTCTCACTGCCTCCTCTTCAATACCAGCTCTCACTCCCTCCTCTTCCACACCAGCTCTCACTCCCTCCTCTTCAACACCAGCTCTCACTGCCTCCTCTTCAACACCAGCTCTCACTGCCTCCTCTTCAACACCAGCTCTCACTCCCTCCTCTTCAACACCAGCTCTCACTCCCTCCTCTTCAACACCAGCTCTCACTCCCTCCTCTTCAACACCAGCTCTCACTCCCTCCTCTTCAACACCAGCTCTCACTGCCTCCTCTTCAACACCAGCTCTCACTCCCTCCTCTTCAACACCAGCTCTCACTCCTCTTCAACACCAGCTCTCACTCCCTCCTCTTCAACACCAGCTCTCACTGCCTCCTCTTCAACACAAGCTCTCACTGCCTCCTCTTCAACACCAGCTCTCACTGCCTCCTCTTCAACACCAGCTCTCACTGCCTCCTCTTCAACACCAGCTCTCACTCCCTCCTCTTCAACACCAGCTCTCACTCCCTCCTCTTCAACACCAGCTCTCACTCCCTCCTCTTCAACACCAGCTCTCACTGTCTCCTCTTCAACACCAGCTCTCACTCCCTCCTCTTCAACACCAGCACTCACTCCCTCCTCTTCAACACCAGCTCTCACTCCCTTCTCCAACACCAGCTCTCACTGCCTCCTCTTCAACACCAGCTCTAACTACTCCTCTTCAACACCAGCTCTCACTCCCTCCTCTTCAACACCAGCTCTCACTGCCTCCTCTTCAACACCAGCACTCACTCCCTCCTCTTCAACACCAGCTCTCACAGCCTCCTCTTCAACACCAGCTCTCACTCCCTCCTCTTCAACACCAGCTCTCACTACTCCTCTTCAACACCAGCACTCACTCCCTCCTCTTCAACACCAGCTCTCACTCCCTCCTCTTCAACACCAGCTCTCACTGCCTCCTCTTCAACACCAGCTCTCACTCCCTCCTCTTCAGCACCAGCTCTCACTCCTCCTCTTCAACACCAGCTCTCACTGCCTCCTCTTCAACACCAGCTCCCACTCCCTCCTCTTCAACACCAGCTCTCACTCCCTCCTCTTCAACACCAGCTCTCACTCCCTCCTCTTCAACACCAGCTCTCACTCCCTCCTCTTCAACACCAGCTCTCACTGCCTCCTCTTCAACACCAGCTCTCACTGCCTCCTCTTCAACACCAGCTCTCACTCCCTCCTCTTCAACACCAGCTCTCACTGCCTCCTCTTCAACACCAGCTCTCACTGCCTCCTCTTCAACACCAGCTCTCACTCCCTCCTCTTCAACACAAGCTCTCACTCCCTCCTCTTCAACACCAGCTCTCACTGCCTCCTCTTCAACACCAGCTCCCACTCCCTCCTCTTCAACACCAGCTCTCACTCCCTCCTCTTCAACACCAGCTCTCACTCCCTCCTCTTCAACACCAGCTCTCACTCCCTCCTCTTCAACACCAGCTCTCACTGCCTCCTCTTCAACACCAGCTCTCACTCCCTCCTCTTCAACACCAGCTCTCACTCCCTCCTCTTCAACACCAGCTCTCACTGTCTCCTCTTCAACACCAGCTCTCACTCCCTCCTCTTCAACACCAGCTCTCACTGTCTCCTCTTCAACACCAGCTCTCACTGCCTCCTCTTCAACACCAGCTCTCACTGCCTCCTCTTCAACACCAGCTCTCACTCCCTCCTCTTCAACACCAGCTCTCACTCCCTCCTCTTCAACACCAGCTCTCACTGTCTCCTCTTCAACACCAGCTCTCACTCCCTCCTCTTCAACACCAGCTCTCACTGTCTCCTCTTCAACACCAGCTCTCACTGCCTCCTCTTCAACACCAGCTCTCACTGCCTCCTCTTCAACACCAGCTCTCACTCCCTCCTCTTCAACACCAGCTCTCACTCCCTCCTCTTCAACACCAGCTCTCACTGTCTCCTCTTCAACACCAGCTCTCACTCCCTCCTCTTCAACACCAGCTCTCACTGTCTCCTCTTCAACACCAGCTCTCACTGCCTCCTCTTCAACACCAGCTCTCACTGCCTCCTCTTCAACACCAGCTCTCACTCCCTCCTCTTCAACACCAGCTCTCACTCCCTCCTCTGCCACTTCATCATCCACCATGCCCACCTCATCTCAGGTCTCAGGCTCCAGGTACACCAGTTTTAGCTAGCAGCAGCAGGTCTCATAAGAAGATAGCTCTGGCTAGGGAGGTCCAGGCACCTCAGGCAGGTCCTTCCCCTGCTTCTCAGCCATGGCCTTCCACTCAGCCAAGGTCATCTTCCACCTCACCTGCTACTTCTGTACCAGCTGCTCCTGACAACACAGGGGACTACCACCTCATCAGGATGAGTTCCCTGATGAAGGCAGTCAGTGCCTTCTGTTGTGGCACTCCTCTCACTGTCACCGAGGACAGGAGAAGCCGGAAGGGGTTCGTGGTCAAGATGGCTATCTGCTGCACAGTTTGTGGAAAGTCATCGAACATCTTGACCCCTACACCCCAGATGATCTTCAGGTCAATATCAGGTCATTACTTTTTCATTTTTCGACTCATAACTTGTCTTCTACTGCTGAATTATTATTAGGTCAGTGGTTGCGGAGAGGACGATTGGCAAGGGTAGAAATGGCATGGCTACCTTTGCTGGGATTATGGGTATGCCCCCTCACCAGACCACATGCCATCCACCACAATAAGGAGATTCTCAAGGCGACCGCACAGAGAGCATGTTAGCTGCCGCAGCCCACCTCCGCCAAGAGCACAAGGCCAAGGATGGTGAGATCCTCGATGTCAAGGTCACATGTGATGGCACTTGGCAAAAGCGAGGTCACCAGTCCCTCTTCGGTGTGGTTTCATGGGACACTGGCCAGGTTCTTGACACTGAGGTCCTCAGCACGTGGTGTGGGATTGGGTTGTACAATGGTGGTATTGGGTTGTACAATGGTGGTATTGGGTTGTAACAATGGTGGCCACAGTAGGCGCCACCTTGATCCCACCTCTGAAGTGTTTCTGGACTGGTGGGAAGGGCACCAGGCTGTGTGTGAGGCAAACTTGCAATGGAAGCTGAAGGTGCTCTGAAGATCTGGAAAAGGTCTGAGGAGAGGTATAAACTGCGATATACTCGATGACAGACGGTGATGCCTCCACATACCCCAGGATTGGTGCCGGGCATCCAGTTACTAAGCACGAGTGTTTTGGCCACGTCCAAAAGAGGATGCACAAGCACCTTCTCTCCACCAAGCAGGACAAGCAGAAGAAGAATCGGGGGGTTGATGGCCAGTTAGTAAAGATGGGAGGGAGGGGTCCCCTCACTGTGCCACTCGGGAAGAAGCTCCAAAGTATTAAGGCAAGGCCATCCGTTCCCAGTTGGTGATGTGCAAGGGATGAAGGACGCTGTGATGGCCACCTTCCTCCACTCGAGCTCAACCGATGCTAACCCCCAGCATCACCTCTGTCCCAGTGGGAGCACCTCTTGGTGCAAACACAGGCGGGCAGAGGCAACTGGAGAGCCACCACCAAAGCACAACACCACCATCCACCCAGAGATTGCTCCATTCATCAGGAAGGTCTAACAAGACCTCTCCTCTGATGCCCTCATGATGCGCTGCATGCTTGGTGCAACTCGAAACCAAAATGAGTCGTTCAACAGCCTCATTTGGAACAGGTGCTCCAAGACTGAGTTTTCTTCTGCTGTAGTGGTGGGGATTGGTGTGGACCTGGCAGTAATCGCCTTCAACTCTGGTCAAGGGGCACTGAGGGGGCTGTTGCAATGGCTCAACTTCAACTGCGGGCCGACTACTTGAAGTACCTAGACAGCACTGATGATGCCGGGTATGGATGGCAGAGTTCAAAGGGAAAGTGCTGGTGAAGAAGAGGAGGCAACAGATGAGGCTGGACCAAGTAAGCTCTCGATGACGAGCTGGATGCAGGGGATTATGTGCCTGGCGGGCATTGAAGTGGTACTGTGTTGTTTTTTTGTCTAACCTGGCTTTGAAAAAAGCCATGTTTGTGTAAGTCCAGCAACTCCCTTGGTTCCCCTCCCTTGTTTGTTTGTTTGTTTGTTTGTGGCCAGCTTTTTTCAGAGCCCCAAATTTCCAAGAGATTCACCTTGCCTATGACTAATCCTAAAAGCCACGAGTACCAATATATAGTATTGAGGAAAGTGTGTGTTGGTGGGCCCAATGACATTATTCGTACTAAAAAGTGATTTCCCAATAATGTGATTTCTGAATCTAGGAACACTTGTATCTTTGTTAAAATTTAAAATTTTAGGAGAAGTGCTTTAATATTTTGTATATAGCTCTTTCTTTACTCTATGTTTTAAGAGCAAAAAATTAGTTTTTGAGTGATTGAATCTCTCGCTTACATGTAGACCACAAACCTGGCCTACCAGGGTAGTGATGCACCCAAGTGGTTCTGTGGCTAACTTTTTCACTTAAAACATGAATTCTACTATTTCCATACTTGGGAATGGGTCCATGGGTAGTTGAGTGTTGGCAAGGGGCGGACTGGGCCCACAGGGGGTGTTTTAGTGGGAGATGATTATACATGTTTAAAATAAACATAAAGCATATCATTAGAAAGCATTTGAACTAAGCTTTCTTTTTGCACCAAAATTAAGGGTAGGGGGGGAATGCCAACAAAGTTATGGGAGGTAGTAGATCGCTCATGAATAATTAATGAGTTTGTGGGTTACATCCCCCTTAAATACAGAAGTGTTCTTGATCTTATGTTACAATTACTCTAACTTAAAGGATCTCACATAACAAGTTGCATTATGGTGGCAGGTCTTGAGTTGTATCCTGAATCAATTCTTGCATCTTCAAAGATAAGAACAGAGAACAGCTGATAATCTTGAATCAATTCTGGTAAATGCAAGATCTTGCACTATGGTAACTTATGCCCATTATTTTTTACTTTTTGACAATATTTTTTTGTGTGGCTTATATCCTTTCTAAACATCTGTACAAACTGTCTTTCAAATTTGAAAACATTTGGATGCACAAGTCTCTAGTTATGGTGATTTTATCCAGGCTCTCACTTAAATTCACCTTGAAAATTGAAGAAGCCCAATATAATAGTAGCCCAACTTCAACAGCGATTTCTCAGAAACATGTTTTTTGGAAGGAAAAGAAAGATATCTCAAGGAAAAATTTATGTATACCTTCATTATAAAATTATATCATTTTGTAGCTCTATCAATCCTCTTATCAAAATCTCGGGGATTAGATATTCTCGGGTACTGTTTTCTATTATATGATCGGTGTGTAACAGACCAGCATAATGTTTTTTTCTGGATATATACAAAGGTGAAAAAAGACCTTCTCCTTTCATTCTGATAGCAACATCACCGTATATCGACTCTATGAACCAATTAACTTTGCTAATGAAAAATGGCATGTATATTTTAGTCACCAAAAGTCGACACACCTGATTGTCTAAAAAATCGTATGTCCATGTATTTATTACGAACATTCCTTTGCAATCCTCTGGGGGGTAGTCACTCGGTGACGTATCCGGTTCCAATGCATGGAAGCCATCCATTATATATATCCAATCATCATTGTTGGTTTGCATCACAGTAGCTATTGCTTGTTTCACACTGATTGTTCTCGAAGAGACGATCTTCGCTTTTTGGTTGGCGGTGGTATATTTTTTGGTCCGAGAGAAAAACACGTTATCAAATCCATTGTTGGACATAATCTGTTTAGGTTCCCAAGGTGTCATATGCACTATATGACCGGTTACTTCCGATTTTTGGATTGTTTTCTTGAGGACATCACACATGAGTGTATTCTTACCCGAACGCATATTTCCCTGAAAAACCAACCTTCGTGTGGTCATCAACACAGTGGTTAGCATGTCTGCTTCCCTTTCCTTGGGGCCACAGGATGGTTCCACTATGTTTTGTCTATTCATTTAACTGTCTGGTTGTAATTTGACTCCGTCGCAAGGCAAATTATCGTGTCAGCGATACCAATGTCAAACCTGCTATTTGTATGCTGTATTCTGGCCAGTTTTATGTATATGGCATGTTCTTTTCAATTTTATTGATAAAAAAAAACGTTATCACATCTTGGTTTCCATTCGGTACATTAACAAGTTGTCAACAAAGCCATTTAGACAGAATATTCGACGCCTTTTCAAAGAACATTTCTCCGTCCATAAACAGTATCACTGAAAAACCCTCGGGATTGTTATATAACAGTAGCAAATCCTGGTGAAAAAGACCCCAAAGTTCCCGGTGCTGGCCCATCATGGGAGCTCCATTGGTACAAAGATGAAAAGTGTGGGTTGACAACGAAACATTGGTACCAACTTCACAGAGACAAAGAGAGATTACTCTGACCGCTCCCATATCTGTCCGCATATACTGATAATCAGACTCATACCCAAGGAATCCAGCATACGCAGCTGTGTGATCGTTACACAGTACATAATACATGCTGTCTCCTTCTACCATCAATTTATTGCTTGTCGACTCGCAGTCACGCATGTGTCGTACAGCTCGCTGTGAGTGCCGCAGACTCTCCTTCCTCGCCAGTTTCCAGTAATCCTGTGACATCCTTTATATCACATATTGTCAGAGGTGTTGTTGTGTCGTCTACACTGGGTTTTTTCTCAAAACCTAGTTTTTGGTCCTCTGTAACATCCTTTGGGTTTTTCTCGTTAAAAGAAAGTACTCCACCGCCGTCTGTCTGTGTCATCAACGGGTTGTCAGATCGGTAGTCAACAGGGTGTTTGTTCACAGGAGCAAGATGAAATGGCTCCGCGTCTACGTGCATAGAAAAAACACCAGGTCTGTTCTCATCCGTTTCAACCTCAGAGTCTGTATCATTGTCACCAGCCTCCGATCCCAGTTCACACTCGGAAGACAAACCTTGTTTATCTTCCAATGGGCTCTGATCCCGTTCAACATTCCGGTCGAGCCATTGTCGTGTCGTGTTACAAATCACGATTGTCATTGGCACTCCACGTGGGTCATTGGTGGTATAAAGATGACCTGGAAGCTGGTATGGTTCAAAACCCTCTGTGCCGAGGAACCAACCAACGCCAGTGACACACCCTTGGATGTGCTGTAGCAGGTTGTTGAGGTCTTGGCTCCAAGTGTCCTGTGTGAGATCACAGAACACAAATTCTCTTCGAGATATATCGTTGACCCTTCCCACCCGAGACAGCTCGCTTCGACTCAGTTCTTCGAGTATATCAATCTGATGAACAGAAAACTTGCCGTCTCTACAAACAGACAGATACTCTGGAAAAACATCACGGGTCAGAAATCTCAGCCCGGCAAAATCGAAAATCACCTCTGCTGATACCAACCTTGGGAAAAATTTTGCGTGGTAATACACTGCACCTTTCAGGATCACATGTATAATTGCCTCCATTTTTCAACAAAACTGACCAGTATTGATTTTTAATATCGGATATTCAAAAAAAAACACAACTTCAAACCGCCACCGAAAAAGAGCACGTGTATCAGATATCAGATGGTATTCCAATTAAACCCACCGTTCCAATAACAATATATTCTATCGTAATATGTACGTAAATAATTATCTAACGTGTTTTTGTTCAAAGTCGGAGATACAACTTCGAGATGATGATACACAGAGGTGTTTTGAAGACGTGTTTTTGTTCGGCCACCAGGAAAAATTACAACAGCCTGTGTCAGGTCCTCGTCCTCTTGGTTTTCACAATGCTGTATTTCATCTGTTATTTTTTTTACAAATGCTTCTATATTTGTCCAATTTTCAAAGAACCCACCAGAAAGTTCGTAATTATTAGAAATATCGGTTATAACAGGGAGATCTGTGATGACCATGGGACGCACACCCACCAGTGGAACTGGTTCATCTACCCATGAATGTAAAATAGTATATATATTTTTGGATGGTTCTGGTAGTTTTTCATTTTTTCCCATCTCGGCAGAAATGTTTATTTTTTTACTGTCACCAAGCAAAACTGTACCAAAAAATGTGCCACCCTGAGAAGAATGCCATACTATGTCTGCCAAGCACATGAAAGGGTTGAAAGGGAGTACAAACGAATCTAAATTTACACATATTTTCCATCCTACTTGTAAATTTCCGTGTATTGATGTTATAATGTAACGAACGTCACGATACACCATGTTTTTAATTCTTATGTTCTTCTTTATATGCTGCTCTATGAATGGGCCATACTGTGACAAGTCAAAGAAGCATATTTTTCCTGAAAGCCTGAGACTTACAGAATGCTCATAACTTATGTGTGTTTTACCTAAAATACCCGACACAGACAGTAAAACCAGTTCTCTTGTCATTTCTTTTTTTTTGAATTGCAATCAAAAAAAAGACCGAAATGGACCCAGAACTCGATTGTCTGTTCATCAGGCTTCAACAAATTAAAAACACACTTGATGTTCTACCCGCGGTTTTTTTATCAGCTCCAACAGGCACGGGAAAAAGTACCAGAGTTCCACTTTATTTTTACCAACGCCATCAACTAAGAGTTCTGATAACAAATCCCAGGGTTTCCACCATAATATCACTAGTTAATCATTTGATATCTCTGACCGGGTTGACATTGGGTGTAGAAATAGGTTATCAAACAGGAGGAAAAACAGTAATTCCCAAATCCTTCACACATTTACTGTACATGACCAATACTCTACCTTTTAAGTTGGAAGTTTTTCAATTTGGAAGTAGTATATAGTCCAATTTTATAGTCGTGTATATATACCCTAATATGCCCATATATTGGTTGACCTTGTCATGAAAACTCCTTAGTTTTGAGGTCAAATTTTTTAACTTTAGAGGTTCCTCTACTGCTTCATAAAAGGGGGTGTATAGTGCATATCTTAGGAGAGGGAATTCTTTTTGTGTCCGTCAGAATTTTCCCAAAACTCTATACTTTACTGAAACTTCTTATAAAGCATATCATTAGAAAGCTCTTGCAGAGAGCTGTATTGTGGTATCAAAATGAGCTGTAGGGGAAGAAGGACAGCAAAGTTATGCATGTTTACATAAATATGTTTTTATGGGCAATACTGGCCGTAACATTTAACAAAGAGGATCACAGTTCTGTCATGATGTCATTTTTTGCATTGAACTGGTTAGGGTACGATCTCTAGCACATTATCTTCATTGTGTTTTGCTATCATGTTTTCAATTGAAAACTAAAGTTGTCAATGATTATTGACCTGGTACATGAACACTCGACTTTCTCTTTATCAGCTTGAGAATGGAAATAGAAATTATTTTTACTTCAGCTGGTGAAGACAAATTAAAATTTTACAAATTAAAAAAATGTGATATAATTACAACGACCTAGGGCTAGGGCTAGGGCTAGGGCTAGGATTTTCAATAATCAACTTCAAATCTCCATGCTCTAGCCTTTCAGGATGGTTTAGTCCTGATGAAAGCTAGAGCATCTAGTCGAAATGTCGAGAGAGTAAATTTCAAGTTGATCACTGAGAAGGTCATTGTAATTTCGTTGTGTCGACTGAGAGTTCATCATAAATGATATGGATGTACTGTTATATTCTATGCTGTTACTTTCAGTAGTCCATGGAATTCAGAGGTCATAGTACTCTTGTGGGTTGGTACATAGTGATCCAGTAAAGATACACCTTGTCATGTTGTCTTTTCATCTCTCCACCTACTAACAAGACATGGCAGCATAAGAATTGGCCAGACACAAGAGAACCAGTCCAAACACAGAGGAAAGCAACTACATCATGTCCACCACAATATGTCTTCATTGTGATTGACAGCCATTAGTTTAGACCCTCATTAGATGATCACTTTACAACCGCTATAGCTGAAAATGGCATGAAGATTCAAGCAGATAAAATTCAGAGCCGGGCAAATGTTGATTAGTTAATGCTTGTAGTGGGTATAAAAAAGGATGGTGCCCATGCAGACACTTTATAGTTCACCAGCAGCTGTACTTCACATACTGTATTTAAATCTTAATAGTCCACTCCACTTACATGTTCTATTAAGCCCACACTATGTGTGCATGCATTGAGTAATGCAATGGGGCAGAGTTGTTCTGTTAGTAGTTGGCTAGGTTTTGTGAGCTATTATAGTTTATTTCATTAACAATTCCAAGTGTGCATTGTTTGCAGCACCAGCTACATCCTGGCCAGGGGTAGCTAGAAGGGAGAGGGGAGGAGACCCGTTTGCTTGCATTTGTTGCTGCTGCATGGCAAGTACTTGCTCCACAACAGATCACAGGCTCTAGAATGTGTAGGGACTGATCATTATCTGCACAATTTGTCCCTCAACCAACCACTAAATTAATTTAAACAGATAACAAGCTCGGTCTAGATGATACACCCAAACACACCACTGTTTGAGCAAGTTAGCACAATAGATGAGATTTTGTGACTACCCAGATTTACTTACTGATTATCACAGCTTGGCAAGGCAACTATTGAAGGAAGGCTTTCTGACCTTCCATTTTAGAGCCTAATGAAAAAAACTGATTGTATAGAGTAGAGCTTCCTCTAGCCACTGGTACCAATTTTAACTGTCTTCTACTTTCCAATTAGGAGCTAGAACTGCGGAAACTGAAACTTGGCCATGCAGGTTTTGAGGTTCCCAACTTTGACTGTCTGTAACTTTGGCATGGTTGTAACTATGCAACAGATTTTAGTATCAAAAGAGAGCACACAGAGAGATCTATCTTTTGAGCTATATAAAAAGTTCTTAAAAAGTAAACTGAGCACAATTGGTGGAGTTCTGAATTTGGAAACACAAGTTTTTATAACATGTTATCGTCCTATTATTAATAATGGGACTGCTGCATAATATATTATAATAGTCTATCATCACATTAGTGGGGAAGTTCCTTGTTCATTATCACTAGCTCATATATATCTATTTCAGTGTAAAATTATATTTAAGCTTCAATATAATTATTACACATTTTATTTGCTATTTACAGTTAAGCACTCATTTACACTTAGTCGGGTTCAAATACATCACTTCACATAAATCTCGATATGAGTAACGAAGATATTCTCATTGTTCGTGTGCTCATCGGCACATAGTCGGACTTCAAGATCATCGCTAGTGGCATTAGGCAGAGTCCTGCAGAACCACGGAGGCTGGTGTAATTGGCAGCATGTACTAGAGGGAGGACATCCCAAGCCATCCCAAAGAGGGTCATCTGGGTAAAAATCTGTCAATGTAGCAGGAGAACGAGATCCAGTAGCACAGAAATAGTTCTTTCCAATAAATGAAGGAATGGTATGTGCCCAGTTGTGGTACATGCATGGACACACAAACTTTGATGCTAAAGGGGTGACAGATTGGTCATAGAAAGCATTGACAAAGGACCACACATGCTTTCTGGAGCCAGGCAGACCATGAGTCAAGGAGACTCCATCAATGTATGCACGATCTATGCTAGCTTCAGAAGGTGCACCTGTTGGATTCCAAAAGGCATCAGTAGATCCTTGTTGAAGACCTATGATACGTCCACACACTTGTGAGTAGACAGTCCCATTCGAGGGATAGAGGACTGAATCACAGCTGTCTGTATCAGAGTAGTTGCGACCACATGCTTTAACTGGAGATGTGATGGAAATCCAAGGAGGAGGACAGTTGTCCAGGTCCAGGAAGGCCAAACGCTGCCAAGAACTTCCAGGAAGGTTGCATCCACAAGGTGACTCTTGTTGTTGTAAGATTGGAATCACTGAATCGCGGATAATATGCGAGACATTTTGCATCAGGGAACTTCTTGCAGCTTCTAAGTCATTCTGGGATGGACATGATCCTGAAGACTTCTGGTCAATAATGGCAGAGGGAGCAGTGACTGGTAGACTTGCATGGCTGTAGTCCACCACAGCCAGGAGTAACAGTACGCTGAGAGTAAGCATGCTCGGGCAAGGAATAGTCAGTGTGATTTGATGCGCTTTTATAGTTTTGTCCGGCAGGAAAAGTAGCGTGACGCGAGTCCTTACCCGGTCTAGTCTTACAGGTCGTATAGGCAGTTCCAGCAGTAGACCCCTTTCAACCACAACAACGATCCTTTTCTGCATGAGCGCCTCAGAAAAGTTTTTCCAAAAACTGCTCCAAACTCCCCAGTGGCGGTTACAGGATTTTAGAAAGGGGACTGAAAATGACGAAGCGGGAGCTACCTTTACTGAACCGCTGCCAGAGGTTGTTGGGCATAGCACGAAAAAACAGGGCCACAGTTGGAATGGGAGTTAAAGAAGCCTAATCAGTTACTTGATCTATTATTATTGTTGTTGTTATTGTTGCTATTATTATTTTTAAATTAATAAGTAAATAAAAAGATAAAAAGGCAAAACAATAGAAATAGCCACAAATATATATGCATTGATACGCCGTCCTTGCCTCCCATTGCCACGATGACATTGCCCCTTGGTGCAGCCACAGATAATTACTGAAGCAGAATTTGGAATGCCTGCTTTTCCCGTGTGCTGTTTCCCCCAGTTCCCTTAGAGACTTTAGGCCAATGGCACCAGCAACTCATGTGAAAATAAAATTCTTGGTGACGCAATAATACCTCCTCCTTCTTCCCAGCATTGCCTGAACAGCGCCTGAGGCCTTGATAGCATCAGCATGATAAAACTGAGCCAAAGTGTTAGGGCAGGTAGCATTCCAGATCAATGACCCCATCCAGATGCTTTCTATCTGAGCAACTCAGACCTGATGGTTCGAGCCTGGAGGGCACCTGGAAGGATGACACACCTGGGAGGATGACACACCTGAGAGGATGACACACCTGGGAGGATGACACACCTGAGAGGATGACACAGTGACTCCTGGGAGGATGACACACCTGGGAGGATGACACACCTGAGAGGATGACACAGTGACACCTGGAGGATGACACACCTGGGAGGATGACACACCTGGAGGATGACACACCTGGGAGGATGACACACCTGAGAGGATGACACAGTGACACCTGGGAGGATGACACACCTGGGAGGATGACACACCTGGGAGGATGACACACCTGAGAGGATGACACAGTGACACCTGGGAGGACGACACACCTGAGAGGATGACACACCTGAGAGGATGACACACCTGAGAGGATGACACACCTGAGAGGATGACATAGTGACACCTGGGAGGATGACACACCTGGGAGGATGACACACCTGGGAGGATGACATAGCCCTATTATGTAATACATTATTAACTGAGGAATGGCGGTAGTTACCACCCTCACTCTTCTTCCAGAAGGCCTCCTGATAGAATCAGCTTGGCCCTTGATAGAATCAGCTGCACCCTTAAAAAATCAGCTATCCAGAAGGATGTGTTCTCCAGGATGTATTTCTCAACTAGGTGTTCATGGGAATTATCAATTAAGGGAAACTTCTCATGAAACCTAGCCAAAACCATTGAACAGGAGGAAGTTATTGTGGGCATGGGGGTATATAGGCCCTGGCGGATTATGCTAGCATAATTTTGGGGAAAATAGGTGGTTCAGAGAATTGAGAATAATGCTGGAATAATAGGCAAGCTTTCAGGAAAAATAGGCAGACTTTCAGGAGAAATCTAAATGATTTCTTAGATTAGACACAAGAGTGATTGAATGCATCACAGTGACAGCTTATCCACACCTCTCAAGTCTCACTTATTGAAATTGTTACACACTTAGCCAAGTCAAGCATCTTAATTTAAAAGCATGTAGGATATGGGTGGGTAAGATTCTGGCTGGTACCAGTTGTGAAATAACTACAGTGTGGTCATTTCACAATGGTCACTGCAAGCAAGTATTGTCTACTGGTAAAGGATTGCTCTGCTTGGCAGTTAATTACTTTATTGTGTACAGACCACATGGCCAAGTCATTGTGCACTGAACAGTTGAGTTTTTCAAGGAGAAATATGACAGAGATCTCAGGCCTATTGTACTTGCCTTTAAAGGCAGCACGTTACTTTTCACCTTCAAAAGTGAATGAACTCAAGCCAACTGCTGTTGATATTGATTCACTTACTGTCTTCCCATTCTTGAACACAGAAGTGATTAATGGCTTAAAGTCTGAGTTACCTGAATATCTTGCAGCAGCTGAGGATGTTTCGGATAGCGTAGACCCCATTGAGTGGTGGAAGTGCCATGAGGAGAATGGTAGATTGCCTAACTGGACTCACACGTGTAGATTAGTATTATAGGTGCAGCCTTCGTCAGCTGCCGCTGAACGTGCATTCTCAATTTTGAGCAATACCTTTTCTACGAAGCATTGGAGCATTACTTACAACTTTCTGTTATGTTACAGTACAACTATAGTCTATAGATAATTGTAACTGTTAAAATGTCTCGAATCTTGAATCCTTGATTGCCTATATTATCTTTTTAAATGATGTAACAATTGTTTGTCAAAGCATAATTGAGAAAAAGAGGTATATTGAAAAGAAAAATAGGTGAATATTAGGAGCATAATTTCATAAAAGGAAAGAAAAATAGGTATATAGAATGAAAAGAAAAATAGGTGAATATTAGGAGCATAAAAGGAAAGAAAAATAGGCAGAAATTCGAGCATAATCCGCCAGGGCCTACATGGGGGCCTCTTCCAGGAACGATCGTTCCAGGAAGTGCAAGATGAAGTCACAAAAACTACCATCCTAGCCCACAAAGATGTCACTGCAGATAGTGAAAGTGTCTGGTGATGCTTTATCATACGAACACTATTGCAGCCGATGACTTGTGTCACTCTCTCATCAGGAGATGACATTGTCAACCTCAAGTGAGCAATGCAATGTGTACAGGAAGTAGAAATCTAGAATTCCAGCTCAAATCCACCAGAAAAGCAAAAGCTTGGGTGCAGAACAGTATAGTGTATGTATGTATGAATGTTTGTATGTATGATGAATGTATGTATGAATGTTTGTATGTATGAATGTATGTCTATATGAATGTATGTATCTATCTAGCACCATACATTCACCACCACCCATATAAAATGCACTAAGAGTGTACATCCATGATCTTATTTCACAGGATTAAAAGTACACATATTATGGTAACAAGATCTTTTAACCCAATTCTTGGGGTACAGGAAATACAACTTGCTGTACTGGGACTGTTGTTGTTGTATTGCTATTTGTTAACTCGAGGGATTGTCATTCCATATAATAAGCCTTACAGATGTGACCCCACCAAAATTTTCATCTGATCATATAACTCCGGTCATTCGAGGAATGGTTTCAATGTACAAGTTACATCTTCACAATGGCAAGATCCCAATTAAGAACCAGTCTTGATCTTTCATAAATTATCTATGACCTGTCTTGATATCTTGCAATTGACGTCGCATTGTGACCACGCTTGAGAAGTAATAGAGTACAGAGCTCTCTCGTCCACCTTTAACTTCCAAAGTATGTATATATACCAAAAGGACCCAAGTCATAAGATTTTGTATCTAAAGGCGTTCTTCTAAATTGCTGTGGTTTCAGGATCTACTTGAGTTGTTCGGTGTGCTCGTTTTCACAAGCAACATCAATTATTGCATTGTGGATCAGTTGATTCCTTCAACCAAAAATCTATCTGGAAGTGGCTACACGAAATGTCTAGTATATATACCAACAACCTCTACAGAAATGTCGAGGTTCAATTTTCAAGCATTGTAGCGTTGACCCTGGGACATAGTAACCATTTTGAAATATGATTTCCAAAAGACCTAATCTGAGATGGCACTGCATCTACAGTAAATTTACATGCTCTGGCACGGTGTACATGCACACACATGATGTTTCTACCACAAAGTATGATCCTTTCCTTACTATCAAGGGGTGGTCTTATCACTTTAAAGATAACTTTTTGTTTCTCATTTTCCCCCTTATACATGTATAAATATTTGTCTGTTGGCATATATCATAGATCATGTTGTTGCTCTGTTATTTAAGTAACCTTCTGTCACCTACACCCAGCCTCCCTTTGAAAACTTGGCACAGGATAACTGGCAGAACTAACCAAACAGTCTTCTATTGCCATGTTCTTTATCATACATATGGCAGTTTACCTTGTCTAGTTGAGAGTCTCCTCTGCATCATCTCGTTGATACACATATCAAGCTGGTTTTTACCTTTTCGGTCAAACTGATCCTTTTTCACAGAAGAGCAAGCTTCTCATTCTACTTGCATGCTCAAGATGCTATTTCACAACCACTAACACTTGACAATAACAGACTTACCAACCTGTGAACACTCATTGGCAGGACAAAATCGAGCATTTTGCAGGATCTTGCTAATTTTTGCAGGACCACAACATGGCCCCGCCTAACAGTGTAGTTCTTCAATATATTATTATAATGAATATTGAAATCAATGAATCAGAGTCTCAGATGCATGATTGTGAGGTAGAGATGATGATATGCTATATACCTAGTTATGAGGTTGTCTGTAGGCTTTTCATGGTGGCTGATTTATCTAATGATAGCATGCTGTCATTAATTAGATGTGCATTTGAATAGCATGGCTTATCATTATTTATTTTAACACTCAGCAGGTCACACACTGTGGATGGATCCAACTGCCGTCGTTCTTCCGTCTCGATCTTTCTCACCATGCTAAAAAGGCGTTCTGGATATGCATTGGAATGCGGAAGTACGAGCAAAATCTGTGCAAAACTGGACAAGACCCCAAAACGAAATAGTTCCAAATCCAAGATTGAATGAACTTTCGCCATCACAGACCAGAAGTTATCTATTGCTCCAGCATCAAATGTGGGAAGTTGGTCCAAGGGTGAAGCACAAAAATCACGAAATTCCACACTCAAAGTGTCCAATTCATCAGGAGAGAAGGATGTAAAGCAATTCAACAATGCCATTTAAAGAGGTCTTATCTCTATTTCTAGGACAAGAAAAGCAAGTTGAAGCAGACAGTCATCGTTAAATGGAAATGTAGCTAACATTTTTGAAACAATGGTTTCATAGAAAGTGCACACACATTCAAAAAAAAGTTTCTCAAGAGCAGTTCCCACCAACTCTTCAAGATCACCACACCACAATAAACGGGTAGATGTGCCAATACCTAGCTCATCATTACTAAGCTGGATATTTCTATCAATAAGTGGAATTGAGGACATCTGGATCTATAAAATTACTACAGAAAGAGTGCAAGAGTCGACGAACATCAGCCTGTAAAGTACCAATACGACTAGCATGAGTTTGAAAGGCAGTTGAGAAAATACTCAAGGGCTTAAGGGCATAACAAACAAAATTGCAAAACAGCTTCACTAGTGGGTCTTTAAGATGCTTGGCCACTCTCTGTACACGCCCATTGGAAGGCTCAGATTCAGCTATCCTGTCAAAATAACAATAAAGAGCTGGCCATTGCTCAATCAATCTCTTGAGGCAGCGTTCTAAGCAGGTTGAACAATGTTTTAGGATGTGAAGTGGTGTGACATTGCTAAACTCAGTTTGAATTTCATTGAACTCATGATACCTCTTGGAAGAATGTTTAAAATGATAAAATATATCAATCAGAATATCATTAAGGGAGACTGGAAGCTTTTTAAGAGAAGCAGCAGCACAAAGTGCACTTAAGTGGCAAAGACAACCAACTTAGGTTGTTTCCCAAGAACTCGACTCAAAACAGAGTTACGCTTACCCACCATAACACTTGCAGTATCTGATGCATAACCGATCATGTTGCTCCAAAGGATACCACGAAACTCAAACTCCTTCTCTATTGCAGTAAAGAGTGACTCTGCTGTGGCAATATTACACACTGGCATACACAGAAAACGAGTAACTGGCTTTTGAACCACCTTATCCCAATACCGTATATACCATCATTCCGAAATACTTCCTATCTGTTTGATCATTACCACCATCACACAAAAGGGTGAAAGGAGAAGAACAACAAGATTGAATGACTTCGTCATTAAGCGTTGGAGCTAGTGCAAATTTCACTATGGCTGTAGTTTTTGTCCTACCAGATGCAAATTGCTGAGCGATTTTGCTGTCTGGAAACATAACTTTACAGAGTTTGTTGAAGTGATCAGCAGCTAAAAAAGGTACATTATGTTCAGCAATAAATGTAGAAAAATAAATTTCTGCAGCTGTAACCTGATCAGCTTCTTGTCTGTCCTTTCTAAAAGTAGCAGCAGTAATTTTTGATTGACCTACACTCTGTTTTGCCAATGCACAGTGCCTCTTTGTCTCCATGTGTTGTTTCACTTCATGTAGACCACCAGAAGCAACAGAAAAATCAGTGCAACATATATTGCAACGAACAAATGATGCACCCTTCTTACTCTCCTTCATATTGTAGCACTTCCAGTCTTCCTGCCATTTACTTGCTCTCTTTCTCCTCTTAGCTGTGGAGAGGTCACTGCAAGCTTCACTCTGAGAATGACTCTGACTAGAAGTACTGGCAATGCAAGTAAAGGCTGCTTCATTGTCTGATTCCACCTCGGACTCGATGCTCCGACTCATTGTTAATAGTTAAAACTCGGCTGTTTGCTTTTTTTCAAAATTATTTTTGGGAAAATTTATTAAATGAAATTGATTTTGTTAGTCTCGCGCAGCAAACCCTTTCCTACTTGTGGTTTAAGCATAGCCGGGAATGCAGTTGTGCAGTCAGTACAGATTAATTAAGTGGGCTGCAGGATTCAGATTGCGCAGGATATGAAGCAGTCACACCGGGACCCGGGACAAGTTCCAGAATTCCGGGAGGAAATCCGGGACAGTTGGAATAAGTTAGGTCCTGTGAGTCCATTTGGTACTCATGAACTTATGGTACAAAGGTTACTGTACTGCACATGTTAGTGCACAGCAACAAAAGAGAAAAGAAAATTGAAAACCTTGAAGTCAAGTTTTACCGTTTTGAAGCTTTGCCCGACAGCCAAATATATACACAGTTTACAACTGCCAGAATACCTTTTGGGGGGATGGGTGGCAGTGTATTTTGGGTGACTGTCATTTGAAATGCAGGTCATCAAATGTCGAGTGCAATCGCATGCCTCTTTGATAGATAGATATATAAATACATTGCAATATGAGAGTGCTAATTAGTGGCGGCAATTATGCATACATGTAACAAAAGTAGAATTATTGCAGCTATTTCTTATGAAGTTGGCCTCACTTGAGGCTGAAGTTGGCCTCACTTGAGGCTAAAGTGGAACATGTGAAAACAGATAGGAGATGGATTCACAGTTATGTGTGCGACGAATAGCTTCTGCCAGGATCATACTAATATCCACTACCTGAATACAAGAATACAATATAGTGATAATAATAACATCCAAGCAAATATATATTCATTCCTAGTTTGGCCAAGTGGCTAAGCCCACCACCCCTACAAGTGTTAATATATATATATAGTAATAATAAGTATAAATAATAATAATAATAATATAATAAATAATAATAATATAATAATAAAGTAGTAATAATAATAATGTAAAAACAACAACAACAACAAGAAAACAACAAGTAATAATAATAATATATTAATGCAATAATAATAATAATAATAATAATAATAATAATAATAATAATAATAATAATAATAATAATAATGTAATAATAATAAATAAGAATATAAATAATAATACATGTACAACAGTAAAAATAATAGTGATTCTAATGATAATAACAACAACAACAACAAAACAACAACAAGAGCAATCATAGACTGAAAACCTCTGCTAATGAGCTGTTGTTGCTAATGCAAAAGATGCATGGATGGGTGTATCCGCCAATAACGCCCAAGTGCTGTGCCCTTTCTGGTGATGGTGTCTTCTAGCAACACGTGGATCATTACTCCTTCACCCATGCCTAATCTATTCCGTAAGAATCCACTTGTATATTTTCTGCTGACGACAGAAACAAACAAACCTGGGTGAAAACATAAACTCCTTGGCAGAGGTAATGATGATAGGCATCATCACAATAGAAAAGCTCAGGGGGCAAGCCAACTATACTTGGGGGAAATAGAAATCTAAAATTGTTTGAGGGAATCTATATCCTAGTGCCAGATTTTTGTAGTTTCATTAACAATAATTATCAAACTTTAGAAAAAGGAAAGCGTGTAGTAAGCTGTTGCAGGAACAACAAAAACATTTCTTGGCCTTTAATCTCGCTTCTTCTTCAATCTCATAATTAGGTACTGCTATATATATAACTTGTGAAGGAAGTAAACGTAACAGGTTTTCTGGAGTATGGACTGCCTCACATAAATATATATTGTATGGTTGACTCCAGCCATGATAAATAATTTTAAAGTAGCTATTGCAAGTACTGTGTCTGGTCCACTACAGCAAGTACTGTGTCTGGTCCACTACAGCAAGTACTGTGTCTGGTCCACTACAGCAAGTACTGTGTCTGGTCTACTACAGCAAGTACTGTGTCTGGTCTACTACAGCAAGTACTGTGTCTGGTCTACTACAGCAAGTACTGTGTCTGGTATACTACAGCAAGTACTGTGTCTGGTCCACTACAGCAAGTACTGTGTCTGGTCTACTACAGCAAGTACTGTGTCTGGTCTACTACAGCAAGTACTGTGTCTGGTCCACTACAGCAAGTACTGTGTCTGGTCTACTCCAGCAAGTACTGTGTCTGGTCCACTACAGCAAGTACTGTGTCTGGTCTACTACAGCAAGTACTGTGTCTGGTCCACTACAGCAAGTACTGTGTCTGGTCCACTACAGCAAGTACTGTGTCTGGTCCACTACAGCAAGTACTGTGTCTGGTCTACTCCAGCAAGTACTGTGTCTGGTCTACTACAGCAAGTACTGTGTCTGGTCCACTACAGCAAGTACTGTGTCTGGTCCACTACAGCAAGTACTGTGTCTGGTCCACTACAGCAAGTACTGTGTCTGGTCTACTCCAGCAAGTACTGTGTCTGGTCCACTACAGCAAGTACTGTGTCTGGTCCACTACAGCAAGTACTGTGTCTGGCCTACTACAGCAAGTACTGTGTCTGGTCCACTACAGCAAGTACTGTGTCTGGTCCACTACAGCAAGTACTGTGTCTGGTCTACTACAGCAAGTACTGTGTCTGGTCCACTACAGCAAGTACTGTGTCTGGTCCACTACAGCAAGTACTGTGTCTGGTCTACTCCAGCAAGTACTGTGTCTGGTCTACTACAGCAAGTACTGTGTCTGGTCCACTACTACAGCAAGTACTGTGTCTGGTCCACTACAGCAAGTACTGTGTCTGGCCTACTACAGCAAGTACTGTGTCTGGTCCACTACAGCAAGTACTGTGTCTGGTCTACTACAGCAAGTACTGTGTCTGGTCCACTACAGCAAGTACTGTGTCTGGTCCACTACAGCAAGTACTGTGTCTGGTCCACTACAGCAAGTACTGTGTCTGGTCCACTACAGCAAGTACTGTGTCTGGTCTACTACAGCAAGTACTGTGTCTGGTCTACTACAGCAAGTACTGTGTCTGGTCTACTCCAGCAAGTACTGTGTCTGGTCTACTCCAGCAAGTACTGTGTCTGGTCCACTCCAGCAAGTACTGTGTCTGGTCTACTACAGCAAGTACTGTGTCTGGTCCACTACAGCAAGTACTGTGTCTGGTCCACTACAGCAAGTACTGTGTCTGGTCCACTACAGCAAGTACTGTGTCTGGTCCACTACAGCAAGTACTGTGTCTGGTCCACTACAGCAAGTACTGTGTCTGGTCTACTACAGCAAGTACTGTGTCTGGTCTACTACAGCAAGTACTGTGTCTGGTCTACTACAGCAAGTACTGTGTCTGGTCTACTACAGCAAGTACTGTGTCTGGTCTACTCCAGCAAGTACTGTGTCTGGTCTACTACAGCAAGTACTGTGTCTGGTCCACTACAGCAAGTACTGTGTCTGGTCTACTACAGCAAGTACTGTGTCTGGTCTACTACAGCAAGTACTGTGTCTGGTCCACTACAGCAAGTACTGTGTCTGGTCCACTACAGCAAGTACTGTGTCTGGTATACTACAGCAAGTACTGTGTCTGGTCTACTACAGCAAGTACTGTGTCTGGTCCACTACAGCAAGTACTGTGTCTGGTCTACTACAGCAAGTACTGTGTCTGGTCTACTCCAGCAAGTACTGTGTCTGGTCCACTACAGCAAGTACTGTGTCTGGTCCACTACAGCAAGTACTGTGTCTGGTCTACTACAGCAAGTACTGTGTCTGGTCTACTACAGCAAGTACTGTGTCTGGTCCACTACAGCAAGTACTGTGTCTGGTCCACTACAGCAAGTACTGTGTCTGGTCCACTACAGGCAAGTACTGTGTCTGGTCTACTACAGCAAGTACTGTGTCTGGTCCACTACAGGCAAGTACTGTGTCTGGTCTACTACAGCAAGTACTGTGTCTGGTCCACTACAGCAAGTACTGTGTCTGGTCCACTACAGCAAGTACTGTGTCTGGTCCACTACAGCAAGTACTGTGTCTGGTCTACTACAGCAAGTACTGTGTCTGGTCCACTACAGCAAGTACTGTGTCTGGTCTACTCCAGCAAGTACTGTGTCTGGTCTACTACAGCAAGTACTGTGTCTGGTCCACTCCAGCAAGTACTGTGTCTGGTCCACTACAGCAAGTACTGTGTCTGGTCCTACTACAGCAAGTACTGTGTCTGGTCTACTACAGCAAGTACTGTGTCTGGTCTACTACAGCAAGTACTGTGTCTGGTCTACTACAGCAAGTACTGTGTCTGGTCTACTACAGCAAGTACTGTGTCTGGTCCACTCCAGCAAGTACTGTGTCTGGTCCACTACAGCAAGTACTGTGTCTGGTCCTACTACAGCAAGTACTGTGTCTGGTCCACTACAGCAAGTACTGTGTCTGGTCCTACTACAGCAAGTACTGTGTCTGGTCCACTACAGCAAGTACTGTGTCTGGTCCACTACAGCAAGTACTGTGTCTGGTCTACTACAGCAAGTACTGTGTCTGGTCCACTACAGCAAGTACTGTGTCTGGTCTACTACAGCAAGTACTGTGTCTGGTCCACTACAGCAAGTACTGTGTCTGGTCCACTACAGCAAGTACTGTGTCTGGTCTACTCCAGCAAGTACTGTGTCTGGTCTACTACAGCAAGTACTGTGTCTGGTCTACTCCAGCAAGTACTGTGTCTGGTCCACTACAGCAAGTACTGTGTCTGGTCCACTACAGCAAGTACTGTGTCTGGTCCACTACAGCAAGTACTGTGTCTGGTCCACTACAGCAAGTACTGTGTCTGGTCCACTACAGCAAGTACTGTGTCTGGTCCACTACAGCAAGTACTGTGTCTGGCCTACTACAGCAAGTACTGTGTCTGGTCTACTCCAGCAAGTACTGTGTCTGGTCTACTACAGCAAGTACTGTGTCTGGTCCACTACAGCAAGTACTGTGTCTGGTCTACTCCAGCAAGTACTGTGTCTGGTCTACTCCAGCAAGTACTGTGTCTGGTCTACTCCAGCAAGTACTGTGTCTGGTCCACTACAGCAAGTACTGTGTCTGGTCTGCTACAGCAAGTACTGTGTCTGGTCTACTACAGCAAGTACTGTGTCTGGTCCACTACAGCAAGTACTGTGTCTGGTCTACTCCAGCAAGTACTGTGTCTGGTCTACTACAGCAAGTACTGTGTCTGGTCCACTACAGCAAGTACTGTGTCTGGTCTACTCCAGCAAGTACTGTGTCTGGTCCACTACAGCAAGTACTGTGTCTGGTCTACTCCAGCAAGTACTGTGTCTGGTCTACTCCAGCAAGTACTGTGTCTGGTCTACTCCAGCAAGTACTGTGTCTGGTCTACTACAGCAAGTACTGTGTCTGGTCCACTACAGCAAGTACTGTGTCTGGTCTACTCCAGCAAGTACTGTGTCTGGTCCACTACAGCAAGTACTGTGTCTGGTCCACTACAGCAAGTACTGTGTCTGGTCCACTACAGCAAGTACTGTGTCTGGTCTACTCCAGCAAGTACTGTGTCTGGTCCACTACAGCAAGTACTGTGTCTGGTCCACTACAGCAAGTACTGTGTCTGGACCACTACAGCAAGTACTGTGTCTGGTCCACTACAGCAAGTACTGTGTCTGGTCTACTACAGCAAGTACTGTGTCTGGTCTACTCCAGCAAGTACTGTGTCTGGTCCACTACAGCAAGTACTGTGTCTGGTCTACTCCAGCAAGTACTGTGTCTGGTCCACTACAGCAAGTACTGTGTCTGGTCCACTACAGCAAGTACTGTGTCTGGTCTACTACAGCAAGTACTGTGTCTGGTCTACTCCAGAAAGTACTGTGTCTGGTCCACTACAGCAAGTACTGTGTCTGGTCCACTACAGCAAGTACTGTGTCTGGTCTACTACAGCAAGTACTGTGTCTGGTCCACTACAGCAAGTACTGTGTCTGGTCTACTCCAGCAAGTACTGTGTCTGGTCCACTACAGCAAGTACTGTGTCTGGTCCACTACAGCAAGTACTGTGTCTGGTCCACTACAGCAAGTACTGTGTCTGGTCCACTACAGCAAGTACTGTGTCTGGTCTACTCCAGCAAGTACTGTGTCTGGTCTACTCCAGCAAGTACTGTGTCTGGTCTACTCCAGCAAGTACTGTGTCTGGTCCACTACAGCAAGTACTGTGTCTGGTCCACTACAGCAAGTACTGTGTCTGGTCTACTCCAGCAAGTACTGTGTCTGGTCTACTACAGCAAGTACTGTGTCTGGTCTACTCCAGCAAGTACTGTGTCTGGTCTACTACAGCAAGTACTGTGTCTGGTCCACTACAGCAAGTACTGTGTCTGGTCTACTCCAGCAAGTACTGTGTCTGGTCTACTCCAGCAAGTACTGTGTCTGGTCCACTACAGCAAGTACTGTGTCTGGTCTACTACAGCAAGTACTGTGTCTGGTCCACTACAGCAAGTACTGTGTCTGGTCCACTACAGCAAGTACTGTGTCTGGTCCACTACAGCAAGTACTGTGTCTGGTCCACTACAGCAAGTACTGTGTCTGGTCTGCTACAGCAAGTACTGTGTCTGGTCCACTACAGCAAGTACTGTGTCTGGTCCACTACAGCAAGTACTGTGTCTGGTCTACTACAGCAAGTACTGTGTCTGGTCTACTCCAGCAAGTACTGTGTCTGGTCCACTACAGCAAGTACTGTGTCTGGTCCACTACAGCAAGTACTGTGTCTGGTCTACTCCAGCAAGTACTGTGTCTGGTCCACTACAGCAAGTACTGTGTCTGGTCTACTCCAGCAAGTACTGTGTCTGGTCTACTCCAGCAAGTACTGTGTCTGGTCCACTACAGCAAGTACTGTGTCTGGTCCACTACAGCAAGTACTGTGTCTGGTCTACTCCAGCAAGTACTGTGTCTGGTCTACTCCAGCAAGTACTGTGTCTGGTCCACTACAGCAAGTACTGTGTCTGGTCTACTCCAGCAAGTACTGTGTCTGGTCCACTACAGCAAGTACTGTGTCTGGTCTACTACAGCAAGTACTGTGTCTGGTCTACTCCAGCAAGTACTGTGTCTGGTCCACTACAGCAAGTACTGTGTCTGGTCCACTACAGCAAGTACTGTGTCTGGTCCACTACAGCAAGTACTGTGTCTGGTCTACTACAGCAAGTACTGTGTCTGGTCCACTACAGCAAGTACTGTGTCTGGTCCACTACAGCAAGTACTGTGTCTGGTCCACTACAGCAAGTACTGTGTCTGGTCTACTACAGCAAGTACTGTGTCTGGTCCACTACAGCAAGTACTGTGTCTGGTCCACTACAGCAAGTACTGTGTCTGGTCTACTACAGCAAGTACTGTGTCTGGTCCACTACTACAGCAAGTACTGTGTCTGGTCCACTCCAGCAAGTACTGTGTCTGGTCCACTACAGCAAGTACTGTGTCTGGTCCACTACAGCAAGTACTGTGTCTGGTCCACTACAGCAAGTACTGTGTCTGGTCCACTACAGCAAGTACTGTGTCTGGTCCACTACAGCAAGTACTGTGTCTGGTCCACTACAGCAAGTACTGTGTCTGGTCTACTCCAGCAAGTACTGTGTCTGGTCTACTACAGCAAGTACTGTGTCTGGTCCACTACAGCAAGTACTGTGTCTGGTCTACTACAGCAAGTACTGTGTCTGGTCCACTACAGCAAGTACTGTGTCTGGTCCACTCCAGCAAGTACTGTGTCTGGTCTACTACAGCAAGTACTGTGTCTGGTCCACTACAGCAAGTACTGTGTCTGGTCCACTACAGCAAGTACTGTGTCTGGTCTACTACAGCAAGTACTGTGTCTGGTCCACTACAGCAAGTACTGTGTCTGGTCTACTCCAGCAAGTACTGTGTCTGGTCTACTCCAGCAAGTACTGTGTCTGGTCTACTCCAGCAAGTACTGTGTCTGGTCCACTACAGCAAGTACTGTGTCTGGTCCACTACAGCAAGTACTGTGTCTGGTCCACTACAGCAAGTACTGTGTCTGGTCTACTCCAGCAAGTACTGTGTCTGGTCTACTACAGCAAGTACTGTGTCTGGTCCACTACAGCAAGTACTGTGTCTGGTCTACTACAGCAAGTACTGTGTCTGGTCCACTACAGCAAGTACTGTGTCTGGTCCACTACTACAGCAAGTACTGTGTCTGGTCCACTACAGCAAGTACTGTGTCTGGTCCACTACAGAAAGTACTGTGTCTGGTCCACTACAGCAAGTACTGTGTCTGGTCTACTCCAGCAAGTACTGTGTCTGGTCCACTACAGCAAGTACTGTGTCTGGTCCACTACAGCAAGTACTGTGTCTGGTCCACTACAGCAAGTACTGTGTCTGGTCTACTACAGCAAGTACTGTGTCTGGTCCACTACAGCAAGTACTGTGTCTGGTCTACTACAGCAAGTACTGTGTCTGGTCCACTACAGCAAGTACTGTGTCTGGTCCACTACAGCAAGTACTGTGTCTGGTCCACTACAGCAAGTACTGTGTCTGGTCCACTACAGCAAGTACTGTGTCTGGTCCACTACAGCAAGTACTGTGTCTGGTCCACTACAGCAAGTACTGTGTCTGGTCCACTACAGCAAGTACTGTGTCTGGTCCACTACAGCAAGTACTGTGTCTGGTCCACTACAGCAAGTACTGTGTCTGGTCCACTACAGCAAGTACTGTGTCTGGTCCACTACAGCAAGTACTGTGTCTGGTCCACTACAGCAAGTACTGTGTCTGGTCCACTACAGCAAGTACTGTGTCTGGTCTACTCCAGCAAGTACTGTGTCTGGTCTACTCCAGCAAGTACTGTGTCTGGTCCACTACAGCAAGTACTGTGTCTGGTCCACTACAGCAAGTACTGTGTCTGGTCCACTACTACAGCAAGTACTGTGTCTGGTCTACTCCAGCAAGTACTGTGTCTGGTCTACTACAGCAAGTACTGTGTCTGGTCCACTACAGCAAGTACTGTGTCTGGTCCACTACAGCAAGTACTGTGTCTGGTCCACTACAGCAAGTACTGTGTCTGGTCTACTACAGCAAGTACTGTGTCTGGTCCACTACAGCAAGTACTGTGTCTGGTCTACTACAGCAAGTACTATGTCTGGTCCACTACAGCAAGTACTGTGTCTGGTCCACTACAGCAAGTACTGTGTCTGGTCCACTACAGCAAGTACTGTGTCTGGTCCACTACAGCAAGTACTGTGTCTGGTCCACTACAGCAAGTACTGTGTCTGGTCCACTACAGCAAGTACTGTGTCTGGTCCACTACAGCAAGTACTGTGTCTGGTCTACTACAGCAAGTACTGTGTCTGGTCCGCTACAGCAAGTACTGTGTCTGGTCCACTACAGCAAGTACTGTGTCTGGTCCGCTACAGCAAGTACTGTGTCTGGTCCGCTACAGCAAGTACTGTGTCTGGTCCACTACAGCAAGTACTGTGTCTGGTCTACTACAGCAAGTACTGTGTCTGGTCCACTACAGCAAGTACTGTGTCTGGTCCACTACAGCAAGTACTGTGTCTGGTCTACTACAGCAAGTACTGTGTCTGGTCCACTACAGCAAGTACTGTGTCTGGTCCGCTACAGCAAGTACTGTGTCTGGTCCGCTACAGCAAGTACTGTGTCTGGTCCGCTACAGCAAGTACTGTGTCTGGTCCGCTACAGCAAGTACTGTGTCTGGTCCACTACAGCAAGTACTGTGTCTGGTCTACTCCAGCAAGTACTGTGTCTGGTCCACTACAGCAAGTACTGTGTCTGGTCCACTACAGCAAGTACTGTGTCTGGTCCACTACAGCAAGTACTGTGTCTGGTCCACTACAGCAAGTACTGTGTCTGGTCCACTACAGCAAGTACTGTGTCTGGTCCACTACAGCAAGTACTGTGTCTGGACTACTACAGCAAGTACTGTGTCTGGTCTACTCCAGCAAGTACTGTGTCTGGTCCACTACAGCAAGTACTGTGTCTGGTCCACTACAGCAAGTACTGTGTCTGGACTACTACAGCAAGTACTGTGTCTGGTCCACTACAGCAAGTACTGTGTCTGGCCTACTACAGCAAGTACTGTGTCTGGTCTACTACAGCAAGTACTGTGTCTGGTCTACTACAGCAAGTACTGTGTCTGGTCCACTACAGCAAGTACTGTGTCTGGTCTACTACAGCAAGTACTGTGTCTGGTCTACTACAGCAAGTACTGTGTCTGGTCTACTACAGCAAGTACTGTGTCTGGTCCACTACAGCAAGTACTGTGTCTGGTCCACTACAGCAAGTACTGTGTCTGGTCTACTACAGCAAGTACTGTGTCTGGTCCACTACAGCAAGTACTGTGTCTGGTCCACTACAGCAAGTACTGTGTCTGGTCTACTCCAGCAAGTACTGTGTCTGGTCTACTCCAGCAAGTACTGTGTCTGGTCCACTACAGCAAGTACTGTGTCTGGTCCACTACAGCAAGTACTGTGTCTGGTCCACTACAGCAAGTACTGTGTCTGGTCCACTACAGCAAGTACTGTGTCTGGCCTACTACAGCAAGTACTGTGTCTGGTCCACTACAGCAAGTACTGTGTCTGGTCCACTACAGCAAGTACTGTGTCTGGTCCACTACAGCAAGTACTGTGTCTGGTCCACTACAGCAAGTACTGTGTCTGGTCTACTACAGCAAGTACTGTGTCTGGTCTACTACAGCAAGTACTGTGTCTGGTCTACTCCAGCAAGTACTGTGTCTGGTCTGCTACAGCAAGTACTGTGTCTGGTCCACTACAGCAAGTACTGTGTCTGGTCCACTACAGCAAGTACTGTGTCTGGTCCACTACAGCAAGTACTGTGTCTGGTCCACTACAGCAAGTACTGTGTCTGGTCTACTACAGCAAGTACTGTGTCTGGTCTACTCCAGCAAGTACTGTGTCTGGTCTACTCCAGCAAGTACTGTGTCTGGTCCACTACAGCAAGTACTGTGTCTGGTCTACTACAGCAAGTACTGTGTCTGGTCCACTACAGCAAGTACTGTGTCTGGTCTACTCCAGCAAGTACTGTGTCTGGTCCACTACAGCAAGTACTGTGTCTGGTCCACTACAGCAAGTACTGTGTCTGGTCCACTACAGCAAGTACTGTGTCTGGTCCACTACAGCAAGTACTGTGTCTGGTCTACTACAGCAAGTACTGTGTCTGGTCCACTACAGCAAGTACTGTGTCTGGTCCACTACAGCAAGTACTGTGTCTGGTCTACTACAGCAAGTACTGTGTCTGGTCTACTACAGCAAGTACTGTGTCTGGTCCTACTACAGCAAGTACTGTGTCTGGTCTACTACAGCAAGTACTGTGTCTGGTCCACTACAGCAAGTACTGTGTCTGGTCTACTACAGCAAGTACTGTGTCTGGTCCACTACAGCAAGTACTGTGTCTGGTCTACTCCAGCAAGTACTGTGTCTGGTCTACTACAGCAAGTACTGTGTCTGGTCTACTACAGCAAGTACTGTGTCTGGTCTACTCCAGCAAGTACTGTGTCTGGTCCACTACAGCAAGTACTGTGTCTGGTCTACTACAGCAAGTACTGTGTCTGGTCCACTACAGCAAGTACTGTGTCTGGTCCACTACAGCAAGTACTGTGTCTGGTCCACTACAGCAAGTACTGTGTCTGGTCTACTCCAGCAAGTACTGTGTCTGGTCCACTACAGCAAGTACTGTGTCTGGTCTACTCCAGCAAGTACTGTGTCTGGTCCACTACAGCAAGTACTGTGTCTGGTCCACTACAGCAAGTACTGTGTCTGGTCCACTACAGCAAGTACTGTGTCTGGTCTGCTACAGCAAGTACTGTGTCTGGTCCACTACAGCAAGTACTGTGTCTGGCCTACTACAGCAAGTACTGTGTCTGGTCCACTACAGCAAGTACTGTGTCTGGTCCACTACAGCAAGTACTGTGTCTGGTCTACTACAGCAAGTACTGTGTCTGGTCCACTACAGCAAGTACTGTGTCTGGTCCACTACAGCAAGTACTGTGTCTGGTCCACTACAGCAAGTACTGTGTCTGGTCCACTACAGCAAGTACTGTGTCTGGTCCACTACAGCAAGTACTGTGTCTGGTCCACTACAGCAAGTACTGTGTCTGGTCCACTACAGCAAGTACTGTGTCTGGTCTACTCCAGCAAGTACTGCAATAAGATTCATATACTAATCCCACAAACTCGAGAGCCAATGCAAATGATCATAACAAATGCACAAAGTTTATTGCTTTCGAGATGGAGCACCACAGAACACTGGTGAGAGTGAAGTGCAGCCTTGGTGCAGAGATGGAAGCTCATGGTTACCAAGTAGCAAATGCAATTCTTCTATGCAGGAGCCAGGCAGGAGACCCTGTGATCTCTACCATACAACAGTAAAACAATTGGAAAGTCCAGACAGAGACCACGTGATATTTAGAAGCTATTTTTCAAGATTCGACAGTGTGTGTAATTGCTCCTTTGACAACCAAACAATCTCAAACTACAATGACCTCAGACTTACTCTAAAACCAACCAATACCTTTATCTTGGGACACACTTGAACCTTGGCCTCCTGAGGAATCGTATTAGTGACAACCACTGCCTCCATGCTAGAGGTGGATATTCTTTCAAGTGCTGGGCCAGAGAAGATGCCGTGTGTGCAGATAGCGTACACCTTGGTAGCACCGGCTTCCTGCAACCTAGAGGGAAACAGTACAACAAGAGTGCAACACCAGCATAGCAGCAACATCATAGGAGTGACAACTATAGCAGTAATATCATAGCAGCAACAACTAGCAACAACTCAATAGCATAGATCAACAACTAGCAGCAACAGCATAGATCAACAACTAGTAGCAACAGCATACATCAACAACTAGCAGCAACAGCACAGATCAACAACTAGCAGCAACAGCATAGATCAACAACTAGCAGCAACAGCATAGATCAACAACTAGCAGCAACAGCATAGATCAACAACTAGCAGCAACAGCATAGATCAACAACTAGCAGCAATAAGTATTAGCAACAACTAGCAGCAACTATGTAGCAGCAACAGCATACATCAACAACCAGCAGCAATAAGTATTAGCAACAACTAGCAGCAACTATGTAGCAACAGCACAGATCAACAACTAGCAGCAACAGCATAGATCAACAGCTAGCAGCAACAGCACAATCAACAACTAGCAGCAACAGCATAGATCAACAACTAGCAGCAATAAGTATTAGCAACAACTAGCACAACTATGTAGCATAGATCAACAACTAGCAGCAACAAGTATTAGCAACAACTAGCAGCAACTATGTAGCAGCAACAGCATAGATCAACAACTAGCAGCAACAGCATAGATCAACAACTAGCAGCAATAAGTATTAGCAACAACTAGCACAACTATGTAGCAGCAACAGCATAGATCAACAATCAGCAGCAACAGCATAGATCAACAACTAGCAGCAACAGCATAGATCGACAACTAACAGCAACAACTGACAACAAGTAACATCCACACAACAAATAATGACAGGCAACAGCAACCATTGCTAGGACTACCAAGACATACCTTTCAGAGGCTTTCTTTAGTGTTCCACATGTGTCTGCCATATCATCCACAATGATGGCTACTCTCCCAGTCACGTCTCCAACAAGAACCATGCTCTCCACCTCATTGGCCTTCTTCCTCTGTGTGAAAAATATCACGAGGGCTGAAATTTTCGAGGGGTTATGTTTTATGCTTCAAAACGAGCCAATAAAAGCTAAAATTCAAGGGGATTATTCCAACAAACTCTGAGTTGACACACTGTAGATGCAATGACAACACAATTTTTCTCACTCGATATTTTGGCTACCTTCACTACTTACAATAATGAGATGCTTAAAAGACTCACGTGAGGTTGAGTCTAATTATTCCTGATGAAGGCTAGAACTTCTAGCCAATATATCCGAGCGAGAAAAAAAAAGTTTATTATTGTCATCCTCATGTGCCTCCTCATTATAAGTTTGTTGTTCGTGAACGCTTGTCTCCATCTCTGTAGCAGCTGCTTGTAAGGCTAGCTACTTGTCTCCATCTCTGTAGCAGCTGCTTGTAAGGCTAGCTACTTGTCTCCATCTCTGCTAGCAGCTGCTTGTAAGGCTAGCTACTTGTCTCCATCTCTGCTAGCAGCTGCTTGTAAGGCTAGCTACTTGTCTCCATCTCTCCTAGCAGCTGTCCAGCTACTAGTCTCCGTATCTCTCCTAGCAGCTGCTTGTATGACCAGCTACTTGTCTCCATCTCTGCTAGAAGCTGCTTGTAAGGCTAGCTACTTGTCTCCATCTCTGCTAGCTGCTGCTTGTATGGCCAGCTACTTGTTTGACTCCATTTCAATAGTTTAGGCGCTAACGAAACATGACAATCAAAAAGTACAGTTGAGCATAGAAGCTTCGTTTTGTGAAATAGAAATCCCCACGAAAACAACAAACCAACCCTTGTGATATTACTCCGATGACATCACATAAACATAGCAGAGAAACACACGCACACACACACATTTCCAGATTACCAACCTCTTTATGGATGAGTGCAAAGCCGAGATTCAAACGGTCAGCTATAGAGGCGACTCTAATATTAACACAACAAGAAGCGTGATCAAAAGTAAAGTTCAGAAATCTGTAAAAAAAATAAGTGAAAGAGAGAGAGATGACCTTTTAGCTCCTCCTGCATCTGGAGAGACCACAACACTGTCATTCCAGTTGGGGACATTCTCCTTGATCCACTTCAGCACAACTGGCTCTGCATAGAGGTTGTCGACGGGGATGTCAAAGAAGCCCTGAATCTGGGAGGCATGGAGGTCCATAGTGATGATGTGATCGGCACCAGACACAGACAGCATGTTGGCCACCAGTTTGGCAGAAATGGGAGCACGACTCTGAGGAAGGATGGTGAACTATCTGTCAGTATTATCAACATACTTTAATGTAGTGTTTGGAAAACCAGAATAGCACAAAACCCAACATGTAAAACTTTTTAAATTTTAATGCAAGACATGACTAGGGCACAAAACTCACTCAAGTGCAGGAACAGTGTATTCTAAAGGCTGGTTCACAATACCTTTTTTCTGACGCGTCGCGCCTCATCTCGTCCTCCAAAGAAGCGTTCTAACGCATCCGCGTCCTCATGGTTCACAATGTTGTTCCAAGATGCGCGTTGGGAACGGAATTCCGACCTTTGACCGTTTTTAAAATTTATTATTTAGGAAATTATAACAGCAACAACAACAGAAATAGTCCATGTTCAGGCCTGCCCGTCCACCCTAGGAGATAGGGTTAGAAGGCGACGCAAGAAGATGGCGAATACTCGAATGCTTGGGAATCCGACTTTGAGGACAGCTCTGAGAGCGATGATGACTACAAGGAGCACATCCATAGAAACTCGGCTTACTGTAGCTTTCCAAATAATGCGCAGGTTGACAAAATCACATGCGATGAAGAACCAATCTGACTGGCTACAGATGAGGACGCTTCCCACCTGGACGCAAAAAAAGAACTCTAGTCTATCCGAACGTCCTAAATCTAGAATGCGTCGCATGTTTCACACGACGCACGACGCGACGCGATGCGTGGTCGTGAACCAGCCACAAAACTCACGATATGGCACAATAATGGGAAAAAAGTAATCGAGCATTGCCACAACTAGGGTACACATAATGGGTCTGTAATAATAAGTAATTTAATATTTCCACAGCCACAATGGGGCCCAACTGATCATCACTTAATGTTAGGTAATGAACGAAGTGGCAATATATTATGGTAGATCCCCATCTGCGATTGATGGGTGCCTGCACGCTATTTTGCTTCAGGGAAGCTTTACCAACTCCACCATTTCTTTCTGCAACAGGCAAAGAACTCAATCTGTAGGAGTAGATGGTTGGTCTGCTACAGGCAAAGAGCTCAACCTGTAGGAGTAGATGGTTGGTCTGCTACAGGCAAAGAGCTCAACCTGTAGGAGTAGATGGTTGGTCTGCTACAGGCAAAGAGCTCAACCTGTAGGAGTAGATGGTTGGTCTGCTACAGGCAAAGAGCTCAACCTGTAGGAGTAGATGGTTGGTCTGCTACAGGCAAAGAGCTCAACCTGTAGGAGTAGATGGTTGGTCTGCTACAGGCAAAGAGCTCAACCTGTAGGAGTAGATGGTTGGTCTGCTACAGACAAAGAGCTCAACCTGTAGGAGTAGATGGTTGGTCTGCTACAGGCAAAGAGCTCAACCTGTAGGAGTAGATGGTTGGTCTGCTACAGGAAAAGAGCTCAACCTGTAGGAGTAGATGGTTGGTCTGCTACAGGCAAAGAGCTCAACCTGTAGGAGTAGATGGTTGGTCTGCTACAAGCAAAGAGCTCAACCTGTAGGAGTAGATGGTTGGTCTGCTACAGGCAAAGAGCTCAACCTGTAGGAGTAGATGGTTGGTCTGCTACAGACAAAGAGCTCAACCTGTAGGAGTAGATGGTTGGTCTGCTACAGGCAAAGAGCTCAACCTGTAGGAGTAGATGGTTGGTCTGCTACAGGCAAAGAGCTCAACCTGTAGGAGTAGATGGTTGGTCTGCTACAGGCAAAGAGCTCAACCTGTAGGAGTAGATGGTTGGTCTGCTACAGGAAAAGAGCTCAACCTGTAGGAGTAGATGGTTGATCTGCTACAAGCAAAGAGCTCAACCTGTAGGAGTAGATGGTTGGTCTGCTACAGGCAAAGAGCTCAACCTGTCGGAGTAGATGGTTGGTCTGCTACAGGCAAAGAGCTCAACCTGTAGGAGTAGATGGTTGGTCTGCTACAGACAAAGAGCTCAACCTGTAGGAGTAGATGGTTGGTCTGCTACAGGCAGAGAGCTCAACCTGTAGGAGTAGATGGTTGGTCTGCTACAGGCAGAGAGCTCAACCTGTAGGAGTAGATGGTTGGTCTGCTACAGGCAAAGAGCTCAACCTGTAGGAGTAGATGGTTGGTCTGCTACAGGCAAAGAGCTCAACCTGTAGGAGTAGATGGTTGGTCTGCTGCAGGCAAAGAGCTCAACCTGTAGGAGTAGATGGTTGGTCTGCTACAGGCAAAGAGCTCAACCTGTAGGAGTAGATGGTTGGTCTGCTACAGGCAAAGAGCTCAACCTGTAGGAGTAGATGGTTGGCCTGCTACAGACAAAGAGCTCAACCTGTAGGAGTAGATGGTTGGTCTGCTACAGACAAAGAGCTCAACCTGTAGGAGCAGATGGTTGGTCTGCTACAGGCAAAGAGCTCAACTTATGTAGGAGTAGATGGTTGGTCTGCTACAGGCAAAGAGCTCAACTTATGTAGGAGTAGATGGTTGGTCTGCTACAGGCAAAGAGCTCAACCTGTAGGAGTAGATGGTTGGTCTGCTACAGGCAAAGAGCTCAACCTGTAGGAGTAGATGGTTGGTCTGCTACAGGCAAAGAGCTCAACCTGTAGGAGTAGATGGTTGGTCTGCTACAGGCAAAGAGCTCAACCTGTAGGAGTAGATGGTTGGTCTGCTACAAGCAAAGAGCTCAACCTGTAGGAGCAGATGGTTGGTCTGCTACAGGCAAAGAGCTCAACCTGTAGGAGTAGATGGTTGGTCTGCTACAGTCAAAGAGCTCAACCTGTAGGAGTAGATGGTTGGTCTGCTACAAGCAAAGAGCTCAACCTGTAGGAGTAGATGGTTGGTCTGCTACAGGCAAAGAGCTCAACCTGTAGGAGTAGATGGCTGGTCTGCTACAGGCAAAGAGCTCAACCTGTAGGAGTAGATGGTTGGTCTGCTACAGACAAAGAGCTCAACCTGTAGGAGTAGATGGTTGGTCTGCTACAGGCAAAGAGCTCAACTTATGTAGGAGTAGATGGCTGAACGACGAAAACTCGTTCTTTCTCTAATTGCAGGGATCCAGGTTGACAGAAAATATCAAACTAACACCACACCTTTGGTCCCATGACCTCTAGCCTTCTTCTGCTGCAACTGCTTGTTCTTGAACTGTGGAGCTTTAGCCAGACTGGGCAGGTTGAGTGTAGCTGCACGCTCACAAGTGGCTCTGACAGAGACCTGTGGAGCTTTGGTGCCAGGATGGGCAGGTTGAGTGTAGATGTGATCATGATGGACTCTGGCAAATTTCCACTTAAATTAATGACTACTTCCAAAAATGTACTGCCATGTAGGCCAAGCAGGAGGAGTGGCAACCATGAATTGCATGACTTGCTAACTATACAAATAATATATACTGAACAACTACTTACAATCAGAAACTCCCCAGGGAAAGTTCCATTCATCAGCCTCCATCATGTGCAACATGTCCTTTATAAGCGCACTACAATTGTACTATTCATAGCTATACGACTCAATCATGATGGGGGCCTTCTTGGCCACCGGCATTATCCGAGGAAGGCAGCTAACAGCTCCGGGAAACTGCAAAAAGCTACAACAGCCTAGGCAAGGTACTGACCAGAAAAATCACAATACGTAGCTAGGCAAGGTACAAAACAATAAACCAGACCAGCTAGAAAGGCCTTTCTGAGGTCTGGGTGTGCCAATGTCCCCAGAGGTCTTCTCCTTCCTAGTCACTGCACCCTCTTCGTAAGGGACGGAAATGATCCGTCAAAGGTGCTTAGATTTTATCATCGTCCTTCATGCTAGGTTGACCTTTTCACCCCGAATGTTTGGTATCTGAGTCTGGCCTGCTTGCACTTCACTAAGAATGGAATTCTGGTATTTTGTTCGTGCAATAGCTCATAGTCTTGGGAGCTACACAGAATTTCATTGCATGCATTTTTTTTAAATGTAGACTAATGATGCTTGGCCTTGCAAGGGGATATTCACTTTATTTGCTGGTATGGCTGATGAACTTCCCTCGGCCATTCTACTGGTTCCAGTACCCGTAGTACCCGACAGCTCTAGAATAAGCCATGATCGGGGACACACGCTGCAGCATGGGGACACACGCTGCAGCATGGGGACAGATGCTGCAGCACGGGGACAGACTGCAGCACGGGGACAGAGACTGCCTACGGGGACAGATGCTGCAACACGGGGACAGATGGTGCAGCACGGGGACAGATGGTGCAACACGGGGACAGACGCTGCAGCACGGGGACAGACGCTGCAGCACGGGGACAGATGCTGCCTACGGGGACAGATGCTGTAGCACGGGAACAGATGGTGCAGCACGGGGACAGAGACTGCAGCATGGGGTCAGACGCTGCAGCATGGGGACAGATTCTGCAGCACGGGGACAGACGCTGCAGCATGGGGACAGATGCTGCACGGGGACAGATGCTGTAGCATGAAGGACTCCACGGCCCATCAAACTTCTGCTCTAAAAACTCTCTGGACTGTTGGGCATAAATTTTTTCTGAGTTAATTGGAATGCTCAGTAATTGCATCACAACAGCAATGACATTGGCGTGTTACAAATTAAACTCACGATCTCTGCGACTCGGACAGTCAAGAACTATCTCTTTAAAAAATATATATATATATACAAGTTTTCACCTACCACATAAAGTCGGTGTGCAAAATTTTACTGGCATGGATTTTTTTTAATCGAAGGAGGAATTTTGAGTTACACATCTACAGAATAAATTCAGCATCTTCTTAATTATGCATTAACGACGCAATAGCTTTTGTGGGTGGAGTTTGGGTCTTCCCACATAGTTTGTGGAAAGAATTGAATCATGCCCCCCCCCCCAATCAATCACTGAGCATTCTAGAGCCACATGAAGGCATTCCAATTCTTTTCCCATGCATCCACGGCCATTGAATTAACCTTGTCTTCTTTGGTCAGTTTTCTTTTGGTATTCAACTATACCAAAGTTAGCTACAGCAACATCGGGGGCTTTATAGTCCTCATTTCTTTTGGTATCAGACTAAACACACATACACACACCCTCCAAAGCACACAAGTAATTAACACTCAATTAAGGTCCTAGTGCTTGAGGAATGTTAATAGCACTAGACCTTAATTTGGCACGATTTCAATTTTAGTGAGAAAAAAATTAATTTCGAAAGTTATCTTATCCAAAACATGACTACATACTACCGAAATATTTAACATGCATAGTTCAGTAAGTACTGCTAGCTTAGTCTCGCAAGCCACGCCTTCTTACAGCTGGCTCGTGAGACTATACTGACCTCGCTTCTTCCACTCGTTTGATGTTATGACTTTTTTTTAACTTCTCTGTTAGCTAGAGCGCTCACATCAGATTGTAAAGAGCCTGATAAAGGAGTCCATCCCTCTGCTTCAAGTACTTGCAAAAGAGACATCAGCAGGCTTCATGCAAACTGTAGTAGTCGATGCAACCATGGTGGGGGATGCAACCATGGTGGGGGATGCAACCATAGTGGGGGATGCAACCATAGTGGGGATGCAACCATAGTGGGGGATGCAACCATGGTGGGGAAGCAACCATAGTGGGGGATGCAACCATAGTGGGGATGCAACCATGGTGGGGGATGCAACCATAGTGGGGATGCAACCATGGTTGGGGATGCAACCATAGTGGGGGATGCAACCATAGTGGGGATGCAACCATGGTGGGGAATGCAACCATAGTGGGGGATGCAACCATAGTGGGGGATGCAACCGTAGTGGGGGATGCAACCGTAGTGGGGGATGCAACCGTAGTGGGGGATGCAACCGTAGTGGGGGATGCAACCATAGTGGGGGATGCAACCATAGTGGGAGATGCAACCATAGTGGGGATGCAACCATGGTGGGGAAGCAACCATAGTGGGGGATGAAACCATAGTGGGGGATGCAACCATAGTGGGGGATGCAACCATAGTGGGGATGCAACCATGGTGGGGGATGCAACCATAGTGGGGATGCAACCATAGTGGGGATGCAACCATGGTGGGGGATGCAACCATGGTGGGGGATGCAACCATGGCGGGGATGCAACCATAGTGGGGATGCAACCATAGTGGGGGATGCAACCATGGTGGGGGATGCAACCATAGTGGGGATGCAACCATAGTGGGGGATGCAACCATAGTGGGGATGCAACCATGGTGGGGATGCAACCATAGTGGGGATGCAACCATGGTGGGGGATGCAACCGTAGTGGGGATGCAACCATAGTGGGGGATGCAACCATAGTGGGGATGCAACCATGGTGGGGGATGCAACCATAGTGGGGGATGCAACCGTAGTGGGGATGCAACCATAGTGTGGGATGCAATGATGCAACCATAGTGGGGGATGCAACCATGGCGGGGGATGCAACCATGGTGGGGGATGCAACCATAGTGGGGGATGCAAGCGTAGTGGGGGGTGCAAGCGTAGTGGGGAATGCAAGCGTAGTGGTCAATGCAACCCGTAGTGGTCGCTGCATTTGCTGGGCCTGTTGTCAGTCGAAGAAATCCTGTACTAACTGTCTGCCCTCCTGTATCGGTTATTATCTGATACAGCTCCTCCCTCCAATGGCATTCAGTCCTCCACACAACTCCATTCCCAACCCTGTCCTTGCCTCTGTCCTTGATACCTCCAATGTTGTCTAGTCAGCTCGCCCATGGCACCTGACGACACCATTCCACCCCCCTCCCCCCCTATTTTGTCCGACTCACACTCCCCCGGTGAGTTTGGATCAAATTCAACCCCGGTTGAAGCTTCCACCGAGGGATCTTCCTTCGTTTCTCACCCTTTGCCTCCATCCCAGGGGCCCATCTCTCTCCCTCCTTTGCGGTTATTCTGGAGACAAGATCTACAACACTCCACCAGGTGCCAAAATCTGCCAGGGGTGCTTGGGCCAAAGTCTTCAGTGCTATCGCTGTAGACCCCTCTGTGACCTTTGCCCTCTATTCTACCCTCTCAAGCCACATCAGGGGTTGGGTGTCACTGACGCTTTCGACGATGCTACGAGGGTAGCGATTTCAGACCTCGCCGGAGGGTCCTTGTCAGTTTTCATTGTTACCTCAGTGCATCCTTTTCAATCTGGAGAGGGGCAGTCAGTGCCATTGGCGTGACACAGAAAGAACTGTCAAGGCTCGGACGAGGAGGTGGAGAGCTGGTGATTTTCTGGGTCTATGGTCGGATAGTTGAGTTGGTGGAGGGCCGGCTGAAACTTCGCCGTAGGAGACCAAGGGAGGTGACCCCAGAGTCTTTGTGGGAGTCCAATGCGAGACGTGCTTGTAGGTCAACGGAATATGGCCAATACAAGAAGGCCATGCAGGCCCTGATCTCAGATGGTCTTAGCCCCGCTTCTGCAGAGGTTTACTCCGAGCTGTTGTCCAAGCACGTCATTCCTGTTGATCCAGTCCCTCCTCCCATCTCCACCGAGGGAGTTGACAAAGCTCTCCCAAATGGTTTCAGTCCCTGGACCTTCCTTTTTCGGGGCCAACCATTTCAAGGAGGCTGTGTTCTGCCCCTCCCACACCATGCTAATAAGGCCCTTCAGGCTCTGGTCAAGGTTGTCAACCTTCTATGCGCTGGCCATACCCCACCTGAAGTTGTGCCTCACCGCTGTGGAGCCAGCCTTTATGCCTGTAATAAGAAAAGTGGCGGGCTTCATCCGATCGCTGTGGGGGAGGTTTCACGCCACCTGGTCTCCAAATGCATTTCACGTGCCGTGCAATCTACAGCCGTCAGCATCCTGACTCCACCCAGGTGGGTGTCGGAGTGCCTGTGGACTGTTAAGCCATTGTCCACCCCATGGCTAGAGTTCAGGTGGACACCCAACATCTAACCTGAGAAAAAATGGACCTTACTCCTCCTGCACTTTTCTAATGCCTTCAATTCCGTGGACCATGAAAAAATGTTCCAGGAAGTGAGGTCCCACATTCCCTCAATGTCTGCTTGGCTGGGGATGTGTTATGAAGGACAGCCAACCCTTTGCCTTGGCGACCAAAACATCTCTGATTGCTGCCGAGTCCAGCAGGGTGAACCTTTACCCCTGTACGTCTTTGGGCTTTTACCTGGCACTCAACCCCATTGTTGAGCGGATACGAGACCATGTGCCGGACCTCCAAATCAACGCCTGGTATCTTGATGATGGAATGCTCTGCGGAACTGCCATCGACCTCTGTGCTGCCCTAGCTATCATTGAGGAAGATGGACCACCCCGTGAACGTTACCTGAATCGGGCTAAGTCTCTCTACATCCCAGAAGAAGCCGCACCTCTTCCCAACCCTTAGCTTGCTGAAATCCCATCATCAAGGGATGGATTCAATCTCCTAGGCCCTCCTCCCTATTGTGAGAATATGGTCCTCCGTCAGGTGAGGAAGGCGCAGGAGGTTCTGGCTAGGCTCCTTCCTCCAAAACTCCTAGATGGAGTGTACGCTCCTTCGCTCTTGTTTAGACCTCCTAAAAGTGACCTTTGCCCTCCGTACCACCATCCCAAGCCAGGCCTTTGATGATGCTACGAGGGTTGCCGTTTCAGATGTCGCCAGAGGGTCCTTGTCAGATTGGGCTTGGCTGAAGGCTTCTTCCCAGCTCCCTTGGAGGTTTGAACATTAGAAAGGCCTCCCTTCGGCCCCAGCTGCATTCATAGGATCCCTGTCCAATCTAGCTCCCTCATAAGCGAGATACTGAGGCACTACGCTGACGCCTCCCATTTCTTGGCCCCGGCTCTGGAAGACCTGGCTCAGTTTGCGTCCAAACCGAATTGGCACTCACTTGAGGATGTGGATGTCTCCCTCCGGCAGCGATCCCTCTCACACCATTGACTGGTTTCCTTTGACAACCTTTTGGATAGGGCACAGGACTCACGGCTTCTAGGGCATTGACTCTCTCCACCTCCACCCCCCATTCCGGAGACTGTAGTCCCTTGCCAAGCCCTTTGGTCTCCATCTCCATGACAGGGAGTTCCGACTGTGCCTCCAATACTGGTTGGGGTTGCTGATGGTGGAGGAGAATACACCATGCCTCATGTCAAGCTGTGGCCCCCTTGGTGACCACCAAGTCGAACATGGGGAGTAATGGGGACAGGATCATACGGCACGATTCCGTCCGGGAAACACTTTTTTCAGCTTCCCAGTCATCTGCCTTGGCGCCCCAGAAAGAAATGCCTGCCCTTATTCCTGCAGCCGCCGGGCCGATGTGTATCTCCCTATCTGGAAGAGAGCTTTACAGCAGCTTTAGATATCACCGTGATTTCTATTCTCCAGAGGTTAGAAGGGTCTTCCATCACCCAGGGTCATGCTCTCCCATAAGAGGAAAATGACCACCCATGTCGAGGCCTGTCAGTCAGTTGGGGCGACCTTTACCTAAATGGTAGTTGAATCCCTGGGGGGCTGGAGGGATGAGGCTACCGAAATCATCAGGACCATTGGACGGCGGCAGGGTCAGAGGCTAGGCATTCCACCAGCTGAAAAAACTCTGCACCTGTTTCGGAGGTTAGCCATAACTCTATGGCGAGGGAACTCATCTCTCAGGATTAACTGACTCCCAACCTGAGCTCCTGATGACGATGAGATCATCTAACTTCATGATACATGCATATATATATATATATACACACACACTCAATGAAATTATTCATTGGGCAGGTATAGTAGCTCAACTATTACACACACTGGGCAGGTATGGCAGGTCAACTATTACACGCACTGGGCAGGTATGGTAGCTCAACTATTACATACACTGGGCAGGTATGGTAGCTCAACTATTACACACACTGGGCAGGTATGGTAGCTCAACTATTACACACACTGGGCAGGTATGGTAGCTCAACTATTAAACACACTGGGCAGGTATGGTAGCTCAACTATTACACACACTGGGCAGGTATGGCAGCTCAACTATTACACTCACTGGGCAGGTATGGTAGCTCAACTATTACACACACTGGGCAGGTATGCTCAACTATTACACACACTGGGCAGGTATGGCAGGTCAACTATTACACGCACTGGGCAGGTATGGTAGCTCAACTATTACACACACTGGGCAGGTATGGTAGCTCAACTATTACACACACTGGGCAGGTATGGTAGCTCAACTATTACACACACTGGGCAGGTATGGTAGCTCAACTATTACACACACTGGGCAGGTATGGTAGCTCAACTATTACACACACTGGGCAGGTATGCTCAACTATTACACACACTGGGCAGGTATGGCAGGTCAACTATTACACGCACTGGGCAGGTATGGTAGCTCAACTATTACACACACTGGGCAGGTATGGTAGCTCAACTATTACACACACTGGGCAGGTATGGTAGCTCAACTATTACACACACTGGGCAGGTATAGTAGCTCAACTATTACACACACTGGGCAGGTATGGTAGCTCAACTATTACACGCACTGGGCAGGTATGGTAGCTCAACTATTACACGCACTGGGCAGGTATGGTAGCTCAACTATTACACACACTGGGCAGGTATGGTAGCTCAACTATTACACACACTGGGCAGGTATGGTAGCTCAACTATTACACACACTGGGCAGGTATGGTAGCTCAACTATTACACACACTGGGCAGGTATGGTAGCTCAACTATTACACACACTGGGCAGGTATGGTAGCTCAACTATTACACACACTGGGCAGGTATGGTAGCTCAACTATTACACACACTGGGCAGGTATGGTAGCTCAACTATTACACACACTGGGCAGGTATGGTAGCTCAACTATTACACACACTGGGCAGGTATGGTAGCTCAACTATTACACACACTGGGCAGGTATGGTAGCTCAACTATTACACACACTGGGCAGGTATGGTAGCTCAACTATTACACACACTAGGCAGGTATGCTCTACTATTACACACACTGGGCAGGTATGGTAGCTCAACTATTACACACACTGGGCAGGTATGTAGCTCAACTATTATATGCACTGGTCAGGTATGGTAGCTCAACTATAGTTGCTATAGTTCATTTTTGGAAAATCCATTCAAGCCTGTAAAAAAACAATAACAAGTTGACCTCTGACCTTTGTACAGTCTCAGTCTTGGGTTGATTCCTAAAGTCACAAGAATGCAACAGGAATTAGCAGTACTTTCTATAAGTCCAAGACAAATTTCTATTGCAGTAACATTTCTGTTGGTTCTTACTGTAAGTTTGAAGTCAAAGAAAATTGACCATTGTCTCAAATGTGTGTGCCCCCCCCCCCTACTCCCAGAATTAGCTCCATTGAGGTAAGCAATTCCATTGAGGTAAGCAATAATAATAATAATAATAATAATAATAATAATAATAATAATAATAATAATAATAATAATAATAATAATAATAATAATAATAATAATAATAATAATTGAAAATAATTGAATAAAAAAGATTGCATGAAAAATGTTTTCTGAATGACAAACACATTTTTCGAAGGGAGTGTGGCACGTCCAGTATGCAGAGTATGATGGGTGGTACGTCCATGTGTATATCTAGATAATACCAGTATTTCTGGCAAGGGTGGAAGGCAATGATCATGATTATACCAGAAATGATGAAACGTTGTCATTGTCAACAGTCCCATTGCATTTGCAATGCCACATCCACCTTCACCACCACACCTAGAGCTTCGTCTTCACCACCACCCTAGAGTTCTCGTCCATCTTCAACCCCCACCCTAGAGCTTTTGTCCACCTTCACCCACCCTAGAGCTTTTGTCCACCTTCACCCACCCTAGAGCTTTTGTGCACTTCACCACTACCCTAGAGCTCTCGTCTATCGTCCATCTTCACCCCCCACCTTAGAGCTCTCATCCACCTTCACACCCCCGCCTAGAGCTCTCGTCCATCTTCACCACCCACCCTAGATCATCTAGCTTCGATCTACTGGTTGGAAGAGAAGTGATGACTTTACATTGTTGGTAAATAATGCATTAGACCTTGCTATGTATGTTTATACTACTGTGTTCAATTCAGATATGTGAAGCAAATGTTATTATAAGTACGTACACCAACCATTGTACTACTTTGGGGGAACAGTAGGAGGCAGCCGCTACAAGAAGCTCCGCTGACGGAAATGCACTGTACAGTCAGAGTATTTCCCCCCACTTTTTGTGGGAGAAGTTTCTTTGTGCATGCACACAATGAATACATGCCATTCGCCTAACGTGGAACTTCATCTAGCAATTTCTGTCGATTCTTCTTTCTCCATGTCAAAGCAGAGAGCATGGCTAGACCTATTCATCAGACAAAAAGGGATGTCTTGAACGTCGACGAAAGCTCAGGATCTGTGATATGTGAGGAATGAGAGATCTTTTAGCTGTAAAAGAATGCAATGTTGGAAAGCTGACTGTCCACGATTTTTGAGGAGCTGAAGAACTTCAACACCAAGTTCCGTTGTCCGAACATTCCAAGTATCTGAACAACCTCAGGTCTAAGTGGCCTACTGTATATGATTTTACATGGGTACAGGGTCATCTAACTGGTGGGTATATACAGGGTCATCTAACTGGTTGTGGTCTACATGGGTACAGGTCATCTAACTGGTTGTGGTCAACATGGGTACAGGTCATCTAACTGGGTGTGGTCAACACGGGTACAGGGTCATTTCCCTTCTTTATAGTTTTAAAATATTATTATTATTGTTCCTGTGTATATACTGCAGTTGAGAGTTGGAGGAGCACACAGACAAACTACAAGGTCCAACTCAGACCTTTATTGTTGTTGGACACTACACACACCAGAAAATGCGATGTCTTGTTGTATTGCTGACCGTACCACATGTATACTACGTTGTTCATGTATACTACGTTGTTCACTACACGTGCCATATCTTGTCGTTGTGCCCATGTATGGTCAGCCACAGCCTCTTCAAGGACTTGTATCAGTTGCACAGGAGAATGCACTACCAACCAAACGGCAGATGTTTTGGCAGAGGATCAGCGACAGCTTCCTTTGGACTTGGTAATAGCTGCCAAGGAGCAAGAAATACCACAACAAACAAAACAGCAGAACTGAGCAAGCATCATTTGTTCTGCTTGTAATACAGCATGTGTGTTGGCTTGGTTACGCCATTGACAAAATCACTCATCAACTGTCATTTGCTACAAGTCTTTTTTTTGTCTTTTGGGGTGGGTTTGGGGGTGGGGTGCTGTCAGTCATTTTGTAATAATGGCCAAACCAATGGAGGGAGTGCTATCCCACCCTCCAATAAGTATTGCCACTATCATTTGTGATAGCATTGCATAGCAACCAAACTTTACCCCAGCCACCAAGACACTTGGGTTATCCCATAGCCTAAGGTTGTAGGGGGCTTTTGTGAACCCCTAACCTGTCACAAAACTTAGACACTAATAAGTAGTTGGTTGCAAATGATCGCCCAGCAGCAGAAGGTTGCCTTCCATTTCTGCAACTTCCTACTACTAGTCTTAAAAGCACACGTGTCCAGATGTCTTAAGGTCAATCCCAAGATGACCCCTGGCATCATCCCGTCGATGTCCAAAATTCAAAGCTGTTGCCCCCCTAATACTGGTTAGGGCTAGGGCCAAGGCCACTAGTGCCTGAGCCACAAGTATCCCAGGATTGTCCACTGCACATGACCATCTGGCTTCATCAACCGCTCATAATTAGTGTACAGTGGATTTGGTGTTTTCTACAACTAACTAACCCCCCCCCTCCCCCCTCCCCCCCCCCTCCCCCTCCTCCCTCCCTCCCCCTCATACACAAGCCACTGTCCTTATCCAAAACCACGGTGGGGATAGGCATGCTGGCATGTGTAAAACATCTGGATTGCACAGTAAGCAGATAGTAGTCCTTGTGTCAGACCCACTACCCTTTGCTACATGCAATTAGTCAACGTAATCAGCTACATGCAATTAGTCAGCATAATCAGGTTCTGCTTATCACTCCCCCAGCATAGCATCACATGCTTACTTGCCATCTAGATTTTGAAAGTGATGCAAATCCGTTCACTATTGGTTCCTCTAGGGTCCTGGAGGTTGGAATGAAAGCCTACCACCACGACTGTCAGACCCTGTTACAGCATAGCAATTGGGAAAGGGGTCTTGCCACATGAGGGAACTCCATATGAGGTTTGGAACAAACATTTCTCTGCAAATTGCTAATGAAGCTAAATTTTCCAGTAGTGTCCTTCATGCAAGAACCTCCTTACCCACCCTCCTTTCTGAAACTGTCGACCATAACCCTACCTCCTGAATTCACCCCTGCACATGTCAACTTAGAAAACATGGTCACATGTGTGAACACACACACACACCTTGTCTTTCTTGTCCTGCCTAGCGTAGGGGTAACAAGGTATGACTGCCGTCACACGGGACGCAGACGCTATCTTGCAAGCGTTGATCATGATGAGAAGTTCCATAAGGTTGTCATTGACTTCCCCCGATCCACTCTGCACAATGTACACATCTTCACCCCTTACCGACTCTCCTATCTCGACACTGGGCACATTTTACAGAGATATCAAGTACATACATGTGGAGATAAAAAGACGCACCATAGCAGAACAATGAATATGGTTATAATCATTTTTATGAGAAAAATTGCGGCATTAATGCCAGTACATGTAGTAGTATCACAGTAGTAGAACTACATGTGAATGTTGATGGGAGTTGTGTATGGCTAAATGCAGTAGGTAGCAAGACAGCTGCCAAATAAAGTCAAGACTTCCCTCATTTCTTTTGTGGGAAAGGGTAAGGTTAAAAAAAAAAGTGAAATTTTACCTTTAAAACATGTGTGCATAATACCTTTAAAACATATGTGCATAATATGTACATATACAGATTGTGTTCTGACAATGGACTATGGGACTAGAGGGGGGGGGGGGGGGGTATGTCAAATGGCTAGATAGCTCAAGGTCACTGGCAGGCTCTAACCACAAACAGGCTACACAACACAGGTTGGCTACACTACACAAGCTGGCACACTACACAAGCTGGCTACACTACACAAGCTGGCACACTACACAAGCTGGCTACACTACACAAGCTGGCTACACTACACAAGCTGGCTACACTACACAAGCTGGCTACACTACACAAGCTGGCTACACAACACAAGCTGGCTACACTACTAAAGCAGGCTACACTACACAAGCAGGCTACACTACACAAGCTGGCTACACTACACAAGCTGGCTACACTACACAAGCTGGCTACACTACACAAGCTGGCTACACTACACAAGCAGGCACACTACACAAGCTGGCTACACTACACAAGCTGGCTACACTACACAAGCTGGCTACACTACACAAGTAGGCTACACTACACAAGCTAGCTACACTACACAAGCTGGCTACACTACACAAGCTGGCTACACTACACAATCTGGCACACTACACAAGCTGGCTACACTACACAAGCTGGCTACACTACACAAGCTGGCCACACTACACAAGCTGGCTACACTACACAAGCAGGCACACTACACAAGCTGGCTACACTACACAAGCTGGCTACACTACACAAGCAGGCTACACTACACAAGCTGGCTACACTACACAAGCTGGCTACACTACACAAGCTGGCACACTACACAAGCTGGCTACACTACACAAGCTGGCTACACTACACAAGCTGGCTACACTACACAAGCTGGCTACACTACACAAGCTGGCTACACTACACAAGCTGGCACACTACACAAGCTGGCACACTACACAAGCTGGCTACACTACACAAGCAGGCTACACTACACAAGCAGGCTACACTACACAAGCTGGCTACACTACACAAGCTGGCTACACTACACAAGCTGGCTACACTACACAAGCTGGCTACACTACACAAGCTGGCTACACTACACAAGCAGGCACACTACACAAGCTGGCTACACTACACAAGCTGGCTACACTACACAAGCTGGCTACACTACACAAGCTGGCTACACTACACAAGTAGGCTACACTACACAAGCTAGCTACACTACACAAGCTGGCTACACTACACAAGCTGGCTACACTACACAAGTAGGCTACACTACACAAGCTAGCTACACTACACAAGCTGGCTACACTACACAAGCTGGCTACACTACACAAGCTGGCTACACTACACAAGCTGGCTACACTACACAAGCTGGCACACTACACAAGCAGGGACATTACACAAGCTGGCTATACTACACAAGCTGGCACACTACACAAGCAGGGACATTACACAAGCTGGCTACACTACACAAGCTGGCACACTACACAAGCAGGGACATTACACAAGCTGGCTATACTACACAAGCTGGCTACACTACACAAGCTGGCTACACTACACAAGCTGGCTACACTACACAAGCTGGCTACACAACACAAGCTGGCTACACTACGCAAGCTGGCTACACTACGCAAGCTGGCTACACAACACAAGCTGGCTACACTACACAAGCTGGCACACTACACAAGCTGGCTACACTACACAAGCTGGCTACACTACACAAGCTGGCTACACCACACAAGCTGGCATACTACACAAGCTGGCTACACTACACAAGCTGGCTACACTACACAAGCTTGCTACACCACACAAGCTGGCATACTACACAAGCTGGCACACTAAACAAGCTGGCTATACTGCTGCATGCCGTTCACCAAGTAAACCGCCAGCAAGCTGCCAGCCTGGCTACACAACACCACCATCTAGCTCACAACACAAGTCTGTGGATATGAGCTTCTGAAGGCTGCTAGCCAATCAAAGGATTACTAGCTAGTCCTGAAGTGGATGACTCAGAGGAAGACTCTCGTAGCAATAGTCCTGAGATGTTACGCTGGCACCTTCAATTCCGACAGCTAGCTGCAGTGTAATACTAGCCAGTCCTCCCTCCCTTCATGTCATCGGTGAAATGATGCATACCTTACAACCACCCAAGCCTTACATCCACCCAAGATATAAAGGTCAACATAATGTGTCAAATAGGATTTTAGACAGTGCTTTCTCATCGATCGTGGTGCATGATTTTTAACGGTAAAGGGCTCTCAAACTGGTTGTGGTCTACACGGGGGACAGACTTGCTTCCTTCCTTTCTTTCTCTTTTGTTGAAAAGTCGAAAAGGTCAAAGGGGGAAAAAATTTGTTTGTGTTACTACTGCATTGATGGTGTGATTCATAACGTTTAACACGACATTCCTCCACCATCCATAAGACCTAACTCCATACTTTGATACCATTTACTTTGATACCATTGCACGCGTGAATTCAACTCGAGGGTGGGTTTCCATGGCAAGATTAAATAAAAATCTAGACTTAAAGTGTGTGTCCCTACTCTCTCTACTTTAGAGCATAACTTCCACATTTCAATAAAAACTCTCCGTGTGCTTTCTTATGGCAGTAGCCTTAGGTACATATATACATAACAGGTTAACCACACCAAGATTACATGCATCTAAATCTTTAAAATTCATAAATAAAATTAAAAATAGTAGTAGTAGTAGCAACAGCAGCAGCAGTAGTCTAGTTATAGCAGCAGCAGCATAGTTATAGCAGCAGCAGCAGCAGTAGTATAGTTATAATAGCAGCAGCAGCAGTAGTATAGTTATAGCAGCAGCAGCAGCAGCAGCAGCAGTAGTATAGCTATAGAGTAGCAGCAGCAATCATAAGTTCTCAAGATGCCTTGCATTGTAATTCGACCCGAGTCAACAGAAACATTTGTGTGATTTGGTGGTGCTTTACTCCATTATAATTAAAGCCTCTCTTCCCTCTGACCCCACTACAAGTCCTGGCCATTTTGTATAGAAATCCATTGTTTATAGACATCATTTCAAAATCCATGAGCTGAAAGGAAAAGGGGCGGTCAAGATTTGCACAATGGAATTGTGGCAGATGTACATGGAAATTCTTTGACACGTCAGTGGAGCAGTGGCAAGTGCTGGTCCAGTATTTGATTGGAGAGCCAGGAGCCGCCTGGTGCTGATTCAACACATCCTATGTTGTCAACAATCCTTTCCTTACAGTTTTTGCAGCTCAGAGGTCAAAGGGACAGGCCCAAGACGCTCGACAATGAATGTGCCATCTAAAGTATTGTTCATAAGCTGAGCTTAGACACACATGCTCTCTAAGTGCATCTGGTTCGTTGCCTAGCAACATCTTTGTATTCTGTCAATGGTTGCTAGGGACTATGTGGTAGAAAGGGATAAGTCATTCAACTTATATTTTTGGACATGCATGACTTCATGTCAAGTCACTGGCAAAACTAGAACTATTATGGGGAGGGGGGGGGGATGCTCTAGCTACCATATCTTAGACATGTGTCACAGTAGCTTAATTGTTAAAAAAAAAATTTAGGCCTATGTACGGTTGCTTTCTTTGTCACTAAACGTGTAGTAATAAGTACAACCTCACCATATATCCTCCATTAGGAACTGCCCACCAATAATTGTAACCATGCAGCTCAGTCGCAGCAGAACCTCTCCTCCAACCTCCATGAATGCAACTACCCCTCTAAAAGTAACCTCCCCTCTAAATGTAACCCACCTCACTGAATGCAACTACCACTCCAAATGTCTCTAAATGTAACTACCCTCCAGGTAATCATGTCAAATACCTCCAGTTGTAACCGTGTCAAATACCTCCAGCTGTACATGTCAAATACCTCCAGCTGCACATGTCAAATACCTCCAGCTGTAACCGTGTCAAATACCTCCAGCTGTACATGTCCAGCTGCACATGTCAAATACCTCCAGCTGTACATGTCAAATATCTCCAGCTGCACATGTCAAATACCTCCAGCTGCACATGTCAAATACCTCCAGCTGTAACCGTGTCAAATACCTCCAGCTGCACATGTCAAATACCTCCAGCTGTAACCGTGTCAAATACCTCCAGCTGCAGATGTCAAATACCTTCAGCTGTAACCGTGTCAAATACCTCCAGCTGCACATGTCAAATACCTCCAGCTGTACATGTCAAATACCTCCAGCTGCACATGTCAAATACCTCCAGCTGTACATGTCAAATACCTCCAGCTGCACATGTCAAATACCTCCAGCTGCAACTGTGTCAAATACCGCCAGCTGTACATGTCAAATACCTCCAGCTGCACATGTCAAATACCTCCAGCTGCACATGTCAAATACCTCCAGCTAACCGTGTCAAATACCTCCAGCTGTACATGTCAAATACCTCCAGCTGCACAGGTCAAATACCTCCAGCTGTAACCGTGTCAAATACCTCCAGCTGCACATGTCAAATACCTCTAGCTGCAGATGTCAAATACCTCCAGCTGTAACCGTGTCAAATACCTCTAGCTGTAACCATGTCCAAGATGTAGCTTTATTCATCATTAGAATGCAATTACAATAAAAAAGCGGCAGTTTGCCATTGAAGTAAAGGAAGCAGAAGCTACATCGGACTAGGTACAAAGCAAAACTAACAGCAAAGAAATCCACCCAGGAGCACCTCCCTTTTCAAAGGAAAAGGGATTCCGAGTGTTTCCAGGTAAACATAGATGCCTGTGTAGCCTTCCTTAGCACAAGAGCTCTCCGAAACAGATCAGCCAGAAAGAGTCCATTGAAGACAGTAGTTGTGATCGTTGGGCACTTTTTTATTTTTCACACAAAAAAAGTCATACACTCACCCACCCCCACCCAATTTTGAACCTAAACAATAGTAACCACTTTTCCAATCATAATCGCAGTTCCTATTAGTTGATATACAGCATACCAAAGTTACATGCACCCAAAGCTGATGACCAAAACCCAACAACTTCTTGAAGTCAAGACAAGACCTACAGTGATAAGAACAGCCATGTCTTCTACGAGCTTCATTTTGAGAGGAGGACCTTCCACTGAACAAGGTGCAAAAAAAATTCATTTTTCATTTGGGAAGTGTAAAACTCGAACCCAACCAATATTAATTTGCACCTTATTAGTGGGATTTTTCAAAATGGTGCTATATCACACAGAAAGTACATGGTGCTCATGGCAACCACTTAGGGAGTAGAAGAGTGAGGTTGCACATGACAACACATGTGGTGTGCGCCTCATCGTGACTCACAATTATGTTAAAAAAATTAGCTCTAACTAGGGGCACTCGTAACTCTGGTTATGTACCTACAAGTTTGTGCAAAAAAGAAAGCACACAGAACTTACAAATGATAATATGAATGAGTGCGATGGATGTCTCGACGAACTCCCAGTTGACATAATACAGATACAAAAGTAGCAAATGTTATGTCGATTATCGTGAGTCGTTAAATCTATTAAATGTGCATACCTAAGTAGAGACACACCTTCTTTTCCACAATCAAACTTATTTTTTAAAGTGTTTTTCCATTTAACATTTATCACTCACCTGCTACATCTGCTACATCTGCTACAATTCAACTGCTACAATTCAATAACAGCAATACTAATACAATTGCTGCATCTCTATTGTCCCTCTCTCTTTTTTCTTTTTCTTTTTGCTCCAAAAACACTTCCCAGATGTTTTGAATCCTTCACCAAGGTAGAAAGCTTGCTGTAGCTAAAGACGTTGAAGATAAGAAAATGGCTCTTCTCTTCCTTCTTGCCACGTAATTTTTGTATCGTAGATCCTGTTCATTCGAACTTTCGACCAAAAGAGTCGAACTTTCACAAAGAATCTGTTTCTTGATTTTTCTTGATTATGATTAATATTGAAGTGGGAAGGGGTTGTCAACTCAATTGCAGCATGTGAAATAGCAATTCATGTGAGATTAAAAGCGGCGATAATTCAACAGTCGGTAATTTTTCCTAGCAAAGATCAGTTTGTTCGCGATATATAATTCACATTTTTAAGTGGACCTAAATGGTGAGATTACATAATGGCAATAACAACAGAGGCCTTGAACTGGATTAGATTAAGCTGCTTGCGCCCTGCACTTGGTTAGGGGGAAAAACATGAAGTATTAAGTTGACAAGAAAAAAGAAAAAGAACAATGTTGACCCATTGCTTTTTACCACACCCACTTCAACACCCACTTCAATGCAGCATAATCGATGTACACTAAATGCTATACAAATTTCAATCACAGTATTATACAGTATTATACCTGTACGGTCATTCAAGTGGACTTTGTACCTAATTTATCACATGCCAACTCTATGAATATTTCATGATTCTGTCCTAGCATGTTAAGATGGTCGTTAAGATGGTCACTGACATTGACCAAAGATCATGTGATGTTTTTACATGTTGCATATATTAAACATGGCTTATTCAGGAACCTGCACACCATGAAGCATATAATGGGACATGAATGAGAAAGTCAAAGTTCTTCTCGTTTTGGGTTGGTTAAGTCACATGATCCTGCAAAGTCACGTGATTAATATTCCCCCAAACCCTTTGTAACTAGACAAGTATATACCAGGTCTCCTTGTTGGCGAACTTGGTCACACTGACTTTACCCAGCTCCAGTCCAAGTCTGGATACTATAGCACGGGCTAAGTTGGGATTAGAATTACCCGAAAACACTTTGATGTTGGGCATCCTCCTATTTAATGCTTCCACCGACTCAATTGCTTGACTTATTAGTATTGCACTCAAAATAGCAGATTACAGTTGGGCGCATGGCGTCGCAGAACGAGTTTGAAATAAGACTGCCCATGCGTGCAAACCACTGGCGGCCTTGTCTCGTGAACTATTCAGCACTGCAGGTGTATTGCCTGGCGTACCATCACTCATGTATCATGTATGAATGAATTTACGTAACGAAAATGATGGAATGTCAATCTGCAATTTAAAAATAATAATAATAAAAATAATAAAAAATAATAAAAAATTTAAAAAAAATTAATTAAAAAATCTGTCTGCCATGTCAATCTGCATAGATAGTTTTTACGAAGTTCAAGTTTCAAGTCACCAGTGAGCCTGTGTTCATAATCACACGAGGGGTGACACCAGACTTTCACATTCGGTTGATGGGTGGCTATCCTTCTGCATGCCTCATTGAGGATCAGGCTCCCTTGATGCACGTGATTGAGGTACAGAGTAGAGAGAAGGATGCCTGACACCTTATCCAATGGTGGAACTGAATGGTTGGTCTGTCCTGGTAGCGACAAGATTAATCGCTTGTAAGTGGCGACGACCTAGGTCACCAGTAGAGGATAGCAAGATGTCAATTGGGTTTGCTGGTTCAAGGGTGAGAATGGGTTAACCCCAATTGGTCTCGCGAAGCTGCTCCCCCAAAAGCCATCTGCTGCCACATCCAACCTTTCCATCTTCAATGTCGGCCAAGACACATGGCATCATTTCCCTGTGATAGGCTGTTTTTTAATATTTTTTATTATTATTTTTTATTATTTTTTTAAGGAACAATATATCGTGATGAGATAACTGATGAGATAACCAAAGTAATTAAAACCAAAAAATTAGACTAGTCAGTGAATTGTGCCTCAGAAATCACCAGGTCCACTGGCGGCGACAGTTGCCTGGTAGCCCATCCACCTGCTGAGCGTGCGCCTCGTATGCACTGGATGGAAGAGCGAAGGAGGGCAAATGAGAGTGAGCATCTCAGCCAGGACATGGTTCTGCTGTATGATTGATCCCTCTTCTGGGCGATCATAGAGGCAAGCCTCTTGTAACAAACTGTGGCAGCAGCACCCATTCCCCCAGTGAGGGATAAGACTAAAGGAGTGAAAGTACCATGCTCTATCTCTCGGATGCATTGGTCATAGGCTCGTTTCTTGATGTTCTCATGTTTACGGTAGCAGCTGGAGATTCTTTGATTATTTGATGAGGCATGAGGATTAAACACTCGAACATCAAAAAAAGCTCTTTCGTGCCGTCCTCCCCAAAATCCATTTGCTGCGACATCTAGTCTAGCTCCATCTACAGTGATGGCAGATGCACCAGAAAGAGCCTCGCCAGTGACCGGCTGTAGGTGAGGCTCAGTACAAACATCATGACAAACCTCTGCCATCAAGTTAGCAGTAAGGTCTCGCACTTCATTGTGCCGCAGGGTGGGGAAACCTCCCTTGGGGCAGGATAGAGTATGCTGCACTGTGAAGGGGGTGCCACAGGCACAATGAGCTGGAGTGTTGAGGGGTGGCCAGCCATATCTGAGTGCCAGAGCATCCCAAAAGGCACCCTTGTGGAGAGAAAATCCAAATTCTTTAATTGGGAGTGAGGTGAGCCAGCTCGAGGCACCCTTCTCTTGTGCCAAATCCATTGCACGTTGCAAGGTCTCTGGAACCATATTCCGAATCAAAGATGCCGCTTCCTTCACTTGGTTACGCCTAAGGTTGTGTTCGATTGAAATTTGTTTACTTTGAAGACGTGATGAAATGGCTGAACCAGAAAGGAAAAAGATCAGCGCGGGTGCAATGGAAGAAGATTCCGATTTAGAGCGCACCGAACTAGCAGCTGTCGCCATCACCAATGAGACTCAAACTCAGATGACCTGTCCTATCTGCGAAGATAAACTAATTGAGAAGTCGACTAAAAAGAAAAAGGCCCAAGAGTCTATCTTCTGTGATGGCATTTGCTATAGTTGGATGCACAGACGCTGTGCCGGACTTTCTTTAGCTGCATTTACTAAAGTTCGTTCTTTACCTAAATCAACACCGTTCTTGTGTCCCAGTTGTCGGCTGGATAGCCAAAGTAAGGAAATAAATGATCTAAAAAATACTCTTCGTGATCTCAAGGAGATGGTGACAAGTCACTCTAGCCAGCTCGCAAAGATGAATACTGCAGAGTTGCCAACCGTCCCGGAATGGCCGGGACAGTCCCGGAATTTTGAGCCTTGTCCCGGTGGTGTCTTTGTCCCGGAAATGTCCCGGAATTTACAGCTACGCACACCTTGCGCTTCCACTTGGCACTCCAGTCTCAAGCTTGTTTAGTTTAGTCTAATTACACTCGTAAAGCAACAAAAACAGGACACTTTTTAGCTTCAGATAAACAATTACGGCTATGCGAAACAACCTTTGACCTTGTTTCGATTGGAGGTGCGGCACTCACGTGAAACTTCTCAAAACGTTATCTCAATCTCAGCAAAATGCAAAGAAGCAGAGGAGAGAATGCCATTTTGACAATAAATGAATCAAACAATTTCAGGGGATAGGCAATAGTAATATATAATGAAATTGATTGACAAAGTAAGTAAGCATGGAATACAGCAAATACAGGGTAAATAATAACATCATGGGTACAGTGTGCTGCTTGTGTTCAATGCAATAGTAATGTCAGTAGTCTTGCCTTCATTTTGTCACTTGTATGCCCGATGTACTCTGTGTGCAATCGACTTTGGTGTTACCCATGGTGGCTGTTAATGATGTCACATCTCACCTCAAGAGCAAGAAACATAAGGTTATGTCAAAGGCTGTGCTATCAACTATTCCAATCACCTCTCTCTTCCAACATCAGAGAAGTGATCAAGTAATCGAAGCAGAGGTCAGGTGGGCTACATTTGTTGCTAAGCACAACATATCCTTTCTGTCTAGTGACCATGCCACCAAGCTTTTCAGCAAGATGTTCCCCGACTCTGAAATTGCAAAGAAATTATCCACCGCCATAGTGAAGAAAGCTCTTGCTCCTTACTTCACACAGAGAGTTATGGAGTCAATGTCAAGTGGTCCATTCTCTTTGATGATTGATGAATCCCATGACAAGAGGAGTAAGTCTTGCATAATTCTTTTGAGGCTTCTTGATCCACAGGTAGGTGAAGTACGGACGAGATTCTTGGATATGCCTGTTGTGAACATTGATATAGCTACCAACTTGTTTCAAGCCTTGAAGGAGTCACTGACTAAGAATGGGCTCAGCTTTGACAATGCAGTGTCTTTCATGTCTGATACCATGAAAGGAGTGAGGTCAGGTGTGCAGAAGCTGATTAAGGATGAGATCCCAACTTTGTATGATGTTGGTTGCATCTGCCATTTGACTGATTTAACAGTCAAAGCTGGTTTGAAGGTACTCCCAGTGAACATTGACCAGCTCTTCATCGACATATTCTACTAGAGCAGCAATTTGTCATCCTATGGTGTTCACTTTTCACTGAGCCAGGGGTGATTTTTAAGCATTGCCCCACACGGATGGCTCAGCTTGCTGAAGTGTGTGAATCGTTACCTCAGGCAGTATGATGGTTTGAAGTCATTCTTCTTGTCTTGGAAGCTGAAACAGCTCAAGTCTGTAGCGGCTTGAGAATCCTCTGATGAAACCTCTGTTGTTCTTTTATCTTGCCCCTTTTATCTTGCCCTCAATGGATCAATTCAACCGCCTCTTCCAGAAATCTACAGGGAATACTACCTCACAGCTCAGCTGTATGATGAGATGGTTTGGTCGAAAAATCGCGTATAAAATTAATGGCGTGGTCAAGGGAAAGGCGCACGCTAATTAGCGGGCGTAGTCGAAAATTCGCGCCCTATATAAAATGTCCCGGAATTAACTTATGGAAAGTTGGCAAGTATGATACTGCCCCCCTCCTCGTCCCATCAACGGTCCCTAGTTATGCTGCTGCTGCATCAGTCTCTGCAGATCCGCATACTTCATACGTCACTGTCCTTGCCACTACTCAAACAAAACCACCTCCTCATGTAACTGCAACTCCAACCCAACACAATACCCAGCCTACTGAAAGGAAGTTCAACATTGTTGTTGCTGGTATTGACGAATGCCCACCGGGCACTGCAAGACATGCACGTCAATCACAGGACATGGATAAAGCTATCTCTGCCATTTCAAACATTGACAGAGAAATACAGCCTGACTCCATCAAAGATCTTTATCGCCTGGGTAAGTTTAACAAGGACCATCAACGTCCTAGGCTGCTCCTAATAAAATTCATTCGGTCAGCCGATGTCTCTAACATCCTCTTAAAAAGGTCTTCCCTGCCTAAAGAGTTCACTATCAAGCCGGATCTGCCTCGAGCTGAACGCGAAAGGAACTATGCCCTGATGAAAGAGAGGTGGTCACTAATTCAAATGGGCATCAATCGCAAGGCTATCAAAATACGCAACGACAGTATCCTGGTCAACAATACACTGCACGGAAATTTGGATGGCAACACAAACTTCATCATCCTACCTTCATCACCCCATTTCAACCACGATTCTATGGACCATTCGATCTCAGACGAGCCAACTCCAACTTTGAGTTTAACCATGTCTACTGCAGAGTCACAAAGCCATGATACTCATACTCCTGGCCCTACTTACAATCACCAACCTGTAAGTGCTAGTAAATCAGATGATTGACTAGAGTCATTCCTCAGTATCTGTCTCTTAAACACACGTAGCATAGTTAACAAGTTATCACATTTCCAATCTTTTGTCTATTCTTCAAACTACTCTTTTTTCTGTATAACTGAGACTTGGCTCACTGACTGTATCTATGACAACGAAATCCTCCCTTCTAAATACTCAGTTTTCCGGAAAGATAGAAACTCCAGAGGTGGGGGTGTCCTAATAGCCTGCGCAGACTCTATTCCATGCCAACAACTCCCCTCCCCAGTTTCACTTGAAGTCATAACTCTGAGCATCAACACCAACAAACCCTTTGTGCTCTCTGTGGTATACTCCCCACCAAACAGTGATGATGTTTACCACAATTCTCTACTGAGTTACTTATCAAATTTAGCCAGCTCACATGACTTTATCATCATAGTAGGTGACTTCAACGCTCCCGACATAATGGTCTACCCTAGTAGGGTCTAGCAGCTTCTCCAACTCTCTTTGTGACTTGCTATTTTCTCACAACCTCTCCCAACTAGTCAGTAATCCTACTCACATCAAAGGGAACATCCTTGATCTGGTCTTCACTAACAAAGAATCATGTCTTTCTGACCTCTATGTCCATCACCTCACTCTCCAGTCTCTCCAAGCAGATCACTTAGCAGTATCGTTTAAAGTCAACACATCCATCACCCCATTACACACGTTTTCGCCTAGTTATATTCTACACTACTCCAAGGGAGATTTCATTAGTATGAATGACTATCTTCTGGACTTTGATTACGAACCAGTTTCATTGTCAGGAAATGTGAACCTGACCTGGTTAAGCCTCAAAAGCAAGATTTACAGTGCTAGCCAAGAGTTTATCCCCATGGTCAGGATACACAGTCACTCATCCAAATCACCAAAGTGGTTCAATTCAGACATCAGGCATCTACTAAATTGTATCAAGTCTCTTAAGCGTCGCCTGTTGATAACGCCTACTACCCCAGGGGAGGACAAACTGGCAACCCTGAACCAAAATTTACAAACAATGATGATAAAAGCGAAGACTAACTTCGAGGCAAACCTAATTCATTCCTTCTCTTCTAATCCTAAGCCCCTATTCAATTATGTCAACCACTTGTCCAAGAAAAGAACAACTCCTAAGTTTATAGTCCATAATTCCTCATTAACATATGATCCTGTAACTATCTCAGAGGTATTTAATCAATATTTCAACTCGACTTTCACTAAGAGTGACTTCCACCTTCCACCAATTGACGATCTACCATCTCCAATTTCTCAGTTTCACACCATCAACGTAAATGGCTCTGAAGTGTTTGAAGCTCTTTGTAAACTAGATCCCTACAAAGCAATGGGATGTGACAATATCCACCCACGTGTCTTGAAAGAGTGTGCTATCTCTCTAACTCAACCCCTATGTGATCTCTTTAACCTGAGTCTCCAATCGGCTTCACTGCCAAGCGACTGGAAGATTCACAAAATTTGTCCAGTACACAAGAAAGGTGACCTTACTGATCCATCTAACTTTAGACCAATCACACTGTTGTGCATTATCTCCAAACTCTTTGAGTCCATAGTGTACAACAACGTCATTGATTTCATTCGACCGAAAATCTCAAAGAAGCAGTTTGGCTTTCTGAAGAGAAGATCGTGTCTCACACAGCTACTTTCTTTCTACTCAGAAATATACGAGTCTATTGATGATAGGAGTGAAATGGATGTCGTATATTTGGACTTCTGTAAAGCGTTTGACTCTGTTCCGCACGAAGAACTACTGTACAAAGTATGGGTCATGGGCATAACTGGCCCTTTATGGAGGTGGTTCAGAGCTTACCTTAAGAATCGAACACACTTTTGTTACATCAACAACACCAACTCAAGCCTTCTCCCTGTATACTCAGGTGTACCTCAAGGTAGTGTCCTTGGCCCTCTGCTATTTCTCATATACGTCAACGACATACCCCAGTCAATCATCCATTCATCTGTGTTTCTCTTTGCGGATGACGCTAAGCTGGTGAAATCAATGACTTCATTTAGTGACCACTCTCTACTCCAACTTGACCTGGACTCCATGTCTTCATGGTGTCAGAAGTGGAAGCTCTCACTCAGTGCTTCAAAGTGTGTTACTGTCATTTTTTCCAACAAAACCAAGGGTGGAGCTTCATACAACATAGACGGCAAACCATTACCCCTCACTCGGTCACACAAGGACTTGGGAATTACGATAAACGGTAACTGCAACTGGTCGGACCATTACAACACAGTCTGCCGCAGAGCATACTTTTCTCTTTTCCTCATCAGAAGAACTTTCTCTCCCTCCACCCCAACTAGCATCAAGAAGCGCCTCTACTTAACACTAGTTCGCTCTCACCTTTCGTACTGCTCACAACTGTGGCGACCACGACTCATCAAAGACATCACTACACTAGAGAGGATCCAGAGAAGAGCCACTAAGTTTATCCTCAACGACCACCACTCAGATTACAAATCTAGACTGATCAACCTTAAGTTGCTTACCACTCATGTATTGGTACGAACTACAGGATTTGATGTTCCTCGTGAAAAGCATCACTGAACCACCAGATAACTTTGACATCTCTCATTACATCAGTTTTGCGTCTGGCAAAACTCGCTCTACCTCTCAAAGGAAACTCATGTTCAAATACTCTCGTACTTCAAACAACCACCATTTCTACTTCAACCGAATAGTCAAATTGTGGAACAGCTTGCCTCCAATTAATCTGACTCAATCAGTAATCACCATCAAGCAAAGGATACTTGATCATCTTTGGAATCACTTCATGACTAACTTCAACCCATGCATCACTTGTACCTACCACTCAGTATGCCCTTGTCCTAACCATCACCCACTCTCATTCTCTGTCCCCTCTGATTAGCACTCTATCCACTTTAGTTACTTTAGTTACACCAGCTGCACTACAGGATAGTGTCTGTCTGTCAACAGTTCATACACCACCATTGCCCACTCATATGTACATGTCACAATTGTTGTAAAGCCTATTATTATTATTATTATTATTATTATTATTATTATTATTATTATTATTATTATGTTCCTCCTGTTTCGCTGTGATCTGAGCTTCAATACATTCATACGAGTATAGGCTGTGGGTGTTGCTTCATTGCTACATTGTTGCACCTTCAGACAAGGTAAGGATAAGCAGTGAAGTCTCGACTTCATTTATATGTTGGTATGGATGGAAAACTACCCTTAGCACAAGATAGAGCATGCTCTATTGAGGTGTTGCCACGGGAGCATGTCCTAAGGGTCCAAGAGGTTCCCAGCGATAACGTAAGGCGACAGCATCCCTAAAATCTCCTTAGTGCAGAGCTAATCCAAATTCGTCCCATGCTAGTCGCTTCCCACCCGAAATTTAAAAAATAGGAACGGGACGCATGCATTATATAATGCGTCGTTCGAGGGAAGAAAAAACGCTGAAAACTGGCTGCACGGCAAGTGAATGGCGCTGCTTATACAGAAACAACTACGCTTAAAAGTCTGATTCAGATTCACAATAATATGTAAAACGCTCATGCGATGCGACGCGTTTTTTGTTTTGTTTGTGAACACAAACTCGTGTCACCAGTATATATATTATATTCGAGCGGCGTTGCTACCCAAGATTGCATCATTCTTGCGTTTATTTGAGTTTTTCGTCATTCTGGTGTGCTTTATTTTGATTTTTCAGTGAAAGCTGGTGATTTCTAATCTGAACAGACGACGAAAGGCTTATCGAAGCAGGGAGAACTTTCCCTAATATTGGGATACGAGAATGAGATGAGCGCTGGCTTCGGTGTTCCGGTTGGGTGGAAGTTCAAGTTTGCTCAAGTGGTGACTATAGAAGTGATGCGACACGATGCGAAGGCTGCGACGCGATGCGAAGGCCTAGCAGCATATTGTCAGCATTTATAAAGCAGTTAATACGCAGTGGGTTTATTCTGAAAGCAACAGGATATGCACAGTAGAGAGATATGCACTGTAGAGATATCTGAAAATAGTCGTTGTAGCTCGCTCTTCACCACGTGACAAAGGTAGCTCGCTCTTCACCACGTGACAAAGGTACACGCGTCCAGCACGTGAATCCTGTGAATTTTTTTTAATAAAAATAAAAAGGAATACAGACAATAATAGAAAGCGAAATATTATATAAAAAATGAAGATAAAATAAAGTTTGAAAATAATATAATCTTTTTTAAATAATAAAAATAAAATTCCGCAAGAGTTAATTAGGTGTTGATATTGCATTGTTATTTCTGTTATTGTTCGTTGTGTTGTTAATATAACTATAATTGGCATTTCAAAAAATATATAAAAAAATAAAGAAGATTGCTTGATATTAAACCAACAAAAAGTGATGAATACAGATGGTTGTGGCTTCAAATTCAGAATCCCGGGCCCCCACAGCAGGCAAGTACACTTAGATTGTGACAGGATATCCTTCCCAAAATAACAAGCAGGCCTCTGTGCACACTGCTGACCCAGTAGTTTGGCTTCATTATTCTGGAAATGATGATGACTGCATCCTGCACTGACAGAAGAGGAAGTGTGTGAGAGTGAAAATTATCTTAACAATATTTGTATCTTTGATAGTCCCACTTGAGAGGAGATAGGGCAGGCACATGTTAGACACAAGAGAGAGAACTTGTGTTGTAGCTGGATATTAAGCCAGCTAGAAATACAAACCAAGATCCTACTAACCCCACACAAGTCCTCAAATACTCCCCATAGACCCTCGTACAAAAATAATAATAATAAATAGCAGTGAATATTGCACATATACGTGTGTCGTGTGTTTTAAGGATGAAGAATGCTCTGAGGAAGGCTCAAGGTGGATTGGACGTGAAGGGCCTTGTTAGGAATAGTACCACCACAAAAGATATGTTGGATGAGTTTGGGTGAGGAAAAATGGGTTTGTAGTCAGTGTTCTAGGAGTGGATGAAGCAAGTGTGAGGAGAAGGGAAAAGTTCTTGATAAGGTAAAGGAGAAGAAATGCTAGTTGTATATGTGTAGATAAGAACAACTGGAAAGAGGCACGCAAAAGAGCAATGAATATTGTAGTAAGCTGTTACAGTGATAAGATCATGTTTAGGAAGCAGGATTTGATAGAGAAAGTTAAGAAGGAGTATTGTGGCAATAGAGATGGTGGTGGGTTAGTAGATACTGTCACCAACACAGTACATGTATTAACGGAGGATGTGTTAAGGATGTTGGATCATAGGGAGGGAGGTGAGGTTTGGATCAGTTTCAAGTTGATGGAAACTCATGAAATGAGTGATGTACTGTCTAATGTTCTATTGAGGGTAGAAGAGTTTGGTTAAACAGGTTAAGTACAAGCAGAGAAGAATTGAAGTTTTGAGGGAGGAAGTTAGATCAGTTGATGGTGGAGGTTAGCGATGGTAGGGGCTCTTGCACAAATCAAGATGAATGATGGGGGGAGTGGGGATGACAAGTTTGCTGTTAAGGGAGGATGGTTTTCAGAGTTATTGTGTCAGGAGGGAACAGGAAGCAGGTCATCCAACCATCTTTGAGTGTTCTCTGTCAAAAAGGTTACAAGGTGGACATGAGAGATGAGAGAAAGGAGGTCTGTGTTACTGTCAAAGTGGTTAGTGAAATAATAGCAATTGAGGACAGTGGAGAACTTATTCTAGGATCATATCATAATCTGATATGGTGTGTCATGAGAATAGAGGGCAAGTGCTCCATGGTTTAAATGGAAGGTTGATGTTGATATGGAATGGGAAGAATACCAACAGGTAGTGATCGTGTATTTCAGAGGTTGGGAGGAATGTGTGGCAGTTCTTAGAGAGAATGTGTAGAACAAATTTGGAAACTTTGGATGGATTGTGCTTTGGGTGGCTAGTTGGGTATAGAGAAGGGGAAAAAACTAACAGATCTAAGGGCTGTGAGATTGAAGTAGCCATCCAAGCACGACAAGTAGGAAGCTTAGAGATTCTAGAAGTGGAAATGTAGGTGAAGAAAGACTATTACAGCAATGGTAGGAATATAAGAGTGCAAGAAGGCACGTGAAGGGGTTGATTAGATTGGAAAAGAACAGAATGAGGAAGGCTAAAATAGTCAAGAGCAAGGAGGGACTAGTGTAAGTTATTGTAGGTGGACTTGAAGGGAAAGAAGAAGCAATGTCAAATTCAGAGAGTGAGATAAGAAAATAGGGTTGTAGTAAACTGGATGGTGCAGTGGGTTGGATTCCAGGATTGTATATACACAATATTGTGAAGGGTTTGAAGAGAGGCAAGAGCTCTTGGTCCTGATGGCATAATCAATGATGTTGAAGTATGGTGGAAATAGGATGGTGGAAGGGTTATATAATTTGATGATGGATTAAGTATTGGGCCAGAACATTGGAGACGGAGTTGTATTGTGACTCTTTAAAACTGTTAGGAGTTGACTGGTAATTACAGGGGGGGGGTAGCTATTGGGATTTGCGTGGCAAAAGTGATGACAAGAGTATTGGCAAGTAGGCTCAGTAGAAGCATGTAGGTACTAACAGAGGGTCATGGTGGATTTAGGTGAGGAAGAAGATGTGTTGACCAGTTCCTAGTGTTGGGTGTTTGTCTGTGACATTATGAGGTGATAGACATTTCTGGCATTTCTGGATGTGAGCAAGACATATGATACTGTGTGGAGAGAATGGAGAAAGTGGAAGCCTTCAAATATCTTGGAATATTGTTCGACAAGGACAATAGGAAATATTCATGAGGAGAAAAAAGAGAAATGGAGGGCAAGAATAGCTAGGTCATGTCTAGAACATGCATCTGAAGCGGTGGATAGGAGGGAAGGCAGCCTGCAAAGATTTGGAAAGAATTCAAGAGAACATTAGTAGGAACCTGGTTGGAGGTAGTAATACAGTTGCAGGGGTTTCAGTAAGAGGAAACCAGGCTGGAGAGGCTGGAGGAGAGAAGGGAAGAAAATAAAGTGTTATTTTGATGGAGGTTGCAGAGAATGAGTGAAGATAGGTTAGTGAAAAAAGTTGTGGCACTCTTAACCAGGTTGGTGGGCAGAGTTTCAGGCTCAAGTGCAACATGGAAGAATTGTTTAGGGGTGTTCATAAGGAAATGTGAGAGGATTCAATAACATAGGGGAAGTGAGGCCGAGATTTAGGTTAAGGACAGCATCAGTGGGACTCTTGGGTGTCAAGTGGTATGGTATGTGTCGGGATTGTAGATGTGAGCCAACCTGTGTGATGAAGGTGTTAATAAGATAATGTGGATTTTTTTGTACTGTGGCGGAGTTTGCTAGTGATTGATGGATATAGTCGAGGGCATTGAAGGATCTGAAGAGTGGGTGATGGCATGGAGATAATGAAGGGAGAGCAGGCCTAATGTTGGGTAGATCAGTAACAGGGGTAGAGGAAGAGGCATTGGGTAGGGTAGACAGAATTATTATGGGAAATATGCTCAAGTGGTGGGAGAAGCATCTTTGGCACCTCCCCCCATCTCAATTCCATGTTTTTTCTTCAGTCATTGTCATTTATTGTTTGTATATACATCACCTATCGTAAGGCCCTTACAATTAAATTATTATAACTTGCTGCTCGTGGATGCTGATAATGCAAGGGGGAATCTATGGGGCACATTTTCACTATGCATACATCTGTTATTGAACTTTCATTCATTACATCAGCAATTGTCCACACATTGGTTACTTTTGTGATAGCCATACTCAAGGTTTTGATTGCATCCTTGACCATGGATAGTTGTGTCTATATCTCCATTAAAAAAGAAAGCACATCTTTTGGAATTGACTGTACTGATTTTTCATTTGCAGCATCAAACTCAATATCTCTACATCACTTTGCTCAAACTTCTTCATCTTCTCTTCAGAAGCTAACTAGTTAGCTTCAATGTATATATGCATGTCGATAATTTTCTTCGTGACTCATATTCACATGTCTGCTTGATCCATCATCTCGTCTTCATAGAATCTTTCTTTCTTCATGGAAGACTTGGTTCGTCAGTTAAGGTATTAGATTCATGAAGAGTATGACATAAAAGGCACGAAATTTCTCCTCGGTTATCATGATTTCAAGTAAGTGGAGAGAGAAGGGTAACCCCTTTAACTGCCTCTTGAATGGTGACATCCTTCGATTGCAGATTGATCGAGAAACATTCAGCTGCAGAAAATATCAAATATGCAAGTTTCAAGCTGAAGAAGGTGTCAAAGTTTTCCATCTTGCTGATAACAGACGTTTTTTTAGTGGAGGGAATGGTGAAGTGTTACTCATGAACAAGTGATTCAAGGGCCTTCGTATGCTCCATTTGATCTTTCTTAACTTTTGTAGTCCAACCACTTTCAAAGAAACTATCCCCATGATCACCTCACACATTTTGATAAGAAAGGGATGGCACAAACAAAATCTTTCCCACCCGTCAATGTTCTCAGCCCATCTAGTACACACATTCAAGAGAGAAGACCTATTTGTCCCACTTTGAGAGCCCTTCTTAATATTGGCTTTGATGGGACCTTCCTTTTTGGCAGAATAATTGATCCATAGTGTAAAACTTTTGATTTCAGCAATGCAATTCCTGATGGGAAGAACACCACAAGAACTGAGAATTCCAAGATAGATAGAGTGTAAATTGCTTGGGACTCTCTTGTCAGACTCTTGATTTCCTATAGCCTTCATTTCTTTCTTCATTTAGATGCACCTGCAGAGGAAAGGTTGATGAAAGTTGCATCTATCTCTGACATCTGCTTTATGTCTCATTGTTAATGCACCATTATATATACCCCTAACTCGTATTTGACTTAGTGACAAATCAAACCTTTTGATAGACTTGATAATAGCATTGGCAATATCACTAGCCCTGACTCTTATAAATGTCACAAAGTCTTCTTGAATGTCACTATTTTTATGTAAATGTTTAACAATGTGGCTAGAAACTTTGTCACCAAGAATGGAGAAAATTTTTCTCCTTTACCTTGGAAATGATTTTTGCACCAATAAAATCAAACCCCATAATATCATTCTGTGTAGAAGGAGACAAGTTCATTTTTGGCCCTGGGATGGTGAAGATGATCAAACAAGATTTTGTCAGTCTCTGCAAACATTTTTAATGCAGCTAAAAAGTTTCCAGGATACTTTTATACCAGACTCGGAGGCAACACCTTCCTTCTCACAAGCTGCAATACCTTTATAGCAGGTACAATCTCCCTGATAATATGTCTGTTTTCATTCATTTTGAGTTGATGGGATCTATCTGTGATCACATCAATTTGTGATTCTGGATTTTTAATAGTCGACTTCAAAATATCTGCATTTTGAAGGCTCTTGCAGTGATACTGAAGATAAGAATGGTTGTCAATGATTTAACCCAAATAGCCAGTTGACAAAAAAACTTTTATCCTTCCTCTTCTGGCTTGGAAGAAGAAGAGCACATGGTACACAAAAGATAGCATCTAATTTCGGACTGTATAGTACCCAAGGATATTTTTCAAGCCAAGCCAAGTTAAACCTTTGGTTAAAACCATGTGTAAAACTGGCTGGTGAGACATTAGATGATTGTAGCTATATGGTGTTTCAATAATGCTTACTAGTCACCATTAGAAAGCTGACTTACTGAACAACAGATTTCACCAATAGACATGTTGAGATTAATGTGGTTGGTTGGAAAACACTTGGAATTACTGCAGCACATTCTCCTTCACCAGTATCATCACCGGAATTATGTGTTTCTTTGTCACTACCCTGAGACGACAACTAGATAGTTCAGCTGGAGGTTGAGAGGTACTGATTCAGAAGGGGTATCACCATCTAACAATGACATGAACAAGATTTTTCAGCTTTACAATCTGAACTAATTATTTATCATTCTCACTAGCTATTATTGGTCTTTTAGAGAAAATCGATCTAATGTCCTTTGAGCTTCTTTTCCACTTCATTTTGAACCAACTGAACAAATGTCAAACTATATAGCTCATTACAACAAAGTGCTAATTTGTGGTTCCACTACAGTGTGTCACCACTGCATATATACTTCTGCGACCTTTAGATCTGACTCCAGTCCGAAGTGTACTATAGGTTTAAAAAAAAAAATTCTCTAAATTTTGATAAATAACTTTTCACTGGTACAAACAAACAAAAAAATCATGCTATACATTGTGGTTCCTTTACAGAAATGGGATTGGTTTCAGGCATTTAGAGGTGATAAGGGTATAATTTTGAAGCGAATGCGAGGATCTCCACTGTACAGACTTACTAGCCTTTATAAAGTAACAGAGCTTGAAAAGGCTATCTTTTTGCTTCAGAAGGCAAAAAAAAAGTTACAAATTTCTTGAGAAATGTAACTGTGACCATCTTGGAACTAACTATATCAGCAAGATCTCATGTTACATCCTTTCTACAAGACTGGGAAACTACTCCATTCTTTGGCACGTTGTTCGCCAATACATATTGTTGTGCATCTTCGCTTTTCCTTTTAAAGGACTGCTCATGTATTGATTCTTGCTCAGAATACCTCAAATGTGTCTGCTGGATTGGGTGTCAAACTGTGTGAAACAGGCTTCCTACTACTCCATTGTTCATTCATAAAGCTATAAAATGTTGTTGTTGTTATTTTCATACACCATTCCACTATTACCTGGAGAGGCTGCACATGTGGGAGTGCTTCTCCCTCCTTCAGCTATAGCATATGTTCATCATGCATGTTATGTCCTACTTTTATATATATGTACCTGTCGATATATAATTGTCATTGACAGCAATTTATTGGTGAATTTTGAGGCCTATTTTCTATACCTCGAGACAGCTGCACACTCACAACATGCTACCTATTTAAACGGGGTGCTGCTGATGGCACTTGGTTTATCAGAAAATTTTCTTTCACTTTTTTTTTTAGTGTGCCACACATTCTGAGTGTCCGAATGTTTGATATCATTGAATGGCTGTATGTACAGTATTTAATTTATTTGCATCAGGAGATAGTTAGATCATTGATCTTATCCTGGACCAGACATGATACCTGCTGTAGTTGCAGGGAGACTGGGACTAATTTTTTACCTTGTCAAGATAGCAGAGAGACGAGAAATGTGAGGTAATCTTTGAAAGGTAGTTGTTCATGAGACTAGAGGAAGTTAGAGCAAGTCCAATAGAGACAAGTTCAGGACTATGTTTTGCAGGGCATTGTGCCTCAAAATAAATTTGTACAGTACTAATGGACTTCAGTTTCAGTTTGCGTAACGACTGCTCAATGCCTTGCTTTCTTGGGTGGAAAACTTGGCATTGTTGGGGATGGCATATCATGTATCTGGGTATATTGAGAAGTACAGTAGCCATCCCTATTGGGCTGACTCCAATATTGAAAATGGCATTCCCCATAACACACAAAAGTTAATATCACAGCTAACACACTTTAATGGCTTCTTGGTGTCCTAAATGATGGTTGAATTCCAAAATCACTTTCAGCATGCCTTGAATTCATTGGCAAGGTAGCAAACTGGCAGCCTCAAAAAAATTGAAATTCATCTTCTATCTATCCAACTACTTTCCCCCACACATAACTTGTGTACAATATGTCCCTTCATCATGATTTACTACCAGAATGACTGTTTTAGTAAAATATTGTCATACATTTTTAAACTTATTATTATTATTTTTAAACCTTTAAGCACTAAGAGAAACACAGTACATGGATCCATCCAGCTAGCTAAAGCTAATTACATGGGAGGCCGAACAAAGTATACAAAAAATTAAATAATAAAAAGAGAGAGAGAAGACACAATTGCTGATTACTACCAGCTTTCATTCAGGAAATAAATAGCAGGTTTTGGTTGATTCGGTCACATTTATAAAAATTCTCTCAGTTTCATTTAGTTTGGAGAGTAGGTTCTGGGTTGGGCAACTTGCACAAGAATTTTCAGACATTTTTTTCCTGGTGGCAGACCATCTGGGTTCTTGTTGCGCCTGACCTTGGGGATATATATATATATATTCGTAGCAGAAACGACAATATTCTTGAAAGTCGACCTCTACATCTAACCTTCAAGGCATAAGCTGAATTCAACATCCAACAGAAGATCATGAAGTCCTTCCCAATCAGCCTTTGAAGTCATAGACTAACTGTAGCATGATTGGACTTTTGAAAGACTTAAATTAAAAAAGCCAGAAATGATCAGATGAATTGGTGAATGGTGATGTGAGTGACCTTGTCTCTCACAATCCTCATTGTTAGTCGGGATCAGGTCTAATACATTATGATGGGTTGAGTTGTGTACTAACTGGGAACATTGTCAAATACACAATCACAAAGAAGATTCGCAGAAGGGCTTGAACCAGAAAGAGTTGACCATAAATATCTGGATAATTGAAGTTACCTATGATTAGGTTTGGGTGGGCATAAGTTAGAGAATATTGACTTGTGTTCGTTTTCTGAAGAATTGGAGCTACAACATGGTGCATAATATAATGGATGCAAGTGCTAGCAGTAGGTTGGGAGAGGAAGGAGAGTGGGAAGATGGGATATTGTCGGAAATAGCAATCATAACTCCACCCACTTCCCCTAGAGGATCTATCCAGACGGAATAATTTCATTGTTGAAGATTGAATCAGAGTCAGATTTCAGTGAAGCAAAAATTGAAAAATATAATGAAGAGTTTAAGTAAGAGAAGACTTCGGGTTTTGAACAGACAAACTTTGAGAGTGGAAAAAGTCAATCAGGATTGACTTAGAGTTTTACTTGTCGGGGGTGGGGAGGGGGCTTTGTTGATGGAGCAGCATTGATTGTTGATTGGGTGTAGCTGCTTAAGGTGAGGTGTTGAAGGTTAAACTAGACTGATTGCTGTAAATCAAGATTATGGTGAGGTGGTAATAGTTGTTCATGCTCAGGATTTAGGCCAGAACTAGGGGAAATATGACCACCACTAGTTCTGATCTTATCAGACAAGTCAGAGCTTGCCAAATAATTTGTTTCTCATAAACAGGGAGTTATTTTTTACGAATTTTTATGTACTTTCAATACTAGAATTTATGAGTAACCACCTCTCCCAAATCAGTACTATATTAGGTCATCAGCTATGCTAGAGCTAGGACAATGGCTAGAGAAAAGATGAGCTATATAACAATTGATCTTTTTCACCCCTCTCCATTCTTCGCTCGCCACTCAATGCCTTGCATTCATCACTACCAGCAATAAACAATTTGTCATGGTGGATAGACATACATATGAAAGATACAGCCTGTGTCATCAAGATTTTACTCCAACCAGTCAACTAAAGTTGGTAAACTTCTTGAAAAATAAAGGAACACAGCCAGCAGTGGGCCACTAGAATTAGATGTGAGTGAAGAGGAAGTTATATGTAATTATTTCCACCCAAACTTTTAGCTATTATATATATCCAAAATGGCTGTAATCAATACCACCACAAATGATTATCATCCGATCTCCCTACTCTAATTAGTTTTACACATTGGCACATTTCTGAACAGTATCGAGTAAGCAATATGGGTTTTGTCTGGGTTTTTCAACGGAAGTTGCCACAAGCTTTACCTAATCTTGGCTAGCCTCCTTAGATGTCCACAAATCTCTATGTGGAGTCTTCTTAGATGTCAATAAAGTCAGACTCTGACCACATCAACATCTCCTAAACACTCTCACCTCTCCCAACCTTTCTTCTTACCTTACAGTTCTCCCACATGGTCACCACGGGCTTTCTTTCTTTCCCATACCTTGTTGCCATTTACTCTCAATGCAGATAATATCCTCCTCTACCATTCCTTCTCTTCCACTTCCTCCATCGACTCAGTACAATCTGACATTGAAGTGATATCTTCCTGGCTAGCTTCCAGTTTCGTCAGGATCAACCCAAATAAGAGTAAGTGCATGATTGTTATTGGTGGACTTGACTTTCATCACCCCCTAAACTTCTCAACAACACTTTGCTTGAACTCATCCCTTCATTTACATATCGCACTTCTGTGTGACCACCTCCCCTCTTTTCCTGAACTCCCAAAGCTCTTGAACATATCTATATAGCACTTAAGCATTGCACTCGCCAGTGGATTCCAATCTGCTTTCCACTCTTCAACTTCTTACTCTCTCAAACAGACATGCTCAGGCCAAGCTCTGTCTACTTCTCTAAAAATAATTAACAAACATATCCACTTTCCTTCAGACTTCATCCAATCAGCTCCAAATCTTCACATGACCTCTCGCCATTGCTATCCATTTAACATCTTAATTACCTTCTCCCACACATCAGCTATGCAGTCTTCTTTTGTTCCCTCTGCCATCACACTTTGGAACTCACTCCCACTCTCCATTAGATCTTCTCCCTGCCTTCTCTCTCTTTCTTCAGACAATTGATGATAGATACATCATTACAAGTTTATGTCATGCTCATGGTTAGCTTTGGCTAATGGGGAAAAAAGAAATTAACTCCCCCCTTTTAATTAGCTTAATGAACATTTTAAAATCTAGATTTAGTTTTTGTAATGTATTCAATTTCAAGATTACTTTTCTTCCTTTGAATTAGCCCCCATCCCTCTTCATCTGTAGCCAAAGCTATTTTTTCCTTCTTGTTCTTATTTTTTCCTTCTTGTTCTTCTCCTAATTGGATATCTAAGCACAATTACATATACCATAGATCTTGTTTTCCCACAGTACTGATACACACTGTGTTAGTACACTGTGAAAAGGCTGCGCCAACTGACAGAGCATTTCATGATAAATGCACATTGAGGGGTCGGTGACATCATAAATGCTTGCAGGTTCATGTCACCCAGCTTATACTACCCTACCTGGGTTGTTAAAGCTGCCATTAGGGATTGACGATCGATAACATGTACTGGTATATGTGTTCTGTTGTCTTCCCATCCCTTTATCTTACCAGCTGCTGAAGGAATGAGAGACAAGAGGTTAATATATGCCAGCTGATATAACAGCAACTAAGAGAACAATAAGTATTTTATGTGATTGCAATCAACCTTGTGGTATTATATAATCAAGTGATAAATGTTGCCATGTTAGCCAATAATGTCAGAATATGCCTGAAAATACAGATCCAAACACATCACAGTCACTGTCATCATCCAAACTGGAAGAAGTGAACAGGGAGAAAATCAAGAACGAGATGTATATACAAAAAAAAAGTTATATATAAACGATATTGGGGATTGCAGTGGCAATTCCTATATTGGTTTGACCCCTATTTTAACTCTTGAAATCTAGGTAATCGCCCCAAACCTGAAACTGTTTTCAAGAAGAAAAAAGAAAGAAAAATAATTGCCTGCTCACCAGCAGCTCATTCTGTGTTAATATTCATTGCTTATCAATCCAAGATCTACAAGTGAGTTTTCTGAGAAGATGTGCATAGTTAACATGCTAACTAACTAACTAAAGCCTGATTAAACTAGCATACTATCTAGTTCCCTACTTTTGTGAGTTCCTTTTGATATTATCGCTGGATGCCTGCCTGTCTTCAAACAAGAACAAACAAACTATATTTAGCCACAATTTACTTAACAGTATACATGTATTGCTCTTTCAACATATATAGCCATCGAGTTATTCCGTGCAAAGGCTATGTCTACTATGAGTATGTAGCTCTAGTCCTAGCAGCTGCTATTGAACTAGATTTGTACAGAGCATCCTAGAGCGACTTAGGTTAGCCATGCTACTTATTGGTATACTCTTTCAACATAAAGCTTGAGTTTATATCATAAATGATTCAGCAGATTGTGCAATATTGAGTCTATATAGCTAAGCTGAGCAAGCAGCTACACGTATTGAAGTGATCAATTTGTTTCCTGAGAACTTTACTCGTGACAATAGTTAATTAAGGGTGGTCGTTGGTATTTTTTATTTTAAATTTTTACTTGTGGTTACCACTTTAGAGCTCCGTAGATTCTGCAAACTTCATGGTATGGACTTGATCTTAGCTCAAAATATAGGTCTCTCTGTGTGCTTTCTTTTGATACTAAAATATATTTCATAGGTATAACTATAGGCAAGTTACTAGACCCTAAAGTGGAGGGACCTCAAAAACCTGAATCCCTGCAACCTCCGCCAAAATAACTCCAGATTGCTAAGTGCAAAAAAAAAGAAATTGGTACGAGTGGCTAGAAGAAGCCCTAGAGCATGCAATGACCTTTTTCATTAGGCGTTAAAATTTTAGTACATGGTCAAGCGCGCGGGTGGAAAATTGATTTCCTCCACTTTAGGGTCTAGTAACTTGCCTATAGTTATACCTATGAAGTATCAAAAGAGAGCACACAGAGAGACCTATCTTTTGAGCTATATATCAAGTCCATACCATGAAGTTTGCAGAATCTACGGAGCTCTAAATTTGTAACCACAAGTAAAAATAAAAAAATTAAAAAAATACCAACGACCCCTAACAGCACAAACCTTCAACAAAACCAGGTAATGATAATGCTGTGTATGATCTGTTAGTTTCCTCAGAAACTTTGTTCTTGTGAGTAACTTCTAATAGATGACTAACAGAAACAAGACAAAAAGAAGTCAAAAAAGAAATGGAACAAGAATTTACAAACGTAGACAACAAATATCTACATGACCTTTACCTATTAATATAATGAAGACTTAAAAAAAATCTGTATTATGATTGAGAAAAAAGGGACGGCAACAAGAATGTACCAATGCAGCCCACATTGGTCTTTAACATCCAGTGTAATTTTAAAAGGTAAAGAATTCTGTATTGGTACATTCTTGTTGCCTTTTTTTTGACGAGTCAATGCAGCATGTAATCAATCATTTTGTCCCATTTCTATTTTTCATATCTAAATCAAGCATATATACTCCTACAAGAAGTTGTTCAAGATAACTTCAGAACTAACCAATCATAGATGTCACTCTTTACTTTACTGATTACTAAGGTAAATATATACACACACACACAACATACATCTATACACACATGCACACAATATGGACCACAAATCTTTTACTTGTTTTTCCCCAAATGTCTGTGCTGCTACTCAACAACATGCTGAATCAGCTGCCATGAGGCTTATTATGCTGATGATCTTTTATCAATTCTCAAGTGTTTTGAATTGGGAAACAGATTAGTCACTACAATGCATTAGAAAATTTGGTTGTAATTATTATGATGAGTGTAACCAGTAATTAAGTTATGCATTTTTTTGTGTTTTTTTTGGCATCCACCATTTTAAAATGGGGGCTAAACCATAATAAGCAGTATTAGCACACCCCTGTATAAATTAATGTATACATGCAGACACACATGCACACAATACTAACTCTATACCTTTCACCAGGTCCAACAGCAAAGAAGGAGCATGGGATGGGACCAGGTGGGAAATGTTGAGCCACAGTATGAAGAGGTGATTCCATAGCAGTTTTAAGCAGAACTACATCCTTCCCCTTTCTTTCCACCTCTTCCTGAACACCTGATTTGGGTACATTTCTATCCATTAGATGTTGATCCAAATTTCTGCTATATGCTAAAGAGTGGTTGTCAGTTTGTCTGCTCCCAGCACTCCTTTCACGATCCATGGATGGCAAGTTGCTAAAAACTGAGTCCTGACGGAGACAGTTATTTCGTAGTGGAGCATTTGATTTTTCTATCACGCTTGAAGGTTTTGCACTAATACTATTGGCATATATTTGTGAAGGAAATGCTGGCATACTGCACTCATCCAACTCTGCTATATCAGCTTCTATGACTTTAACTCTAGTGTGTGGTACAGTGCAAGAATCACCTCCATAGGGAATGATGTCAGAACATGTTATTTCTCCAGTGTCAAAAACTTCATCGATAAGTCTCTTCCTGCCTGCAAATGGTAATTTCATTTGCATTGTTTTTGATTGAAATCCCTTGTTGACGGCCTTTGTTTTCTTTTCTTTCTGAGAGGTCATGATTTCATTTGTACATGCAATGTTAGACTTAATTGTGCCATAGTTTCCAGGGGGAGGTGCTGGCATTGCGGTGTGATACTCTTCTGCATGAAGTGGTGAAAAAGCATCATAACCATTATCTGCATCTTCACCTTTCAAAAGTTTCTCTTCATAATAAAGCTCAGCCTCTTTTTCCATCAGATGATCCAGATATTGGTCAATATCAGAGCCATGCATTACACTAGAATTATCTTTTATGTCTTGGATATGCACAAGTGGATCGTTCTTTTCCATAGCACTCAAATTGGAAAATGACCTGACACTTTGTCCTGGGGTGTGACAAATTTGAGCGGAAGGTTTAGGGAATGTGTCTTGTGTTGGATTCACTTTTGAGTGCAGTCCTGGTTTGGGTATATGGCCATATCGATGTTGGAAGGAATATTTTTCACCACCATGTTGTGAAGTTTTATTCACCATAAGAGCAGGCTATCAATAACAACAACACAATCATCTAAAAAAATATTGTATTCCCACCCACCCCGGAAACAGCACCTTGATTCTATTGAGTGCTGATGTAGGGGGAAGGTGTCTTGCTCTGCTATGAAGTTGGTCCACATGCTGACGCACTTGAACTCCAGTGGGTTTGGATATCGGAGTTTGCCACTGTTCCATACTGCAGGATGTGACTTCTACAGATTTTGTGGCCTTCATATTTGACTTGCTTGGGATTCCATTCTTGCAACAATCATGACCACACCTAATGGAGTATAAAAATATCTTCAACAGCATGCAGATTTTATTTTTATTTATACATACACTGCTTTGTTTAAACATCTGTGATTGCAAGGCTTGTAATGCTCCTGTCTTGGTGTAGGTGTGCCTCTTATAGATCGTGGCACTTTTGAGCCTGATGAAACTTCTGATGCTTCATGGAAAGACTAATAGAAAAGAAAATTTGTCATGAAAGGAGAATGTACATACACAAAATAAAGTATAATCTTGAGCAGGCTTACTTGTGCCGGCTTAGTTTGCATGTGTTTGGGAGGTGTGGTATACTTTGGAATGAATGTATCGAGGATATCTACTCCCACACGATCTACACTAATGTAGTACACCTTCAGCTCATCCCCTCTGCTAGCTCTCTGAATCACCAGCTTACGAGTGTACTTGCCACTGTTTTGCAACTGAGAATCACTAAAAAAAATATATTAAAAGGTGAGCAAAAGGTGTTATCTTGTTTTCACTTTTTTGTATTTTATTAACCTTATCCTTTGCTTGCAAATGACCTTGTTCTCTGTGTCACCTATAAGGAGCAGACAAGTGTGGGCATCACCCCAAGTAGCGCCATTTTCCCTCAATGCTGCACTATTCACAAGATAAATGGTGACCTCGAGCTCACACTTCACTCCACTAGTTTCTGAAACCTAGTAATTAGTAGCAACAAAATCACCAAATTTCAATTAATATGACTGCCAGTATAGATACCTGTGTCAAATTGAGTTTATAGCATGGCAATGATGCAACTGCATCCCGAATCTGGTTACCAAAGGGAGGATGTCTATTCAAAATCTGAAAGGTTACAAGGACATAATGTTCTGAGTCGCACATACATTCATTGTAAGAATCGAATTGACACTACATACAAACTCTAGCTCCCTTGGACTGGTGTCTAGTAGTTTTTGAAAAGTTGTGAGGCCAGCATTGACTAATGTGGTGCTCAAGGACAATCCAATCTTGTCCAACTGCTTAGAAACATGCTTGGAGTTCTCCCATAACCTTTAGAGATATTATCAACTAAAATTGTTAACTATATTGCTTAACATACCTTGTTTGAATGCATTTGTGCAATGTTACTGCACTGAGCAAACTCTGAAAGTAATCACCGATGAGTTGAACTTCCATGAGACCTAGGAATCATTATATATTATATCTGTATTTGTTTTATAGTAAACTCTTAGCCTTACATTTTGAGAGTCTAGAAGCAGCTCTCATAATTTTCTGGTCGAAGGGTAAGTGATTATCAGTTTAAAATGTATTTAGTTGTTACTTACAAATAATTATACCTGTGTATCCTGATTGAGAGCAAAGTCTTGTATTGGGAAACAGCCAAGGGCAGCTTGAATGAGACTGTATCAAGATAGATGTTACATATATTTTCTCAATAATCAACTTGAAATTTACTCTCTCAGTATCTAGCTGAAATGTTAAGAGAGTCAATTTCAAGTTGAAAGTCATTGAATTTGTTATGTCAACTGAGAGTTTGTTTGTTGAGAAGATGATTATTAATTAGCAAGCAATAGTTACCAGATGACTTTCATGTCAGTGGACTTGATTTTTCCCGACAATTGAAATCTACAGTAGAATTATGCAAGTGTCACATTCAAAACATCCACTGCATGACTTCACCTTATAGTGGGCCTATTCTTGTCCTTATTCAAGGTATTCAATACTTTCTTTTCATTCACTCTCAACCTTACATCCTCAAATTCTTTACACAGAGAAAGCTGAGTCACCTATATTTACAAAACAACATTCATAATGATCATATCATAGTTTGCTGCAACATATATCAGTATTAGCAAGCTTAACTAACCAATTCATCCAAGCTTTCCGTCCCTTTGAAGCCGAGGAATCTCTTCATGCTGTCAAAAGCCACACAATATCTTGCCATCAATCGACCCATATCTATAGTTTGATATGCAAAAACTATAAGAACTATAACCTCTGAAAAAGACAACAAACCAATTGACCTGTGTGTTGCAGTGTGAAGCCATCATCCATCTTCACTAATGAACATGACTCTAACAGCTGAAGATTCTTCAAGCAAAGCTCTACTCAAACATATCAAAACATGCAAAATGAGTTAAAAACAACAACAACACAACTCGGGTTAGTTTCTGTATACTTTGAAGCTTTTCCTCCATTTCTTCATGCTTCACTGGCATACCTGTAATAATTATATGAACATCGAGTGTGGCTCTTGCACCTGTACCATGCAGTGTTTACCATAATGGCCAGGGTTCTGCTTAACTCTGATGTAGAAGAAAGTTGACCGTAGCCACTCCAGTGCTATGGAGACATCAGTAATGGTATGAAGCACTATTTCAGCATTCAGGTGCTCAATAAGATTCCGATGCAAACTGAAAGTGAGAGAAGTATCAGCACAATTATTTGCTCAAACTATCCAATTATGTTTTAGCAACTAGCATTAAATATTGCAATAAATTATAGGTACATTCTCAATTAAAAGGTATATGCCTAAATAAGTAGCCATAAAGAGCATGCAAATGCTTGACTTGCAGGGCGACCAGATGCATATGTACTTTGCTGGTAATTGACCAGCTATAGGTACATAAGCAGACAGTTAAATTAAGAATGCAGCTACCCCCAAAAAGCGTCATTGGTGTCAAAAAAGGCACTCTTCAAAGTGAAGTAAGCAGTAATTATATAGATGTTAATGATGATCTATAATTAATGTCTCTTGGGAACCAATAATCATGAAATCTCAAAAATATCAAAGGATGTAGCTTTGGGACTCTTTTCAGCAGTTCCAACACTTAGTATATACTGCTTTACTAACTTGCTCTCTATGAGTTGCCTCCCACTTAGCAGAGCTTCATACTTGGCCTGTATCAAGAAAAATTGATAGGTTAGTTGCCTTAATTGACAATTCAAATGTATGCCTTTCTGCCATAACAACGATGCAACCACTCTACTATAGGTAAGTCAGTAAATGAATTTCAACAATTGGTATATCCACTTACATCAGTGAGAATAGTAAGACAAACAGCAAACCAACAAAAACAAAAACAAATAATAGCTGACCTTAGTAGAACTTCGAGTCATGATGACGGCTGTGGCTGTTGAGTCAAACTATGTGAAAAACAAAATGCCTATATAGCTTTAAACACCAAATATCTATTTATTGATTGAAGAGTACCTGTGGTCTCCCTGCCCGTCCAATCATCTGCAATATCTGTGATTCACTACACTCTTGATACATTCCAGAGATATAGTGCATGGTAGATTTTATTACCACAAGATGTGCAGGAAGATTCACCTTGATAAAAGAAAAAGAATGTCAGTAAAAAAATAAAAACAAACGAAGAGTTAGATTCCCTTTTTTCAGGCATGCCTAATGACCAGCCAAAAACAAACAAGGAAACAAAAATAAACACACATCATTTGTTGAATATCTTCTATGCATGCAAGTTATAAGTCATTACCCCCATCGCAAGAGTACTGGTTGCAACTGCAAAATACAAAAAGAACAGGATGGAAACATAAAGAAAGAGATTGCCTCCAAAAAGTAGATTTTATGTTGCTTCTCACATAATACTGGGAGGTCTCCAGCTGTAAACATAGTCTCAATTCCCTTGCGATCAGATATGTCCATGCCAGCATGATGATAGCCAACCCCATATAGCACTAGGTCTAATGTGAAGATGAAGAACAAAAAGTTACGACATGGACGCACCACCAAAGAAGAAGGAGCAGGATGTGGGTTTCGTACAGGGGGGGGGATGAAGGGGGATATCCCCAAACCCAAGTTCCCCCCCTAGCTTAGATCAAATCCTAATATAGTAGTATGAGTATCAGTTTCATGATGTGTAAGTGTACCTCTTAATATAGCATGAGTATCAGTTTCATGATGTGTAGGTGTACCTCTTAATATAGCATGAGTATCAGTTTCATGATGTGTAAGTGTACCTCTTAATATAGCACGAGTATCAGTTTCATGATGTGTAAGTGTACCTCTTAATATAGCATGAGTATCAGTTTCATGATGTGTAGGTGTACCTCTTAATATAGTACGAGTATCAGTTTCATGTGTAAGTGTACCTCTTAATATAGCATGAGTATCAGTTTCATGATGTGTAAGTGTACCTCTTAATATAGCACGAGTATCAGTTTCATGATGTGTAAGTGTACCTCTTAATATAGCACGAGTATCAGTTTCATGATGTGTAAGTGTACCTCTTAATATAGCACGAGTATCAGTTTCATGATGTGTAAGTGTACCTCTTAATATAGCACGAGTATCAGTTTCATGATGTGTAAGTGTACCTCTTAATATAGCACGAGTATCAGTTTCATGATGTGTAGGTGTACCTCTAATATAGCACGAGTATCAGTTTCATGATGTGTAAGTGTACCTCTTAATATAGTACGAGTATCAGTTTCATGATGTGTAAGTGTACCTCTTAATATAGCATGAGTATCAGTTTCATGATGTGTAGGTGTACCTCTTAATATAGCACGAGTATCAGTTTCATGTGTAAGTGTACCTCTTAATATAGCACGAGTATCAGTTTCACGATGTGTAAGTGTACCTCTTAATATAGCACGAGTATCAGTTTCATGATGTGTAAGTGTACCTCTTAATATAGCACGAGTATCAGTTTCATGATGTGTAAGTGTACCTCTTAATATAGCACAAGTATCAGTTTCATGATGTGTAGGTGTACCTCTTAATATAGAATGATTGAGTATCAGTTTCATGATGTGTAAGTGTACCTCTTAATATAGCATGAGTATCAGTTTCATGATGTGTAAGTGTACCTCTGAGCTTGCTGTCATGAATAGAATTGGCTACTTGTTGAAGACGGTACTTGTGTGTCGTGTTCATGACAAAACGAGCTTCTTTTATAAGTATTCCAGCAGCCTGTTGTGTACCCTTTCTTGTGGCACAAAACTAAAAATGTTGAATATGAAGCTTCCATGAGTAAAACATCAACAAGACTTACCACCAGGGTTGGCTTCTGATCGGAGTAGAGCTGAATGACACCTCCCAGTCGGTAATTCAGTGCAAGATCAAATTTAAACTGTGTGCTAGCATCTTGGTATCCCAAAACCACTCTCCTCAGCCTGACTGGTCGGTGACTCTCATCAATGCTGTAATGAAGGGCTGGTACTTCTTCACTAGTCCCTAACCAAGCTGCCACCTAAAGGGTTAATCAAATTAAAATGTGATTAGGCAGCAAGGATGTTCATCATGGGCATTGGTTTAATATCTATTGCAAAGCTACGGTACTTTTATTTGGTTAACATCGTGGAAATCTAATATAAGGAAGAGAAAGGAAGGCGTCTTATTGACAATAGAGACATGCAAAAGCTTGTGAGTACACACTCATACTCTTCAATGTGTCATGATGAGACATAGAAAAACTGAAGACCCACATGATAATTATTTCCATTACATCAGCTATGTTGGGGATAGTGGCAGAGATGGCGATAAGTCTGAGCTTGCTCTTGCTTGATCCTTCCCCCCATGACATTGATGCCTGGATGGTCTTCATCCTGCTGACTATGGCCTCCATCGTAGGCCCTCTGCTCTCATCATTGAGCTGATGAACCTCATCAATCAGAAATAACTTCACTAGCTGCACAAGTGACTTGTAATCACGCCACTTGCGTGTCATGCTATCCCACTTCTCCTGTAGAATTCAAGGAATGAATAGCACTGTGTACAACTAATATTTGATTATGTACTGGAGTGGTCATGACAATCTGAGCTTGCTGAAGTTCGAAGTAGTCATCTAACTGGCTATCTCCAGTCAGTTCACAGCAGCGCAGGCCCAGGGACCCAAATTTTGCTTTCCAATCATCATACCGTTCACTGCACAAAGCTTTGATTGGTGCCACTGCAGTAAACAACAGCAACATCTGATGTTAATTTTATTCGTGTTATAATTTGTCCACACACACACAAACTATATTTTTTATGGTCACTTGTATAACAAAACTGATATCATTCTTGTTCAGGATACTCTTTTGATGCGTATATCACTTTTTTATTCTTCCCCACTCCTCTCCCCTACTTGGCAGCTAACAACTGCTATGTAAAATAACACATGTATGTGATGTTTCAAATCGTTTTCCTGCATTTATATACAAGGCTGCAGTACCAGAACATCACCTGGTCCAACAAATGTGAATATACCAAGCAAGAAATGAAGTTGAATTTTAACAGTAAATAACCCCTTTCCAATACTTAAGACATTTTTCTTCTCTTGCAAAATTATTGGATCAAATTCAATCTGCACGACCTACAACAACAAGACCATTAAGCTAGTGTAACATACTAAAAAATGTGATATATAAATAATTATCTCTGTATAGATTTTTTAATTGTTGGTTCTTTGTGTGGTAGCTTTTTCCCCATGGTTACATAAAACAATATTCATACATATTCACCATAGATAATTTTTCCAATTGGCAAATCTGTTGTACTCTGCATCAAGAGTCGGATAATTGCTAGCTCAAATATGACTGTTTTTCCACTTCCAGTAGGAGCAGAAGTAACAATTGGATTATCAGTATACAATACCTGGTTAGAGGAAGAGGATGTGTGTGTGTATGGGAGGGGGGGGGGGGGGGGGGGGGGGGAGGGTGTTGAGAGAAATGACATAAATGCTAAAGATTCAGAATACAATACAGGGGGACTTTAACTTAGCATGAAACTCAACACATACTGACAAGGACACAATCTCTGGTGCTATCAACATCCCCAGAGTCTCCAAGATTATCCAATAAGTTTCCTTCTTGTCTCCTAGGTCTTATAATATTGGCTTTACCAGCTACATGTGTCATGGGGTGTTTATTACTGCAAATTGCACATCTTTCTCCCCACCCAGAATTCTGTGGGGTCTTCCTTAGAAGTTTTATCCAGTAGAAGATAATAATATAATTTAAATATATAATCAATCAATCAATCATATGTAATAATTGGTTAAATGGTGAACAGAATCCCCCCCCCCCCCCCAAAGCTCACACTGGGCAGCTAAAACATACTTTGGTAGCTTCTTAACTGTCAGGCCTTGAACACTTCACCAAGGTAAAATGACAGACTAAAAACTGTTGAGCATGTGAAAAAGATTCATCTGCAAGATATTTTCTCGTTGTGTAACTTGCAAACAATAGTCCCTCACAAAAACTTTAGTACCTAAAAACTCCATATGTTCCAAGGCACATCCATAACTAACCTGCTTCTTATCAGAATTAGAGTCAGCAAAGATTATTAGGCAGTCAGTTTGTCGATGATGCAATCAAGCTAATGCACATATGTATTATATACAAGCAGAACAAATAGCCAGCAGTCAGTTCTGTGGTTCAGTTTGTGGAAGTTCATGTCCATAGGCTACCAAGTCCATAGAAGGCTGCAGTTGATATTCTACCAAAATGGCGTGTACATATAAATAAAGGAAACATAACTGCACTCTAATGATTGGGATACATATTTAAAATTGGTAAAGGATTATCTACTGGTTGTAGTTTACATGGGTTGGTCTTTATTTCCTTCTTGTCAATCCAATATACATGTACCATCAGAATGTGTGTGTTGTGTTCATTTCATGACTGCATAGCTATGCATATTATTTGAGGATGCACTCAACTAGTATGACCACTAGGCATTGAGTGGCTAGCCAAGAAAAAGAAAAAAGCTCGAGTATGTTGAGTAATCATCATTTCCTGTGCAGCAAATTAAAAACAAATGAGGTATGATGGTGGTTTTGAGAGCTTGGGGGGGGGGGGGAGGGGGGGGGGGGAGATTATTAGGGTCTTGGTTTGTTGTTTCTCCTATTTAAGGAGGCCTTCTGCGATCTGGTAAGGGGTTTATAAGCTGTTAACCATGTACCCCATTCTCACCAGCAAGGCCAGTCTAGCTTTGAATCTGCTGCCAGGCACTTTTACTAGAAAAGATCATCTAATAATTACACATCCACAGTGAAAGCTATAATTAGCTTACAACAGTTGTAGATCATCTCATGATGATGACCATTCCCGATTTACATAAGCCAGCACTATTTAAGGCATGTGACCTTTTTTATGGGTGAACGTACAGTGAATATACATATATACATATATAAATAGATATTCCAGCCAACTCCTCGTTTCACTCACCAATTATTTCAATATGACACTAACAGAGGTGCGCACAATAGTTGCATGAGATCACCAGATAGCAAAAAGGTGGCAATTATTAATAATAACAGATGCTCTAGCCTTCATTGTCTATTCTAGTTTCGTCTTCTTCTTCTTCATAGTCAGCTTTGACACTTGTGAAGAGGTCATTGTTGTTTTGTCTATCCCACCTTTTCTGTGGAGTTTGGCTGTCTCATTTGGCTGTCTCGCTGATGTTGCTACAGAAATTTCTGCTACTTGTTCAGGCTTTAAACAGTGAATGCTGTCATCATGTGACACATTTGTCTTAAAACTGAAAAGCTACAACTTTTGAAGGATTTTATTATCACTTCAGTTGTGACAAATTGCCAAGCTTTCTTCCCCTATTCCAGACAGCATTATGAATAATAGGTTCATTCATAAAAACTTTAGTACCAGATGTCTCCAAAGCTTCCAATGCATGCTCATGATTTTATTGCTTACTTTGTTGCAAAAAACAAAAAAGCTGGTAAATCTTAAAGCATATTATAATGTCAGCCAAGAATTATCATATAAGTATCATGTAGAGAGATTGAAAAGTAGGACCTAATATTCTATCAATGGTAGTTGAGCTAAGTACAAGAATATTAGCTAGTTAGCTATGTGGTGATGATTAAAGCGGAAGGGGGAGGGGGGTTTGCTGTTTGTTAGCTAGCAACCCCCCCATGGTATTTCATTGCCATCACTGTTAGTCATTTAGCTCTGGCAATTCGGCCATCCAATGATTTGGTCTTCTTGTAGGCAATTATGACGCTGCAAGTATTGTGGTATGCATTGTAGATGCACTAATCCAGTTATCATTCATTCAGTATGTACTTAATTTGTAAGTAAGTCTCACAAAACACAAAATATTATGCATTAACATGTTATGTAAGGCACCATTTGCTTTAGAACCGAGACGTCAATAAAAGTCATACTTACATCATCCAACACTTTTGATTGTACGAAGTTGAAATGTGAAAATTCTTTGAAGACGCTGTGATACTTCTCAGCTGAGAATAAGAAAAGTTAAAGATCCAAAACATTATTGGTTGAAGTTACACATCAACCAAAAGACGATTATCGTGCATGTTAAAATAAATAAACTATTTTGTCAATTATTAAGGTGAGCCTGAGTGAGCCACACACTATGAAGCTGAATGAGTCATTTATAGGGACATTGACCTATGGTTGATTTGTAATTTATGTTTTTAATCATTATCATATTTTTAACTATCATTATCACATTACATGCTGGTCAGTCAGCTAGCTGTGTTTGAAGTTATCACACATAGTATAGCATACAGAAATTAGACTGCAATTGCAGAGCTAGAAATATACTTGCTTCAGAGGCATGATAGTAGGTAAAATAAGTATGATAGACAAGCCCCCTTGCCAGGGGTAGCGCTATTGCCGCCCTAACAGGGGGTCCAAAGGACTGAATGGGAGGGGATGGGGACAGTTTGAGGGGGGGGGGGATCAGCTCCTAGAGGGATGCTCCAGCAGTATTTGCAGCTTTCTGAACCATATTATGGAACAAGTTACGTCGGCAATGCTGCAAAAACTGAATTCTCTCAATTTCTGTCATAAAATCTCATTGGCATAAAAATAGGCCTATCCCATCGGTAAATAATATCGCTTTCCCGCCGACAACTTGTCCCGTGCCCCCTGGACCACTTTGCATAATATGGTATAGAAGATATAAGCTAGTTTACATAGGGAAAATGTATAGCTAACGTAGACACAGTAGAACCTTTAGGGAGGTCTTTGTCCTTGGTGAGTTGGAGCAAGTTTAATTCTGGATTGTTTTATTTTCTGAACCTGCCAAGAAGTCTCTGGTGAAGTGAAACAAGGTTATCCTGGCAGTGCACTTGAGATCTATCTGCCAAGTGAGCACTATACTAATAACTATACAAAACACAATGCATCTGCCATCATACTTTGCATTATGCATTATGCAGAAGACAATTGTAAGTAATTGTATTGGGGATTATTTAATTAAAGGATACGTATTTCACTCACAGACCTCAACCTAATCTGTTCTCGACCATGATCTGTGTCAACTGAAAATATTGTCATAGATGGATTAAACAGGATATAGTATCAAGGATGCTCTATCACACCAGTCTCTGGCCAACTGAATGCCAACATGCACTGAATGACATGCTAATGGACATGCTAATGGAGGTATTTGTTGAAATATGCTATTCCATATTCCAATTATTGTACTTGGCTGGCTCCTTATGCTTCCACTCAAGAATCTGTTGTCACTCTAAGGAGTGCATATAGCTTCCTCAGTACTTGAATCGACCTTTTTTTTTTTAAAAGGAAGCTTGTAGCCGGGGCAGTTTTGCAGCCTTCATTAATTGTTTAGTAGAAAGTGCATGGAAGTGTGATAGAGCACCTTCACAATAGAGGGAATAAAATTACATGCATATAGAGTGAATTATATACCCTGTACTCTCTTAGGAACTGCAGATGCTACTTATTTCAGTCCCATAATTACTATTGAAAGGGGAATTATTTCCAGTTAAAGGAGTTTCTTTTGAAAAAATTGGCTGATGATTGTAATTACCACTGTCAACAATGTCTTCCTGGCTGATACTGTTTCTATAAGCTCTTTTGCTGAGGAAGGCTATACTGGTTGTCTACTGGCTTACATAATGGAGAAAGAAGGCATTCCTGGATGGATTTCTTTACCATTTTTACTGTAAACCTCTTCTGATTTAGTCTTCAATGGAGCCACGCTGCAGCCAAGGAGTGGTTCCAGCAAGTGAGTTGAAACCCTCTCTCCCTCTCCAAATTAATTACATTCATTGCCATGTAAATATACATGCATGGAGTCAGTGTCCAAACATACTAGACAGAAGGTATTTGGCTAAGTTTACTTAGAGTTTGCATTCCAGTTATGCTGGAATAGAGATATGTGGCTCTGACATCCTGCTTAAAGGAAACTGTGGTATGTGATCTATAACTATTTGTATAGATGGTATGACCAATCAACATGCCTTCTAAGTGGCTCATCCCAAATTTCTCATTATTCTGGTATATTCATGGAGCCAAATAATTCGCATCTCTCTGACTCAATATCTACGTAACCTCCAGCATTTTATAGTGTTTAAAGCAGAGCATTTGTTATAAGTAATGATGAGGAATGAGTGTATACTGCTGTAGAAACTCTGCCATTCATGATGCATGTTGCTAGAATTATATAGACATAGAGCTTTTTTGAATTTTGAGGAAAAAAATCAAGCTCAATGAACTTACAGTTGAAATAGTGTAGATACAATTACTTTCTCAATGATCAACTTAAATGTACTCACTCAAAGTTTGTTACAAAGGTGATGAGCATTTATATAACTGAAACATCAAGTGAGTAATTATCGAGTAAGCCATTGTATAAAAAAAATCAGAGCTATTATAATTAAATTTCACTATAGCTGAAATAATATTATTTTAATAAATACTGGGTGGAAACTATCAGACACTCCTAGAAGCCTATACTCCCCCCCCCCCCCCCCCCCCAACCCTCCCCCCATCCCCCACCCTGCCCCCAAAAATAAGCTCATTTATTTTCATTCTAATGGTGAAAAAAATTGTAATTATATATATGCAGTTACAGCTTGAGGGTTGATTACAATTGGAGGGGTTCTTTAACCAATTGACTAAGCTTCATAGTTATATACGTGGTTATATAACTGGAGATATATAACTGGAGGGACAGATCCTAATAAACAGTGCTTGTGTGTGCATATATATATATATATATATACACACCAAAAAAGAAATATGGCTTCTGTATATATGACAAACCCGATATATTCTTATGTACAAAAACACAATAATTGATGTTTACACTATACTCACAGGAAAAATTCAATTGACGGTCAATAGTACCAGGAGTACACTGTCTTTGCAGTTGTTGCACCAAAGGTGTTTCTGGAACTCTTTGCACTATTCCTTGAGATTCCCTTCTACTTAGAATTATCCCTTCCTCGTTCAGTTCTCCAAGATTAAAGTTTGTATTTGGTGCAGGGCAATGTTGGTCTTGGCGACTGGACCTTGCAAACCCATCTCCATCGAGCCAATAAACTTTACTGGGATTGTTAGTTTCCCTAAACAAAAACAACACAACAAGAGAAAATAAAAATTAGTCATATCTATCAGAATTCACCTTTGTGAGCAATAGCTTTGCTGAGTTGTAAAATCAAAGTTATCCTCTAGTGAGGGAGCAGGTGGAATAACGTAGGCGTTTGCCATGGCTGAGCTTCTTTTCTACCTACGAAATCAATAACAGTGCCTCTATCAACAGAAGAAACGGAAAACTCGTAATGTGCGACCTCTAGTTCAGTTTTGAGAAGAAGTCGAATGTCTACAATTTCACTTCTCAATTATGGCGCCACTTATTCGTACGTGCGCACTGCATGTTGCGTGTATTACACATGCGCAACAATGCGCTGTTGTCATAGGAACACTTTCACGCTAACTTCAGTGTCCACTACGAGGAAGCGACTATGTCAGTTCCTACCCAGCCCACTGAAGGTTTTTATTATGACGAGCTATCAAAAATCAGAGTCCTGGAACCTCAAGCAGCTGTAGAGATAGTGGAGCTGAAGGAAGAGTGCAAGGAGTTCATTGACAGTGAGGTTTCGTAATAATGCACACCCTCACTGCAGCTACTGCCATTTATATATCAATATGTTTATCCACACCCACACCCACACAGAAATATGTGCATTTCAGGAATTGGTGGGAAAGTTTATGGGGATGGTAGATGAACTTGCTGGCCGTGTGGATGGTGAAAAGATGAAAGCCATTGGTGTTCGGAACCACCTGAAATCTACTGCCAAGGAAAGAGAGGCTCAAAAACAGCAGCTTCAAGCTCTCATAGCAGAAAAGAAAATGCAATTGGAGAGGTATATGAAGTAATTATTCTAGCCTGCAGTCCATTTATGAGCATGACATAGCTGAAGGGCCTTTTGAAGAAGAAAAATGGGTACTTTTTCATGCAAACAGTTGATTTGTCTTTCTGTTGTGTGTATTTTTCAATTTGTCCTGAAGTCCTGAAGATCCAAAGATTAAGCACATTATTTTATAGTTGATTGAAAATCTCTCATTTTGCTTTCTCGTGTCATAATCCTAGCTTTACATCATCATGATTATATCATCATGATGACATGATAGAGACTGCAAAGATCAGTATTGATTAAGCCTTCATATGGGATTAGGGCCAGGGAAATAGCTGCATATAGATCTGGGGGAATGGCTAGAGCAATGCTATCCACAATGCTTGTGATGTTGTCATGATGATGCAATGCTAGTATATCTTACGACATGAGGAATCAGCCAAAAATAATGTACAAATCAAGCATAACTTATTGAAGAATTACAAGGTTAGTATCAGACAGATTCTGCAAGAAGCTTCCCTTCCTTTAGGGATCCTGGGACAAACTCTCTTAACCTTGGCTAGGCTACTTTCGAAGAAGACCCAAACTGAACAAATATATACATCTTGCAAGTTCTACAAACAGGTTCCTCAGAGCCACTGTCCTTTTCATTGTAATGGATTCTGCCGAAGTTGTTTCTTGTATTGCAACAAGGTTGTCTTTGTCTGGCAGGAGTTGAAGTGTCATTGTTCTGGTAAAAGCCTCATTTCTCATTTCTTGCTTACTCTATTTTTCTTTTACATTCCTATATAAGGGAGCTTAGCAGTGAAAAAAATTCACTTGCAGCAGTAGACATAACTGAAACTTCAACAAATAATAAACTAGGCAGCCATTTGGCTCTAACTTTTGGATGTTATTATGAAGCCACACACCCATTTAAGGTGTCAAGCACAATCTGGTTCTCTACCCTCAGAATCCAGTCAGAGAGTGAGATAGAGCCAAGGCCTTTGAGGTATAGGCTTTTTGGCTACTTCAAAAGAATAAAATGACTTATACTTGTGTTTACATTGAACACGCAAAACAATTTGTGACTTAATTAAGTGGATATTTGCACACCAGTGTGCTATTATAGTAAGTACTGTGTTGATGTGTCTGCCATTAATTGGATTGTGGATTGAATCTGATCGAGATATTGGCTATGGTGACCCCATGCTCTCGTCCCATATCGTGGGCAATTCTCCCACATTAGTCGTGTGTAACCAACCCTTTACTTATTTTTTAAATTGGATAAGCTAGGAGGGGTAGGTTTGTGGCTGACAATTGAAAATCATTTGTTCAAAGTGCTACAATGAAATCTGGTGTGTGAAAAGTGGCTGAATGATATTGGTGGCCATGCAATAGAATTTTGCGGTGATTGTTTAAAACCTGTTCACCACTTGCATCCATGTATAGGAAAAGGTCTCGACTGCAGTTTTCCAAACCCTTTTCCAATCTAAAATAGTTTAGAGTTCTCAATGAACTCTCAGTTGACATACAATAACCTTCTCAATAATCGACTTCAATGTATTCTCTCGACGTTTCGACTAGATGCTCTAGCCTCTAGTTATTCCTGATGAAGTTTAGGGTTGTCCAACTCCCCACAAGTGGTCTGATTAAGTACATTGAAGGTCTGTATTAGGAGTATCAGTAGAAGTAAAACGGCAAAACTTACTGTGTAAAGCAGCCTAATGAAAGTTACTCATGCACTACTGGCTGACCAATAGGACTACCTGGCTCTGTGCCTTTAATAATATATAAATCAAATAGATGTCCTTGTTGGGACCTTTTCTCTGTTTATTTGCACTCCAGAATTATACAGGTGAATGACTAGCCTGCTGCATTAGGCAACTTATGGTAATTATTACATGAGTAGTCCACCCATTAGTTCCTAATTACAAGTCTGTTTTGCACATTCCATCACTGCTGTGTAAGACTTTGCAACCTCATTTGTATGACCTTGTTGACCTACTTCATGTGCAGATGCATTTGGACTGTACTGTTAATTATGTGGTTTGTTGAACTGATGGTTTAATCTGATAATTTTTTTGATCATCATTGTAAGTGGAAGTGGCCTAGTAGGTACTGGTGCAAGAATCTCTTGCTTGAATTTCTATGGGCTGTGGGTTGCTGTAAAGGGATTGGTGTTGCTATCCTAGTACTACAGAAGCCTGTCATGCTAAGGCAATCAAGCCAGCTGCATCTACCACTTCCTCTGAAGACCCTTATCTGCAACCACTGGTATTCACTCCATAGACTCCAGACCACCCTTACATGTGGACTGGTTAGGATTTGGTTGGTCAGTTAGTGTACCCTGGACTCCAGCCTCATGCGAAATATTGATCATTTCAGCCTGTCCTCCACCATCAGTATATCTCTCCTCTAATGACTATGCATCCAGTTCTCTCTCTTCTACTGACCATGCAGCCAGTCCCTCTCGTCCACTGACTATATAGCTGGTTCTCTCTTCTCTACTGACCATGCAGCCTTTCTGCCTCTGGAGGAGGAGAGGGGAAAGGAAAGGAGAGAGGAGGGTTGGAGGGGAGGAGAATAATAATCCATTAGACTGCCTTCTACTGCTGGTGATCCGAGCTACTAAGTATATGTGACTGGTGGTGCTGGTATCATATGACCCCGCCCTGCCAGCCTGGTGCATGTGCATTCCAATCAACTAATGGTCCATTTTACGGAGCCTCACATAGCAAATCCTCGACCACCCTTGTATGGAGAAGAGGGTCTGGGAACTCTAGCATAGTCAAGTAACAAGTTCTTCTCAACTGTTGTAGTGCAACGATTCAGCTATACATACTTGTGGTCTATGCAGCCGCACAGCCTTCATGACGTGCTTCTCATCATTTCATTCATATAGATTAGCATAGTCAAGTAACAAGTTCTTCTCAATTAGAATCCAAAGATTACTTTTCCTTCTGCTCTTGGTGTGGCGGAGAGGTCGGCTTCACAGCCCAAACAGAACATGCAGAAAGATTTTCACTCATCCCATTTTTAAGATGTCATCCAAATGACCTGTCCCCCTCCCACATTGACATCAGTTCCTTCTGTTGCAGGCAACTCCATCCAATTATAGCAGCCAGTAATTACATTCCGGCACAGAACAAATTTATAGTTCCCAGACACTTCGCTGCCATTCTCTCTCCTTTCTATTTCTCTGGGCATGTCTTCTCTCTTACATGCTATCTCTGCTATCCTGTTTTTTTCCCCTCACTATTCTTCTCTTTGCCAATTTCTGTTCTCTGTGCTCTGCTGTTTCAAAGGCCCACCCCCTCAATTTCTCTTCTCCTCTAGACTCCCTCTCCTCCCCTTCCCTCTCCTTTCTCTCCCTCTCTCTTTCTTCCCCCCTCTCTCTCTTTTTCTCCTCTCTCTCTCCTCTCTCTCCTCTCTCTCCTCTCTCTCTCTCCTTTCTCTCTCTCCCCTCTTTCCCCTCATCTGTCTACTCTTGCTTCTCCCCCCTCTCTCTCCTCTCACTCCCCCCCTCCCCCATCCCACTCTCCTATCAGTAGTTTTCTTTACGTATGCTGGTGAATGAATACAGCTATGCTGGTTAGCACTGAGTTCTTTACAGAAGCTGGAGAAAGCCTGTATTATACGTTTGCTAAGTTTGAATCAACAACGTGAACCTATTTTCCTGTTTTTGTAGTCCAGAAATGGATTAATCTTTGGAAAACTTGGAGTCCTTTGGCACTCAAGTTAAAATGCTACTGTAAATATTCTGGTTGTTAAGCCTCCTGATGTTTAGCGCCCAAAAGGCTTTTGAGTGTCCATTTTGTTGTTGTTTCAAACTGTCTTTGTTGGGCATCCTTTTGATATCTCTCTGTGTAGCGCTGGTCTCAATGTCATTCAAAAAAGTACCCATTATGCTCATGTGTATTAGCTGCACCGTCTAGGCAACGTGTTCCAGCAAAACATTGGTGCAAGAATTTTACTAGTAAGTTTACATCTATTAGTAGCTATGATTGTCCATAATTTCCAGGCGAGCTTCTTGCTGCCTATTTGCCGGGGACTTCTAGCCCTTTTCCTAGCCTTCTAGTAGCGCAGGTAACTCCTCCACTGTTCTTGAAGTTCCAAAACACTTTCTGACATACCCAATGATTGTAATTCTGGATTGGCAAGGCTGTCGCAAGAATTGTTCTCAATCATTGTTCACCATGAAGGATGTTCAAATAGGTCTGTAGATGAATATGCTTTGAAGAGTAAAGTCAAATGCAGAGTATGCTTGATCAGCCATCACCAGCTCCTTAGTTCGCCTCTAGAGATTTGCTTCTTCGTAATCTGCCTTGAGAGACTGGGTCTTGTCTGGTTTGAGAAATTTCTTCAACCACCTAGATCAATTATGGAAAATAGTTTCTGTATGCATTATTTAGCATTAGTGAGCACTTATTTGCAATTAACTCTTTAGGCTGAAAATTAAAATTCCGTGACACCCATGCCTGATACTTATTAAAGTCATGTGACGTAGTAACAGCGATAGTCAAGGGTGCCTTCCTCACCGCTTGAAGGCATCAGGTAGCTGTTGCTATGCTAGCTAGCCTGCAACAATAAGAGTAAACTAAACACTGGAAATGCTTTCTTGTTTCTCTAGCTTGCTAGCATTTAGGCCAATGACATGGCAGTCATTTTAACTCTTAACTAGTTGGTGTTTTGGTCTTCAAGCTCTAGTATGGCAAGCAATGGTTCTCTCTCGGAGTAATTTCACTTTATATATGAAATCATTTGCTGCCTTTAGCTAGAGCTAGCCATATACTAGCCTTTTGCTTTTTGTCGAAGACGACGATGCTTGCTACTGTAAATCTCTCCGTTTCAACGATGCCACTTGCCACTATGAAACTATAGACATCTCAATTCAGCAACTGCAGTATTATTGTAGTAGAGAAGAGTTAGATTGAGTTAGATTTCACCCTGCGAGCTCCAGAGAAATGTTTTGGTAATGGCAACCTGGTTGCAGCAGTTGTGAAGATATATCCGCTATGATTTGAAAGTGAAACCTGCACACGCATGGATATATCCACCACTATGTTCCCTACAGAGCTAAGCGCCATTTTCTTGCAGGTTGATAGAAGCAGAGCACTAAACAACCAATGTTTACTATATTATGGTTCAACAGTTAGGTCTGTATGGAAAGAAGATAGAAACTTGACGACTGGGTATTTGACTTTTATTTATTTTTAAAAATTATTCCTGATGAAGGCTGGAGCGTCTAGTCGAAGTGTCGAGAGAGTAAATTTCTAAGCTGATTATTGAGACGGTCAACTGAGAGGTCGTTGAGAATGTAGCGAGTGCTCCCACACTCTCTGATACTTGTGGCCATGTGCAACGATGCAGTCTTCCGGCCTTCTCCCCAGTGAGGGCTTGCTTCATTTACCAACAATGATAGTAGCCCGTGTGTGCACCTATATGCCATGGATCGTGTATATAATTATAAGATGTTTTAGCTTAAACTAGTTGATAGTTAGTCAGACACCATGACGAAAGGATCTATTGTATTACAAACCCAAAAGCCCTTGACTGTAGCGACCCAAGCGCAGCAGAGGGGGACGAGGGGGGGCACTACTAAGGTTTAGTAGATCCTGTTGGTTGACATCTAATTTATTTAGTGAGTAGTTTAGCAACAGGGTAGATAGACAGATAGTCAGTTTTTAATTTAACAGCTCAGCCATGGTGTGACTGTGTGCAAAGGAAAAACAAATTGTGCTCGGAGGTTGAACTCTACAGTGAGATACTCTTATAGGTTGTAGAGACCTTGCACTAACCAACCAATTTACAAAGTCATATTCGTTGATAGTGTGTGCTCAGAGGTTGAACTCTACAGTGAGATATTCTTATAGGTTGTAGAGACCTTGCACTAACCAACCACTTTACAAAGTCATATTCATTGATAGTGTGTGCTCAGAGGTTTAACTCGACAGTGAGATACTCTTATAGGTTGTAGAGACATTGCACTAACCAACCACTTTACAAAGTCATATTTGTTGATAGTGTGTGCTCAGAGGTTGAACTCTACAGTGAGATACTCTTATAAATTGTAGAGACCTTGCACCAACCACTTTACAAAGTCATATTTGTTGATAGTGTGTGCTCAGAGGTTGAACTCTACAGTGAGACACTCTTATAGGTTGTAGAGACCCAACCACTTTACAAAGTCATTCGTTGCTAGGGTGTGCTCAAAAGGGACACCAAAAATGTTGAGTTTCATATCAATAATGCTATAATAATCACTATTAACTCTTTGTCTATAGAATAGGGCTGAGCCTAGTTTGCATCAACACCAATGGATACCACATAAAAACTGCAACAGTTATTGAATATGAGCCAGCGGTGATCTCCAGGATTGCCGATAACACAGCGGATGTGGTATCCATGTACACGTACACAGAGCTGACCACTGATAGGGTTCTTCTCCTTGTTTTCCTCTCTGCACACCTGTTGCCCGGATATTGGTGTTGTTTTAGTGGCAACTTCAAGCACTTACACTATGCATAGTGGGTCTGTCTCCATAGCGTTTACAGGAAGCATAGGAACCACTAATGGAGTATTCACCATTCTGTTTACTCAGAGATTTCAAGGTGTGACAGGATGTGTTGGGCACCTCCTAGACAACGTTCGTATACCCATATGTATATCCCCCCCCCCTTAATTAAATAACTTAATAATCAGGAAGACAAATATTTTTTACTAAAGACTTTTCTTGGTGCCACTGTCATTTTAGTTTTTGAAGCAGCCTATCAGATGCCCAACCTAAACCCCGGTAATAGATACCAGTGTTAGATACCAGTGTGGCACAGAAAGGTGTTAATTGATGTGTAGTAGCACCCCAATTTTGGCAATTGTGGCTTGAGATATTTTTTTTGTTTTTTCCCTTCGCTAATCTGAATACAGATTGGGATGGAAATGTGGCATGCGTGTGGGGGTGTGCCACGTGTGTGGAATGGTAGCGATGCCAATTGTCGTGATTGCATACATTTCAGGTGCTACTGCTGCTAATTTAATGTGCAGAGGCAGCGTTCTTGCATGGGTGTGTGAGCATTTGAAATTTGTAGCTGTACAGTTAATCGCTATAGTTGCTTTTGTGACACAGATGTTTCATGCATGAAGAGTCCTAGCATCTAATAAGCTGTATTTTACTTTAAATGATGCCAGATCTGTTTGCAATTAGCCATCCATTCTGAAACTAAGTGCGTGTGTGTGTATTGTGCACTGATATTCACTGATCTGCTGGGATTTCCCCCCCCCCCTGTTCCTCCCTCTGTCTATCCTTCTCGTCTCCTCCCCCCCACCCCCCATCCCACAACTGCTCACAACTTAACAGTGATGATATCATTTGTTTTTCAGTTCATGTCAGTATTCCTGATGAGACTTTTGTGCTCATCCTTACTTTGCAACGGACAAGTACTTCGTGGTATATGATTTGGAGCACATGCAACAAACATCCTCTACTTAAAAACCATCTGGATTGTGTGCAGTTTTTGGGTTGCCATTTTTGCGCAACTTTCACCTGCCTATTAGCGTGTATCACTACGGGCTGTGATGTTTTAACAGTGGCATAATGTTTGCGAGCATAATGTTTGCGAGTGAAGCATAAATTATGGACATTATACATCCTAATGACTCTGTTCATCATTTGAAACAAATTCTGGACTGAGAGCTGCTCCCATGAAACATGAAGGAGTTCTGAAATAGGTTGCACTGCCCATATGAAAGCCACTCACCTGCCATCTAGATAATTGCCCACCCTCGGTGGCTCAGTGGTGTACAAGAGCTTTGGTAATGTGGCTCGACACACGGGAACAGCAGACCTACATCATCCTGTAGCTGTTTGTTGCGTGCATCCTCAGCAATGGGCCACCACCAAAGTAGGTGGAGCCAAAATTACTAGCGTGAACTAGTGTTGAAGATCTGGCCTGATGATAGAGGTGGCAAAGTGAATGTTGAGCGTCTGATCCAATGCCATAGAAACTTCTGAGGTGTTTGTTCATTTGCAGCAACTAAACCGGCAAAAGGTTTTAGAAATAATAATTATTTTTAAGTTTAAATCTTGCCATTTCTATTACCTAGACAAACACTCACATTACATGTACCCACCAATGGGCAACTCTGTTTTACTGTGCTTTGTGTAAACGTGGCACAGGGTCGTCATTCTGAGACTAGTTCGGCATGAGCATGCAAAACATGGATCAAAAAAGCCCAGTGTGAATGCCAATCCTTTTGAGATAGCCTATTATTTATAATACGTGTGTGTAGCTCTTGGATTATCAGTTTGGTCTATTCTCTGTAGGTACCACATTTATTATGAGTCGCTACTGCAAGTAGAAAAGGAACAGAACGAGTTCATTGAAGGCTTTGGAATATAATTGTGGATGACTTGTCCTGTCGAAGGAGGATTTTAAGGTGCCTGAATACAACTATGTGCCTTCTTTAATTAGCCACACCAATGTTACATAAGTCAGGTGCCCCAGGAGCCTGCTGCCAAGAAACATAACTCCGTATAACTCCATATAAGGAACCCTCATTAATTACTGTAAGTGGCTCTGACCACAAGCTTTGCTTTGAGTACAAAATGCTTTGCCATTAAAACCACCTCAATCTAATTGGAATTCTGTCCTGTTGCCATACAGCATTTGATGAGTTCTTCCTGGGTTCTTGGCAGCTGGAAATAAGAGGTTATCTCACTTTGTCTGCTCGTTAACTTTCATCCTTACCCTGTGCATCCACCAAGTCAAGTGAAGCAGTGGGCCTTGTGGCGAAGCTGTATAGCTACAGAACGTGTGGTTTTGAAGGACTGCACCACAATTCCTAAATTGGAATCCTGCGGTGCACTTTTAATTCAGTGAAAACTTTTTGATAATCCGAAAATTAGGCTTGTCCACCTTTTAATAAAAATAAAGTGGTAAAAATATTGATAGGTACATACCAACATGGTGCATGGTTCAATAGATGGTAAATAGTTCTGGATAGTTTGTGTCTCTATGGAGTGTTTATCGACCTGCGTCAAGTCCTTCTTTCATGCCCAACGTCATGAAATGCTGAACTGCGGCATATAGTGCAAGCCAAGATTGCTTCACCTCTTCCGTGAATATGTCTTGTAGTCCAGTTGCTAAAGCATAGATCAGAGCTTCCCCAACAGGCTAAATAGATATACAAATACACACACATAAACATGCATACATGCAACAATATAATCATGGCACGAAACATAATACATTCTTCAAATATAATTGTTACCGTATCTCTTACAAACATGCACGCACGCAACAATGATACGAAACATGATACACTCTTCAAACACAATCGTTAGTTATCTCTTATAAACATGCAGACATGCAACAAATGATACGAAACATGATACATTCTTAAAATATAATCGTTTCCGTTATCTATTACAAACATGCATGCATGCAACAATATAATCATGGTATGAAACATGATACATTCTTCAAATATAATCATTACCATTATCTCTAACAACCCCCCCCCCCCCCTCCCCCCTTCCATCTCCCCACCCCCCCCAAAAAAACACCCACTAACAATCACAACAACAACATTTAGGGAACTTACAAAATTTAGATATAATATTAAATAATTAGTTTTTTCGTGTTAAAGGAGAGTTGTAGAAAAATTGGTGAAGAAGATGAAGTTAAGAAGATGAAGTTGATTTTTTTCCTTAAGCTGGACCATTTCCGGAAGATTGGCATATGTGGGCTTCATGTATGTCGAGGCTTGGTGCACCTTTCGCATCTACGAGATACCTTGTTGTTTTGAGACAACAAAACAAGAACCATGAAGGGAAAATGCTTTTAGAATGTTGGCATTCGGAGTGGGAAACCGAGTAATGAGAACATAAGTCGCATACTATGTAAAGTAAGTGAATAAATGATTAGATAGAGAAGTGGGAATAGTTGTCATGACACTTAGCTCACCACTGATTAATCAAATATCTAAAAGGTGCAGAAAGAAATTAATACCAGGATGAAAGCTGAATATCTCTTACGAATATGTAGTTGTGTATAAATGCTATGCAAATACAAGGCATTGTTAGGGGGATCATGCCAAAACATTCACACATTAGCTATATAATTGTCTGCTATTGGTTAGCATTCGCGGCAATCGCCCATTCAGAATTCAATCTACACTAAGGCTCACTTCACTCACTCCTAATTATTGGTTCTCTGCTTCCTACATGTTTTCATAGACGTTCCCTCCTGGCCGACCGAAACCTTCTTCCTCGTGCTACTACTTATAACAGTGGTGGAAGGTGGAAGTTCTACCCCTCCACTAACCTAACTGTTCCCTATCTTGTGCATGCCATAATATGATTTTTTGTGTGTAAAGCTTATGGAATAATTGATGTGAAATTATTATGTTTATTATTGTGTATATTAATTTCCTCAAGTAGTGCCCTTGATAACTCTGCGACCTAAATAGCTCATGCACTGTTTACTACCTGGAGTGGAAACTGCATGCTCTTGATTAGACCGTGCCACACCCACCTGTAATATCATCAAATGCTTCAAAAGATGTGGCATTTCTAAAAACTCAAAAGATGGGTAGGTAACAGCCTGTATAGCAGCAACTATCACTGGCAAAGTGGCCAAACTACACAATAAAATCATGCAGGAACTGGTGATGATACCTTCATGAAGGACGATGTTGAGTCACAGAAGGAAGAGGAAACTCTAGTAGTCTATGTAATCACACAAACAATAGCTATTGTTTCCATTAGATGCAGCTAAAACCATAAAGCGGTGCCCTCATTAACTCGATGCCCTCAAACAGGATGCACAGTTGAGGTCAGCTTGAGGATGTTTTTGATATATTAAGTATTCTCCTTTTTCATTGAGTAACTCATTATGACTTGCTTGCACCTTTCTCGGCCTCATTAATTATAGCGAATGTACATAAGTAGATCATTCAAGTTGACTTCATTAGATAGAGGGAAGGGTGGGTCATGACACTGCGTGACATAACAATCACCACCTGAAAGAATATAGCCTGTTAGACAAGGTTATCCCACACAAACATGTAATTTGATAGCCTGTTAGACAAGGTTATCCCACACGAACATGTAATTTGATAGCCTGTTAGACATGGTTATCCCACACAAACATGTAATTTGACAATAGCTTGTTAGACAAGGTTAGCCTGTTAGACAAGGTTACTCCACACAAACGTGTAATTTGATAGCCTGTTAGACATGGTTACTCCACACAAACATGTAATTTGACAATAGCCTGTTAGACAAGGTTACCACACACAAACGTGTAATTTGACAATAGCCTGTTGGACAAGGTTACCCCACACAAACGTGTAATTTGAAATGTACACACACGTGCACGCGCACACACACAGAGTAATGTGACTATGGGTAATAAGACATGCTATTGATTGACACAGTACAATGATTATAACACTGCTAACTAAACAAACAACAATAACTTTTTTAAAAAAGATTAAAAAATGCCTTCCAATTAACATACTCTGTCTCAGAATTTGAGTAAGGCTGATTCAACCTTTGACCAGAAGACCACCCCCATTACCAACCACTAAGTTTTGAGGGCATCCGCCGGCAGGACAAAAGTTGTACTCCTAGCAAAGTTCAAGGGATACATGTTTGTGGTCATTTCCAGACCACTGAATAAAGAACTGCTGTTATTTTCTGACATCTACTTGTGCAGAACCTGGTGGTCCTCTATCTGCATCATCATGCAAGGGGAGCTAATCATGCAAACTGCAAGCAAGGGCTCAAGTCATTTTGTGAACCAGCATTCATAAACTCTTTACCTCTCAGAAGAGTACTGTAAGACAGGTTTATCCATGCATATTATGCACTGAGACCACTTTTTGTGACAGTTGGTTTGTATTGTAATGGCACTTACTCGGAAAGTCATGAACTTACTGCAAAGCTCTCCAATTGAACATCTTTCAAGTTGTGTATGATTCCTAGCTCCAAAAGTGTCTCCTTGAGCTCTTCTGGCTTACCCAACAAGTCAATAGCTGTATCGATACTGTCCATGACTTGTACGGCATGCTTTATCAGTCCTGGATTATCTTCATTCATCGCATTATCCTCAAAAGGAAACAAGTACACGAGATCAGGTGCGATTTGAAACAATCTGTTTGAAATACATTAATTTACACAATAATACACATCGGTTAAGCAACACACACACACATAAAAATTCAAATAATCAACCCCCAAAGGTGAGTACTAAATTCTTAGGAGCTGGTTAACAGCACCAGTCCTTGTTAGCACCAGGGAAAACTAAGTGTAATTGGTGATGGTTATGTGGGGCCTGGATGATGAACAGTAGGTTGGTCTTGGGGATCTCTTAATATTGGCCTATGACAGTACAGAGTCAGGCACTTGTTATATATCAGTTTTACTTTGTATCCTTTACTGGATCATAGGCCTATAATTAAATTAACCACAATGAGGTTCAGCCTAAAAATCAATTTAAAAAATGACACCAATTTAGTTAACTGATTTCTAGCACTTCGTTACTAACATTTTTCCTAATTTCTTATTCTATTCCTTGGGATCTCATGACAGGAAAAGAATAAAGCAATGAGCTATTTGTATGTCACTTGGCTAATAACTGAATGGAGTTGAAGTGTACAGACACCAAAGAGATTCATAATGAGTTTTAATCTAGCCTGCCACTTGGGCTATTACTATATAATATACTACTACTACTAAAACAACTGCACTTACTTACAAAACATCACTATCCCATGCTTCTGCTTGTCAACCTTCACCAAGGCCCATGTAGATAGTATTAGCTCTACCTGTTTGGCAGTCAGGGTTGGGACACTTGTAACAGAAGAATCTTGATCTGCACTCTCTGCCATTGCGATTTAGCTCAGTAACAGTTTGTGACTAGAGCAACGCTTCTAACACTGCTTTTTGCAACTGCTACTGGTCGATGTAATTTGTTGTTGCTGCGACTTGTGGTATATACTGCACCCGAGTTTTGTCGCGTTGTGAACTTGCGCAGTTATACCGTGATCTTATTCGCGCGATACATTTGGACGTACTTTACCGACTATAATGTGTTCAAAGTATGTGAAGGGAACGCTGAACGAGATGCGGACTGAGAATCCCCAATAGGCCTGAACTTGTCACACGTTGAGGTTATCACTATTCAAATTCAGCCCACCTACAGAAGGACTGATTGTTTAGATCATGATTCTTCAGCCACCAGCTGTTTATCACCAACGCCTAATTCTTTGCCTAATTCTTCTCCTTCTCGCCATCAGACTACCAACGTACACTTGCTATACCATCACAGAATCCGTTTCAGACACAGTCTCAGCAGGTGCAGTGACCTACTACACAGTAGAATCCACACACCCCATTGTTGTGGCCCTCATCTCTGATGAAGGTGACACTGACATCTATGCATCTCCTACTCGCAAGAATGCTAAACCTTCCAGTGAGAATTATGAAATGAGCTCTACCATGTGTGGCACGGAAGTTATGGTGCTAATGATGAATAGAGAAATAAAGAAGTACACTCTAGGCCTATATGGCCATATTCGCTACGACAAGAGCAAGTACAAGCTATTTATCATTGAGCCAAGCAAAGAAGACATCAAACATTATCAGGTTCCTATCTTGATGTCTATCTAATGGCAATGTGTGTGTAATTTTAGTGCGAGTTAGATCATTATTTAGCAGCATAATCAATTAATTTGGGGACACCAGATTAGCATTGCTGCTGATATACCTGTGGGGATTCATGATTATATTCAATGACTTGCACGGCACTCCAGGCAGCTAGATAATAAAACCTTTTGTTGTTGTTGTTTTAATGTGTATATATAGGTTTGGGGCTGGGATCCTGAGAAGAATACTGAAATTTTGCTTATTGATGCCGACTCCATGGTACTTGTAAATGATCCAAAACTGAATGAGTTTATGGATCACTTGGAAAAGAGCCTAGCCACAGATAGCATGGAGGTGAAAAGCATCGTAAAAGGCTTGATTGACTTTGTAGGTGTAGCTCTGCTGAAAATTTTGGAAATAATGATTGAGATTATGTTATAAGTTATTTTAGTAATCGTGCATTTGCTAGACACAATTGCACAAGCCTGTGAATCTGCCAATCAGAGCATGTGTGATTGGTAAATCGAATATATTTTTTATCGTGGGGTGGGGGTGTCAATATTTTGACTCGACTCCCCCTCACCCCCTTTTTTGTCACATTTGTCTCATTTTTTGTCCATGTACAATAGCCATTGAAACTGTAGGAATGAATTCTATTTTGTAGCATTTGTGCTGTATTATCTAGGACCGTAGCCGGACGACTTGTACGTGGTAAGGATCGTATACACGATTACAACTGGAGTGTGCGATAGTTCTGGCTCACAGGGGTTTACTTGGGGGTTGTAATCCTTTCTAGAAGAGAATGGTACTCACAAAGTGATGTGCTTAAGGTTGATTTTAAGAATGCGTTCTATGAGTGCACCAGATCTGTTTTCCTGAATCAAGTTTCTTCTTCGCTGTTACCCTGAGATATTGGATGGGCCCAATGGTGTTATTGCACACAAGCGTTTGGATGCACCAGATTCTGTATTCAGTATATAGGAGTTCAACAACAAGGGGATTCACTTGGCCCTTAGCTTTTTTGTTAACACTCAAAATTTGTTGGAATTGCTTGACCCTGTGGAAAATGTGTACATACTTGAATGATCACTCTGAAGTGCTGATTATCTATAACCATGACATTTCCCATGGCCAACTCTCTAGAGAACATGCTAGATCCTTATGCACACTTTTTTTACACGCAATTAAGTAGAATATTACCACCATTCTCCATCATATGGCCTGGCCACGCTCCCCTTCCATTTTGGTGGATTGGATTGATGGAGGCATACAAAGCACAGCTGAGCTGAGCTACAATTAAACACCTGATTTAATTGGCTGGCAAATTCCCTCCCAGGTGAAAATGATGCAATCAACTTACTCTGTAATCAGTGTAAATCAATATTCCACCAGCTAAACTAGTCTCCCAATTTGGCAACTTCACAGTCCTGCCTTCTTTATACACTCACCAGCAGCCCTCGCTTGTAATTGCTCCTTATTTACTATATATGGACCATAAGAATGGTGCTTTGAAGGATGTGATTTTTTATCAAAATAGCACTCGAGTTTGAAAGAAGCAGTATGTTTGAGGTGACACAAAATAAACCTGGTCGTCCAGATTTCTGCCGGAGAAACCTACTTGTATTTCAGTGTCAGCAACCTTTCCATTCATAAATGGACAAGGACTTCGAAGTGGCCAACAAACACCAGAAAGCAGTGGCACAGTTGGAGGTATATACCATTGGCTGTGGACTTGGTAAGAAGTGGACTTTCTGAGAAGGCTGCCTATTTTTTTAATATTTTTTTTAGCAGAACAACTTTCATAAATTATACTGTCATAATTAACTTATTTTATCTCCTTCATATCTATATACTATCTTCCCCTGGGATTCCCAATGTAATTTAGCTATATAGTTAGTAGTTGTCTTATCTTCATAGTTTAATGTGTTAATTCTCTGCAGTAGTTTCTATCTTAGATTCGGTATATGTTTCGTGCTCATTCTGGTTTAAAAAATTAAGAACAGACGAATTGTGAAACGCATGAATTATATATATACTTGGCACTTTGAATTTTTGTGTGTGAAGCATTGAAACACTAAATGCCACACCGTTCAGGATGTTGTATGGGGTATGTGCTAAAAGTGGAAAGGCATGTATTAACTGTATTCCAAGCAGAAATGGGAAATGTAGAATCTGACAGCCACTCCTGGAAAATATGTCAAATGGGATCATCGTGTCTGAGTCTTTGAAGGAGGAATTATATATTTTAAAAACATGGAATTTGCTGTTATTTTGTTATATTTTTCATTTCAAGTAATTTATTACAAATGTTATTACAAGTGTATTACAAGTAAATATATATAGGAATACGAAGAAGTGCAGCTATTTATATTGTAAACAGGCAATATCAGCGTCTATAAACACCTAATTAACACCTTGCAAATTATAATTACATTTACATTAGAAGTAACAGAAAAAGTAGCACACCCAAAGACTAAACCAACATCAAATTCATATAAATTCAGCTTTTCTCTCAAACTTGCTGAGGTGACAGGAGGACGATTCCACATTCCAGAAGACATCTGGGTGTGGTTATCGATCAGAGAAATGAAGGTGGTTGTTTACTAGAAAGATGTCAGTTTTTCCTTCAAGAAAATTCCAGCTCTTTATGATTGTAGTTTGCTCAATTTTTTTAGGCTCAATATACACCCATACATGCAGATTGATTTGAGCGACTTAGATATCTTGATGTTTAGTTGAAACACTACTTTGCAAATTTTCCACCTTAAGGATGTACATATATGTGAAACACTTGAGGTAAGGTCAAACTGACTAGTCCAAATTGAAAAGGATTCCAAAAATGTGCATTTATATTGAATGTTGACCAGATAACCTTTCTTGTATGCAAAAATGTGATTGTCGGAAGAAGTTGTATATATACAATATGTTATTACAACTCAACTACAGATACTGACATACAAAGTTCATATGAATATCTCCAAAAACATCCATATATATAATATGTACGATATAACATGACAATCAAAGTTAAGATTCAAAGTTCAGTTATTTGACGAACAAATTGGTAGTCCCAGAATGTGTTTTGTTGTATGGTACAAAATTAGGATGCAAATTTTTTACAGCTACAAACCTAGTTTATAAGATCTGAGATACAAACCTAGTTTATAAGATCTGAGATACAAACCTCGTTTATAAGATCTGAGATATATACAAACCTAGTTTATAAGATCTGAGATACAAACCTCGTTTATAAGATCTGAGATATATACAAACCTAGTTTATAAGATCTGAGATACAAACCTCGTTTATAAGATCTGAGATACAAACCTCGTTTATAAGATCTGAGATACAAACCTCGTTTATAAGATCTGAGATATATACAAACCTAGTTTATAAGATCTGAGATACAAACCTCGTTTATAAGATCTGAGATATATACAAACCTAGTTTATAAGATCTGAGATACAAACCTCGTTTATAAGATCTGAGATATATACAAACCTAGTTTATAAGATCTGAGATACAAACCTAGTTTATAAGATCTGAGATATATACAAACCTCGTTTATAAGATCTGAGATATATACAAACCTAGTTTATAAGATCTGAGATACAAACCTAGTTTATAAGATCTGAGATATATACAAACCTCGTTTATAAGATCTGAGATATATACAAACCTAGTTTATAAGATCTGAGATACAAACCTAGTTTATAAGATCTGAGATATATACAAACCTCGTTTATAAGATCTGAGATATATACAAACCTCGTTTATAAGATCTGAGATATATACAAACATAGTTTATAAGATCTGAGATACAAACCTCGTTTATAAGATCTGAGATATATACAAACCTAGTTTATAAGATCTGAGATACAAACCTAGTTTATAAGATCTGAGATACAAACCTCGTTTATAAGATCTGAGATACAAACCTCGTTTATAAGATCTGAGATATATACAAACCTAGTTTATAAGATCTGAGATACAAACCTCGTTTATAAGATCTGAGATATATACAAACCTAGTTTATAAGATCTGAGATACAAACCTAGTTTATAAGATCTGAGATACAAACCTCGTTTATAAGATCTGAGATACAAACCTCGTTTATAAGATCTGAGATATATACAAACCTAGTTTATAAGATCTGAGATACAAACCTCGTTTATAAGATCTGAGATACAAACCTCGTTTATAAGATCTGAGATACAAACCTCGTTTATAAGATCTGAGATATATACAAACCTAGTTTATAAGATCTGAGATACAAACCTCGTTTATAAGATCTGAGATATATACAAACCTAGTTTATAAGATCTGAGATACAAACCTCGTTTATAAGATCTGAGATACAAACCTAGTTTATAAGATCTGAGATATATACAAACCTAGTTTATAAGATCTGAGATACAAACCTCGTTTATAAGATCTGAGATATATACAAACCTAGTTTATAAGATCTGAGATACAAACCTCGTTTATAAGATCTGAGATATATACAAACCTAGTTTATAAGATCTGAGATACAAACCTAGTTTATAAGATCTGAGATATATACAAACCTAGTTTATAAGATCTGAGATATATACAAACCTAGTTTATAAGATCTGAGATATATACAAACCTAGTTTATAAGATCTGAGATACAAACCTCGTTTATAAGATCTGAGATATATACAAACCTAGTTTATAAGATCTGAGATACAAACCTCGTTTATAAGATCTGAGATACAAACCTCGTTTATAAGATCTGAGATATATACAAACCTAGTTTATAAGATCTGAGATACAAACCTAGTTTATAAGATCTGAGATACAAACCTCGTTTATAAGATCTGAGATACAAACCTCGTTTATAAGATCTGAGATATATACAAACCTAGTTTATAAGATCTGAGATACAAACTTCGTTTATAAGATCTGAGATACAAACCTCGTTTATAAGATCTGATACAAACCTCGTTTAAGATCTGAGATACAAACCTCGTTTATAAGATCTGAGATACAAACCTAGTTTATAAGATCCAAGATACAAACCTCGTTTATACCTAAAATAAAAAGTTATTTCAGGCTTTACAGAGGAGAGGAGAACCATATAATGGCATGGTCCAAGTTACAATAAAACAACAAAAAACCCATCAAGATTGGCAAAGTTTACTTCTTGCATGGTGGAACAGGTGTAAAGTTTACATCAAGTCGATGCTCACCAAATTCTCATCAGCATACATTTCACTGCAGCAAAAGGTCTCGAGAGATGAATGAGATTCTCCTATAGCAAGAGCAGACCAAATGTTAATAGCATATCTACGACTTTCACCAGCATATGAAGAAATGGTCGGTGCTGAGGCTTTACACTCACAAATCAGAGCATATGTATGTGCTCCCGTGGTTAGGACTTCTCTACTTCTTACCAGGCATAACTGAACTTAGATTCAGTACACAGGGTTTCTTTGTCAGTGGAATGCGCACCCTCCCCCCCCCCCACACACACACACACGAGTTGAAAGGTAGTTGGGGGATAGCGACCATCTCATCTGACTTGACTAAAATGGAGGAGAACCCCCTCGGGGTGAAGTGAAAGGTGAAGTGAAGAGTATCAAAATAGCATGTCTTGAGATAGAAGTCTTCACTTGCTCTAGAACTTGGAATTCTTGCTACAGATATATGCACACAACTTGGGCACAAAAATGTTTTTAAAAAAGTACTCCTACTGCCACCTTAACTAACTTCATGCACATAGATAACACTGTCTTATGTTTATAGTCAAGCAGCACATAAGAAATTACTCAGTGTAGCAACAGAACTAACCATTTACCATGTTTATGCTGGCACTGGGGAATGAAAATATTTGATACGAACCGCAAACCAACAATCACACTTTTTCAATCCCTAGAAGATGTGATACATCAACGATTCATCCCAGTATTAACTAGGTGACAGCCCTGCTCTCATGAAAAGAGGAAATTACTTTCTCTCCCTACCCATCACAGAAGCCTGACCACCTTAAACCAAATCATAAACTTATCTCCCCAGAAAAAAATCAGTGCACCACCGACAGACACTTTCACCAAACCTCACCTCACAGAATTAAATCCACCTTGAAACAACAAAAGCCTCAATTATGTGAAAAGACTGCTCCAAGTGGTTAAAGAGCAGCTCCCATGCCAACTACTATGTGCAATCAAACAGAAGGGCTTCTTCAAAATGGCTGGCTGCCCACCATAGGATCAAAGGCAATAAGACAGAATTCCATGACGCTTTCAATCTCTTCAATCTGCGGTATGGATGGGAACTCGCATTGCACATATGGTACACCATTCTCAACTGACTACGCCATGACATGCCATGGAGGACTATCCATCATGAGACACAATGACATCCAGGATATCACAACCAATTGGCTCGGTGAAGTGTGCCCCATGATATTAAGAGAACCCCCACTACAGCCTGATGATTGAGTGGACCATCACACCTCAGTCAGCAAACAGGATGATGTCAGAGCTGACATCAGGGTAGGGGGGACATGGTGGCAAAATATGTTGTTTGATGTATTTCCCCCAGCCAAATGGAAGCTACCATTACACCAGCATTCCAGCACGTTTAGATGAGCAGGCTCCCCAATAGAGAATATGGTGATAGAATCTGTGAAGTTCATTTCCTCATTGATCTTTGCCAAACACTGGAGGTGATGGTCAGAGAAGCCATTGTTTTCTGGTTGCCAACAAAACAATGCTTCTTACAGTGCTACTTTGGCATGGATGTGATGCGAGTTATCCTTTTTACTCCTTCTATTAGCAGTTATGTACATAAAGGTAAGTCGATTATCTTCCCAATGCATACCAGATGGCCAGCATAGAGTTGGGAGTGGCTCAAGTCTCACACACTGACTAATACTCTTAATTACATGTAGCTACTTGTATTTTGTTCCATCCATACATTTATCATCTGTTGCACATAAGCTCGTTCTGCGTATGTGCAAGGATACATTCTTTGATGTGAGGGTATTTCATCCCATTCCCCCCCCCCCCTTCGCCCATGTACCCAGCAACAACTCAGAACTTTCTGCTACATACATGAAGCAGAAATATGAGAACATATGGCCAAAGTGTACTTGAAATAGAGCATGCTGTCTTTAACCCTCTAGTATTCACAATCACAGAGACATGGGAAGTGAAGTGCTCAAGCCATCTACAAGTGTCTGGCTGGTATGCTCTCTCACAAACGTGATGACCCTATAGCTCACTTATGGGATGACCAAGATGCTAGCCCCCGTCGCTATCGCATTGAAGGGAGCAGAACCCCACACTTTTGGTTGTTCGGAGGGCTAAACCTGGCCGCGGCCACACCTACTCAAGCTCTGCCCCTATTCCTATGGCAATCGCTTTGGAACGTAAACAAAAAAAGCAAGCATGGCTGATCTTAGAACGTTCTAAGTTGTATGGCTGTTTGTAACCCCCCTGTGAGTGGCACTACTCGGGTAGTTTCGCTAGACCTTGTGCTCAAAACTTTCATGAAATCTACAGCTCTTCGGATTTCTAACTCAAAAATGTGGGATAGCATCTCTAAAATGGTCCCAGGAACTACCCCACAGCAAGTTAGTGAAACTCAAATTTATAGTAGCTTATTCTTCGCATAGTTTTAACCGCAATTTTAAGATTTTATAGCAGTGCTAGCAGCAATTGCTGTAATTATTTGATTGGAATTGGCACATGAATTAGGGACACAAAAATACATATTGGCTACTAATTGGAATGTAGGTATCTATGATATGGCAATGACAGCAATGCAAAAAATAATGGACAGAAAAAAACACTGAGGACCTAATCATATAGCAAGCATTGTCAAAAGGGATGCATCCACAGCTTACTTTTTGTTTGCCAGAGCCTGCGCTGTTTATTCTGTGATCCTTCTTCACACTTGTATATGTAATGCTGCATGCCTATATATAGATGGCTTTATTTCCACAGTGTGCTCGGAGGTGGGATGAACTTCTTTTGTCCAACCACAATGCTGTGGCAAGTGATTTATCTGAGCTTGTGGCCACTGGCAGGCCAATCTCTAGCCACAAACGGAAGCTGCTGATGAGGTTTTCCCGCTCCAATTCAACACAACCGTCAAGTGAAGTCAGAGTAGAGGCATCTTGTTCTACGGATACTATCTACTTAGATAGACGTAGGGAGAATGAAGGGAAGTGGAAGCAATCCCCCACTCAGATGAAAATATGTTCTCAGGGAGCAGATAGAATAAGTGAGCATACTCAGAGTGAACTAGTAAAAGCTCAGGAAACTCAATGCAGACAGAATGCGAGTCAGTTAGGTTGTGGAGGTTACCTTGGAGAGAGAAAGGATGGATACTACGATGCCCCAAACGTCAAGATGAGTCCAAGTAGAGAGAGTTTTACTTCTTCTTTCCGTCAGAATGTTCTAAATCGACCCAAAGATGGACTAGCATCTGAAGGTTCTTCATACCTTAAATTCCAGGAAACGTACCTTACCGACTCCAGCACCACTTCATCTAGTGATTCAGACAAGGAAAAACAAGTGGTGGATTCCCCAAAGTAATTTAATCTAATTATTAATTTCATTGCTTATTTTAAGTGAATTCCTTCCCTCTATATAGTAAAGAATCTCTATCGCCACCTCTAAACGACAGCACAGATACTGAGTAAGAATATCAGAAAAGCAGATGGAGTAAATAGTAATATAACAATTATCAGGTCTTTGTTTGTAATTTTGATCAACGTTCCGATAGGTACACAGAAATCTCTTCTAATGTCACTATCAAAGTGTCCGATGAATTTAAAAAAAGTAAGCAACATTCAAATTCATGTGTATAGCAAGTTATAAGTTGTTTGATATATACAGGACATTGTAACTTTCACTGCCCACAAGATATCTTAGTTCGTGAGATGCCCTATTTCAACAAGTACCTCTGCATAGATCTTGCTGATGCTGAAATTAGTGTGCACTGTGATATTGGTATCTTCGAGTGGCTAATCCAGTACGCCAAGAGGGGTATATGTAGTAGACCATCAGGCAAGCAGCTGGATAATGAACTTTCTAAACCCTTGCTGGAGCCGCATCTGGCTGTTTCCATCTTGATTTCCTCCTATTTTCTCAAAATGGAAGACCTGGTGGAGGATAGTTTGAAATATTGCCATGACCAGATGTCTGCTGTGATTAATATGACTGGAAGTTTAAGTTGCATTGGCCAAACTCTATTAATAAGGCGAGGAAAATATTTTTAACAACAATAACTATCATTAATATTTTATGCCATTAGATTGGCTACCAAATTTAGCCCCCTTGAATTGGAGGATGTTGTAGACAAAAAAGACAAGATCAAGAGGTAAAAATATATGGATGGACCACACAATAATAATAATAATAATATGTATGTCTTGGTCTTGTCTATATATGCAGTAAACTATTTCTTTATCAGTTGGAGCAATTGTTCAAGTCAACATATTCATCTTCTGAGTGTCCATCTAATGCAGCCACCCTTTACCAGTATGTTGTCGGAAGCTATACTGTGTCATATGACAAAATTGTGAATTGTCCCATCTCATGTCACATGGTCTAGGTGTAGATACTGTAATTATCTGCTCACATCAATGCAGGAATCCTATCTTCCATGCACTACTCAAAGGTGGGTATGATGTATGCTGGGGAGGGGGGCTAACATTGTATGCCCACAACTTCTGTCTTTCGAATCCAACAGAATGCTTCATACTACTACTGGTAATGGTTAGGAATGGTGAGGAATGTTCTTTAACCATGGAAGTGAGTGATAAGTCATTCCCTCAGAATAATCTCACAAACCAGCCCAATTTCCCTCAGGTTTGAGTCTACCCTCAGAAGTAGTCCACTATCTCTGGTTGTGCCCTAGGAGGCAAGTGCAAAATCATTTGTTCAGAGGTCTTAACAAAGCACAAAAATAGCCTAGTCCATTAGGATCCACTTTTCTCTCATAACTGCACTGAACAATCTACAAAAAGTGAACCAACCAAGCCGCTTTTGGCATGACAATACCATGGTCAGTATGTTGGTCAGTTATATGACTCTTTTAATAGGATTATCACCAACATAATGCTGTGACATTAACAACATGGCATGAATTGAGTAAAATGTAATGGAATGTGAAACTCTTTATCACACACTATAAAAAGATCAATTATGTATCATGAAAAAATAAACAGAAAATATAATTTTTACAAAGTACAAAAATGGAAGCAGCAAATAATAATAAAAAAATAATAATAAGATTTAGTAATGCAAATCAGCCATTTCCTTTATCACAGTATGAGCTTAATAAAGAACTTGTTTTCTTTACTGCCGAAAGTCAGTCCATCCACATCTATATCCTTGTGAGCCAAGCCAAATGAGGAAGTAAAAAGAGGACTGGAAATCCAGGAAAAGTTGTAGCTTCCCCAACAATAGAGATGGAGAAGAGAAGAAAGCTCAGCAGTAACAGACGCCAATATCTCTAATGACAGGCTAGTGAAAATCACTGAACAAATATGCATAAATGGAACACATTTATGAAGGAAGAAAAGAGCTTTTTACCACTTATTGGAATGTTGACTAACATCTGATGATATATAGCTATATACACATAAACAGTTAACTTACCAACATTTAATAATAATAGCAACAACAAAACCACAATGAGGTGAAGCCCACGTTTTGTCGTGCTTAGCCAATGAAAGTAGCAAGCTAACCAATGTCTCTTGGATTTAGGCTGGGGCCGCTACAACAATAAGATGGCTAGTAACAATAGGAAGGCTTATGAAGTTGATGAAGATTGCCAAATCCATCACTTCATGCATCAAATCTAGAATGCTCAGCTAATAATTTTTCTGTGGACTCCCCATGAACAAGGAAGCTAAAGCAGTCTTTGCAGTTCATGTTCTACTTGTTTAAACTCACTGTCAATGCCTTCTTTACCGCTAGTAATATCTTACCTTCATCCAAATTGTCAGATCAAGTGTGAATGCTAGCTTGTTCAAAGGTAAGGTGCAACCACTCTGCCCAGCAATAGCAGTTTCAGGGTCAACACCAGTGTGGCCAAGCATCACCTTCTTCATCAATACTAACCCTGCCCCAGGATTTTACAATATTTTTTCTCTGGTTATCTAAATGTCCATGGCCTTCATATTCGGTAGGCATGTAAATGTAGCTATTAAAAAAAAAGGGGGAATTTTTTCATAATAATTCTTAGAACCTTACAATTGATTTTTAAATTCACTTTTGATATAGCTTACATGAGTGAGTGGGTCAATAACTGATTATTTTGACCTTACCAATATTTATCTTTTTTACTGAATTGAGTATAGCAAACTAGTCACTGCAGGTTGTAGAGTTCAGGATCTTCTCATTTGGTAGTAAAGCTGTTATGAATGTTATAGTACTCAAGTTGTGGATGTGGGAGAAATGAGATGTAGATCCTTGAAAACATGTTTCTAGGTTGCCAGTTTACTAGATTAGTTGGGATGCCAAGAAGATACTAGATTGAATTGTAGCTGAGGAGTGTTTTTTAAATAGTGTATTGTGTTTTAACAGTGTTTCCACTATATACACTGCAATAGGCTCAATATCGATGTGTTTGGCAAAGTCGTCTATAACCACGAGAGAAATCCAATGTGGAACATCAACTCTTACATTCAATCGCTACAACAATACGAGGAGCTTACACCCAGGGACATCTACTGGCGACTTTGGGGTATTGTTAATGTACTGTATTGTGACATCTGTCACACAAACTTTCAGTGCTGCAGCCTAAATGGATGCCTCTTCCATCCTCTTACTGTGCTCCTACCCGATAACAAGCAGCAAAATGTTTCCTACTGTGATCAAAATGTCACAAGGTTTACTGTGCTCCCTCAACAACAGGTACATCAGAAAAGTTACTGTGATTGCCAAAATCCTTTTTCTAGAAATACTTGTCTTAACATATATGTTCCCACAGCATGGATGCTGTTGCAGGCAACATTCTGTATCCATTGCCAGTTTAGAGACACCAGTTTATTCAATCTTACTCAAGCTCCAGGACATAGTCTGCACATCTCCACCACACTGCCCTAGACACAGCAAGACTCTACAAGAACAACAACAACTGCCAAGACATAGCGACAGTCCCAGAGACCCACCGAGTCCAGACCAACAGAAATCAAAGAACTTCCCACTGGCATGTCTGCTCCAGAGTGAACAGAAACAATCTCATTCTACTTTGGCTCTGAATCAGAGAAGGGAGACCCTTGCAATTAATCCTCCCCCAGAGCATGCTTGCATTTCTTCTTCCACTAGCTCCTGGATGTCCATTACTTCATCAAAACAGCAGCAACCTGTGTCACAGGAGGTCTCAGAGCTGGAAGAAGATGAGATTGAAGATAGAGAGCAAAGGAAGGTGATGCACTGTCACACTGTGAAGACATCAAAGAAGAAAGGATACAAATATGACTACCACAAGCAGGAGACAAGGAGGTACATGGACAAGTTTGGTCAATTCAAATTAAATTTTAATTTTTCACAGCAGCATTGGCAAAATTTTAGACTGAATAATTATATATATATAGTGGGGTGTTCCAATAGGAGAGGGGAAATAAGTGAAGTACAAACCCTGATGAAGTTTTAACTCTAGTCTAATTGTGTTAAAGGGATGGTTGATGGGGAACATTGAAAAATAGTGTAATGTTTATACTGTATGCTTTATATAATAGCCAACCTGCAGAATGGATATGGACCTCTAAAAGGTCCCATCAATGGAACCAGGACATGCAGAGAGAAAGTGGTATGTATTGTGTGCTGCATGCCTGGATTATAAATTTCTGATTCTTCAATGTTATTTCACAAAAAATCTACATTACATCATCAGCATTAGACAGTGATCCAGTTCTAACACTGCCAACACTGAAGGCATAATCCAGCACAATCCTTAAATAACCAAGGACATCGTGATGGTGTAATGCTACGATTGTTGCCTTGAAGCATCCGTTATAATGCTTATAATGTACTTATATTTACAATGCACTATATATATATTATTAGATGAACGAAGACAGAATGCACTATGCAATCAGCTATCACAACTTAGCACTGTTGGAAGCAAAACTAATGAGGTACATGTGCATGAATTCTGATCTGCTCAGCATGTGGCATAAATCATATTTATAATGATTGCAGTAGATAGACTGGTAACAGCATATATATATATATATATATATACAAGCTAGCTTTATGAGGACCTGGCCAGTTACTATTGTGACAGCAGGGAAATGCCATGGGTGTTTTTGCAGCGAGAAATGCTCTATTTTTAAGCATTATTTTTGAAACAACAGATTCAATTTAAGTGTACTTCAACCCTTAGCCTCAATGGAAAAATTATTGCTGTGTCAATGACATGCTAATATATAAAATTCATTAATGCATTAACACTCAGAATTATATCTATATATATGGACACAGACAAGTTCCTTTATTACCCGTGTACTCAGATAAGTCTGTATATACACACACACACACAAGTTTGTTCATTATCCCCGCCCAAGTTTAGCTCATAAATCTTTATTTCAGTGGCCACAGATCACTGTAACAAGTGGTTGGATTAAGGGGGGTAGCTAGATGGTATGTTTTTATTATAAAGTATCAACATGTTCCTGCTATGGTCCTGATTTATATACCAAAATGTAGCCCATTCAATGTGGTATTTTTGTTTTGCTGTAACTGGAATATGAAGTAAAATCACCACTCAAACTCAGATTCGATTGCTACAGTCCAGCATCAAGTCTTGAGTGGCTAAACAACTGTGATTGCTAGAACTATAAAAACACTGGAGAAAATCAGGACCATAGCATGAATCTCAAAGATTCTATAACAATTTTTAGAAAGCCCCCCCCAATTTCCCTGTATAAACTCCCCCCCAGATTTAGCTCAGGAATCCTTATTGCAGTGGCCCCAGATTACAATTCAACAGTGGTCAGGTTGATCACTGCCCACACACACTCCACTAATATAAGCACTGTATATCTCATTACGTGCAGGCAACCTATGCAGGGGGGATCTTCCCCAGACTAGAGGCTCAATTTAGGGTTCAGCATGCGACAAAAGCCATGGCCATTCAATCAAGGTAAAAATGTATTATATTCACCCATTTCATTTACCAGTGATAATGGTTGCTTCCACATAGCATAATCCTGTTATATAATATATCATCACAGTAATATCAATACTGTAGAGATCAGTATATATATACTATATACTGGATTAGGGCTTTATTAAGTTTAGGCAGAGCAATGGCTATCGTTTGGGAAATGGGTAAAGTAACAATGCTAATTTCTTGCTATAATTATATACATTTCTATTGTATAGGGAATCGGCCAAAATTTTAGGTCATCCAAATAGAACAGAACACAAATGCAGACATACAATTGATCCTGCTCCCCCCCCCCCCCCCCCCCCCGGTGGCAGGTTTGGATTATAGAGATATGTGTTTACACAACACTGCCATACACCATCTCCCCTAACCTAGCTATATACATGGCTAGCTAGAGTTATATATATAATATATATAATTTAAAAAATAAATAATAAAAAGATATATATGCATGCATGCAAAATGTTCAACTCCTCTCAAAGCTTCAGTGAATGTATCTTCACTGCCATCTGTTGCCATTGGGACCCCACAGACCTTGAAGGGCTTTGAGATCACTTCTACTAGATAATATCTGTGCATGCGTGGTGCAAACAGGGTTGCCACCGTTTCATTCATAATTTGTGAACGGGCCAACATTATGTGAGGGTGAATACTATTGGAGAGTAGAAAACAAGTCAAGGATGTACAATTATTATTAAAAATAATAATATTACAATAATAACAAATTGACATACTTCTTCTCTTCTCATCAAATATTTTCTCCAGATCACATGCAGCAGGGAAGAAACGGACGTGAAAATGATTCTTAAAATAACAATGTATGTATATATATATATGGTAGTGCAAGTTTGTGTGAAGTGTTTATTAAATGTGTCAGTCAATGAGAACAACTGCACTGCTAATAGCGGCTGTTCTCGGCTCTTGGTCATCACCACATATGCTAGCATGGAGCTCTATGGCATAGTGGGGAAAGAAGGATAAGCATAGAGGGCACTCTACCAATGAAGATGCTGCAGAGCTATCACCATTGACAGTATTGGGGCTAGGGCAGGAGTAGATGATGGTGGTATCGCTGTCAGAGTCTGTGGCCTCATCACAATCCTGAGGAATAATAATAGCAACAACAGCAATAACACAAATAAGGATTGGCTTGTCAATGAAAGGAAAGATGACTACAAACGTCAACCCTTTACCATTTGGATCATGTAAACCATATTTATGAAACCAACATATGATTTTAAATGGTAAAAGGTCGTCTTGTCAATATTTTGTTTTTATTCTTCTCACAAACTCTCAGTTGACATATATAGTAGATACAATGATTTGCTTGATAATCAACTTAGATTTACTTACTCCATGACCCCCCTTAACCACCCCCCCCCCCCCCCCCCCCCATATATCAGCTAAAATTAACATAGGCAGCTTCTTATATAGCTATAAAAAGACTCCAAGCATGCCTTGAACCAGTAAACTATGAGCGCAAAAAAAGCATAGAAAGTGTGAAAAGTTTTGAATTCATCTTCAAGTATTTATGGCTACATGTTTCTATCCCCCACCCACTCTAATTGCTATAACAATAGATCCATTCATAAAAAATTTAGTAACAGAAGCTGTTCAAACGTTTGTCCTCAGTTTCTCTGTTCCTTGCCAGCAGAATATTGCCAGCAGAATAAGGCGGTTGGTGTGGAGCTTCTGGTCAGTACTTTCATCAATGACACAATCAAGCTAACACACATGCTGCATTATAAGGAGAACGAATGTCATGCACTCAGTTCTGCTGTTTGGTATATGAAGTTCTCACTCACTGGGAGACTCTTACCAAGTTCCAAGGAGGCTGGAACTTATCCTCTACCATAACATCTACTGTTTGGTTGGTGGAGTTCTCCTGTGCAACTGTTACCAAGCCCTTGAAGGAGGCTTAGATGATCCTACATGGGTAGTCACTTCTAGCAACATGATATGCTATGTGCTGATTTTCTTGTGCAGTGAACTATACTGTAGTACTGTCCAACAACAATAAAGCATTATAGTGCTGGGTAGTCTTGTAGCACACAACTGTAATGAAATAACAAAACAAACAAACAACTATATATGTTACCTCCATGGCTGAAACCTACATGTGGGTACTATAATTATATGTTACCTCCATGGCTGAAACCTACATGTGGGTACTATATATGTTACCTCCATGGCTGAAACCTACATGTGGGTACTATAATATATGTTACCTCCATGGCTGAAACCTACATGTGGGTACTATAATTATATGTTACCTCCATGGCTGAAACCTACATGTGGGTACTATATATGTTACCTCCATGGCTGAAACCTACATGTGGGTACTATAATATATGTTACCTCCATGGCTGAAACCTACATGTGGGTACAATATATGTTACCTCCATGGCTGAAACCTACATGTGGGTACTATAATATATGTTACCTCCATAGCTGAAACCTACATGTGGGTACTATATATGTTACCTCCATGGCTGAAACCTACATGTGGGTACTATATATGTTACCTCCATGGCTGAAACCTACATGTGGGTGCTATATATGTTACCTCCATGGCTGAAACCTACATGTGGGTACTATATATGTTACCTCCATAGCTGAAACCTACATGTGGGTACAATATATGTTACCTCCATGGCTGAAACCTACATGTGGGTACTATATATGTTACCTCCATAGCTGAAACCTACATGTGGGTACAATATATGTTACCTCCATGGCTGAAACCTACATGTGGGTACTATATATGTTACCTCCATGGCTGAAACCTACATGTGGGTACAATATATGTTACCTCCATAGCTGAAACCTACATGTGGGTACTATATATGTTACCTCCATGGCTGAAACCTACATGTGGGTACTATAATATATGTTACCTCCATGGCTGAAACCTACATGTGGGTACTATAATATATGTTACCTCCATGGCTGAAACCTACATGTGGGTACTATATATGTTACATGGCTGAAACCTACATGTGGGTACAATATATGTTACCTCCATAGCTGAAACCTACATGTGGGTACTATAATATATGTTACCTCCATGGCTGAAACCTACATGTGGGTACTATAATATATGTTACCTCCATGGCTGAAACCTACATGTGGGTACTATAATATATGTTACCTCCATGGCTGAAACCTACATGTGGGTAATTACTCCAAACACCTATGTAAGCTGTTTTCAAGAAAATCAAAAAAGTTGTAAAATGATGGTCACCAGCCCTTCTTCTGAATTGATATGCATTAGTTATCAATCCAAGATCTACAAGTGAGCCTTAAGAAAAGTCTGCTGTCCCAGTTAGTATATTAGCTATCATTTTCAATACCTTTGTACCAAGCTTATTATAATCTAGCCACTATAATTAAATCCTTGTTGAACTAGCATGTCCTTATCTAGTAGACCGAGTAAAACAAATATCTACTAGAGTTCCCTTAGATATATCAAGCTCTGTTGCTGGATGCTAATACTTGAACAAGAACATACAAAGCTTTTAAGAGCTTAGGTTAGCCACTCGACATACCAGTACAGTGCTCTTTCCTTGCAAAAGCTATGCTACTGTGAGTAGCTCTAGTCCTAGCAGCTGCTTGGTCTAGTCTTTAATACCCACTGAACAAGACCACAGATGAATGTTCAACAGCTAGTGTGGAGTGTGCACCGTGGACCTCAGAGAAGGTCGGCATTCACATTCCAGATCACAACATGGAGTCAAAATATTTAAATCCTTAGCTCTATGGGGGACACTTAAAAGTAAAAAGTAATGGCATCAACCCAAAGGCAATGACAACACAGGACTGCATAATCTTACCTTTTCAGAGGTCACAGCTGGTGTCTCCGTTACCTTTTCAGAGGTCACAGCTGGTGTCTCCGAAGAAGTCTTCACCTGCTCACTGTGGCCTGCCTTCTTGAAAATGTCAGAGCACTGCTCGATCATACTGCTCAGTTTCTTTCTCTTGCTGATCCAACCGGAGACACCGCCTCTCTCACTGCCTCTTCTGCTCCTCTTTGGTTTTCCTTTGAACTTGTTCCAGCCGCCCCAGGTTGTCTCAGGCTCCTCCCCTATCTCGTAGTCATTGTCTGCAATGTCAATGAGATGTTAACATTTACAGAACAACAATTCTAAACACCCTTTGCTGACTTCACAGGAGAATTGATTATGTTGAGTTTACAGTGTAAAATGAGCCTATTCCCATGGGGACAGGCAGGAGTCTGACAAACTCTTTTAAACCCTCAATGAACTCTCAGTTGACATAATAACATTAAAATCACATTCTCAGTAATCAACTTCAAATTTTATTCACTCAAAGTGAATAAAATTTATTAAAGTTGATGCGAGATGATTTTAATAAACTCAAAGAGCCAGCCATTTTGTGAAATTAAGTCTGATCACATAACCCAAAGAATGAGAGTCCCCCCCCCCCCCCCCCCCAAACCATCTTCTGGGAAGGTCCACCTCTCTTACTTTACCTATAACTGACATTGTTATATTGTACCATGTGATGACATGATAAGAAAAGCTCCTGCTATTTCTGAACTTTCTTTCTTCTCCTTGTAGCTGGCCACAAAGTCTCTCATCAGCTCTGCCTTTGGAAGATCTTTCTTCAGCAGTTTCTTCCTAGGATACAGCCCACCTCTTTCTAGGTACTTCTCTTTGTCAGCAGTTATCTTGCTCAAAATGTTGTTCTGCTTTATTTTGCCGTCGGAGTCGGAGATTTCTGTGCCTTCTGGTCTCCCTCGTATGCAGTTGCGAAACAGCCTAGACTGGCTCTCTAGTCCGGAGAACTCGAAATCTTCCTGGTCAGGAGGACGGTCATTCTTTTTCTTTTGCATTCTCAATGGATGCTCTGGAGTTGTGGAGGAATCAGACGAAACATGTTCCCTCATTCCTCGAGCATTAGAAACACCCACTTTGGCTGAGACGAGGAGGGAGTCTGAGGAAGATGGAAGCTTGTGATGGTGTCGAGGGTCACTCTGTCTCTCCTTCTGTCTCCTGCTCTTCGACAGCTGCTGCGATGACGATGGAGATGAAATGATTTTCTGTGCGGGGGACAGTAAACCTGGACTACGTCCTTGATCTTCCAAACTGTGGCCATCAGAAAATAGAGAAATTGATCTGAGGCCAAATTGATCTTCGTGGTTATACTTCTGGACGCAGTTAATTTTAACTAAATTCCACTTCCTGGAAGTGGCTGAGCTTGAGAGCTTCTCCCTGCCATAGCTGACAACTTTGGTCTTGTTCCTGCCCATACGCGCCTCTTGCAAGCTCATAAGCATGCACATGTGCAGAAGAGTCACGTAATTATCCGGAGACTCAGAGTCCGCCACCAGAACCTCCACAAATGCTGACCCAAAGTTGCCTGCAAAAACAAGTGGATGCAGATGAAGGTGATTTTAATAGCATGAGCGGTAATATAAACCTTTCCATCCAAACTCTCCCATGAGAGGGCTAACTTCACTCGTTAATAATATAACCAAGTTTGCTTCTAAATAGGTATCACTAACATTAGCCGTGAAAGGACCAACAACACGTCAACCCATTTCAAATGGTAACTATGACAACCACAAACAATCAAAGGGAGAAAGAATCTACTCTAGTTTTCAGACTGCATCTTTCAGGTTCTTATACCAAGAAGCCGTTTGAATGTGATATTAGTGTCTTGCATGGACTTAAAACACATCGAGAGAAGTGCAGGGCACGTTTATTCAACTCACTTTACCATACACTAGTAGAGAGAGGTACCCAGCATTGCCAGGGACACTGGAATAAATTCTTGGCTCCTGGAAGGTCGGTTAGGACCATATTCCGCTTTATTTTGGGTCGCCACTAAAAAGGTCATATGATGTAATAGTAACAGCCACGGTTACCATGGCAAATATTTAATTTATAAAAAAATTAATTGTATCGAGGGCTCTTATCAAATAAGTGCTGTTGATTGCTATCTCACTTTTCTTTTAAGTTTTATTTTTATTCTTTTTTTGTTTGTGTTGCATTTAGGGCAGCCATTTTAGCTTTCAGCTTAGCATCGACTAAGCTATAGAATGGCAGTCAACCAAGTTGGTGTTCTGCAACATAGGTATTTCAGGGTGCACACCAACTCTATCTATATTAGTTTGATCCAGTGTGTCCCCAAATTGATTTGACCCACTTTTTAAAATGCCATATCAGGGAATACGCTAGCTAGTATTGACCAAAACTTTTAAATTGTGGATTGCAATTCCTAACATCCACCTCCCCCCCTCTAAAAAAAACACACCAACAACGACAAAAAGAAAGCTCTTTCTTATTTGAACTAAAACTCACAATGGTAACTTCTTAGCAGCTTAAATGGTTTTAGCCACTGCTAGCTCTGAAAATAGTCCAAGCATGCCTTGAATCCTTTGCTAAGGTAGTGAACTGGCAGACCTAACAATCATAGAAAATGTAAAAAGATAAATTAGAAATTTATCTTCAACATCTATCCACCTATTAAAAAAAAATTTTTTAACCTTAGCTAACCTGCATACAATCATAGTACCAGAATATTCCAATACGCCCATGAGTTCATCTGTTTCTCGATTGGGAAAAATCCATGGGAAAGGATCATCAGGCAAGTAAGTTTGTTGCGATGATGCAATCAAGCCAGCTCAAGTGCCAGTCATAAGCACGCCCAGTTCAAATTGTCTGGTTTGTGAAGTTCTCTCTCCTAGGCTACTGTTGCCAAATCAAGACTGATCCTCTATCAAAACATGCTTTGTAGAATTCTATGCACCGTTACAAAGATCTTGAAGGAGGCTGCAGTCAACAATAGCACAAGATATGGTATACACTGATCAATGTAGTGTACAATGTGGTCTACAGGGACAGTCAACAACAACAACAACAACAACAACGTGCTGATGTGAATAGTGCACAACAAGGAACAAGTTAAATGTGCCAAACTCGGGGGTTGGACTTTGCAAACTCGGGGGTTGGACTTTGCAAACTCGGGGGTTGGACATTGCAAACTCGGGGGTTGGACTTTGCAGGATGTTGCTGGCTCTCCAACCCTCACCTATTCTTGGGGAGTGCACACTGGTTTGAACCCTATTGTAAAATGGCGGCCCTAACAAACAAAGCTTATATCTCAGTCAAAACTAACTCTGGCAGCTTCTTAGTATCATAAATGGTGTCCAGCCAATTTTGACCCCATTCAAGTGTGCCTCGAATTCTTCTTGAAGGTAAGTGTCGAACCTCTGAATTTACATCTTCAAGATCTTGTATCTATCCGCTTTCCTTCCCACACATACAGGCAACTTGTGTGCGATGGTCACAATTTTACTACCAAAAGACTCCAAACTGTCCCCTGCACTACTGCCAGGAGTAATGCATTTCTTAATTTAGCACCATCTATCTCTTCGTGTGATGTGTGACCTACCACTTCTCCCTGTTCTCTTTGGTGTGAAGTCGAATCATTTGTCTGAAATTTGACTCGCTGACCCACAGCATTTGGATGTCCTGGAAAAATTGATGTTCTCCTTTGGGGTGGAAGTATTTGCTGAAGTCTCCTCCACAACTGCATTTAAAACTGGATTATGGATGGGTTTGGTTGGGTTCTAGCTGGCAATACCAGTCCCTATTCTCCCACTCATTGTGTTTGTCAATCTCGTTTCTCTGCTTTCATGAGATGATCTCTTACGAAAGTTTTGAGAAGTCGAAGAGAAACCAATGATCATTTCTGCTGATGAACGAGCTGTTGTCCATCACTTTAACCCATTAACCGTTCCATTAAAAATTCTATTATAACACGTGGGGTGGAGTTATTTTCAAGTGGCGGCCTCATTCAGTACGAAAGGGGGAAAAATTCCCAAAGCTTGGACCAGAGTTTGAAGAGCTTCGACTATCACCTTCCCTAAAGCTAAGTGGTGTCTTGGCTACCAGATTCTGAAAAGACTGCCACGCTTTAGTGGCCGTTTGGAGTTCGTGCTTCTCAAACTCAAAGGCTATCTTCAACGTTGAGGCAATGTTTAGCTAACTATCGACTTTTGTGATGCCCCTTATTCTATAGAAACATGCGGGGATGGAGTGTAGAATCTTTACCTGAGCTTAAGGAAGCTCCTACATGGTGGATGATGCCAAGCAATGAAGGTAGGAAAAAGCCAACTAAAATTTTGTGTGTGAATAATTTTCAATGTGTAGCTAGCTAGCTCATAGAACTCTAGGGCTTAGTCATACTAGTAATGGGTTCTTATATAAGCAAGTGCTATGCTGCCATAGAAACATGTTTAAAACCATAGAACTAGAGGGCTTAGGCATTCTAGTGATGGGTTCTTATATAAGCAAGTGCATAGAAACATGTTTAAAACCATAGAACTAGAGGGCTTAGGCATACTAGTGATGGGTTCTTATATAAGCAAGTGCTATACTGCCATAGAAACTTGTTTAAAACCATAGAACTAGAGGGCTTAGGCATTCTAGTGATGGGTTCTTATATAAGCAAGTGCATAGAAACACGTTTAAAACAGGGCTTAGGCATACTAGTGATGGGTTCTTATAATTATAAGCAAGTGCATAGAAACATGTTTAAAACCATAGAACTAGAGGGCTTAGGCATACTAGTGATGGGTTCTTATATAAGCAAGTGCTATACTGCCATAGAAACATGTTTAAAACCATAGAACTAGAGGGCTTAGGCATACTAGTGATGGGTTCTTATATACTGCCATAGAAACATGCTTAAAACCATAGAACTAGAGGGCTTAGGCATACTAGTAATGGGTTCCAAGTGCTATGCTGCCATAGAAACATGTTTAAAACCATAGAACTCTAGGGCTTAGGCATACTAGTAATGGGTTTTTATATAAGCAAGTACTATACTGCCATAGAAACATGTTTAAAACCAACAAGCTGTTTTTAGTGGACCAGCCTGCTATTGATGCTAATTGGTGTCAACCACCATTCAAAGCCTGCAAGTGCGGGATGCCACTTAGCATCATATTATTAAAGATACCAGAGGAAGGCCCTCCGAGGTCTCAAGCAGTCTGACGATTCGGTTTCCTCGAGCACTTATTGCACTACTATAAGGGTCAATTTGAAAAAAGTTTGAGCTGTCACGAGAGAGTATTTCGACATGGAACACGTTGAGCAGGTTCCTGAAGCCGACTTGGAGAAATCTCAGCTAGTTGTGTTCTACTTCCCGTGCATGCTGTTGGGAAGGAATCCAGCACCAAGATCAGGGCCATGTTTGGTGCATATGCCAAGTCATGAAATGGGGTGTCACTGAGTGATGCGTTGCATGCTGAGCCGCCAGTCCATCCTCCAATAATTGGATTCAGTAGAACCTCAGTTATCCACAAGGCCAGGGACCAAACACCTTACGGATAACTGAATTTACGGATAACTGAGGTTCATTAAAATTCATAAGATATGGCATAAATTGATTATATAATTATGCAGGTAAATTATTGCTTGTGTACTCCTGTAATGTGCTTTGTTTGAGCTTTGACACTCTCTTTGTGCATGCCAAGTCCTTTATTCTTTTCAAATGAAGAAGTGAGACTGCTTGAGCATCTGTCTGGTGCTCGTACCAGTTCATAACCTTCTCCAGCATTTCCGCTGCTTCTGCATGGGTGGGTATATTGGGTGGAGGAGAGGACGAGTCAACTTCATCATCGGAATCGTCTATCTCGGATTCTTGAGTGACCTGAAGTATAATACATTCTAATATTGCATGATGTCTGTATCATGTAGACACCGACCTGTTCTACGACTTCCTGATCGGTTAGTTCTTGATAACCTGGATTATCTGACCCACTCAACCAATTTGAGACCTCATCTTCAGATACCACATAATTCAGCTGCTGAAATAGTTGCTGAAGGCAGTGGCTTACTCATGCTTTCACATGCAGCCTCATCATCTCTCACTTTGTCATTTCTCCCTAGTAATTTATTCCATGATTTCATCAGAGTAGTGGGTGGGAGATCATTCCATGCATCAGCACTCATGTAGACCACATCTTTAATATTGATAGCCTTTAAAAATGCTATCATTGATTTCCCATCCTCATCATTTATCAGTAGCCTTTGTAGCAGGAACCTTTTATATCTCCTCTTGACAGACTCCAAAACACCCTGGTCCATCGGCTGGATCAAAGAGGTGGTGTTTGGCGGCATGAACATCGTTCTAACTGAGTTGCTGACTAGGGCACTTGTGTCGGGATGCGAGGAGCATTATCCAGTAAGAGTAGAGCCTTCTTTGTGGATGTGCTCCTTTCATGCTGATATCGTTCAACAGCAGGTACAGATTGATTATGGAACCAGTCCATGAATATTTTCGAATCCATCCATGCGCTCTTTTGTGAATAGTACTTCACTGGTAGTGCAGCCATGTTGACATTTTTAAAACATCGAGGTTTGGCAGACTTGCCTAGAAAAAAAGAAAATCATGATCAAATAGAGTATAAAATATTACAAGGGAAGTCATACCAATGATGAGAAGTGGAAGCTTGTGCATGCCTGTAACATTGGAACACACCATCAATGTCACCCTATCCTTGGGTCTCTTCATGTCCGGAGCAGATTTTTCATATCCACCAGCCAAGGTCTTTGTTGGGAGAAGACGAAAATAGAGACCGGTTTCATCACAATTGTAGATTTGGGCCCCTCAATCTCGATATACTCCTCCAACATCTTGCGAAAAGGTTCAGGAGCAGCAGCATCTGCTGACAACTTTTCCCCTTGCAAGGACAACTGGCGTATCCCATGTCGAGAGCAAAATCTCCACAACCATCCTGAGCTAGCTTTAAAAGTTAAATTATCTGAAGCTTCATCAGGATGGAGTTTCCTATGGAATAGGTTTGCTTTCTCACATAACAAAGGGCCAAACACAGGCACCCCCTCTGTTCTTTTCTGGGTAAACCATAAGTACACTGCACACACACACAATGAAAGAAAATAGAGAACTCTACTCTATAGCTATGCACACTAGCTGCTCTGATATCTTACCAGAATTATCCAGAGCTTCATCCTTGACTTTCCTCATAACCTTCCGTTTCTTGGAAATACCTGGGGCATCCATTGAGGCTAAGAAAGAACGGATCTTGTCTCCGTTTTTCCAGATGGTAGAAATTCCAACTCCATACTAAGCTGTGAAGCGCTCTGACTTTTTAGCCTTTCCAATATTTCTAACTTTTTCTCAATTGAAAGCACTGTCCTCTTTCGTTTGGGCCCAGCTGTAGCCATTCTAAATTCCTCCATAGCCAACTCCAAGCGCGAACGCAGAGATTGCTCTCTCTTTCGTTGCGCATGCTCATACATTTGGCCTTGCGGATAAACGAATTTTCGGATAACTGGGGTCCGGATAATTGAGGTTCTACTGTACTTTGTTTTCATTTCCTCCTGTTGCTCTAACAACTGATAGCAGCGAAATGTATCGTGCTCTTGAGCTCGGACACTTTGATAGAGACCTACACTGATTTGTGCAGAGAAGCGAAACTGGAGACCCTTCGAGACTACCGCATGACCAGGTCACAGTTGGTGTCTCAGCCTCCTCGCTTGTGGCCAACATGGCCGCCAAACAGAATGCTCTTGATTTTGCACTGAAGTATCCTCTCACTGTCAGAGCACTGAATGAGTCTTTCTGTGTAGGAGGAAGCAATGAAGTTGCAGAGCTGATGGCAAGATCTACATATTTGGCATAGCTGGCTTCCTGCTCCAACAAACCAAGCTCCAGTGAAACAAGAGTGCTTCGGCATAACACGAGCACTACAGTCCTTCACTCCCGTTTCCTTTGGGAACAAAAGGAGAGACAAGACTCTACCAAGACAGGGAGGGAGAGGAGGAATAGAAGGTAAGGGAGAGAAATGACTTGCACCAGGTTTACGAGCGCTTAGCTGAGCGTCGGGATTGTCAGTCTGTTCACCACATCTCAGACCCACAAGAGTACACCAAGACACTGGAGGAACGCAGGCTTGCATCACTTTCCTGTTGCTGAGTTGTCTCCTCTGGTGCACAGAAGTAACCAAATGTTTCCTCGTCTCTGACATCGCAAAGTCTTGATATCTTTGGATTGTTCTCTCCATCAATCATCGAAGTGAAGATCCTACTACAGCGTCTTTGGGAGTTAGGAGTCGACTGGAATGATCCTGTGCCACTGCCAGTGCGTGATGTTTGGTTGCAGTGGATCACAGAACTTGAGCTCCTCTCTGACCAACACATCCATCGCTGCTATTTCCCAAAGGAAGTTAGCATCACCACCAGCAGCTTCATGCATTTTCAAATTGATCTGAGCAAGCATACAGTGGTGTATGCTGGAGTAATTTGCCTTCATGTGTCCGACTCAAATAGAAATGTCCACACTTCTCTTTTCATATCCAAGATGAAGGAGGTCGCCCATATCAAATGCCTGATAATACATACCTCACTTGGAACTCTCTCTTGCCCAACTTCTGCATCGTTTCAAGGAAGTTTTCCGTCTCCCATTCCACAAGGTGCGTAGACAGAGCAGCACGATGGTTCTCAACTGGCTGGCTTTCAGTCCTCGCCACTTGTGGACACATACGTTGGCAATCTCTCACATCATGGAACTCATTGTGCCTGGTCATTGGAATCATGTGACTGGAGTAGAAAGTTCTGAGACTGTGCTTCACGAGGTCTCCTTCCCTCTGAGCTCCTGGAGCAAAAGTCGTAGTGGAATGGTCCAGATTGGCTCAGACTAGACACTGCTGAATGATGCAAGCAGTTTAGTTTTTTTACCAAATGACCATCCATTGAGAGAGATGAAGTCTGCCCACCATGTCACTCTTCTGCCAAGAGAGACTATCATCCACTTGATTGCTATTCCAACTTCACTCGACTCGAGCATATCAATTCATTCACAATTGTCATACTAACAAGAGTGCATTTTCCCAACTCACTGGCTATATGTGTCAGTTCAGGAGCTCATAGGCTGGAGCTCAACCAGGCTGTAGCTCAACCAGGCTATAGCTCAACCAGGCTGGAGCTCAACCAGGCTGGCGTCTGGAGCTCAATCAGGCTGGAGCTCAACCAGGCTGGAGCTCAACCAGGCTGGAGCTCAACCAGGCTGGAGCTCAACCAGGCTGGAGCTCAACCAGGTTGGAGCTCAACCAGGCTGGAGCTCAACCAGGTTGGAGCTCAACCAGGCTGGAGCTCAACCAGGCTGGAGCTCAACCAGGCTGGAGCTCAACCAGGCTGGAGCTCAACCAGGCTGGAGCTCAACCAGGCTGGAGCTCATCTGATGTTGGCCTCACATGAAGCATCTTGTGCCTGTAAAGTCCGGGCCATGGGGAGGAAACATGAAATCTCCCGCTGCAGTCATCTGCTCCCCTTACGTCCTTTCTTGGATACCTCTAGTCTGCTTCGCATTGGTGGCAGAGAGCAGAATTCCAATCTGACGCATTACAGCCAATTCCATGGCAATCATCTTCTAACCAAGCTGGTCATCCATTAGCGCTTGTGTCTGCTGCATGCTGGTTCGACACTCCTCACACCATCATTGTGCCCGCAATTTAACGTAATTAGATGTGGCAAAGTTGTCCGTTCTGTCACGCGTGATTCCATCACTGTCGACGCAACTCTTCAAGACCGCAACCTCAGCTGTTGGATCAACTGCCCATGGAGCGCCTGACACCTGATGCCGTGTTCAACAAGGTGGGTGTGGACTCTGCTGGACCTGCTACATCAAGTACGACTTCGTTCGAAAACAGCTGTCAAGGTGCACGCACATACAGTACACGTGTGTTTGTCTCCCTGTCCTTCGAGGTGTTCACCTGGAATGGGTGTATCAGACTACTGAGGCCTTCATCGGCTTCCTGAGGCACTTGATTGCTCGACTTGGCAAGCCTTCGCTGATCTGGAGTGATCATGGAATCAATTATATTGGTGCTACATGAGATCTCAAATATCGTGTGGGATTTCATTAACCACACTTTGGCGGTTTCTGGGTAGCAGCTGTTAAGAACATGAGAGTGCATCTCAAACAGATTGTTCCAGGTGGCATTGTCCCTCCCAAAACATTTCTGTTGGAGATGTGGTAGTCCTGCGAGAAGATGGTCACTCGCCATGATCACTCAAGTGCACGCTGGAAAGGTCGGAATTGTCAGAGTTGTGACATGTCAAAATTTCTATCGGAACTTCCTCTCGCCCCATGACCCCATGACTAATGTGCTCTTTTGTTGTCGTGTGAACTTGTTTTGTTCTTGTTCAGACTGTCCGGTCCGGTCTTGGCCGGAGGTAAGTTTGAATATTGCATGTGGATATTGTCAACACAAACACTTACCTGGTAATGGTCATCATGGTTTACATGAAGATAAGTGAGAGAAAAAGCATTGTGCGTAGTGAGAGCTCGTACGTTCCAACACTATTGCATTCACACTTTCGCAAACAGGGGAGCATTATTTGAGGGCAAATGCTATTGTAGGGCGATGACATTTGCGGTAAATGCTATAGAACTGACAAGTAACGGATCTTGAAATTACTGTGATATCAAATCCAATTAAGGGAGTGGGGAAAAATAGATTGGCAATGGAGGTCTTCTTGACCTGGACAAGATGCTTTGGTGTGTGTTCTTAACTAATTTACTTTTTGTTGCTATGAAGAGTGGCTATCTCTAAGTAAAGTCGCAGTGCAGAGTGCAATGGAAATGGTCTGGGCGTGATCACTTGCTGGCTGGGCGTGGTCCCTCGCTGGCAAGGTTTATGAAGCACTCTAGCCAGAGCATTAGTTCTGAACATGACGAGCTTCTACATCGAGTAGTGCGGCGAAAGCTTCAATAATGTACATATGACCTACACATTGCCGAATGCATCCACAAAGACATGCTTTCGTTCCCTAGAATCATGGAAGTTGTGGCAGTGAGATCACCTCCTAACTCGACACTTACGTAGAACATACAAGGTCTTTGCTTGCTACCTTGGTCTCAGCAAAGCATCCACTTCTTCAACGACATGAAAATCCACCATGAACCAGGTCAAGATAATGTTCTCTTGTTCGATTACTCTCAGCTGACATCATATGCTTTAAGACCGAAATGTTCGTTGGCTTCAAAATCCAAAAGCTGATTAAAGATAAATCTTAAAGCATAACATTCTCTATCATCCATTCTGGTGTATGTCAGAAGAGGATTAAGTGTATCTGTGCTGAAAATAATATCACCACTGTAAGTTCGCCTCAAAAGTACATTAGACTCTCGCAATCTGAACCTCGATTATCCGAACGCTCGGTTTATCCGAACTCGGTAAAATAGTAAAACATGGTAATGATCATCCACAACAAAAATTAGTTGGGTAGGACGGGGTAGATATTTGCAGGTGAAAGCTGAATCAGTTCGCTTGGGCCAGCATAAGGACGAGCAAAGATTTTGTCTATTGAGTCACAGTTGCCTATCTTTAGCTAGAAATCCTAAGAAACCACTGGAACTGGACTCGCAGAAGAGTGAGGCATTGGAAAGACAGCGGAGATTGGAAGGAATGAAGCCAAAACTTGGAGAGTTTGCAAGCACCCTCTGCCCTTGATAGTCGTGCTCAAGGCGACCAGCTTGGAAGCACTCTATAGCTCTGGTTCATTCAGAAAAGGGAGGAAGGCACTCCAGTCAGTGAACCATTACTAGAGAGAAGGCAGCAGATTTCCATGCAGTTACATGAATGAGAATCAGAAGCACCGCCATTATCTGGCAATGCAAGCTGGCTTGATGAGACAAACCACCAAGTGTTGCAAGCTGAATCCTCTCAGACGTCACTGATTGCCTTTAAAAGGAGTGAGATCTCTGATGCACGAAGAGGCATGATAATCTGAAGCAAACAACTTATTTTAGTAGTGTATGTACAGAACCTATGTAGTTGCGATTAACAATTGCTTATACACAATACATAATTGACAATTAAATGTATGGACACATGCGTGTATGACAGCATGGCAGCTCCTAAGGACACAGAAGCATCTCCTAGGAGCTACTAGAATCCCAAGGCCCTGCAGATATAAATCATATCGGCAATTATCAAATGCCATGATCGTTATTATATTCATGAATTTTATTGATTTTTGCATAACCAAACTTTTTGCATATCTAAACTATGGTGGGTCCCAATGCATTTGGATATGCGAAGATTTATGTACTGCATCTGCAAATTGGTCTAGAACTTTCCTTGACCTGATGAATTAGCAGGATAACAGATTTGGTATAGGCTTCACCGATCCGGTCAAATGTGTTGGAGCCAGTTGTGGTCAAGTAGGCTATGTTCAGATCCTTCAACCACTGTTGTGGTCCAGTGGCTTTTGTTGATCTCTGCATTCAAACAGCTACTTTGATCAAACGTTTCACCAGCAATGCATCTCAATACAAGTATGCACAAGTTCCTACATAGCAACATCTCTTAGTTATGTAGGTCATAATCATCCACCCAAAAGTGGCTAGGCCTATCTGCCAGCCTGTTAAGATCCTTTTTCGTCGCCACAAAAGACAACCAGTTCCTTGTTTAAGTATTCCATTCAAGATGGGCGGACCCGTTCACAACTATTACAGGTGTCCTGTTCGGCGGATAGATACATAGAAAGATACGTCGCAGATATGCTCATGCGTAGCAATACAAACTTTCCCATCCAACACCTGCATGGGGAGAGCCTGCATGGGGAGAGCCTGCATGGGGAGAGCCTGCATGGGGAGAGCCTGCATGGTGAGAGCACCCACGCATGGGGAGAGCACCTGCATGGGGAGAGCTTGCACCCGCATGGAGAGAGCACCTGCATGGGGACCCGCATGGAGAGAGCACCCACGCATTGGGAGAGCACCTGCATGGGGAGAGCACCCGCATGGGGAGAGCACCCATGCATGGGGACCCGCATGGGGAGAGCACCCACGCATGGGGAGAGCACCCATGCATGGGGAGAGCTTGCACCCGCATGGGGAGAGCACCCACGCATGGAGAGAGCACCCACGCATGGGGAGAGCACCCGCATGGGGAGAGCTTGCACCCACATGGGGAGAGCACCCACGCATGGGGAGAGCACCCACGCATGGGGAGAGCACCCACACATGGGAAGAGCACCCACGCATGGGGAGAGCACCCACGCATGGGGAGAGCACCCACACATGGGGAGAGCACCCACGCATGGGGAGAGCTTGCTTCGCTCGCAAACTGTTTCCAAGACAGCTTTGTATTGCCACACGTCAACATATATTTGAGTGAGAATATGTTGTGTGTGTGTGTGTGTGTGTGTGTGTGCAATGCACTTTGCTTTGCTTTCTGACGGGTATTGTAAGATTAAGTGACTTGTGGCCACTGGAATTCAAGGCGCTCACTACTGGGGGGGGGGGCTGGCAACTTTTACAAGCACAAACACATCAGCTGAGAAGAACGAACAGTAACAAGTGCGATAGAATTCCATGAGTTGACGAGTCAACCGGCTCAAGGCCGCCAGAGTAGCTATTGCTAATTAGAAGTAACTGAAGCAAAACTTTCACATAAACAACTACACAATGTTCAAAATCACTCCATCACCACAGTCATATCTAGAGCATTACACACTCTTGGACTAACTGAGTCACAGATAATGCACGTCATGCTAACCATTCCCATACTTGCTTCATCAGCCATGCACTCAAAGGAGTTGATGTATGGGAAATCCAAATATTCTCCCCCGGTCGTGGAGTCTGACTGAGCACCTTGCTCACCTTGCTCATGAGCTAGAGTCGTACACATAATTTCTATCGCATATTGTCATGCAGATCAATGGTTGACAGTCACTTCAGGTAATGACAGCAACTGCTATTGCAACCAAACCAGACTACGGCCACGACTAGTCCCCAATGGGTATGAAAAATCTCTCACATTTTCAAAAAAAGGTGAAGAACTCTTTCACCAGACATTACACTTCCTCCTCCCACTAACTACACCCACAAAATGGCTGCTTTTGGATTACCGGTAATTACAGGTATTAGCTAATACAATGCACTTACAGAGTTCCAACGAGCTGATTCTGACTCTTTTTGAAAGTTCCACAACTGCATATGCAGTTCTGCATCTGTTCGACTGAGAACACAGCCATTTTCTTCCAGAGGAGGGTGTCAGCAGATTGGAAGCAGGGTTTTGAATGTCCTGCACAGAGAAGTCTGCATGATTCAATTATTATTTCTACCAAACGCCCAAACGCCCATTAACATCACAAAGAGGACAAGTCTATCAGATATGACATCTTACTTCAGAACTGACTGACACTACTCTTTTCAAGGGAATGGGTGACATCATGAAAGTTCCCGCCAGAAGCCCCCCATAGAGTTCGTGACGATTCCACCAATACCCACTCGCCCACACACGATCCTTACCAAATTAGAAAGGAGGGAGTGGAAATCTCGTTGTGAAAACTTCCATTAGTTTATCCTGCGGTGCCATCGAACGTAAAATACACAAATAAAAAAATTATTAAAGACGAAAAGTGTGATTCGGTGAGCTGCTTCTCTCACTACTCTACTACTGGTGGATCATGAAACAATCCTAGGAGAAGCCAAAAAAGGGAAATCTGTCTGATCCAACCAACTATAGTCCGATCTCCCTACTCTGTATTGTATCAAAGGTTCTAGAAAGAATCATATATGACCAGATCATTGCCTTTATTAGGCCCAAGATCTCACCGAAACAATTTTCTTAAAAGGTCATTGTGTTTGACACAAATGTTATCTTTCCTGTCAGTTATTTTTGACTCTTATAGACCAAGGGAATGACTGTGATTTTTTATTCCTGGATCTTAGCAAGGCCTTTAACTCAGTCCCACATGAACAGCTACTGTTGAAACTATGGAGAATTGGGATCACTGGTCCCTTATGGAAATGGTTTTGGGGATATCTAAAGAATAGAGGCCATTTTGTACGCATCTCCTCTACAAGTTCCGATATTTTACAGGTCCTATCGGGTGTTCCGTAAGGTAGTGTTCTGGGACCCTTACTATATAAATGATGCTACTGAGGCTATAACACACTCAATTCCATTCATATATGAAGCTTGTTAGAGTCATTTCTAGACAAGATGATTGCTGCTTTTTACAACAGGATCTGTGCTCGTTTGATGTCTCGTTTGATGTGTGCTGTAAGGAATGGATGCTCAAATTGAATCCACAGAAATGTAATGTGACTTCTCAACAAACAAATCAGGATGTAAATTCTGTCATGATTACTCTATAGGTGACACAGAGATCCAAAGTGTTGACTGTTGTTCTGATCTGGGTATTCAAGTGAGTAGTGGTCTTATGTGGTCAAATTACTGCACTAGACTGTGCTCAAAAGCAGCTATGCATCTGATAAGAAGAGTCAACTGATATCACTCTCGGAAAGAAATTATACATAACGTTGGTATATAAGAAGTACTCTTGCATACTGTTCACAATTGTGGTGACCTAGACTTATCAAAGATGTTGTCAAACTAGAGGGAAAAAATTCAGCGACGTGCAACCAAATTCATTCTAAGTTTTGAGACTCTACAGTATAAGGAAAGACTGGTCAAGTTAAATTTGCTACCAATTATGTACTGGCTTGAAATCCAAGACGTGACGTTTCTGGTCAAAAATTTGAAATCACCTGCTGACAACTTCGATGTACTTGACTACATACAATTACAAATTCAACCAGGTCTGCCTCAATGGGAAAACTCCCACATCAGTATAACCGCACTTCCTGTTCTCGACACTTCTACTTCAAATAAACAGACTAAGGAACTCTCTACCAGTGTTTGATCTCTCTCTCTCTCTGTCAGCATAAACTTTATGAGTTTATGTGGAATCATTTCCTTGTAAATTTTGACGTAAACAACATTTGTTCATTCCATTTTGTTTGCCCTTGTCCCAAGTGTTTTCTTGTATCATCATAATATAATTAATTTTACTCTATGCCCAGCTCTGCCAGTCCTTGGCCAACTTCAGCTGAAACTGTGTTTGTTTTGTTTTGTCTTCTCACACTCCATATGTAAGCAACTATGCCTGTAGTTGTAAAGTTCAATAATAACAATAAAGTAGCTCACCTGTCCACAATTTTCGCCGCCCTTGTGGCAGCGTGGCCGACAGTTCAACTTTCTTATTCTTTTCCAGAAAAGTGAACCTCACCAAAATGGGGGGATATATAGGGGGCACATGTAGTTATACCCCGCGCGCGTGGTACCAGAAAGTAGTTGATGGCTGTGATCCCCAGGCCATATAATGTATCTATCAGTTCTCTCTTTCTAAGTGCATGCAACATCAAGCCATTGGGGGTTTCCAGGTTGATGCTGTGTTGTACTTTCCTCACATGCTTGATGCCGTAGTATCTTAGAAGCTGAGCTATTGTCATAGATGCTAAGGTTGATGACTGACGCGACTGATCTTTGACATTGGGTCAACAGCAATTGTGGCATAACATCTTCTTGACATTGAACTGGAAAACCCATTAAAATCTGGCTGTGTCTTGAACATAACCTTCCTTCCCAGTCAAGAGGTGCCTGTGGCTCAGAAATCACAGGCATGATAACATCAACTAGTTTGTACTGCTTTGATATTGAAGATAGGTAGCTAGTGCTCTATATTTAGGATGTCATTAAGCTTAATTACTCTATCATCATGATGAGTGATAACTTTGACTGCCATTTTACTGACTGTCAAAATACCAAATATTCATTTGCTGTACTATGTTCTAACTCAAATGCCGATTGCCCCCATTAATTTATCTAAAAATGTTTAGAGTAGCAAGATCTACATTCCTACCAAATTTCATGCTTCCATCACCAAATACCCATCTTTTATTAATATTGTTGCTATGCCACCCCACTAAGATGCGTTGGAGACAGGGGAATTTTTGGCAGGTGCTGTGAGAAATCATTTGATCTTTGGAAAGATAGTGTTATGAAGGAGCTTGAATAAGAAAAAAGGCAAATAGACTTGGATAACCTCTTCTCTCCCGGACCAGCTTTATATGTAGGAAGTGCTTACTACTCCAACAACAAATTACTTCAGGCTAAAGAAGTACCATCACCCCATCAAAAAATATTGGATTCAGCTGGCTATAATTATTTGAATAATAATTGAACCTTCAGGGCATCTTTTACACATGGTATATATTGTACAGAAGTTAAAAAAAAGTTTATAAATACAAGACTATGAAGACTATGATGATGATTTTTTTATTAGGCTAAAGAAGTTCCATTACGTATAAAAAAGTATGGTAGCTGGATAATAATTGAATTACTGAACCCCATCAGGACCATCTTAGTACACACGGTACATATTGTACAGAAGTGATATTTACAAAACTAGGGCTTGATTTTTATTACATGGCTGTGAGAGGAGATGGCTGTGAGAGGAGTTACCACCATGATGGATGGATCATGATCTGGAAACAGTCCTTCATACAACAAAGACATTGAAAACAGATATAGCTATACTCTTCCCGAAGCCTATAGAGCAACAAAGATATCCTGTCACAACCTGTACTTCCTCTGGATTGATGGACGATAATCATACGCAATGAACTCTCAGTTGACATAGTGACTTTCTCGGTAATCAACTTGAAATTTCTAGCTCTCATTCCTGATGAAGGCTAGATTAGCTGTAACATCGCGTGAGTAAATTTCAAGTTGAAAGTCGTTGTATAAACTTAGTTAAACTTTGGTAGCTGGACACAGGAACTTAAGATGTTTGATTTTTAATTAAAAAACCCACTTAATTAAGCACAGAGAGAAAAACATATTCCAGATAAATCTAATGACAAGGAAGGCCCACACAAAGATAAATAAATAATAGCAAAGGAGAAAGAGAAGACACAATTGCACAATGCACTTAAGAATGAGAAGAATGTTAACATGTAATGTCAGTTTTTCAGAAGTCAGGTTTTTTTTTTGCTTTTTAAATACCAGATTTGAGTAGAGGTTGATCAGCTCCCTGGGACTGCTCTTCACATACCAGTGAACTGCCGCCTGATGATGAGTTCCGAGAAAAAATAGTAACAAGCTCACAGGTGACTGGAAAAGTGGCATTGCTTTGGGGAAAAGGTGTGGAGGGAGTAAGTGATGCAGTGATGGAGGAGGTGGGCGAGTGTGTTATGTATTGGGTAGGGAAGTGGCGGCAGAGGAGAAAGGAACTGCTGTATGCTGTATGGCGAGCTGAGGAATGATCTTTGGTCCCCTCCCCTCCCCCCTCCTTGAGCAGCGGGACACTCATAACTATTATTAAGTAAGTAATGTTGTAATGTTGGTTAGTTACTGATACATACTCTCACCCTGCTGTAGTATATGTGGTGGCCTTAACAGTATAAAATAATGCGAGGTTACATTCGCATATACCGGTATGTGTTCAGGCTTGCAACTGGCATTTTCCTTCCTTTTTAATATGAACTAGGCTATGAATTAGGCATAGAATCGTTTGCAATAGTTACCATCTGGCCCAGATTTTTTGCTGAAGTACTTGCCCAAGTGACGACTCTGACAACGACTTCTAGGGCATCTGGACGAGGGTATTTTTGTGGAGGCACACGTGAGCCAGTGGCAGTGGAGCTTCTTGACATTCCAAAGAACAATCTACCTCTCCTGAACAGTTTTCAGCTCCCCTACCATCGCAGTTATCAAGCCACTCCCTCACACTCACTTCCATCTCCTCCTAAATCCTCTAGACTTTTGTTCCTGATTTCACAGGTTATGCATTAACATTAGCAATAATTATTCATTGAAGAACTGGCTTTCACAGAGTTTCCTCGTTCAGAAAATATCCACCTGCATTTGAAGACATGATGAAAATTATCATAATATATAGCACTATTAACTCTCAGTTGACACAATTTAGATACAGCTACATTAGCTCTATAGCAAAACTTTAGAGATCTTTTTAAGAAAAACAGCTACCGGTATATACGTAGTTGTTTGATTTGCCAGAATGGATAAAGAAAATGGACTTCGAGAGGGAAAAGTCAAAGCATGCTTCTGAAATGGCAGAACAAAGAGAAGTGAGATTTAGAAGGAAAAAAGAGCGAGTGTCATAAAAAAAAATGTGGGAAAAAACAGCTGTCCATGATGGATAAGCTTGCTTTAAGCTCGGTAATTCTGACTTGCCACTCCACCAGTTGGAAATGATTGTGTTCTAAAATGGAAATGATCATTACGGTCAATATTGAGCTGCTGATATCGAAAACTATGTCCATATATAGCTGTTTATCTATTTAATATTATGTTAAAATATTAAATGTACAGATCAGTGTATAGTGTCAGGCCTGCAGCTATGCTTGGAGCAGGACAATACTTGGAGCAATGTGATATAAATTTCAAATTGATGTCTTTTATTGCTTCGCTCGCCACACAGTGCCTTGCTGTATGATTTAATCTCCCCCCCCCCTTTTTTTCTTTCCTTCTCTCTATATTATGTGACCACTGGCAGCTGAAAAACTTTACTCTAGTCTCTCTCAGTTCTATATACTGGAAAGGAAAAAAAGGCAGCTCCAGGGGTTCCCGTTAGCCTATAACAGCATCAGCCATTACTTGGTGAACTTGTTGATTCACTTCTCTCGCCCTCACAGGGGAGTTGGTTGATATTGCATATGTATGTTTCTAGGTTTTGATCCTGAATGTGATATATATACATACATACACATGAATACAGATGACCCAAAATTAATGGACTCTGATATTACCTGTTTATATTGTGTGTAAATTACATATATAGCTGTTTATCTATTTAATATTATGTTAAAATATTTATTATCATAACAACAACAACAATAACAACAACACAACAACAATGATCACAACAACAATGATAATAATAAATAAACAAATTAAAATTAAAATTAAATAATAATAATAAAATTAAAAAAATTAAAATATTCTGTCTCAACTGTTCTCAGCGAGAAAATCAGTGCCCATGAGGTCATGGAGGACAGACTCAGATTCGTTTCTGCTCAGGATGCCTTAATCCTGCTGTGTGATGCATTTTCTATCCCTAAGCTTCTATACACCCTTAGGACTTCTCCATGTTTTCTCTCTCCTTCCCTGATAGATTATGATGAGAGTCTCAAGTCAATTGTGAGTAGTATCACTAACATTAATTTCTCTGAAGATGTCCGTTCTTGGTTGCAGGCCACTCTCTCCCTGTTGGTGTAGGGGGTCTTGGAATCATGCATTGCAGCTTGCTCCCTCTGCCTTCTTGGCCTCAGCTGCTGCCACTCATGACCTGGTCCAAGCCATCCTACCACCTCACTTGTTTTCACTCCGTCCCTTTTGTGGATAATGCCCTTCCAGCATGGTCTATGGATCATGGCAACCCCCCACCATCTGGTCATGCAGTGTGCTTCCAGAAATCCTGGGATATGTGCAGGGTGTCGAAGTCCATGGAATCTTTGTTGCACAATGCACCTGACGATTTGGCTCAAGCACGGCTTTTGGCTGTTTCAAAGAAAAAATCCAGTGCATGGCCTTCCTATCTCGTCCCTGGGTTTGAGGATGGATGATGATACCATCAGGGTTGCCATGGGTCTCCGCTTGGGCTCCACTTTGTGTCGCCCCCATAACTGCCAGCACTGTAGAGCAGAAGTGGATCACCTTGATATGCATGGTCTTAGCTGCAAGAGGAGCAAAGGACGTTTCTACAACCCCATGAACGACATCATCTTCCAGGCATTGTCATCTGCAGGTGCCCCTTCCAGGATGGAACCATCAGGTCTCTTTTGTTCTGATGGGAAAAGGCCTAATGGGGTAAACATGGTGCCATGGAAGAATGGCAAGCAACTGGTGTGGGATGCAACCTGTCCAGATACGTTTTCCCAGTCGTATTGGAGTGCAGCAGTGAGTAGTGCTGGAGCTGTGGCTGCTCTGGCTGAGGAGAAAAAAGTGGCCAAGTATGCCAGCCTAGATCCTTGCCACTTTTTTGTGCCTGTGGCCATCGAATCATTGGGGGTCATCGGGAACAGGTCAATGGCTTTCCTGAAAGAGCTCAGCCTCAGGATAAGGCAAAGAACTGGGGAGGTGAATGCCCATGCTTACCTCCTTCAGCGTCTCTCAATTTCAGTCCAGCGGGGTAATGCCTTGTCTGTTTTGGTGTCAGTCGGGAGTTGAACTTGTCGTAATAAATACTGTCGTTATATGTATTTATTGTTAGTATTTTTGTAATTGATAATTATAAAATTTTATTTTATATAACTAAATAAAACATGGATCATTTTCATATAATAATAAAAATAAAAAATAAAATAAATAAATAAAATAAAAATGGAGGAAAGTAGTGTAGGCGCTCCAGTTAGTGAGTCCTCAGCTGCCTATGATTTGATTTATATTTATGTTGACTGTACATGTTTCATATACTCTACTCATGTTCACTTGTGAGCATGTATATACGTTGCAATGCACTTATAAGTGGGCGGGCATGTTCTAATCAAGGATATACGGGAGCTTCATGCTGATCTAAAAGGCTACTCTGCCCCCATCAGTTCTCCCCCCAACCAGCTCCACCAAGGACAAGAACACCACACACCCTGCATGATTCCTTCCTAGATAAATAGCCTCATACCATGCCCATCTCACACCTACTAGGGTCCCACATCTAGACCACACTCTTCCAACCTTTCGCACCCACCCTCTCCCATTCACACACACACACCACTGCCTGCACCCACACACCTGTTTATGTCCTCATCCAGAATCCCACAGAATGGATGGTACTTGCCTCGTGTGCCCTCAGCCCCATCCTAACAGTGTAGTGATTTGTAAAGGGTCTCCTATATGACTAGCTCATCCCACAACCAGAGTGTTTACCTTACTTATCATTACTAGCCAGCCACATGGCTAATTTGATCACTATTGTATTACATCAACAATGCACTATAGTTGGAGAGGCTGGCTGGCTGCTGGTCTGTTTCAACAGTACAAAACAAATACCATGGGTTTCTACCCAGCCATTTGGTAAAGGGTCGAACAGAGGAAAAATGGATTAGCGTTTCCGTGTTTATACTACATCACATGATCTGTGGCTAATTTGATTGGTTAATAACTATAGGCGCACTTTTTATAAACGCATGTAGTTTAGCGCATGCACAATGTAGTATATACGCCAGTGTAACCTACTCGTTTGCTGTTACATACGACTCTTTTGTATACCGACTAATAATAGGCTATCCTATAGCGCTTTATCTTACCTCTTTTACTGTGATTTATATATTTATTTCTGCACTGCACTGGGGTGCGATGTCCCTGGACTCAACATTTTGAAGATTATAAAGGTGTTACGTGGTTTACGTGGTATGCGTGGTACGAAAATGATGCTAGGTGGACAAAATATTATGCTAAGTTTATGTCTAAATTTGAACTCCCCCAGATATATTATGACAGTATTTCTTTGTCATCTCTCCGTATACTAGAGAAGCTTAGAGCGTCTCTGTAGCGATGTAGAGTTGGCTAGAGATGCAGCGAGCTCAGCGTATCTCCCCATATTTGTACCATTATGTCACTCAGCAGACCCTTTAACAACGCTCATAGAGTTGGTAAAGGGTCTGGTTAGGCTAAACTACATCATGCAGCGGTTGGGATGAGCGCGTGGTAATGCTTGCAACCAGTTCTCAGCTACTGCACTACGCGACGCAATTTTGAAGCTAGCTCGCAGGGTTTTTTCACCCCATCCACAAACATGTATTTTCAAGACTATCCCCACCTCCAGCGATCCTTACCCGGATTTGAGACCTGTTCCAGATAAACCCTTCATCATTCCAGCCACCCACCCTAACGTGTCTGCTGATGCTGGATTTCTTCCTCTGCAGAGTGGGTGCATGGTAGCTCCATTCTTCACCACCTGCCTCACTCCACTAACGTTCCTTGTTGTATGGCATGGAAGAGGCTGTAGCAAGTGGTAGGCAAGCACACCTAGGCTCAGTCTGTGAGATGTGCAATGGCTACTATATCTTTTTACTGTTTTTCTCTCTTAGTCTTGTTGGCCAGCCTCTTCCCCAGCACAGGAGTCTAGCATGTTTTTTTCTTCTTCGTGTTCAGCTGCCACCACATTTGCTGACTGTGCAACACAAATTACCATGTGTGGTGAACCAGCCTCTCTCTTTCTGTGTGTGGGTGTGCATGAGAGTCAGGCCAGCAAGACTAGCTAGCTGTCTCCATTATTACATCAACTGTCTAGCACTTATTGTTGTTGTTCTATATATTATAGCCTTAGTTGCAGCCATAGCTCCAGCCCCACCCCCAGCCATGCCCACACCATTTTAAGTTTTTTCTCTTTTTCCTTCCCCCCAGAGAAGCCTCAAGTATTTTCAGCTGATATTCACTGGCCACATGAACCTGGCAGCTCTGGTCACGGCCATCATCTGCATCCTCCTCCTCATCTCGGTCCACTTCCTCAACACAGTTTTGCACAAGAGAGTCCAGAAGATTCCTCTGCACGTCCGGCCCAACTTTTGTGGTGGGTGAAGTTGCCTGTGAGGAGGTTGTGCATGTTTAATGTGATGTCAGTACAAGGAGATATCATGTGTCCCCATCAAGTGATTCTTGCCTCAAGTCTAATTTGTGGTTGACACCTATTCCTCCTCCCTATTGGCATAGGTTATTTTTGCCTCTGCTATATGGTGTAGTGCAGGATTGGGCCGCACATTTGCTCTTCGGAAAGAAATCTTGGTGAAAGAAGTTTCCAAGCTGCACGGTTCAACAAATGGCCTTGGCTACACTATGTGGAGAATGAAGATAAAAGTACTTTGCTTTACTTGTAGCCAGGCAAATTCACAAAGAAACTCCAGTGGTCTGGCAACGCTGATTCTGCTTTCCTTGCCAAGGGTATTTCCAACTGGAAGGATGCTGTAGTGAAATTTAGCAACCACCAATCAAGCAGATGCCACAAAGAAGCTGTCCTGAAGATAGTCACTCTGCCTTCCATGACTGTTGACATTGTACAATCTCTCTCACGACAGTACAGATAGGAAAGACTTGATAATCGACAGTGCTTCTTGAAAGTGCTCTCTAATATGAAATTCCTTTCACGACAAGGCAAGCTATATAACCAACCTAAATTTATATAACATGTTATTACATATCATGTGGTATCTATAATTGTTGTACAACACCAGTGATAGATTTATCATTAACACTCGTACTAAAGTAACTATGTATATATGTTCCATTCTAAAGGTCTCCCGCTACGAGGTCATGGTGATGGTTCAGACCAACTTCTTGCAGCTTCTAAAGTTATGACAAGATGATGACAAACGAATCAAAACCTGGATGGAGAAGAAAATGGACAAATATACAGCCCCTGACATGCAGAATGAAATGCTGAAAGAGATGGCTCTTGAAGTCTTTCAACAGGTGATTGCTTCAATCCGATCAGCACAGTTCTGGACAATTATGGTAGACGAAACAACGGATACCTCTAACAATTCGGAGCAAGTTGTTATCTGGTTTCGATGGGTGGATAGTGAACTGTGGCTCACGAAGAATTTGCTGGTCTCTATGAAACTAACTGGTACTCGACCCATGCAAAAGTGCTGCACTCTGTGATACATGATGTCCTGTTTCGAATGAATCTTTCCATAACAAAACCCAGGGGACAGTGTTATGATGATGCTGCATCTATGTCGTGAGCACTGCTATGGGCATGCTCTCAACCTGGCATGCTCTGATGCTGTGAAGGGTTGAAAAGTGATGAGGGATGTTTTGGACACATCGTATGAGATTGTGAAGCTGATCAAGAAATCTCCTCGATGTGATGCCATGCTCCAGAATCTAAGGCAGCAGCTACCAGACTCGACTCCAGGCATCCGAGTTCTTTGTCCAACAAGATGGACTGTTCGTGCACAAGCTCTACACAGCATCATTGAACAACTTCCAAGTCCTCCAAGAAGTTTGGGATGAATCACTTGATGTAGTCAAGGAGACAGAAATGTGAGCTAGGATCATAGGTGTGTCATCGGACTTGATTTCTTTTTCGGTTTTAGTGCTAGGAGAATTAATCTTGAGACACGGTGACAACCTTAGCAAAACCCTCCAATCCCTTCAGATGTCCGCAGCTGAAGGGCACAAGGTAGCAGATATGACTGTCACCACATTGCAGTTGATTCGATCTGAGGCAGACTTTAATCAATTCTGGTCCAAAGTCGCCACTGATCGTAAAGTGGAGGAGGATCCAGTACTACCGCGGAGACGAAAGAGACCAAGAAGATACGAAGATGGCTCTGCTGTAGGAGACTTCCCCACTGATGTTAGATCGTTTTACAGAACAATCTACTTTGAAGCTCTAGATCTGGTCACATCTAGCATAAAGGCACGCTTTGATCAACCCGGCTTCAAAGTGTACTGCAAGCTACAGGATCTTCTTGTAAAAGGTGCCAACAAAGAAGATTTTGATGAAGAATTGAAGTTCATAACAGACTTCTACAAGGACGACTTTCACTTTAGCCAACTGGAAATGCAGCTGAAAGTGATGTCCAGCAACCTCTCAGAAGTTCCTAATGATCTTGGTTCTGTGTTGAAGTACCTAAGGACTCCTCTCAACTTCACAAAGAGTACTACTGTCTGAAGTGTGCAAACTTGCTTCATTGATAATCGTCATACCTGCTACAAATGCTTCAAGTGAACGTTCCTTCAGCTCATTGCGTCATATCAAAACGTATTTACGAGCAACAATGACTCGATCTAGACTGAACAACGTCATGATGCTTCATATACACAAGGAGCACACTGACAATGTTAAACTTGATTGATCTTGGGAATGCCTTCATTAGGAGTTCGAATCACAGGCGCAAATTTCTGCCAAGTGATTTAGAAGTTTGATGTTAGTTTGTTGAGTGCTCCTCTAACTGTTACTCTAACTGTTACAATTATATCAATAAGTCAAAGCTTAATTAATCTAATTGACCACACCCATTGCAATCAATAAGGGAGAGGTCACATTGGGCTGCTGCACTTCAGAAGTGCTTCCTACTCCCTTGAGTGAGTATGCAGTGGGCCTAGGTGAGTTCTCCTTATCTGCTTGAGTGCAATATTATGTATGGCTGCATGACAACCACTCTCCTCTCTCTACAGCATATATATAGAAAGTTGAGACTTAGTCCTTCACTATGTTTCATGTGTCACTGTGGCTGCAATGTCAGGCAATAATGACCTCATCATGGCCTATAATATAATTACACATCTATGTGTACCAACATGTGACACAATCCCGGTCTTGTCTCTGCACATGTGCAATACCAAATGACACCCTCTTTTGTGGATGCAGCATTGCACACCACTCATGAATATAATTAAGGCCACACCCGATTTGCTGTAGCTCTTGTGTCTGCTGAAGTTCTGTATCTAAAGTGTTTCTCAACTACTAGTTCTCTCTAAACATTGCTACCATGGCTAGAGACATGGAGGAGGCTGAGAAGTATTTGATGGAGTTAGAGAAGGAGATCACATGTTCCATCTGCCAGGAGCACTACACTCTGCCCCAGGCCCGCCCTCCCTTGCCTTCATTGCTACTGCAAGCACTGCATCCTCAAGCTAGCCCTCAGGACAGGCAAAGACCAGCCTTTCCCTTGCCCAGAATGTCTCGATGAAACCACCCTGCCTGAGGGTAATGAAGACTGCCTCAAAACGGCTTTCCATATCAACCGCCTCAAAGAACTGTATGCCAAGCAGAAGAGAGCTCTTAGCAAGGAGGAGGTGAAGTGAGAGATATGCACAACCTCTTCAGTCAAAGCTGAATCATTTTGCCGACAATGTGACAAGTTCATATGTGAGAAATGTGTGGAGGCACATCTGAGGATGAAAGTTGTCTCTGATGGCCATGTAGTTGTCTCTTTGGATGAGGTGAAGGAGAGAGCTAAAGTGTCCTCCCCAAAGATTGTCCTGCTAAGAAGTGCCAACTTCACACAAAGTCGCTCAAGCTGTTCTGCTTCAACTGTGATGTTTTAATTTGTCGTGGCTGCACACTAAAGGACCACAGGGACCACCACTTTGACTTCACCAACTTAGCAGCTGAGAAGAAGAGAAAAGAGCTGATGGAGAGCTTGAAGCCTCTGAGAAAAGTGGCGGCCAATTTCTCTTGTGCTGTTGAAGAGATACAGACCACGGAATCTGAGCTAACAGCCCAGGGAGAGTCTGTAGCCAACACGATTGCGACATCCTTCGAGGAGCTGCACGCTATCATTGAAAGGCACAAGCAGAAGATGTTAGAGGAGGCCAAAAAGAGAGTGTGTGAGAAAATGGAGAAGCTTGAAGAACAGAAGACGGACAAATCCATTTCCCTTGCAGAGGTGCAGAGTATCGTGGACTACACAGAGAAGTGTGTGAAGCACTGTTCCAATGATGAGGTCATGTGCTCACATGCTGAGTTGGAGAGTAAGATCCAGCAAAAAATAATTGAAGACAGAGCCAAGCTGGGGCAGAAGCTTACGCCAATGGTGGAGGTTGATGTAGCGGTGGAGGTGAGCTGTGCTGAGGCCCTGGAGCAGCTCCTCCAGACCCAGGCTAAGATAACTAGACTTCCCATCACTCTAGTCATCAACACTGTGTCCAGCAAGGCTGAGGCTGGGAAGTTATCGGAAGTGGTCTTGTGCACCACTCAACTCTGTGGCAACAAGACTGCCATATGAAGTGTCTGCACAGTGGAGCTCACATCAAATCCAACACCGAAGAAATTGGAGCCGACCAATATCGCATCCAGTTCACACCCACTCGCCGTGGACGACACGAGCTTACGATCTCAGTGGACGGGCATCAAGTAGCAGGCAGTCCCTTCTCTGTGCTTGTCCCCATCCCACCTACTCAACTAGACAACCCTGTCAAGGTGTGGGGTGGTATAAGAAAGCCTAGTGGTGTCACTGTCAACTCTGTGGATGAGATTATAGTCACTGAATATGGAGGAGATGTCGTGGTGTTGGATAGAGAGGGGAAAAGATTGAGAAGTATCAATCACTCGGAACATAAATTTCAACGTTTATGAGGTATTGCTGTAGACAGTGAAGACAACATCTATTTCATTGATGCAGACACTAATCGAATGTTCAAGTCGAACAAGAACTGCAGTAAGGTTCAAGTGCACCGAGTCCAGCAAGTGAAAGGTCCAGGACATATCGGTGTTGTAGTAGTTGGAGATGAAGTGATGGTTACTGAACGTGACAATGGAGGTAGGATCATGGTGTATGACAGAGAACTGAAATATGTGAGACAGATTGTTGGTACAGATAAAAACACATTGTGTTGCCTATCTCCTGACAGTCATCAAAACATGTACGTCAATGGTAATAGGAGCTCTAGTATTCAAGTCTTCAGAAATGATGTGCATTCCTACGCTCCTTTGGCTATGATGAGGATGATGTGAAGAGGTTGAAGCTTCCATGTGCTGTGTGTGTACCTGGTCAGTATGTGTATGTGGCAGATTTTGGTGTATGTAAGATAGTAGTGTTCACCACTGAGGGAGACTATGTCACCTCATTTGGTGGTGGACACTATATTGGGGTGTGTGTGTAGATCAAGATGGGTTTGTGTATGCTACTGACTATTTCTCTAATAAGATTGATATATTTTAGTTTTCTGTTGGCAATTAGTTGATGAATTATAATGTATGATTCAATGAAGCTTTTATTGTCCTCCACTCACAACGGATAATGGAACTTTTAAGAGTTGAAGACTTCCTTTGTCCAGAAAGCATTATAAATAATGATAACCCCATTACACAATTCAAGAAGTCACAAAAAAACACGGTTGTACCAAGGTCGTTCAGACTGAAATCTGGGCACTGCCATGCAATACTAGCCCTAGCCCTAGCCCTAGCCTACCATATAAGGTAATCATGTTTAATACACTTCATAAAGCTTCCCTAGTACATGTGTGTTTAATAGACTTCATGTTGCTTCCCTAGTACATGTGTGTTTAATACACTTCATGTATCTCTCCTAGTACATGTGTGTGTTTAATACACTTCATAAAGCTTCCCTAGTACATGTGTGTTTAATAGACTTCATGTTGCTTCCCTAGTACATGTGTATTTAATAGTCATGTAGCTCCCCTAGACATGGTTTTTATCTGGTAGTGTCAAGCGTAAATAATTTTTTAAGTTGCATCTACTGACCAAGTAAAAGAGCTTCTAGACTTCTTGATGATTGAAGATGATGATGAGCTTAGTGAGTCTTTGATTGAAATAGAAGCAGGTTCAAGGAGGTATCATGTGCCTAAATTATGTGCCACCCATTGGAGTGCAAGGATGAGGACTCTGTCAGCTCTTATAGCCTAATATGTCACATAACAGTCTTAGAGACTATGGGAAGAATCAAAGATAGTAGCAGGGGAGAAGCTATAAGTGATGCTTGTTCATATATGTGGCTTCTAGAAGATAGCCAATTTGTTGTCACACTGGTTTTTACACAGGCAGTTCTTTGTTTCCTTAGTTCAGTGACACTAGCTTTACAAGATAAACAGTGTGATCTTGCAGAAGCCTACAGGAATGTAAACACTGCAAAGAAATGCATTCAGGATGCCATAAAAGATGACTGCTGGGAGAAAATTTGGAGCAGAATTGAAATGCTAGCCTTGTCTATTAATTTAACAATTGTGAAACTACGAACTGCTACTGTTCAGCGCCATCAAGCCAACACAGGACAAGTTAGCCCGACTCCTTCTGATTACTACAGAATCAATGTTATTATCCATTTATTGACCATGCGGTTGAGCAGTTAGAAACGCGATTTTCCAATGAGCATAAGGAAATTATTGCAGCTGAATTTCTGATACCACTATATTTATCCAAACTGAGTATGATAGTATCACTTCTTATTATGGGAAATTTATGTCCTTGGAAGAGAAGACTGACTTCTTTGTTTAAAGGTCATTCTCTCCAGGTGCACCTCAGGACAGATACAGGAGAAAATCTATACAGTACTGTGAAAAGAGTTTCAGTCAGACCAATTACCTACTGATATACCTTAGAATACATACTGCCATGTAAGTGTCAGAGCTGTGGAAAGAGTTTCCTTCAGAGTAGCTACCTTCAAGTGCACCTCAGGACACACACTGGAGATAAACAATATAAATGTGGCAATGTTAAAAGTGTTTCCTAACGAATAGCAATATCAAGGTTCACTGCAGGACCCATACTGGAGACAAGCCATACAAGTGCAAGCAATGTGAAGCTCGTAGTGACCAACTACGGATGCATGTCAGGACCCATACTGGAGACAAGCCATACAAGTGTAAGCATTGTGAAGGAGTTTTACTTGTAGTGACCAACATGTCAGGACCCATACTGGAGAGAAGGCATACAAGTGTGTGCATTGTGGAAAGTGTTACAGTCAAAATGGCACACTACAGAGGCATCTCAGGACACATAAAAGTATGAGCCCTGAAAAGAGTTAGTCCAAGATGGCACACTACTCAGTATATACAAATAAGTCGAGCCAAATTATAAAATTCAGCAGAGACAACCTTCGGGACCACTTTATGACCCATAAAGACTTATCCCACAGACTTATAATATTCGTATGTGTGTATATATATGTCTGCATGTGGTGTGTGTTTGTGCATGAGACAAAGCATGTGTACGGTTAAGTTTTGTTTCGTCATTTTCCCTTCATTTCCCCGAACAGGCAACATCCAGTCTATACATTGGCTACTACTTCTATGTGGCTTTTTTATGCGCTAAAACTCACTTTGGTTGCCTAAACTGTGGTTTTGGTCACTACTTGCTCCAAAAGCACTTCTAGCATTACCTGAATCCTTCTATTAGCAGACCTAGAGATTTTGAAGTTGTTCTTCATTGGTCCATTATCCAACTTTCACATCGTGTAGAAGAGATCTGTTCATAATTGTTTTAGTTTCAGTGGTCTCTAAATTGTCCAGACCATTACAAAGACTAAAATCTTTTTCTCATTTGCAAAACCTCTGCCGAAGGGTGCTGGTTGGAGGTTGCATGTGTTCATGCAACATGATAGCCGCTCTTACCCACCAAAACATGTGTGCCTGTCTCTCAGCCATGAGGAAAAAGCCATGAGTAGGGATTGTTCAACAGGTGGGTTCATCAATGATGTTCTTTGAATGCTGTGACATTTTATATTTCATCAAGGAAGTCACCTAGTAATAATTTTTTTAATTAAATTAGAAATTAAACTAAACAATTATAAACACCTAAACAATAATAATAATACAAAATTGATTTTTTAAAAATAAAATTGGGGAAAAAAATAATAATAACGAAATTAAAAAGTGATCTCAATAATCAACTTGCAAGTTGATTATTGAGAAGGCCACTATGAAAATTTCATTTTTTTATACATGCTGCACTAGTACAACTAAAAAAACATTAAGAAGTAATGATAAAAATAACTTGACTGAACAAAATAGAATACAGAAAAACTATGGCGATCTTGGCTTCAAGTTCAGGATCTTGAGAGGGAGGGACCATCCAGCAGCCAGGTAAGTCCAGTCTACAACCTTGATTGAATCTCTCACACTTTGGTGCTAGGCTGATGTGCAATACCTATTTCATTCTGAGCTGCACAGTCTTCTGTTGGTCTCCCTAGTGTAATAGTTTTAAGCAATGCAGTACACAATGCATGAGTGCATACTAGCTGGTAATTCAGCTTTCACTCATGTGCACTCGGAGTTCTTCCCGATCTGAAAATGACTCTGACCCTCCTGATGTTTTTATTCATCCCTGCTACACAAGGAATTACTACAATAGAATCCTTCTTTCCCCCTCTGATGGCCTCTATCGGCAATGAAGTACAAACTTCAGATGGTCCAACAACTGCTGCTCACTTCTTCACAATGCAGAAGGTGTCATCCACATCTCTTCCAAAACCTTGGCTTCAAGGGGCAGTTCCAATTCCTCCAAAGAATGCCATGTAAAGGTTGGCTACGCAGATATTGGAGAGTCCATCGCTGCACCCTCTTTCTGCTAAAGTATTTTCCTTGATACCTGAAGTAGGTGGATTTTAGGCTTAAGCATTTATTCTGCCACATTTTCATAATACGTCATCTTATCACTCTTTGGTGTGGGTGAGACATTGTCGTTGGATGAATGGTTATGCCATGTTATAAATTGTAAATATCTCTTAGGTTTGTATATAGGTGAACATCGTGGCGTCAGACTGCAGGAACCTCCTAAGCCACTGAATCAGTCGAAGAATGCAGTCCTGCTGGAAAACCTGGGTTGGTCTACCACATGGACCTCTGGAACTGTAGGGTTTCCTGGTTAACCTGGTCTTGCTGGAAAGCCTGAATCTGCTGGACGTGTGGACCCCGTCTCTACAGGCTGCCAGAACAATGTGGTCCTGCTAGTCTGGAAGAACCTAGGACCTGCCAGGCTGGCTTGATCTATGAGGTCAGTGGGAGAATCTGATCCAGCTGATGTGGGCCTGTTGGAGCACAGGTGCTACAGGACCTGCTGAAGCACATGTTCTATGGGACCAGCTCGACCTATCTCTGGTCAACCAAGGCCTGCATGTCTTATAAAATGTAATCAACTTCACAAATTTTTTAAATAAAATTAGAGTGGGTAGAAATGCCACTACATTGTTTATGTGTAGAATGGTTTATGTGTAGAATGACACCTCACAGATGGAAACAACTTCATAGGAGAGTGTCCATGCAAGAGGGGGGGGGAAGTCTGGTCTTTCTGTCAGTATAGAGAGAGCTAGATTTTATATACAACTCAATTTTGAATGTTTTAAGTGCATATCGATAGGGATTGGGAGGTGTAGCTACATAACAGTCTTTGGGAAACATTCAATATAAATATATAACATTTGCAATGCTGCAGTGCCTATGCATGCTCACGGCATGACAGCACAAGCTCTCAACTGACCTCTACCCATGTGCATAGCATAGCAATCATAATGCTACTCCTGTCCATAATCAATGGTTAGATTGCATGCGATTATGATTTTGTCGTGTGCCTGAACATAGAGCTGAGGTCGTGCATCTGTGCCTGGAGTGCATCCCATGAATACAACTGGGCCATGATCTATGCTGCCCTGGGGATATACCCAGTGCACCTGTAGGTGCATGTGACTATGACAAGGCCATATTATGGGATGCCAATGGTAGTCATAGAGTTATCCCGCACTTAGTGGGGCTGACAAGGACAAGAAGACCATGGTCAGTGCAAAGTGAGCACCCATGAAGATGTGGTATATATAGTTCTGCAGAGATTATGGCCCTGTTCTAGTCATTTCCCCCTATTTGCAAGGTATTATACCTTGCAAATAGGGGGAAATGACTAGAACAGGGCCATAATCTAGACTGCAGAACACGCCCACAGAGACATAGGCTAGGGCTGTTTCATTTCTTTTGGGACTGATAGGCTAAATAATTTCTTAAATTTGTTTTGTATAGTCTGCAGCTCCCATACAAGAACACAACTCCAGAACTAAACAGTTATTATTTATTTGTACATATCATAAATACATGTAGGTTCCGCGTAATTATATTGTCACACGAGTAAACGCAAGCGTGTTATTGACGACCTGTTACCGGTTTTCGTGAAACGTATTTGAAATAATTTCTTAAAACTTGTTTTGTATAGTCTGCAGCTCCCATACAAGAACACAACTCCAGAAACTAACCAGTTATTATTTATTAGTACATATCTACCATTATTCATAAATACATGTACAGATACACAACTAAAAATGAGAGCTCACTGAAGGACAGCTAGCTTTAAGCTAGCAGCTTTAACATGCAATTAAAAGGTTGGTGAGGGGGGGGGGGGGGGGTTTACGAACATTTAGAGCAGGGACATTGGAAATGGTAAGAACAGAGATTACTAGAGTCAAGGTTGATGATGAAATGATAGAAGAGACCTTTAAGCTTTCCTTTTGGAGTGAGTGATGGTGGATGCTTCTGGGTCAAATGGTGGAAGGGAGTTCCATAAATGAAGTAGTCTGCTGAAGTAGAAGTATTTTGAGTGATTTGTGATTGAGTGAGTGTGCAACATTTTCGAGTGAGTAGCAGATCTGGTGGAATTGGTATTGAAGGTGATGAAATTGGTAATGGTGAAATGGTCGGAGGGGTAACTTGATGCTGCTAATACAGAACGAATATCGTTAAGTTGAAGTTGTTACATTAGTGGCAGAGATGGTAAGTCTTGACTTGTATATAGTTGGACGTATAATTGTTTAATATATTTACTTGCTCTTCATTGGATATTCTCCAGCTTCACTATGTCTTTGATTAGGGGCGCCAGATTGGAGAGCACTAGAGTAAGTGGGAACAGATGAGCGAAGTGTAAAGGATCTTTTTCTCTTTGACAGAATCAATAGCACCAAAAGTCCTACGAAGAAGGCCCAGGACTATTGCAGCAATGTGGTTGTGGTGAGACTGCCAGGATAGACACTATCACTCCAAGGTCCCTGTGGTTCACTTTGGTAGGTGCTGCTGTTGTTGATAAGGTAGGTGTGTTCTGTGTTCCACGCAAGACTCAGATTGGCAGAATCTGATTGGCAGAATCTGATGTGCACACACTTAGACTCTTTGAAGTTCAGTTTCTAGATGAGACTCCAGTCATGAGAGAGTTAAGATCCTCTTGGAGACGATTGCAGTCATCAGAGTTATTGATTGATCTCCCACATTTAGCATCATCTGCATACATCAGGAGTTAGGAATATTGTACGAGTATTCTGGAAGATCATCTATATACCAAAAAGAGTAGAGATATCAGAATGCTTCCTTGGGGAACACTGGATACAACTGGCAGCAATTCAGAACAACTGCCACCCAGACAAATGTAATGCAGTTAGATACCCTTTCAACCATAGCCACAGAGTATATACCCGTAACACCTTTAGACCATAGTTTGACGAGCAACTCATTATGAGGAACACTATCGAAAGCCTTTGAAAAATCCAAGAATATCACATCAGATTGGGGCCTTTTTTCTTTGCATCAAGGATGTTGTTTTGAAACAATAACAGTTATTGCAGAGATGAGTGTTTCATGAGAAAACCAAATTGTGCTGGGGAGATAGTGGATGCAGGATCACGTAGATAATGTGCTTATGAAGTTTAGAGGTGAAGTAGAGGAAAGAGATTGGACAGTAGTTAGATGAGGCTCTATCACCTGACTTGTGGATGGGTGATATACAATGTATGCGCCATTCTGCTGGCATAGCATGTTTGGTCAAACTGATATTGAACAAATAGTATATAGGGGTTGATACAGGGCCAGAGCACAATACTTCAGTACTTTAGGACTAATCTTATCAATGCCCATTGATTTAGAAATGTCCAGAGAAAATAGTGCTTCAAAAACGTCAGTTTCAGTGATTTCGAATAAAGGAATAATGGAATCTTTACAGGCAGCTGATTCAACAGAGGAAGTGCAAAGGAGCTATTTTTAAAAACTGAGTGAAAGTAGGAATTGAATAAGGTAGCTTTGTCCAAGTGTGTTGACACTTGTTTGGAGCCGTGATAAACTGTAGAGGGGATTACACCACCTTTCTTTAGGTAATTGTGAAGATGTTTGTGTTCTTATTCTCAGAAAAGTCTTCGAGTAGATTCCTTTGGAGTTGGGCTTTAGCCGACTTGAGTATTACAACTAAAGTTTTCCTCCACTTGCTTTAGTTTCTCCATTAATATTTCCTTCTCAGAGACTTGAAGCATTAATGTTGGTGACGGAGTTGAGCTACCACTTTGGGTACTGGTGAGATCTAAGTTTTGACACTTTTGGCGAAATTCATGGCATCTGTCTATTGATTTCGAAGTTGACCAAATTAGCTCCACATCATCAAATTCAGAATAAAGTCAGAGTCCAACAAGTGGTTGCTCATTCCTTCCCAGTTTGCTTTTGGATAAGCAAACACTATATATATACCAAGGATTCAGTTGCTAGAACGAGGTCAAGTTTGAAAGTTATCATAAAGTGATCAGTTTGGATGGGAGTGTCAGCTTGCTGATCGTGTACAATAATCTCCTGTAAAAGTTCATGATTGTCAGGTGAGAATAAGATCCCAAGTATTTTCTTTAATGTGGGTGGGGGATAGAACTAGTTGAGACAGGTCGTTTCTTGGAAACCTGAATTTCAGGGGAGGGGGGTGGAAACTGGAAGGTTGGGCAGCCCAGTTTCTTCTACCTAAGAGAAAGTATTTCAAGGCACGTTGGGAGGTATTTTTGGAGTTGAATCAGAAAAACCATTGTTTAGGATACATACCAAGAAACTGCCAAAGCGAAAAATTGCAGAGATAGCTAAACTTTTGTTTGTTTTATGCATTTATTTTATGCATTTATAGGGAGCGCTACTGCACTCCCCACTCTACAATACATACATCTTGTCTCCTTAGCTTTCCATTTTGTTTTTCAAGTCAATGCAACACGTGCAGCTCGTTCATTACCATGTATATATTTGTCTTGATGGAGGCCTTACCACTACAAAAACATCGCGACATTTTCATGGAATTTTGTCAGCCTACAACAGCTGCAAAGTAGTTTACTCTCTCATTTGATGATGGATCACAGACAAAATATCTGGCTTGCCATTTCATTATACTACTTCTGAAGTTCAAATGACAACAGTAAATCAATATTGCATACTTAAAAAAATATATATATGGGGATAACATTGAGATGACCTGTTTAATACATGATTGACAGTGAAGGTAAGTGGTACACCAAGAGTAAATATAACGGGAGTAAAAAGAGCCACATATATATATATGTATATACAAGGGATATGTACACTTATATCCACACACACACACACATACGACATACATTTAATGTTGCACACTAATGATAAAAACATTGCCAATGCTGCACACACACGTGCACTTCCTAACACTTGCACGCAGCGGAACCTAATAGTTCTTCCACACGTAAGCATTCTCACTGCTACCGTGTTGCCCACCTCTCTCAGCCGTCCACCCTGTCGACTCGACAGAGCCTGCATTATGGGAATGGCTTCGCTGAACACGCCCCACATTACCAGCACTGGAGGAACGCTGAGAAAATATCTGCCGCCATCCACCACTTGCTGTACGAGTCTGCAGAAGAGAGTTCATAGATGACGAATTAACTGACCCTCTTTCTGCTCTGTGCTCGACCACAACCCCCTGTATACCAGCTGCCGTGGCTGCTGCACTCATCACAGAATGAGACATGCCCAAATGGAGTGATCTTGTGCGACGAGGAGGGACTCGGTTCAGCATGTCAACATTGACGACTGTTGTTGTTCGGAAATTATCAGATGCACACCTGTCTATGTACGTTGTTAGCCTGACATCGTCGTTAAGCCAGAAGGACTCAAGAGGAATGGAGTTTGACTTGAAGTGGTCGAGCATGGCCAGGACACTGGCAAAAGTGAGATGTTGTACTTGACACCCTTCACAGTCCACTGCCATCCGGAGATGCTAAGCAATAAACAAAAAAATATGAATGTATATATATATATATATATTAAACCATGTTTTCATGCAGAATGTCAATTAATTTTATTTCCCCAATTATACTTCGGTAATTTTCCTTGAGGGCAAGAGATTCACCACATCAGTTGTTTGTGCCATATGAACTAACTTTTTAGCAACAAGCAACGGGATGGATTTGTCCTGATGTCAAAAGTGCAAATGAAAATACATTTTTGCTTTCATTATAAAGATCAAGAAGTTCCCCCCCCCCCCCCCCCTATTAGCAGAAGAACATCAACAAATCGTAGTTTGCCTAGATTTGAGCTGAAGCATGCTGGCGTGTGGAATGCTGTTTTCTGTTGGTGCAGGTATGGGAGAAAGCTCGTAGCTATTAGCAACAGCTGCAAGTATAAAAAAATAAACCGCAAGTCTAGGGAGGAGCCGAGCAAGAAACTTTGTGATTGCCAACAAATAATCGATAGTCCGACTGATTTGGAGTAACTACTTTTCAAGATGCGAGTCTTACAACAACAAATATTTGTAATACCCTTTACCTGATGAACACAAGATGTACTACAGAAGTATAATACTTAAATTTGCTCTCTCAATGTTTCGGCTCAATGCTGGCTAGAGCATCTAGCTGAAACTTCAAGGGAGAAAATTTAAGTTGAGAAAAATCTTTTTTTTGTTCCGTATTAAATGTTCCGTATTACATATATATTCTTTTTAATAGTCAAGTAGCACACACATAATTATATATATATTCTTTTTAATAGTCAAGTAGCATATATATATATATATATTCTTTTTAATAGTCAAGTAGCATATATATATATATATTCTTTTTAATAGTCAAGTAGCATATATATATATATATATAATATATAGAAAAGTACTGGGATGGCTAGTAGGACTAGCCATCCCAGTACTTTTCTATATTCAATAGCTCTGCCTTAACACAGCATTGAGCACTATTTATAGCCTTCATTAGCAAACTACCTTCTAAGTATATATAAATATATAATATATATATATAATAGTCAAGTAACATATATATATATATTCTTTTTAATAGTCAAGTAGCATATATATATATATATAATATATATACATGTATAATAGTCAAGTAGCATATATATATATTCTTTTTAATAGTCAAGTAGCACATATATATATTCTTTTTAATAGAAAAGTAGCATATATATATAATTATATATGTCAAGTGTCATAATATATATATATATATTCTTTTTAATAGTCAAGTAGCCTCCTTCGAGGAATTTTACTCAGGATATGTAACTCCAGAACTAACCAACCACAGTCGAGGCTATTCTGTACCATGTTTATTACTAAAGTACACACACTCTACACGCACAGGTACATGGATCACGAGTCCTTTACCTGGTTTTGTTGAAGGTAAAAATAAGCTCATCAGTAAGCTAATTGATCACTCTTTGCAACAAAAATATACAACTGTTGAATTCCGTTGGGTTGCACAGAGATGAGCATGTTAATTGGGTTGACAACTGTCAAGCCTTTACCAAATTTTAATACTGAAATCGAATAAGTCACTGGAAGATTTTTTTTCCTGGTAGTAATGGTATTCAAGTTATGAGGTTGGGAGAAATGGAGAGATCCCTACAGCAAAAGATTCATTGCATGCTGAATTTATTCAAAACCACCGTTTAGGATACGAAGCTACCAAGTGAGTTTTCTGAGACACGAGCTGTGTTTTTTTTTTGTGTGTGTGTGTGTGTGCGCTTTTGACTTGCAAATAGGAGTCAAGAGTACATAGTGGAATATTTGGCAGTGTCACTAACTACGCTGAATCACAATGTATACTAGCTCGGGAGGTATACAGTATGAAACTCTAGCCAAGTGTTATTGGATTGCTCTTAACAGACAATTGGACATTCCTTAAATTGTGTCAGCTCCCTTGCGGTTCAAAAGGAAAACAAAGCTAATGGTAATAGTAAACAATGTTCAAGAACCAACTTTGTGCTGAATCTGCGCCATTTAATGTCATTCTACAAGGCAAGAGATATAACAAGTTCTTGTGTTGTTATACGTCTACACAAGTTTGACTTTTCCATTTAGAATGGGGTGCCCTACTTAATTAGAGACGTACAGGTCCTGCGTAACAAACGGTAAGCAAAGAGAATGCTAACTGAGAGCTCGCTATATAGTCATCACTAATATACCAGGGATCATTGCGGGAAGGAGGGGAAAAATACTTCTTTCAAAATTCCACACTACAATGTAGAATATTTTGTTGTTGCATTATTGCATGACTATAATAGTTACCACTTTGAGTATGAGGTACAAATAATGGCATTGACTGATATATTGGACACAAGATAGTCTTGAAGCATTGATAGGTATGCTGGATCCCTACCTTGCTACACTGCAGTACAACCAACAGGGAGAGAGAGCAAAGCTCTACCTTGCTACACTGCAGTACAACCAACAAGGAGAGAGAGCAAAGCTCTACCTTGCTACACTGCAGGACAACCAACAGGGAGAGAGAGCAAAGCTTTACCTTGCTAAACTGCAGTACAACCAACAAGGAGAGAGAGCAAAGCTCTACCTTGCTACACTGCAGTACAACCAACAAGGAGAGAGAGCAAAGCTCTACCTTGCTATACTGCAGTACAACCAACAAGGAGAGCAAAGCTCTACCTTGCTACACTGCAGTAAAACCAACAAGGAGAGCAAAGCTCTACCTTGCTACACTGCAGTAAAACCAACAAGGAGAGCAAAGCTCTACCTTGCTACACTGCAGTACAACCAACAAGGAGAGCAAAGCTCTACCTTGCTACACTGCAGTAAAACCAACAAGGAGTGAGAGCAAAGCTCTACCTTGCTACACTGCAGTACAACCAACAGGGAGAGAGAGCAAAGCTCTACCTTGCTACACTGCAGGACAACCAAAAGGGAGAGAGAGCAAAGCTCTACCTTGCTATACTGCAGTACAACCAACAAGGAGAGCAAAGCTCTACCTTGCTACACTGCAGTAAAACCAACAAGGAGAGCAAAGCTCTACCTTGCTACACTGCAGTAAAACCAACAAGGAGAGCAAAGCTCTACCTTGCTACACTGCAGTACAACCAACAAGGAGAGCAAAGCTCTACCTTGCTACACTGCAGTAAAACCAACAAGGAGAGAGAGCAAAGCTCTACCTTGCTACACTGCAGTACAACCAACAGGGAGAGAGAGCAAAGCCTTACCTTGGCACGGTTGTGGTAGTTGAAGGTGAGAACAAAGTTGCCTTCTCTGGACTCACTCTGACGCACCAAGTACTGTCCAGTGCCACTCTCCTGCTCCACCAGCACCAGTTGGGATGCATTGTTGCGTGAGATCATCCCATGGAACCAGGGGAACTGCGACAATTCCCGTAGGTTGGTGATGTCCTGCTGGTTTGTGGCCCAGTACTCGTAAGGATGGCTGGTGTGCATGGTCACCTGGCTATAGCCTCGACTATCTGTTGTCTCCACGAAGATGGGGTTATTGGTGGACGATTCCACACGAGCATCGGAGGACGAGGTGGAATGCACGCTGGAGTTGGTGTGGTTGCTGTTACGGCTTGACGCTCCGTCTCTGCCACCAGGGAGGTTGGAGGAAGCAAAAGCCAAGGGAGGAGAGTGGGGGTCGGCAGTTCTCGTGCTGCTTTCCAAGCTAAAAGAAGCTGCCTCCAGAGGAGAATCTGATCTTAGTAGTTCAGCCATTGCTTCCACAGAGCTGTCTCGAGTACCCCCGGTTGCGATCTGAAATTTTGCCGGGTTTGACTGCTGCGTCTGGTAAGGGAAAGTTAGAATAGCATGGCTTCCTCTCCCCTCTTCCTCTGCTCCTCTCCGTGAGCTGTGGAGTGGTGCGGACATGCCTCTTCGGAACTCGCCACAAATACTGCTACTGCTGGCTAAACTAGTTTTCTTGTTGATTAAGTCGGAAATGGGTGTACATACTCCCCTGCTTCCAACTGTACTTGCCGTCTGTCGTTGATCCGGAGATGACGTTGTGATCAGTCCTCTGTTTTTGTTTTCCATCCTTAATGTAGGTGTTGTACTTGCTGTTTCCACATCTCTGCCCTCACCTACACCCTCACCATCCCCACCCACAGCCTCCTTAATGCCTCCACACAAAGCCTGTTCACCAGCTCCACACACAGCTCCACTACGTCCACCAAGAGCACCTTCACTTCCTTTACCAACACCCTCCAAGCTACCTCCATCCACAGCACTTTCACTACCTTCACCAAGAGCACTGTCACCACCTCCACCAACAGCACCGTCACTAACAGTCTTCTCACCACCTCCACCACTTCCACCAACAACACCTTCACCGCCTCTACTAACCATTTCCAATTCGATGCTCAATGGTTCTAGTTTTGTACTATTAGCCTTGGTCTCTCCTTCTCTCTCTGGCCCCTCCTCCTTTCCTTCCTCCTCCACCTCGGCAATGTGTGAGCACGATCCCTCTAGAGTCGGACATAAACTAGCAACAATAATTGCCTTTGAGTTGGTAAGACTGCCATCAACCTCAGCCATTGACCAGTGTGCTTCAGCAGGAGCACTGCTCTTTCGTCTTCTCTCGGTCCCATCTCCTTCTCTACTCTTTCTTATTTTCTCCGTCCCATCTGGCCACGCCCCTCCTCCTTCTCCACCAACACACTCCGTGGGGTGGACACTGAGAAGTTCCAAGTTGATTGTTCCTATTGGAGAAGTAGGAAGACTGACCCGGCCGTGAGCCGGCAATGCCGAGATGGATATAGGGTGGAGAGCAGAGGAAGAGGAGGACTGAGAGCAAGTCTCTAAGGTACCAGGAGAACCAGGAGAAGGGAGGTCTTGAGCGCTCCCAACATTGAGACGGGGGGAAGAGGAAAGGGACTCCAACATGGGCTGACTGAACTTTCTCTTTGCACACAAACTTTTACTTTTTTTTACTCCAATACTGGCTCTGGCGTCACTCATGATCAGAGAAGGTGGAAGGTCATTGGGAGGGAAAATATTTCCTGCTTTGCTTGCAAGTGCACTTCCCAGAAGGGGTACGGTCTTGTTGATGAGCCTATTTCTGACTCCAAGGCCGCGCTGCTTGTAATCTCTCTTAGGGAGGGGCGGAGGAGAGTCTCCAGGAGAGGAGACTGACGCGGCATGACCAAGCTTGGTGCTATCCCAATTCCCAGCTGCAGTGTCAGAATGGGACATGAGCTGCAAGTTCAAAGGATGCGAGGAATGAGTATACGGGTTTTCAGGAGGTGAAACCACCTGGGACATAGAAGGTTCCATTAAAACACTCATGGCCTTATACTGGCGAATAGGGGTTGTGGTCACTGGATCGTTCCTCCTGAATGGTGCCATGTCCTCCAAGATAGACTCCTGGCTGTCTGTTTGGATGTTCTTGTTCTTGTCCGTCACTGCAAGTGTAGAAGATACTCTCTCGGGCATGGAAGCGCGTCTTTCAATAGTACTTCTTCGTCCTAATTCAGCCATACCTCCTCTGCTTAGCCGTGCCTGGCAGTTTCTGGAGGGGGTTGTAGAACAGGAAGCTGTGGCTCTGGATGAGGAGTTGTGAGCCGCATGTGCTTTGCTGACCATCTGAGGGCTTGATTGCAGTGTCAATATCGGTGTGTTGGACTGGCTGGCAGAGTTGTGGGTTGACCTGACAGGCGGGCTCCGCTGAGCTTGAGGAAGGGTTGGTTGGTAGCTAGAGAGACCTGCAGACCTAGTAATATAATATAAATACTTTAATATACTTACACTGTCATTATACTATTATTACTATTACTATTACTACTATTACTATTATTATTATATTATTATTATTATTATTACTATTATATTATTATCATCATCATCAACGAACTCTGGCTGACAAGGTGTAGATGGAATGAATTTCTCGATAATCAACTTAAATGACTCGCTCAATATTTCTGCTAGATGCATTATTCCTGATCAAGGCTAGAGCTCCTAGTCGGAATGTTGAGTGAGCAAAATTAAATTATTGCCATAATCATCACTTATTATTAAGTACAAACATATATATGAAATGCACATGCAATATAATATAATATGTTTATAATATTTGTTGTTGTTGTTAAGACAAAGAGGGCGTTGTGAAGTAAAGCAAATGCACATATATACCTGGAAATGATCATCACATGAAAAAGCTTCAATCACAAAGATGTGTGAGACACAATATATTGTAACTCTAATTGACTCAACTATGTGCAAACAACCTGCACACACTCTGTACCCAAGGTATGAGCAGGTCAATTATTTGAAGAGGTGTGTGCAGCAGAGGCCAAGCTAATGAGGGACTGGCTGGGTGTGCTTCTACTTCAAAAGAGAGCGCTTGGCAGTGGAGTAAGGTAGTTGGTCTGACAGCTCATTACACTCTACCACACAGCAGACCAATTAGCAAATACATCCTCAGCAGGATATACCACATCACACACACACACACACACACCTATTAGAAGATTGCTACTTCTAATTGTTATTCCTATCATTCATTAATCATGATGACTAGTACTGTAGCATTTCAATTAGGGCCAGGGCAATGACTAGGGTTAGGGCCAGGGCAATGACTCCAGGGCAATGACTAGGGTTAGGGCCAGGGCAAGACTAGGGTTAGGGCCAGGGCAATGACTAGGGTTAGGGCCAGGGCAATGACTAGGGTTAGGGCCAGGGCAATGACTAGGGTTAGGGCCAGGGCAATGGCTAGGGTTAGGGCCAGCACACTGGCTAGGGTTAGGGCCAGCAGACTGGCTAGGGTTAGGGCCAGCACACTGGCTAGGGTTAGGGCCAGAACACTGGCTAGGGTTAGGGCCAGGGCAATGACTAGGATTGGAGCCAGCACACTGAACACTGGCTAGCTAGGATTAGGGCCAGCACATTGATTTGGATTGGGGCCAGAACAATGGCTAGGATTGGTGGCCAGGACATTGGCTAGTAGCGCTAACACTGCATGCCAGTGACATCATGATGATGATGTAATGCAAGGATTGGACAGAAATTGTTCAAGCCAGGCATGTTGATTACTCCTGATGAAGGCTGAAGCATCAAGTCGAAACGTCGAGAGAATACAATTACAAGTTGAGAAGGTTATTGTGATGTTGATTGCTATTAATTAAAGAGCAAGGCACACCTCTCGCCTGAAAGACTAAACCAGTTACCATCTATTTACACTTGGCGACAAAACATGCCCGCATCTTAATAAGCTAATGCGGAGACCACCTGCAAAAGACACTCTCCATTGACATGAGGCTAGGACAATAATACCATTCCCAGTGTAAACGTAAGAGGTGTGGCTCTGTTTCCAAGACTGTAATTATTAGAGTGCGACCCGCTGTGTCATCACGGCATCGGGGGTGACGGCAGTCCACCCTCCTTTATTTGTTATACTTGCTGACATTTGTTTTGGAGAGGAAGAGGACATATGTATTGTCCATGTAGAGAAGTTGGCTCACATTGAGATAGGCCCAACCCTTCCTGTGTCACATGCTAAGGCACTGCCTTGCAAGCACAATCAAGACTCAATCTCAATTCCGGTATTCTGTATTTTTTGTTCTGGTTCCCATTCCATGCCGATTTTATTACCATCTGTTTTCCCATCCAAAACCATTCCCAAAACATCGACAAGTTCTTCTGATATGCACACCTACTCTGTGAACACACAGAGCGCCGCTTCCCTCCCCTCCGAGGGAAACACACAATTGGAACGCTGGATCAAAATACCAACTCGGTGTTGACAAGTCCACATCACACAGAATTGCCAACGGAAAGTACACCAGCTGATTGCTTGATGATGATCTACCAACCACAAACACTTGCGGCACACAGTGGACCTTCTATCCCAGAACAAACATACCAGCAGCTTGATGAATAACAACGTTGACTTATCGGAACTCATTGCTCATTCCAGCACGAGAAGCTCTGTACTATGAACTCGTTCCTGGGCCATTTAATTCCCACGTCTAAAGAGAATCCACTTAGGAAAAATTCCAAACTAGGAAAAAACTAGATCACAAGTATTAACAACCTCTGACCTCATGCAATAAACAAGAGAGATGATGTCATTTGTTTGTTGTTGTTGTTGTTAAAAATTGTATTTGTCTACAGGGACAGGGTTTCATTTAGGGGGGCAGCTACCCCCCCTTGGAACCTTTTTGTCCCCCCCCCCCCCCTTTGGAAAATTGGAAATTGTATTATTAAAATGCATTAGAAACTTTGTCACATCTTTAACCATCATGCTCCCCCTTAAAATTCAGATTCTCCAGTTCCCCCCTTTGATATGAAACCCTATAAGTGTCAACATAACCAGAGCGTACATAAGGTCCCAATCGTCCGCGCCAAAAATAACATGGATTCCAGGAAAATAACATATGCTACATCTTCACAGCTGCTCAGATCAATGTCTTCTGCCAGACGGATTAATTAAACGCAGAGAACTAATTAGACTCACATGTGTTAATGAAATGGCATGGCTTCTGCCCACATGTTGGTGGCACTTCTAATTTTACTACACATGCAAGGGCAGTGGGTGAACCCAATGACCTCTTCTTTGTGTGCTTTCACACGCGAGCCTGTTCGGACGGGGAACCAGTTCAGATCATCTGGGATGCGTGTTTGACGTACATATGCACGATATATGGGAGGGCTAGGGCTAGGGCTAGGGCAGGGGCTAGGGCAGGGGCTAGGGTAGGGCAAGGGCTAGGGTACGACTAGGGTAGGGGCTAGGGCAGGAGCTAGGGTAGAACTAGGGCAGGAGCTAGGATAGGACTAGGGCAGGGGCTAGGGTAGGGCAAGGGCTAGGGTACGACTAGGGTAGGGGCTAGGGCAGGAGCTAGGGTAGAACTAGGGCAGGAGCTAGGATAGGACTAGGGCAGGGGCTAGGGTAGGACTAGGACTAGGGCAGGGCTAAGGTAGGGGGCTAGGGCAGGACTAGGGTAGGGCAAGGGCTAGGGTATGACTAGGGCAGGGCAGGGGCTAGGGTAGGACTAGGGCAGGGGCTAGGGCAGGACTAAGGGTAGGACTAGGGCAGAGGCTAGGGCAGGACCAGGGGCTAGAAATAAACTCCCCCACGCAACTATGCAGAATGTGTGTGCATGTGTGTGACTCGCAATCAAGGACAGAGTTAATTAATCGACTGGTTTAGTAGAGAAAGCAAAACGTACCTAGAGATCCCATTGGTCGTGGGCGCCTTCTTGGAGTAAGTTCGTATGAGTGCAACCCACTCGTGCTTCAGAGCAGTCGTGCGTACATCAAACAAGCACTCTCTGTGGTTCTGAGACTATAATCAAATAAAAGTGAGTAAGTCATAGCTCACCAATTATACAAGCATGCAAATGACATACACCAAGTGGACCATCTGGTATTATTTTTTTGCTTTTAAGTTAAAAAAAAAAATAATAATCAGGAAACTACTTTTCATGTTGCAAAATCAGCATAAATGACATGTGTATCCCCTGGTCTAGGTCGGGAGGGTACATCAGCTTGCATGCATAGCATGCACATAATATTTATGCATAATAAGAAACCTTATATATAATATTAATTTACTGTGTTCTATATGTATATTGTTATAAGGACAGGTTGTTGGATTAGAAGTTGAAGGCACGATACACTATAATGGAACTCCAAGACACACTATAATGCAACACACTACAGTATAATGAAACTCCAAGACACATTATAATGACTACAGTATAATGAAACTCCAAGACACACTATAATGCCAACACACTACAGTATAATGGAACTCCAAGACACACTATAATGCAACACACTACAGTATAATGAAACTCCAAGATACACTATAATGCCAACACACTACAGTATAATGAAACTCCAAGACACACTATAATGCCAACACACTACAGTATAATGAAACTCCAAGACACACTATAATGCCAACACACTACAGTATAATGAAACTCCAAGACACACTATAATGCCAACACACTACAGTATAATGAAACTCCAAGACACACTATAATGCCAACACACTGCAGTATAATGAAACTCCAAGACACACTATAATGCCAACACACTACAGTATAATGAAACTCCAAGACACACTATAATGCAACACACTACAGTATAATGAAACTCCAAGACACACTATAATGCCAACACACTACAGTATAATGAAACTCCAAGACACACTATAATGCCAACACACTACAGTATAATGAAACTCCAAGACACACTATAATGCCAACACACTACAGTATAATGAAACTCCAAGACACACTATAATGCCAACACACTACAGTATAATGAAACTCCAAGACACACTATAATGCCAACACACTGCAGTATAATGAAACTCCAAGATACACTATAATGCCAACACACTACAGTATAATGAAACTCCAAGATACACTATAATGCCAACACACTACAGTATAATGAAACTCCAAGACACACTATAATGCCAACACACTACAGTATAATGAAACTCCAAGATACACTATAATGCCAACACACTACAGTATAATGAAACTCCAAGATACACTATAATGCCAACACACTACAGTATAATGAAACTCCAAGACACACTATAATGCCAACACACTACAGTATAATGAAACTCCAAGACACACTATAATGCCAACACACTACAGTATAATGAAACTCCAAGATACACTATAATGCCAACACACTACAGTATAATGAAACTCCAAGACACACTATAATGCCAACACACTACAGTATAATGAAACTCCAATATAATGCCAACACACTACAGTATAATGAAACTCCAAGACACACTATAATGCCAACACACTGCAGTATAATGAAACTCCAAGACACACTATAATGCCAACACACTACAGTATAATGAAACTCCAAGACACACTATAATGCCAACACACTACAGTATAATGAAACTCCAAGATACACTATAATGCCAACACACTACAGTATAATGAAACTCCAAGATACACTATAATGCCAACACACTACAGTATAATGAAACTCCAAGACACACTATAATGCCAACACACTACAGTATAATGAAACTCCAAGACACACTAATGCAACACACTACAGTATAATGAAACTCCAAGACACACTATAATGCCAACACACTACAGTATAATGAAACTCCAAGATACACTATAATGAAACGCCAAGACACACTATAACGAAACTCCACCCATATAGACAGGGGTTATTAATCAATTGCATTACCTTGACAACGAAGCAGGAGTCGGAGTCGGGAATCTCCAGTTTGGAGGTGGAGCGAACTTCCTCAATCAGGAAACAGAAGAGAGACATCTTTGGCATCTGACTCTAGAAGACAACACAGGACAAGGGAGAGAGGGGGAGTCAAGAATGCATCACACTTCCTATGGTCGGCAACGAACATATCTACTCCCACACAAGCTTCTAGACAGGAAAGCTGAACCACATTCACCATCAGCTCGTGATGGGACTAGGATTATTGATTTGTATATAGTTTGCCACGAAAACATCACTCCTTTTCTGAAGTGTCATGCCAAGAATAGTTCTAGTATTCGTATGCGTTGCCATGCACTAATGGATGGGAGTTTAAGCAACCAGCCACCATAAAGTGTGTGTCACGTGTAAACTCGGACATAATTTTAACGAACTCAACTGCTGAACACCGGATTTTTACTTTATTTTAATGGCCATCATATTTTAATGGCCATCAGTTTTGTCTGTGCATGCTCCTCGAGGGGTACACAAAACTTCCCTTCTGAAATAGGCAGGCCCATAATTGCCAACAAGACTTGACTGTAGAGATCCAGCCCTGTTGGATCACGAGGGGGGCTGGATCTCGAGGCTGAAGAACATTCAAGGGAGTGAGAAATGAGCGAGGAAGAGCAAAAGCTGTGGAAACTAATGATGAGAAAGTTAGGCCATGAAAAACTCTCCCTCCCTCAGGCACGCGTGTGTACGCACCACACGGAGCAATCAACTTTGGCTCCACCCACACATTGCCACTCGGCTTTGCTTAGCACCCGATGCTTGAACATTGCTTGGTAATATTCGTCTTAATAGGTACTAATAGTCATGGCATGCTATTAATCAATGGAGACTTATAATCCCCAAAATATAGTCTTCTGGAAGCCACTGTGAATCAAGTATAAACATTGGGGAGTGGTTTGACCCGTTTAAAATGGCGGACAGAAAAACAAAGTTTAATCTGATGGGCTAAAACTCACTTTGGCAGCTTCTTAAGTATCCTAAACGCTGTCTTCTGCTGATTTTGACCCCAAAACACTTCAAGCATGCCGCTCACAATGGTAATAAACTGGCATCCCCAAAAACTGGTTAAAAACATCTTCAAGGTCTTGCAATCCACCTACTTTCCCCCCTACACATAACTTGCATACAATGCACGTTCATCATAACTATACTGCCAGAAGACTCCAAACTGTCCAATGCATTGCAACGACTAGTCCGTTTCTTGATTCAGCACTGATCTGTTCCGCTATTCAGCGAAACAGAAAATAAAAGTCATTAATGTCATAAACACGCTTAACATCTCTCAGTTGACATAACAAAATGACAATGACCTTCTCAATAATCAACGTAGAAATTTACTCTCCTTCGACGTTTCAACACGATGCTTTAGCCTTCACCAGGAATAAATAAACATTCCTGATGAAGGCTAGAGCATTGTGTCGAAACGTCGAGAGAGAATTGAGAAGGTCATTGTAAACACGCAATGATGCATATGAATACACAGGCATTATGCGTCTACTTTAGTAATAAATAATAATACCTAGGATCACTTAGTTCTGGTGTTATAAACATTAACATGACAACAACAAAAATCAAAAATATATATACCGGTGGAAATAATAATGGAACAAGAATTTACCAATGTAGATAATGAATATTCACAGGCCCCTTTATTAATGAGGACCAATATTATAATATTGCTATTTTTATTTTTTATCTGTATTATATTTGGAGTTCATTATTTTTATAAAGTGTCCTGCAAATGTTTGTTGTCCACATTTGGTAACTTTCATCTCTTGCATATATATATATACATTATATATATATATGCAGACACATACTATATGAACATCCATACATGTATATACAGACAGTATACACATACATGTACATGTATTGTGTGTGTGTGTTCGTGTGTGTAAAACACTAGCAACTTTGGGTCCATAAGGTTAAGTACACCAAATTTTAGCATATAGATTAGAAACTGGAACAATAAGATAGAGAGAGCTCATAGTAACCGTTTAGACATTGTCTCATTGCATTTAAGGAATTGGCCTCCTGTTTCCATTACTAGTGCATATTCTAGTGCTCAACATGCCAATTAGTGTCAAGCAAAGCTGAACTTAGACTGATCCACCCCTAATTGCTAATTGCTTGCAACCTACAAACCATATAACAAAATAAAAAAATCAAGGGAGGGAGAGGTGAGGAGGGTGAGAGAGAAGACATTTTTGTCTCGTATGCAGACATGCACAATGGTGTAATTATTTGTTTGCATTATTCCTGTGCCTATAACGTAAACTTAGACACTTCAATTAGAGCACAGCTAAAGCCAAGACTGAGATCGACCTAGGGCAAATAGGCCCACTAGGACAAGAGAAGGGCACAAAAAGATCTAGGGCAAGAAGGCCTATGACATGCAAACATAAATTGTGGGTCTTCAAACTGCCTTGAGCAGTCATCTATAAAACCTTCTGCAGTAGTGTGAACGTTCTTCTCACCAAGCTTGCGACACTCTCCTCACCAAGCTTGCGACACTCTCCTCTCGGAAGCCAAGAAGCTAGGTTGGTTGGGAAGACGATGTATTAACTAATAGGTGCTGGTGTGTGCCCATGTGCATGTGTATGTGTGCATGTGTGTGAATGCGTGAGGTTTCTGCAATGCCGACAGCCTAACTAGAATAATGCCAAACAGCAGCCATAAAAGTAGGATTGTGGGTAACTTTTCGCTTGTTCAAATGCCGCCTGAATATAAGAAAATTCATTTATGGGTTTGCTGGGAACACATTTCTGTTCGACTTCCCAATCCTGTTTGAGATTGGCACTTAGCTGGGCTATGTTAGCTCAAAGTTCACATAATCACCAATCATACCACTTATATAATATTACTTTATCAACCATATATTACCCATGTCGATAAAAAAACTCTATAGCTTACACAGACCATGAAGTGAGCACATTAACACCTTAAACAATACAAAATACTGATATTTACTTGGCCAATTCTGCCACAAGCATTCCTAGGATATCCTAGGATATCCCATGATTCCTGGGACTCTCCTGGAATGTCCCTAGTGAGGGTGACTGTGGCTTATACAGTATGGATCCCAGAATCAAGGCCAGGGTGGGTATTCCATACAGCACCTCGGTTATTATCAAGTTAGAGAGACGTCAGAGCTACAGAGATACCTCCAGATAGTTTCTGTGTGTTCTGGATTTTGTTGTGAATCTGCACAGCCTAATTACTTGGCCACCCCAAGACAGGTCTGTGTGGTCCGGATTTCTCATGAGAGACAACTGTAGGTGTAAATTAATTAAAACCCCAGGGATATTTGTTTTTGCCTCATCACTTAGGTCCTGTACATAGCTATGGTGTTGGAAATGTCAATACAATCTGTATACATATCTGTTGTGATTGGCTGAAGGCTATCATGCTGGCCCAAACAGTTCTGGATACACATTCACTGTGCACACACTTGCACATCTTCAGAGAGAAATAGTTCTAACTGTGAATGAGAAGCTGGATTTAATTTACAGGAGCCAGCACAAAATACCCAGAGAAGTGCGAGGAGAAGACAGTGAGAGAGGCCCGACCATTGAGAGGAAAGAAGGTGTGATCGGCACCACTCAAGACGGCAACACGTTCCAAATACCCAAGATGCAAGAATGGGCGTTCCAAGAGACAGCAAGCAAATGCCAAATAGCAACAACAACTTCTGGAGTGTGTGAAACTTCCAAAATGTCAGGAGGCGGCAGGAAAGCTCTTGAGCAGTGACAACAATGTCTAGACAACGTACATAATTATGATGAACTAATGATCCATACCAAATAATCTCTACAAAAAATTCCTGAACTGAATTGAGGCAGCCTTACATGTGTGGCATGTATTGACACTGGCCAACCTTACATGTGTGGCATGTATTGCCACTGGCCAGCCTTACATGTGTGGCATGTATTGGCACTGGCCAGCCTTACATGTGTGGCATGTATTGCCACTGGCCAGCCTTACATGTGTGGCATGTACTGGCACTGGCCAGCCTTACCTGTGTGGCATGTATTGCTACTGGCCAGCCTTACATGTGTGGCATGTATTGGCACTGGCCAGCCTTACATGTGTGGCATGTATTGCCACTGGCCAGCCTTACATGTGTGGTATGTACTGGCACTGGCCAGCCTTACCTGTGTGGCATGTATTGCCACTGGCCAGCCTTACATGTGTGGCATGTACTGGCACTGGCCAGCCTTACCTGTGTGGCATGTATTGCCACTGGCCAGCCTTACATGTGTGGCATGTATTGGCACTGGCCAGCCTTACATGTGTGGCATGTATTGGCACTGGCCAGCCTTACATGTGTGGCATGTATTGCTACTGGCCAGCCTTACATGTGTGGCATGTATTGCTACTGGCCAGCCTTACATGTGTGGCATGTATTGCTACTGGCCATCCTTACATGTGTGGCATGCATTGCTACAGGCCAGCCTTACATGTGTGGCATGTATTGCTACTGGCCACCCTTACATGTGTGGCATGTATTGCTACTGGCCAGCCTTACATGTGTGGCATGTATTGCTACTGGCCAGCCTTACATGTGTGGCATGTATTGCTACTGGCCGGCCTTACATGTGTGGCATGTATTGCTACTGGCCAGCCTTACATGTGTGGCATGTATTGCTACTGGCCATCCTTACATGTGTGGCATGCATTGCTACAGGCCACTTACATGTGTGGCATGTATTGCTACTGGCCACCCTTACATGTGTGGCATGTATTGCCACTGGCCAGCCTTACATGTGTGGCATGTATTGGCACTGACCCTGAGAGCCCATCACATATCTATCAGCTTCATATTGTGCACGAACAACTATAACAAATAATGTCTTGCTCGTCCGCTTCATGAATATTCAAAGTGAATATACATCACAAAAACATTGCCAAGACTGTGGTGTTTATATATCGACTATTCTTGTCCAATCCAATTTCAGTAGAAGCGCTGACCAATGACAACTTATAGCCACCTCCCTCTAGCTCTAGTTCTCTCCATTAGCAGATGTGCTAGCATCACCAGAAGAAACTAGGGAATCTGAAGAATGGCGTTCCCAAAAATGAAATCTAAGTACTTCCTTCCTCTCGACATTTCCCGCAAATCTCCACATCATAATATTTTGTTTCGTCTACACAGCCCATCCCTCAACCCACGTCCAGCCTCAATGGCCCAGACTCCCAGTCACTCTACACCTACGTACAGGTGGATGGGAGGTGGGCAGTGGCCAGTGGCAGCAAGAGGACAGGTCACAATATAGTTTTTATCTTCTGCTCTAGTAAACAATACAAGTTAGAGCAGCCTTGAAATGCCAATGTACCAATTGTGAATATAAAACGGGAATTATGAAGTCCCAACTTTTTGGGTGGTGGATGATATAAAGGCTCTGTCATTTGATCAGTTGGAAACAGGATGGACCGAGTTCAAGGAAGTTGAGTTCACATGCACCCAGACACAATTGAAACCTTAGGTGCACCTGCGTGTTTATGGATCATGCTGTCAAACAGGATGGACACTCCAGCATATGCTCTGCCCACACAGAATTATGTACTTGTAATTAAGGGACAATACCACAGCTCATGAATATTATTATATTAATGAGATTCCCCGGCTTTAGGACAAATGTGATCTTATAATGAAATTTTTTTATTTGAATATGCATGATGATAAAAAATGTTTAAAAAAAGTTCCCCCCCCCCCCCCCCCCCCCCCTTGCAATAACCATTAAAAGAACTCGTTCTCTCAACGACTGTGCAGTTATAAGCACCCACGGTAGCTAGCTGAGGGAGAAACAAGCCCACACTGCGAGACTAGTCAGCCATTACTCTACCAGATTTACAGTCCATTGAAGGGAATCATCCATTGAAGGGAATCATTCACATGATTAAATCCCAGAACTTTGCTGCTCTGCTTATCTTGACCTGAATACCTTTTTGTAGTTAATCCGTCCCGCCCAAAACGTGCTGTGCTCACAGAAGGCTTCTTCTGCTTGCTCTTCACATCTTGCAGGAGTGACTGACAATACATTGAAATCTTATCTGGATGGATTGCCAGTCACTCCGGCATGGCATATTTGACAAGCTGGTGACAGTGAGGGTGCCTATGATGAGGCCTCACTCGACATTGAGAGCAAAATTGTTAAATTAAAATAGCAATAGCAATGCTCTCTACAAATAACAATGCAAATACATTGCTGTGTGCCATTGCAGCTAGGAGTGAGATGAATCAGTGGAAGTAGACATCCCCTCATCCTGATTAGTGTCTTGTCACCAACCAGAGAGCAATAGAGAATCATCTAACTATCATAACGAACCAGCATCCTGATGTGAGATACCTTGCCATGCCCGCACATGTGAATATCTTGCCTGTCCGCACAAGTGACACACCTTGCCTGCCTGCACATGTGAGATACCTTGCCTGCCCGCACATGTGACATCTCTTGCTGCCCGCACATGTGAGATACCTTGCCTGTCCGCACATGTGACATATCTTGCCTGTCCGCACATGTGAGATACCTTGCCTTCCTGCACATGTGAGATGAGATACCTTGCCTGTCCGCACATGTGACATATCTTGCCTGTCCGCACATGTGAGATACCTTGCCTGCCTGCACATGTGAGATGAGATACCTTGCCTATCCGCACACGTGACATCTAGCTGCCCGCACATGTGACACGTCTGCCGGCCATTGTATGGGTTGTCTTAACTTACGCTCACCAGCACAAGAGTTCACTCCATTGAAGTTGATTTACTCAAGACACAAAAGCTCTAGCTGTACCCAGATTGTGGAGATACAATAAGCTACCACACAAGGTATGTACAACGTAGCTCTAGCTAAACAAAGTCATATGTATATCAAGTCTGGAAGTGGCATTCTGTTACCAAACTAGACAGAGCTTTCCAACAAGGCATTCTTGCTAGCAACTGGCCATTCCAGACTTGGGTGGCAGCTGTAGATAGCTACCAGGTACAGAAGCCGTCTTTCCTTTGCGATGAATTACTACAGACTACCACTGAGCTTTGTTTTTTAAGTAGGGAAACTACTGCTCAACACTAGCAAGAATCTCTGATGCAACAACTTCTCATTATTTTGTCAATTGTGCAATGCATTAGGATATCGACTCAAGATTTCTTAAGCCAGTTTGCAATATGTCGCGAGTCCTTCGAGTCAACGTCATGCTTTGAATAGTTCACAACATCCTCCTCGTTGCATCACATTGCTTTGAGCCATTTGAAGTTGTACTCACACCTGGGATTGTGGACTCGACCGTGACCCTCAAGATCCTGTGGGTCTTGTGAGATACACACCTAGGGGGAAGTTTTTCACCGGTCTCACAGGATGACATGTTATGCAAGCAGCGAAACAGCTTTTAGAATAGCTTTGTTGCAAAACTCCTCCGCATTGCACGATCAGCAAGGGAAGCAGGTGTGCGAAACAAAGCCAGATGCCTTGAAGCCACGTGTGTCTGGTTCGTCTAAACCTTGGCAGGGTTTACAGTTCAGACATCCAGCTTGACCCATTATCACTACCGAGTAAATAATATCCTTTCCTTTTTCCTTTCCTTCACTACAAGACAAGACACTTACTTTTTGCAAACCTGGTCACACATGAGCGTAAAGACTAAAACGGCATGCTCATGTTATTGAAACCAAAACAGAGTACCCAGTAATTGACATCTGTCACGCATGAGTGGAGGGAGCAAGGCAAAATAATCGTGCCACATGTCGGTCGGGAAATATCCACGTTTTAGATCCAGTATGGCCAATAGTGCGCCGCAGATACACAGAACATCTTTATGGAATTTAGTAGTCAATGCAAACACCTCGAAAAACTATTCAGCTTTCCCGGTCCTGCAGAGATGTTTGTAAGAAGGTCACTCTAATTTCAAGGCAATGGTAGCTGTGTACTTGGGCTATAAACGGTGGTGAGGAGCAAGGAGTGTGTATTCTTCAATCTTCACTATGTACATGGCCAGAGTTTAGGTTAACCATCCATCCATCCCTGATAAATCGCTCCTTTGTTGTTGCTTGGAAATTCCCAGGTAGATACCAGGATTACTCTGCATTAGGCTACTGTGCGTGTTCAGCTACACTAGAAAGACAATAGCAAAGAGACCACGGAAAGTGACAAGATGTCCATATGGATGCTGAAAGCTCTGACATAACCCTTCAAAGCACGCATATCTTAATTAGAGGCCACGGTGGTTGGTATGATTAATTTTTGTTCCTTGGCTTTGTCCCATCTGTGGCTGAACAATTAATATTTCAATCCTAGCCTACCACTCAGGCGTGGCAGCTGGTGCTGAAATGCTAACGACCACATCTCCAAACAAGAGAAAGCTTGAAACTACACAGACTCACAGAACCATGGCATTGCTTAGGCATTGCTTAGTCTTTCTGTTAATTAGATTCTTAAAAACAACAACTCGGACCATCTCACCCCAAGCACAAACACTGACCTCATCAGAGAGCTCCGCACAAAAGCTGAGCAGTTAAATATGATGTGCACATGTAGTTCAACAGCTACATGTACGCAAACATGGTGTAGGAACTAAGCCAGTTACCACTACACCTCTGCCACGTGTGTGTGTGTGTGCGCGTGCAAGTAGGTCTCCACTATGTATATGTGTGTATTGTATGCGTTAATTGGTGGGTGGGTGTAATGTGTGTGTGTGTGTGTGTGTAGTGTAGTGTGTGGGTGTGTGTTGTGGGTTCTACACTGTGTTTGCGTAAGTATTGTGGGGTGTGTGTTGTGTGCGTGTAAGTATGTGTGTATGTGCTCATTGTATTGTGCTATGTGTTTTTTTTTGTATGTGTGCATATGTCCTATAAAGTTGCACATATAAATATATTAAATATGTTTGGAATATGCAAAATGAGCAACTCGGTAATTATTTGGGAAAGAAAATGTTAACTCAGCTAGTAATGACTTGGATTGGGATCTCGCTATATTCAAAAGCAGTGCACCCACCCTGTTTTCCTAGAAAATACACTGCAGAATTTGAACCAGTTTCCCTGGAAATACATTGCAAACAAGGAATGCTTTTCACCCCATAATTTATTAAATATGTATGACAATGCATGCGTAAATGATTGTGGATAAACACCTCAACTTTCCGTCCGTAGATGGTGGCTGTTTCTCCCTCTCAACCCTCTCAATTCTCATAATAGCACATCTCTTCACAAAGAGTGGACCGCAATAGCTATACAGCTATAATCAGACACACACACACACACAAGTGCATGCACTCACAAGCACACACACTCACAAGCACTCACAAGCATGCGCGCACTCACGCACACAAAAATGGTGCAATGCATTTGTTCTAGAAACTCATTAGTATTCAAGTGTTTCAAAAACAGCATCAACAAGTCCAATCCACCCACGGGGAAGCCCTGCGCGCACAATGAGCCCTAGCTCTAGCCAAGATGGTGAGTGCTTTAGTCCATTTCATGAAGAGACCAGTTGGGTGCCCGAGCCCCACTTTGTGGAGAGAGCTGGCAAGTGCCATGCCCTGCTCGTGGGAACCCAGCTAGTTGATGTGTTGTAGAACTTACGATTTAAAACCCAATTAATACGATGAAGATCATCCTTGGTTCCTAGTTATTAACATAATTATTAGGTCCCAGGCATGAGAAGGTCCAAATGTTGGCACACACGATATATGCTCATGCTTCACACCATGAATGAACCTGATCAGCAAATAAACCCGTTCTTTCACACACTCGCACTGAAGATAACCAAAACCATGTCAAAACAACACCACTTTGATGAAACAAATCTGAGGAGTCTTGTCACAGCTTATAGTGGGTATATCTAAACATTTGTGGTTTCGTGGTTATATATCGACCGCTCCACATACCCACACCCACCCCAAGAATGAACTTTAGCAAATATTATTGGGTGTGGGATACAGCTTCCTCAGAGGTTTATCCTCGTAGTGTTTCCCGAAGGTTCAAATGAAAGTTTACTCTGTCGAAACATATCATTGCTTTGTATACAATCTCTTTCCCCAATGCTACAAATACAAAACTTACTTTTGGTGGATTGTATATCTCAATCTGGTAGTGGTCTTGTTGCTCCACAAGGACAAGCTTGCACTGACTCCAACTCATCACATCCTTGTCTTCTTGTTCATTCAGGTCGAGCAGCTGTACTAAAGCTGTCTCCTTCAAAACCTTGACATTCCTTTTCCTTTGTCTACTATACATCCCAGCATTCAACCTACTTGAGTTGGTGCTAGATACACTACCACTATTGGATGGCATTTCTCTAGCCTTTTTAGTCTTGGACCACTCCATCAGTCCAGTCCACCAAGACTTTCCCCCTGTGTGGTTGTTGATGTCTTTTCGGTTAGGACTGTCCCTACCAGCGTGACTGGCAGCGGGAAGACTGGTGGTGAGTGTGTTCTCATTCGTAGCGAGTAAAGCCGAGAGCAACTCACCATTGCCACCGCTTGCCATGATTATCGAAGACTCTTCGAGGAAAGCAGCTGAGAATTCGTTAGTAAACGTGCTGTCATGCACGTTCCGCGCCGTTGCGTGTCTGCTTTTGAATCTTCTCACTCTCTCCAGAAAGGCGGAGGCAGACTCCCTTGCTTCCTCCCTGCAGAAGTGTTCCCACGACCATTGGTTCCGTGATTGAGTTTGTGGATGCCTGGTACTTCCTCGCGATCGCAACATTATTTACTTGTATTGACACTTCTGTAATGGTGTTCGCTGACTAATGTAGGAATTTTCTCAGCATCAAATTTCCTATACACTAAATCTACAGTCAAATGTTCATGGGGGGTAAAGCGAGCAACCCAGAACAGTGCACTGGTATGCACATTTGAAAGTTTCCGGTCAAAATATACTTAGCCTGCTTGTGGTTGATAGACGCTCCCCTATACGGAAGTACCGAAAAGACAAATTAAGGGGTGTGGCTGCCGAGTCGGGGGGGAAAAACTACCACCATTTCCAACATCTTGCCAGAAACTTTATGGCATATATTTTACCCGAGACCGAATTGCCTGAAAGAAGCCCATATGAACTTCCTTTACCTGATGAACTCGTCCATGTTATAACAGAGGATGATATAGGCGGCAGAGAATTACTTATAGTGGGTGACGTCCATGGTTGTTATGACGAGCTCAAAGAAATGATGGATACCAATGACATCAACAAGGAGAATACGTGTGTGCTCTTTGTAGGAGACCTGATAAACAAAGGACCTCACAGTCTCAAAGTGGTTCAATATATCATGGAAAATGGATGGCTCAGCGTTAGAGGCAACCACGATGAAGAGTCCATGCATGAACATGCTCTAGCCCAGGAAAAAATACCATCACCCAAGTTCCAGTGGGTCACCCAATTACAAAAGAAGGAGCTAGATTGGTTATCCAAACTTCCATATGCTCTCCATATCCCAACTAGACAGATAATAGTGGTTCATGCTGGGATACTTCCAGGGATTCCTCTTGAGAAACAGATGCCCAATTGTTTCCTCCACATGCGCTGTGTCAAAGAAGGTGAAACGCTGTCATGGACCAAAAGGTTTGATGAAAATCAAAAGCTCTGGGCAGAGGTGTGGTCTGGTCCGGAACACGTCTATTATGGTCATGATGCCCGGAGATTGTTCAAAGAATTCCCATTTGCCACTGGCCTGGATTCTGCCTGTGTGTATGGCTTGAAATTGACCGCCATTTATCCGTCGAGCAGAAAAGTGCTCAGAGTAAATGCACGTCAAAACTATACCAATTCAGACAAATATGCATATCTCCAAACTGATCACCTAGCTGCATAACAGTGTGGCTGAAGAGGCAACCAGGGAGTGCTGTAAAAAAAAAAAAGGAAAAAAATTCTTGTGTAATTTGTATGCATATAGATCTTGAGATATATATATATAGCCATTATTGTTGCCTAGGTATATATATATATATATAAATAGAGAGGAGGCTTTTCTATGTACACCACCTGTCAATGATATTTGCAGGAAGTAGTTTGTGCATTTTTTCATGAGAACTGCATGGGATTAGGAAAATGCATGCACAATCATTTACTGTCAAGCATATAACAGATGACGAAGAAACACTTCATGTGAAGGGATACAGTTAACCACCCCTATTAGCTCTGACAGGCCACCCTCACAAATAATGGATTCTGAGCTGGAATTTGGATTGAAATGCAGAGCTAGCTCGAGTTGTGCATACCTCTGGAAAGTGTAATACACACACACACATACACACATTACAAGGAGGGGGAGGGTGCTGATGACCTTATCCAGCTGAATTCCTGGTTCATGGTTACATGGCATCAACATACAGTGTTGCAGAATGACTGTGTTTGGTTGAATCTTACAATATACAGCATATTACACAGTTATATAGTTGTTATGCTATCCAGTATTCTTTGCACGTATGGGACCAAGGCTGTCCAGTATTTCCTTGGCGTGCTCTGGATGGTACACCTGCATATGTTCCGAGAAACTGGAAAAAGAGGGATTTGAGTTGGAAGGGGGGGGGGGGGGGGGGGGGAGGGGGGAAAGGACGGAATAAACATACACGAGAGTTGCAAATACGTCCTTCCTCAAATAACAAAATATTCAATGGACAACAGAAGAGTGAATGTCCTAAACAAACAATGTAATTAAACTCTACGGGAGTGTAAACCAGATAAAACTCAGTGATGTTGCTTCGTATTGAATAGCTATCTGGAGTGATATGCCTATAGGACACATGTAGCAGAACAAATGGCTTAATTTTGAAATCAAAAAAAATTACTTCAAGTGAATGAAGAATAAATTGCACAGTTGGCCTTGAAGAAGATCAAAGTATTTCAGTTGAAACGGCAATACAAACAAAGCAAAAAAGCTGATTGAAGGAGAAACCTACTGAGCATTTGACGATGTCCGCTGAAGGTAATCGGACAAGGATTCCCTTTAATCAGCCTTTTTTTACTGCCAAAGTTTCCGCCGAAATACTTAAGTCTTCATGAATTATTGGCAACTGATGAAGACCGACGTATTTCGGTTGAAACGTATATAGGCACACACAAAACAAAAAAAAGTGATTTAAGCTGAAAGTAACCATGGCAAGGAATAAACTGCTAAAACAGCTCCCAAGTAATCGACCACAATTGTGTGTAGCACACTATGCTGGGCTAGCCAACATGCTAGGAGACAACAGCAAACGCCTGTCTTCCCTCGAGACTCACAGCTGAGCACACTGCATGAATGTGCTGTTCTCACAGGAGTCGGCATACACAAGTCTAGAGATGACCTACGGAACAGGTAAAGTGGAAGAGAGAAAAGGAAAACAATGTGTTCGACAAGACAGAATTCCTGGAGAGGAATGACTACAACTGAGAATACCATCATTGCTCAAATAGTACCTCCCCCGATAATTCATCCTAGTGAGCCAGGCCTTGAAATTCGTTAATTTAAAGGCTCCTTAATTCATCATAGTGGGTAAGTTCCTTAATTCCCGCTCTAACTAAAGTTAAGTGCAATCTGTTAATCCCTACTGGGTCCTTGCAACCCGATACTTCGTGCTCTAATAATAATACATCCTAGTGGGCGTAGAAAAGTCCCTGCAATCTCTTAATCCCTGCTCCAATAATTCAGAACGGCTTCTACCCAGTCTCCAAATATTCATCCAGTTTCTTGTACACTGCACAAGAAGTGTTTCATCATTTGCTACCATGACACATGGCATGCATGCCTTGAGCAAGCAGCTGCTGCTGTGTAGTTAATAGCTTGTTACTTGTGAGAGCGGGAACCATCATTTTGCGAGGAGGGTGCAGCAGCGAAATAATTATCGCTAAAGTCTATTTTTGGAACTGTGTATTTACAGTGCCTTATCACTGGCTTCTTTGGGACCATCACCACATTTGTCCCAGACCATTGTAGGACTTTCATCTGAGCACGGCTTGCTCTGTTACTGCGGCAGAGGTTTGGTAAGGCTAAAGGCAATGGTTGATGGCCAAACCTCACTCAGAAGTCAAGTGGGTTCGGAGGAGAAAGCTGGCAGCAATGTTCGGTTTGGTCCATCGTGCGCCTGCAAGACGACGCTAAAGAAGTTTGCCTTCTCGTTATCTCATCCCACCAACCTCCAACTCAACCAAGACTCTGCAACAGTTAGACTAACTAAGGTGAACGTGGAATGCCAGCTTCACTTTAATTATTTACGGGACTGGAAGGGGACTAATACTTAGAGCAATGAAGGTTATATTTATGCTTAAAGTAAACAGTACCAGGAAGACAAGAACATGGAGGCATAGAGCATAAGCAAACGTTGCCACTCGTGCCACTTTGTTGGAGAGGATAAAACGTCCCTGCATACATACGTCGGAGAGAAGAGCAACATGAAAGCTGTGTGAGAATTGTGGAAACACAGACATCTATGCACAGATGGGTCCGTTCCCTCCCTCCTCCCTATTATTATAAGTGAATTATTATAAGTGAATTCCGGAATGAACCGAATGCAGAGCTAGAAGGAGCCATAAGTAGAGCTAATATGGAGCTTAGGGTTGGGACATACGATACAAGTGTGCACCCATACAAAAATCAATGCGGAGAGAAAATAAGTTGATGACCTTATCCTGCGAGTTCCTGTGAGAAACACGTTTGGCATTTTAAATGATGCAATACATCACGATTAAAGGATTACATTAAAATTCTTGCATAATTTTTTTTTAAAGGGAATCAACAAACTTCAATATCAGCAACTGCTGCGTTAACAACCGCAACATCAACAAGTGTGGCATCAAAATCTTCAGCATCAACAACTGCAGCATCAACAAATCTGCAACAGCAACTGCAGCATCAACAATTGAAGCACAACAACTAAAACATGTTCGTAGAGCCGTGCCCTTTGCTTCACAAAATTGACTCACCTGCTACCTCGGCTGCCCATTCATAAGGGCCATACTGAACACTGACCGTAGCTGCTGCATTCTCACTTGCTCAACACATCAAAACCTGTACAACTACTTAGTTAGCGAAGCCACTAAAAAATAAAATCAAAAATAATTTTTTAAAGGAAAAAAAGGCTATTCAGCAGCATCGACGACCTCCCTCACCAACGATTACAAGGACACTGAACAGCCACACGAGCTTCCACACAAAAGATGAAGATGAGGAGAGATAATGTTTTGCTTCATACCGATACTATACACACACACCAACCGAAGACAACATGGTCCTACTCTGGGTTGCACATGTCAACTTCAACATCAACACAGAATAAACATAGGATGCTGGCAGAACTGCTGCTCAGGAAAAAACAGAATTTGAAAAAGACTTGCCAGAATATAGGTTGGACTGGAGCACAAGTCGCTCCAACCAAAGATAGCCAGTGTCACAATTTTTTAAAAATAAATTGCCAGAGCTTAAGAGCTTAAGTTACTAAATAAAGTGCCCATCTACCAGCATGCACAAGCAAACCGACTCTAATTTGATTGGTATAGCTGATCTTGGTAGAGTTGTCCATTAACCCTCTTTCTCCAGTATCTCACTAGCTTTCCACTTCAATTGTACCTCCCTTTCAACTCTTGTGTTCCCACACATCTCTGTAAATCCAACAACAACCTTGAGCCTAAAACGTGTAGTACAGCTTGCCCGCTTAGTTCTACACATTTCATATTGACATGCAAGTACAACCAAGAGCAGTGAGCGCGAGTTCTCATGAGCATGCTCCACTTGTGACCACGCCCAGGGATTCACCTTAGCCACTGCAACTTGCAGTCCAGCAAAATTGACAAACTTCGGACAACGCTTGCACTACTATATCGGAGAGGAAGATTTGGAGCTGCTTGCGGGACCCTATACTCCGGCAAATATGGGTACTTGGAGGATGTGTGGTATCTCTAGAACTCACCATCACCAATGTGGCTTTGTCAATACCATTCAGCTGAGCATATCTCCTCAGTCTCTCCTATTAAATCATCAAAGGAAAATGCATTATAGTACAACTGTTGGTTGTTAAGGGTTGCAGTGTTGCATGGCTCACTTTAGCTCCAAAAGCTGCAAATGGATCTAGATTAGCCTCGTACTGGGAGGAGTATCTGCCCATGGCTTCGTGGTCATCTACAGTCTTTCGCTAAGTGTTAACATGTATATTCAATTAACTAAACACCGTACATCGTGAATATCATAACTGGCTTCGGAATGCACCAATATAGACACATACACCACCAATGCTACCACCCTCACATTCGTGAATCTAACATGAGTTCAGCTCACCGTGCCGGGATAGCTCTGAAGGAATTTAATCTTCTCGTAGAGTTTGACGTTATCTCCTCTCAGAGTGTCGACTTCTCTCTGGAGCACAGACACGGTTTGCTTCTGCTGGTGGCACTCCTGCCGAGTACAAAGATAACAAGTATGTAGTCGAGTAGATGGGATTATTTCCTCTGCACAATTATTTCCTCTGCACAAATTATTTTATTTCCTCTGCACAAACTCTCAAGTTCTGTGCATTCTCCTCTCTTTCTCTACACCGACTAGGAAGAGTTGGTTAGTCCAGCACAAAGGTTAGGCAATGCACACAGGACAAGTATAGAAAAGATCATGATAAATCGAATGGGATTATGAGAATTCACAGAACACATGCAGCCTGAGATGAATTTTGCTGCCAGCTGGCTGCAGGTGGCTCTGTGGTAAGAGCTCTGGTCACCTCCTTGACTAATTGACGCCAACTACTTGTGCATGATCAGCATGACCACAAACCACATACACCTGAAGTCAGCTGGGCCATATTTGCTTATTAGAGCCGATGAGCTTCAGGCCTGAACTGCTGAATTGAATTGAGAGGACTAAATGACTTCATAGCTGTTTCCTTTTTTAATAATAATAATTTAAAAAAAGGTTTTTTAAATTCAGCAACGTAGATGGTAATAGAGGTAGAAATCTTTGTCTGGGCAAACACACACTCACTCTCTCTCTCTCTTTCACAAACACACACACACACACACACTTACTGATGGATACACAGGATATGTTTCACTCATGCATGATGTAAATCTGTAGTGCCAGATCATGTTTTGCAAACACCATATATAGAGAACGAGCCAATGACGGCAAGCTTGGCTGCCTCACAAATGCTGTCTTTGGGTGGTTTGCTGCGAAAGGTGAAGCTCATCTTGAGTAGATGAATTCTGATGAGTGAGGCAGGCCTCAAGATCCCACACACTCAATCAATCAATCAATACACTCACTCGCTCACATACACACTCGCTTCTGCAAACTAATACACACACACACACACTCAATCAATCTTGCACCCACTCACATTCACATACACTAACTTATTCATATACACATGCCCTTCCACCCACACACACTCAATCTTGCACCCACTCACTCACACACACACATGCTCTTCTACCCGCCCACTCACTCACACACACACATATTCACACATGCATGCTCTTCTACCCACACACTCACTCACACATGCACCCACCCACATGCACAGTGCAGTCACAACTCCTCTCTCCCTCACTCTACACACGCACAACTTCAAGCTCGGTGTTTCTCTGCTTGAATCTCTCCCTCTGACTGGACACTATCGGCAGCAACGACTCTGCTCCTCCTCCAGCCCTCTCCACACCAAGCCCATCTACACCAGCACCAGTGCTTCCTCTCAGAGCGTCAGACATAATGATGGCCGACAGAGGAGTCCCGTTCGGGCCTTCAATGCCATCTCCCCCAACTCCATGCCGGGATAAGAAGGGTTGCACCTTGCCTAGGTCACTCTCCAGCTGTGCTATCAAGTTCTTCTGGTCCTGGTTGACCTGCAATGCCTCGCTATGTTGCTGTTGCAAGGTTGTAAAGTGCTCTGTGAAAAATAAAGTGGAAAGACAGAATACAGGTTAAAAAAATTACCCACCCCATCAAGAATGTTTATACAACCAACATGAGTAGGCTTCACCTAATTGATTTCCAAAGACTTCCGTATTTCATTATCACATAAGCATTGTCTAGACATGTTAATTTTTTTAATTACCTTTTTTTAAATAACATTTTAAGCACATCGAGTAGAAAAACCAGAACCAGTCTGTTTGGTCCAATCCTGGTCGCACGAGTAGGTGTGGCATGCACATCTCGCGTATGAAACGTGTGCACAGTACATTGGTTTCTTGTTATTGTTATTTCTGCTCCTGCTCTCACTGCATGCGACGGTTATTGTTGTCGCAAAACCTAGTTGATATTTCCAGTTTTTGTAAGAAATCTGTCGCCATGCTTGACCCATTCTCGCACACAACTGAGACCAAGGCTAGCTCTGATGTTTTGATTATTTTCATACACAACAGTTTAGTACTGTAGGGTACCTCGGAGTTCTGACAGTTCCAACTTGAGGGAAGTGTTCTCATTCTGCAGAGCTGTGGAATAGACACACAGGGGCAAGGTGAATGTGTGTGTGTGTGTGTGTGAAAGAGGGATGAGTGTTAATTTACCCCACTGGGTGTTAATTAAAATGGTCACTTAGCTCACCTCTGTTCTTCTCGAGTAGAAGAACTTCAAGTGGCTTAGAAGGAGCAATCTAAACAAATGTAATAAAATTCACACGTGGTGACTATAATAGTCACATGACCAAATTATGGTAAGGAATAGTCAAATCTTACCCAAAACAGTGGCAGTATATTTCTGGTAAAGTGTGACATATATGTGTGTGAGTGTGAATGTGTGTGTGTTATAATAAATACATACTTGACTTTCTCTTTCTGTTTCAGCATCGCACAAAGGACTAACAGAGACATGCGAAGAAGAGAACTCAACCATCTTTATCACACTACAACAATATAAAAGTTAGTCTAACGTTAATCTGGGCATAAAAAGGGGTGGGGCAGGGAAAGGAGAGAAAAAGCATTTCCCTTATTTGTCAACACAGCTATATATATATATGTATATATATATACATACATATATATATATACATATATAGCTCTATAATGCTTTCTCACCAAAACCGTTTTCTGTCATTTAAAGAGTAGAAACAGTTCCATAATGTTGAAAAGGAAGTTTATGTGCCCATTTTGACAAGAATGAACGATTTCAGACAGTTTTTACTCAAAACGCTCAAAAACGTCCCAATTGTAGAGGTTAAAAAGGGGAGCTTTCTCACCAAAAGCCGTTTTCTGTCGTTTAAAGATTAGAAACAGTTCCACCGTTGAAAAGGAAGCCATTTTGACAAGAATGAGCGATTTCAGACAGTTTTTCCTCAAAACGCTCAAAAACGTCCCTTTAGAGAGCTGCTTTTGCTTTCGGTTAAAAAAAAAGAGATTTCTCACCAAAATCCATATTCTGTCATTTAAAGAGTAGAAACAGTTCCATAATGTTGAAAAGGAAGCTAATACGCCCATTTTGACAAGAACGAGCGATTTCAGACAGTGTATATATACATACATATATATATGGCTCTATAATGCTTTCTGCGAATAATGACAATCCTAAAACTGTAATCTCTGTAATGGTGTCAAGTTTTCCAGTTGTTATCGTTTACAAATTGAAGTGCCGACCGGCTCTCAGCTTGAATGCACTCCAGGAGGTACTTGTAATAGTGGATCTTGGAGCAGGATCCATGACCTCCAAGGATTGTGCCACGAGTCCACGTTAAAAAAACCCCAAAAATTATCTGGCTACGTCAAATATATCTTGTGTGCTTCTGATGTGTGGGAGGAGTGAAATTATTTATACAGGTCCTCTAGTGAATAGATAATTTGTTGGCATGCTCATTGACATGGAAGTAGTTTGCTACAGAATTTAGGGTGGGTTTCAGGAATCAAAACATTGACAAGTCTTGCTGCCAGGCGCCTGGCAGGTCGAGGGTTTTTTTTGGCAGATCTGACATGCATGATGCACCGGCATAAGAGTTGTGCGTAAGCAAAGCATGGTGGTGTCAGGTGAGTCAGGCCACTCTCACCATTAGCTCTTGGCCCTTGTTTGTGGAGACAACAATGAAAAAGAAGCCAGGAGGGCGGGGCGATTGCAGCTGCTTGAAGAGACAGATGCTGGGCAACGGGAATCCATGGCTGGAAAATATGCTCCTGTCCCGACAGGACGGTGACTACTACCACTTGAGGGAGCAAATGCTTCATACTTAATAGCCTCGTCGTGTTTCTGGCTGGGAACTCCACCTCATCTAATGTGCATCAGTATTTGGGTGTTTCTGATGATGGTTAGAATTATTAATAAAGTTCTGATAATTTGTTGGCATGCAGATTGATATTGAGCTGCTTCTTCCGGAATGTACTCATCTAGGGAGGGAGTTATGCAGTTCTTCAGAGGAACTCAAAACATTGAGTCTTGAGCTGTAGGCATTGGTAGGTAGAGTTGAATCTGGCGCAACGTTTATGCAAATGCAATCTTCGCATTCGACACCAACAAAATGGCGGAGGATCGGAGCTGTTGTTTTAAACATCTCTTCCAGGTATATAGATCCTGGTGTTTCCTGCGTGCCGAGGTCACTCCCTCGGCCTAGCTGGGGTTCGACCAGGTGTTTGGACGTGAGTAGCTCACAAACACTGAAACAACTTTGCTTAATATGTGCAATGTATATGTTCTAGAGGCTTCTAGTCCACATACAAATTCCCCATTGTTTTATATACAGTAGGAAGTCAGTTATCCAAACTTTGCGAACATGTCAGTCAAACCAACACACCCACTGCAGTGCTTGGCACACAACACAACAGCGGGAATTCGTTTTGTCCATGCGCATAAGTAATTATCCACCTGTGGTCCATTGTGCCATTCACAAACCATGGAAACTCTGTCAGCTGTTCATATAGCTCTGCTTCAAGGGAGATCGCATGGCCACAGCTACTTAGAAGAGAGAGGGGTGATCCTTACCATGGAGGCTAAGCTGAAGAGCTGAAGGAAGAGGAGCTTTATCCAGCAGTGTGGCAGCCAAATTCAGTCGACTGTCCATGGTATTATGAAGAACAACGACTAGCTGAAGATACTGAAGTCAAGGAAAGTGACTGCATCAAGAAGAACAGGACAGTGACTGCATCAAGATGAACAGGGCAGTGACTGCATCAAGATGAACAGGACACTGACTGCATCAAGAAGTACAGGACAGCAACTGCATCAAGAAGAACAGTCCTGACAGTGACTGCATCAAGAAGAACAGGACAGTGACTGCATCAAGATGAACAGGACAGTGACTGCATCAAGATGAACAGGACAGTGACTGCATCAAGAAGAACAGGACAGTGACTGCATCAAGAAGAACAGGACAGTGACTGCATCAAGAAGAACAGGACAGTGACTGCATCAAGAAGAACAGGACAGTGACTGCAACAAGAAGAACAGGACAGTGACTGCATCAAGAAGAACAGAATCATCAGGAGAGCTGACTATGATCAAACACGTTGGGATAACTGACATAATGTATTTATGTAAGGAGAGGGGGGGGGCAGGCCAGGTTTTGTGAAATTATAGGCAGACATGGAAATTTATCAATCACACATCACACTTTTAAGTCATTTCTTCCAAGGAGAGAATTCCCCTACACTCCCCCTCCACCACCCACCCCTAATGTCATTCGCCACCTGACAGAAACCACGACCCTTGGTTATGTACTATGTCCCTCAGTTCTATGTGTGTTTGGTTGTATAAAACACTTGTAATGTATGAAGTCAAATATTATGACCAGATTGGGAGAGATGCCCCGAGGATCAGCTAAACATGAACACCATGCTTCATGATCAAGGAGGGACACACCTCAGTTCCCTCTTCAGTTCATCATAGTCTCCCTGTGAGGCCACCTTGGTCTCCAGCCGAGCAATGTTGGCACCTTGTGCTGCCAGCCGTTCCTCCAGTGCCTGTAGCTGCGAGGACGACGCCTCTTGCAGCCGGGAGGAGGTTGACTCCAGCCGCTGCATGTCGTCAGCCAGGCGGAATATCTGAAAAGTGAACAGATTACAACTAAAATCATATTAAATCATACCAAATCATACCAAATCACACTGATAATACAATCAAAGCTGGAAAAAACTTGTCACAGGTGAGATGAATTCTGCATTATGCATGCACGCACACACACACAGACAGAGACATGTACACACATGCGCACACACACATGTGCACCAACACATGTATATAGTACACAAAGACTCACATACGCACATGCAAACACACACACACATACAAACACGTGCACACACACGCACAGGTGATAAATAAAGATGTTTTCGAGGGTCATATACGGTGTTTTTCAGAACCTGTGGATTACACAGCGTCTAGTGGAAACCACACCCCACTCTGCTGCTCTTCATCCTACCTATCCATGTGGATTGGATTCTAATCATGAAAACCACAAATATTAAGTTTAAAAACTAGCCAGTCTTAAAAATGAAAAGGCATTCTATGGCTATCATTAATTTTGAACACGTTACCCCGGCTCATGCAGGCCGCACAACTGAATCCCTCCTAATGAATGAAGGCATTCTTTGGCTATAGACCTATAGATCATTAATTTTGTACACACGTTACCCCGGCTCATGCAGGCCGCACAACTGAATCCCTCCTAATGAATGAAGGCATTCTGTGGCATACTTGCCTATAGACCTATAGATCATTAATTTTGTACACACGTTACCCCGGCTCATGCAGGCTGTACAACTAAATCCCTCCTAATGAATGAAGGCATTCTGTGGCAAACTTGCCTATAGACCTATAGATCATTAATTTTGAACACATGTTACCCCGGCTCATGCAGGCTGTACAACTGAATCCCCCCCTGCAACTCAACAAGCTAGCTGATTCTGAAACTGGACATGCACATGCAGCACATGCATGTGTGAAATAGGCTGAGAGAGAAGGGATTTGTTACGAGTATTTGGAAGCAGCCTCCCCTGAAGAGAGGATGCAGTTATGGTTTTTCCTTTCCCTGGCTGGCAGAATTGTCCAAGAGCAGAAGAGCATGCAGAAGCAAACAGAAGAACTTCAGATACTATGAGCAAGGCCAACAGAATTATAGAACTCAAGGGAAGATAATGCAATAGAGGACTTCAGACATCTTCTTTTAGACATTTCTCGATCTAGTTAGCATATCTCTTCTCTATCGGACCACATGCAATCAGTTGTGCTTCCTCTACACACCGACTATCTAGTCTGTTCTCTTTTGCACTCCTTCCCCAGAGAGGGTAGTGCAGTGCACTGCAACCTCAACTGGGCTAATCAAACCCTCCACACTTAATATGGCTTACCAGTTCAAAGTGGTTCACCAAATATACTTTCCACAGCCCAAACAGCTGTTTGTGGTGTGTGCTACTAGTTTTGTGGTGTGTGTGCAAGTCAAGTATAATTTCTATGGCTACAATATAGTGTACGGACACTGCTTAAAACACATCCCATATTTAGTAGACTGTACCATAAGCAAAGAGTGACCACCATTACTCAGAAGAAGCTAATGATATTTCCTTGTTTAGTAATACACTGTGGTTACATGTACACATGCAGATACAGTAGCTGTACAGTGCCTATGCAGTGCCTGTACAGTGCCTGTACAGTGCCCTATGCAGTAGCTGTACAGTGCCTATGCAGTGCCTATACAGTGCCTATGCAGTAGCTGTACAGTTCCTATACAGTGCCCATGCAGTGCCTATACAGTGTGCCTATACAGTGCCTATGCAGTAGCTGTACAGTGCCTATGCAATGCCTATACAGTGCCTATGCAGTGCCTATGCAGTAGCTGTACAGTGCCTATGCAGTGCCTATACAGTGCCTATGCAGTAGCTGTACAGTTCCTATACAGTGCCTATGCAGTGCCTGTACAGTGCCTATGCAGTGCCTATGCAGTAGCTGTACAGTGCCTATGCAATGCCTATACAGTGCCTATACAGTTCCTATGCAGTAGCTGTACAGTTCCTATACAGTGCCTATGCAATGCCTATGCAGTTCCTATACAGTGCCTATGCAGTAGCTGTACAGTGCCTATACAGTGCCTGTACAGTGCCTATGCAGTGCCTGTACAGTGCCTATGCAGTGCCTATACAGTGGCTTATAAAGTTCCTACACACAGTGCCTATACAGTGGCTATACAGTGTGATGTATAAATTATTACAACTGCAGTACAAATTATAGTTTGAGTAATCTGAACAAGTTAACCAATCGACACGTGCAGGCCTATATTAGTATTAGCAGGTGGCACTAATGAATTTTGTTTTTCCCCCTTGCCAAGCGTATCTAGTTTCAAAATGCTCATGGCATATGGTAGATGATCATGTGACGATTGAGAGTGGTCACGTCATAACTAAACTCCAGCATCTTTGCTCTGACAGCGTATGTATCAACCACACCACACCACAGCCCATCCCCACTCCTGTGCAGCCAGTTCTCTTTCCTCTCTGTCATCCAGTTCCCTCAATCTCTCTCCTTTAGATGCATCACAGTTGCTAACTCTGACCCCCCCCCCCCCCCCCCCCCAAGGAGAGCTGGCCAATAAAATAAAAATACAAAGTATATTGTGACCACATGGGGGGAAATGATGTTTTCAAATCATCAAAGTTCAATCAAGTCTTGTAACATTTAATTAGCTTGCCTAAAGGTAGCCAACACCTACAGCAGCTGCCACAGGTCCCAAAAGCAAGCCCAGCTGAAGGAAACTTACACAAAGCCTTGAGTGAGAACTGTATGTTTGTGGTCTTATTTATGAGATTACACTTTGGAATCAGCAAAATCATAAGTATTTGTTCTCTTGTAAACAAGCCAGCTAGCTCTTCATAGAGCACACCTTACTTTCAATAAAGCTGATTTACTCTCAGCAAACTTCCAGTTGACATATAACAAAATTACAATGACCTAATAGACTTGAATTTTACTCTCTTGACGTTTCGACTAGACGCTCGAGCTTTTATCAGGAATAATGAGATGCTCAGACTCGCGTGATCTTGTTATATACCGGTAACTAGCTATTTATCATGCGATACAAACCACACCCTTGCACAAGCGTCCAGCACATGAACCAGATGTGGAGAAAAAAATAAAAATATAAAAACACAATAAATTAAAAATAAATAAATACTATAATGACACTTGATATTCCTCACGCGGATTATATACGCCTCAACACGTAGCAGGGTGGATACGAATCATCGAAATCTTCTAATTAATGTCCAGTGTATGAAAATAAACGTCCAAAAAAAAGACCTAGTGATGTGTGTGCATGCAGTCTCCTTAGAGAGGCATACACAGTGGCCAGCATTTCAAGAGGTCGATAGTTGCCTCTGGATATGACTTGCAACACACACATGTTGATAGTTGCCTCTGGATATGACTTGCAACACTCACATGCTGATAGTTTCAATTCTCACTGTGAGCCGGCTCAAGAAAGAACTTCCTCTCCAGGAACCTCCTAGCTATCAGCTGTGCCAACAAGGCTGTCGACTACTTGTACCATGTCACCAACTACATCGAAGGCCTGCATAGCGTTGGGTTTTACCCAGGCAGAAATCTCCCGGTGTACCTGAATTCTGAGGAACAGCTCGGGTAGTGAAACAGACCCACCCCTTCCCCTCCCCCCCCCACACACACACTTAGGTAGATGGCACAAGCTACATGTAACAAGGTGCTCCTCAAGAAGATAGCTTCACAAGTCTTTCAGCAACAGAAGCTATAGCAAGACTCGCCTCAACAAGATGACCTCAACAAGATGACCTCACATAGTCTCCATCACCAATAGCATCTGCTACTGCTGGCTGTGAGATCAAACAAGCCCACTGGCCTCTACGCCACAAAGTATCGTGGATCACCAATCTGGAAACACTCCCAATGCCACAGCCCTCCAAGGGTAGACCTCTCCTCACCTTCCCAATGCCACAGTAGACCTCTCCTCACCTACACAATGCCACAGCCCTCTAACCCTCTAAGGGTAGACCTCTCCTCACCTTCCCAATGCCACAGCCCTCTAACCCTCTAAGGGTAGACCTCTCCTCACCTTCCCAATGCCACAGCCCTCTAACCCTCTAAGGGTAGACCTCTCCTCACCTTCCCAATGCCACAGCCCTCCCCTCTAAGGGTAGACCTCTCCTCACCTACACAATGCCACAGCCCTCTAACCCTCTAAGGGTAGACCTCTCCTCACCTTCCCAATGCCACAGCCCTCTAACCCTCTAAGGGTAGACCTCTCCTCACCTTCCCAATGCCACAGTAGACCTTTCCTCACCTACACAATGCCACAGCCCTCCCCTCTAAGGGTAGACCTCTCCTCACCTACACAATGCCACAGCCCTCTAACCCTCTAAGGGTAGACCTCTCCTCTCCTTCACAATGCCACAGCCCTCCCCTCTAAGGGTAGACCTCTCCTCACCTTCCCAATGCCACAGCCCTCTAAGGGTAGACCTCCCCTCACCTACACAATGGCCTCATACCTGCCCGGCCTCCCAGACACCCCACAAAGCCACCCACACCTGCCCACCAGAATTGACCACCGACCAGCCACTATTATGAACTCGGCGGCATCACACCCTCCCGTGCTAGCTATGCACGATGTAATCGTGAACTAATCTTATACGGGTCCAGGGTTGGCGTGGACAGACCCAGGATGGTGCAAAGTTCAAAGTTCTTTTCCACCTAACATTAGCGGAATAGGACTAGACATAATTATGTAGGTGGATGAAACTTTGGACACACACAAGGAATGTCCACAGCATTATTGAATACACGTCACAAGATATGTAATTACTGATGCCATATGTATGGTATATATGCAAATGTGTGTAGTAAATGGTATCCTTGTTTGACACAAGGATAAGATCACAATAACATCCAGCAGATGTTTCCCCCAGATCCAGCGGTTACAGAGTAGAGGATGTAAACACACCACGCACACCCACACACTCAAAACCACACACACCCACACCACACACAAACACCAGTTCTGTTACTATGAAAATAGTCTGCTAGCTAGCGTGCAGTTGTCTGCCATGCTAATTGTATGCAGAGTAGTCTCGACTGTTTCAAGCCATTCGGTGGTCAAAATAACCAACTCCAAGATTGTAAAAAGCAACAACAAAAATTCTGGGGGGAGAGAAGTTCATCCCAGGCCACTCTAGTAAGATACATCCAGAGTTGGCTTTTGAAAGCCCTGCCACAACCTCTCCTGGTACATCCTGGGATTCTAGGGAGAGGACTACCCAAGAATATCCCTAGCCCTAACCCTAGCTCTAGCTAAGAATGACCCTAGCCCTAACCACTAGCTCTAGCCAAGAATGTCCCTAGCCCTAATCCCCAGCTCTAGCCAAGAATGTCCCTAGCCCTAACCCTAGCTCTAGTCAAGAATGTCCCTAGCCCTAACTCCTAGCTCTAGCTAAGAATATCTCTAGCCCTAACCCTAGCTCTAGCTAAGAGTATCCCTAGCCCTAACCCCTAGCTCTAGCCAAGAATGACCCTAGCCCTAACCCTAGCTCTAGCCCAGAATGACCCTAGCCCTAACACTAGCCAAGAATATCCCTAACTTTGGCCACAGCCCCACTCTAAGAACTGCCTGCAGAGTCAGTAGAAGAAAGAAAATTTCAGTCGAGATGGAGAATTGGCTGTATAGTGAGCAGTGGAAAGAGAACTGGCTGCATAATAAGAAGACACGAGAGAATGTTGCTGCTCAGCCAGTGGAGAGGGAGAACTGGATGCACAGTAGCTGCTGCCAGAACAAAGCTGCTGAAGTCTCATTCAGACATTTGTATGTCTGGAGGGTTTCCTAAGTTACACACAGACTCGATACAAAACAGAATGAAGACACATCGTAAACAGAAAGAAGACCCGTCATGATTACAAAGAAGATTAATCATGAATACCAAGAAGAGAGATCATCTGAAGTCAAAGTCCAGCTGTGAAGAAGATTCAAGAAGAGACCCATCGTGCCGAGGCCAGCTATGGATGATGAGCTTCGTCTCCTTGGTCAATGGATGCTATAGATCGCATCTTACACCTTCACCTACCAAGCATGCTTGAAGCAGTGATCACCACTTCTCTTTTTGCTTGCTAGAGCACCTGCGAATACAACCCAGTCATGTTTGGAAATGGTTACTGACGAAAGGAGCTTCTGCAAGGGCGTTCAGTATATTAGGGCCACCATGGAGCATGCCAGTGGGAAAGGAGCTACTGCAAGGGTGTCCAGTATATTAGGACCACCATGGAGCATGCCAGTGGGAAAGGAGCTTCTGCAAGGGTGTCCAGTATATTAGGACCACCATGGAGCATGCCAGTGGGAAAGGAGCTTCTGCAAGGGTGTCCAGTATATTAGGACCACCATGGAGCATGCCAGTGGGAAAGGAGCTTCTGCAAGGGTGTCCAGTATATTAGGACCACCATGGAGCATGCCAGTGGGAAAGGAGCTACTGCAAGGGTGTCCAGTATATTAGGACCACCATGGATGGATGCCAGTGGGAAAGGAGCTTCTGCAAGGGTGTCCAGTATATTAGGACCACCATGGAGCATGCCAGTGGGAAAGGAGCTACTGCAAGGGTCTCCAGTATATTAGGACCACCATGGAGCATGCCAGTGGGAAAGGAGCGGTGTCCAGCATATTAGGACCACCATGGAGCATACCAGTGGTACTGCAAGGGTGTCCAGCATATTAGGACCACCATGGTGGCAAAGGAGCTACTGCAAGGGTGTCCAGTATATTAGGACCACCATGGAGCATACCAGTGGGAAAGGAGCTGGTGTCCAGTATATTAGGACCACCATGGAGCATACCAGTGGGTAAGGAGTGTAACTTTCTGTTTAGTACAGAGATAGAAATTCCGAGTGACCAATCAACAGCCAATTTTCCTGCAGTCTATGGAGGTGCGAAGCAGGAAATCAAGTGATTGCCAATGTAGCAATTGACAAGGTCAGACAAGGGTCAATTGACTATTAGCAACTGGGTACTAATCCAGATTTGACCAAAGAAAGAGACGGTGATGTGATAGTGTGCAACACCTCCTTCAACTTGTTGCTTTCAAGGATCTATTCAATGTCTTGCTGAGTGAGCCAATGAATGCCACTTCTGCTGAGCACTACTTGATTATCGTAACCCAATACCAGGTCTGGTGGCCATCTTAAAAAATATATACTTGGGTGATCTTCCAACTAAGCTCCAACTAAAGCATGCTCAGAAGGTGCTTTTTCATAATTCATCTTCATAATTCATCTTAATAAAGTAGTATGTTAACAAAGAACCACCAGGAATACCAAGCCACTTTGAAAACTAAAAGAGATGTTGTCTATGAGGCAAAACTAAATCTCGAGACTATTGCTTGCTTGTCTAAAAACACAGTACCAACCTTCTGGACCATTACAATAATAAGCTAATATTGGTCTGCTGGTTTGAAGCCACTCACATACTTCATCACAGACCAAACAGACATGCCAGGAGAGAGCATATAGATAGCCACATAATGTACACTGCTGAGACCCTGTGTCATTTTAAAGGTTACTCTTGCTAAGAACTCTTTACAGTCATTGCCAGCACAATGTCATGCCAGGGACATCTGTCATCAGAGGCTTTCATGTCTATTAGGGTGCAGTCAGCCTCAATGTTGTTGACACCACTCAAGGACAATGTATCGGCTTATTATAATATTATTATGATCTTTCGTGGCATGTTGACTTGGTCTCAGATCTAGACATATATGTTCATCTTTCCCACTCACTCCTGACATGCCCACATTGTTACAATGTGAGGCAATGCACCACCTTATCTCCCTTGGCATGTCTACTACATCTCAACACATCTGCTCAGCTTTCCTGCTCTCTCCTGGCATGTTCATTTCGTCTCAGGGTGTCTAGATTTTGCTTCTAAGTTTTCCTGCTCTTCTCATGGATGTCTGCTTTGACTCAGCATGCCTCGATCCTGTTGACGCTGCTCAGGACTTTCCTGGTCACTCCTTGCTCATTCACTAACTAGAGATTGCTATTTGCTTTCATCTCTCATCGTTTTAACTGTTCAGAGGTTTCTTGCTCACTCTTTTTCCTGCATGTTAATCAAGATGGTCCTGCTCTTAGCCTCTCCTCAACTGCTTATCATATTCCTCTCGGTAGTGGCTGTTAATGCTGGCTCCTGCAGTGTGGCTGTTTAATGCTGGCTCCTGTAGTGTGGCTGGCTCCTGTAGTGTGGCTGTTTAATGCTGGCTCCTGCAGTGTGGCTGTTTAATGCTGGCTCCTGCAGTGTGGCTGTTTAATGCTGGCTCCTGCAGTGTGGCTGTTTAATGCTGGCTCCTGCAGTGTGGCTGTTTAATGCTGGCTCCTGCAGTGTGGCTGTTTAATGCTGGCTCCTGCAGTGTGGCTGTTTAATGCTGGCTCCTGCAGTGTGGCTGTTTAATGCTGGCTCCTGCAGTGTGGCTGTTTAATGCTGGCTCCTGCAGTGTGGCTGTTTAATTCTGGCTCCTGTAGTGTGGCTGTTTAATGCTGGCTCCTGCAGTGTGGCTGTTTAATGCTGGCTCCTGCAGTGTGGCTGTTTAATGCTGGCTCCTGTAGTGTGGCTGTTTAATGCTGGCTCCTGCAGTGTGGCTGTTTAATGCTGGCTCCTGTAGTGTGGCTGTTTAATGCTGGCTCCTGCAGTGTGGCTGTTTAATTCTGGCTCCTGCAGTGTGGCTGTTTAATGCTGGCTCCTGTAGTGTGGCTGTTTAATGCTGGCTCCTGTAGTGTGGCTGTTTAATGCTGGCTCCTGTAGTGTTGTTTAATGCTGGCTCCTGCAGTGTGGCTGTTTAATGCTGGTTCCTGCAGTGTGGCTGTTTAATGCTGGCTCCTGCAGTGTGGCTGTTTAATTCTGGCTCCTGTAGTGTGGCTGTTTAATGCTGGCTCCTGCAGTGTGGCTGTTTAATGCTGGCTCCTGCAGTGTGGCTGTTTAATGCTGGCTCCTGTAGTGTGGCTGTTTAATGCTGGCTCCTGCAGTGTGGCTGTTTAATGCTGGCTCCTGTAGTGTGGCTGTTTAATGCTGGCTCCTGCAGTGTGGCTGTTTAATTCTGGCTCCTGCAGTGTGGCTGTTTAATGCTGGCTCCTGTAGTGTGGCTGTTTAATGCTGGCTCCTGTAGTGTGGCTGTTTAATGCTGGCTCCTGTAGTGTTGTTTAATGCTGGCTCCTGCAGTGTGGCTGTTTAATGCTGGCTCCTGCAGTGTGGCTGTTTAATGCTGGCTCCTGTAGTGTGGCTGTTTAATGCTGGCTCCTGTAGTGTGGCTGTTTAATGCTGGCTCCTGTAGTGTGGCTGTTTAATGCTGGCTCCTGCAGTGTGGCTGTTTAATGCTGGCTCCTGTAGTGTGGCTGTTTAATGCTGGCTCCTGCAGTGTGGCTGTTTAATGCTGGCTCCTGCAGTGTGGCTGTTTAATGCTGGCTCCTGCAGTGTGGCTGTTTAATGCTGGCTCCTGCAGTGTGGCTGTTTAATTCTGGCTCCTGTAGTATGGCTGTTTAATGCTGGCTCCTGCAGTGTGGCTGTTTAATGCTGGCTACTGCAGTGTGGCTGTTTAATGCTGGCTCCTGCAGTGTGGCTGTTTAATGCTGGCTCCTGTAGTGTTGTTTAATGCTGGCTCCTGCAGTGTGGCTGTTTAATGCTGGCTCCTGCAGTGTGGCTGTTTAATGCTGGCTCCTGTAGTGTGGCTGTTTAATGCTGGCTCCTGTAGTGTGGCTGTTTAATGCTGGCTCCTGCAGTGTGGCTGTTTAATGCTGGCTCCTGCAGTGTGGTTGTTTAATGCTGGCTCCTGTAGTGTGGCTGTTTAATTCTGGCTCCTGTAGTGTGGCTGTTTAATGCTGGCTCCTGCAGTGTGGCTGTTTAATTCTGGCTCCTGTAGTGTGGCTGTTTAATGCTGGCTCCTGCAGTGTGGCTGTTTAATGCTGGCTCCTGCAGTGTGGCTGGCTCCTGCAGTGTGGCTGTTTAATGCTGGCTCCTGCAGTGTGGCTGTTTAATGCTGGCTCCTGTTAGTGTGGCTGTTTAATGCTAGCTCCTGCAGTGTGGCTGTTTAATGCTGGCTCCTGCAGTGTGGCTGTTTAATGCTGGCTCCTGCAGTGTGGCTGTTTAATGCTGGCTCCTGTAGTGTGGCTGTTTAATGCTGGCTCCTGTAGTGTGGCTGTTTAATGCTGGCTCCTGCAGTGTGGCTGTTTAATGCTGGCTCCTGCAGTGTGGCTGTTTAATGCTGGCTCCTGCAGTGTGGCTGTTTAATGCTGGCTCCTGCAGTGTGGCTGTTTAATTCTGGCTCCTGTAGTGTGGCTGTTTAATGCTGGCTCCTGCAGTGTGGCTGTTTAATGCTGGCTCCTGCAGTGTGGTTGTTTAATGCTGGCTCCTGTAGTGTGGCTGTTTGCTGGCTCCTGCAGTGTGGCTGTTTAATGCTGGCTCCTGTAGTGTTGTTTAATGCTGGCTCCTGCAGTGTGGCTGTTTAATGCTGGCTCCTGCAGTGTGGCTGTTTAATGCTGGCTCCTGTAGTGTGGCTGTTTAATGCTGGCTCCTGTAGTGTGGCTGTTTAATGCTGGCTCCTGCAGTGTGGCTGTTTAATGCTGGCTCCTGCAGTGTGGTTGTTTAATGCTGGCTCCTGTAGTGTGGCTGTTTAATTCTGGCTCCTGTAGTGTGGCTGTTTAATGCTGGCTCCTGCAGTGTGGCTGTTTAATGCTGGCTCCTGTAGTGTGGCTGTTTAATGCTGGCTCCTGCAGTGTGGCTGTTTAATGCTGGCTCCTGCAGTGTGGCTGTTTAATGCTGGCTCCTGCAGTGTGGCTGTTTAATGCTGGCTCCTGCAGTGTGGCTGTTTAATGCTGGCTCCTGTTAGTGTGGCTGTTTAATGCTAGCTCCTGCAGTGTGGCTGTTTAATGCTGGCTCCTGCAGTGTGGCTGTTTAATGCTGGCTCCTGCAGTGTGGCTGTTTAATGCTGGCTCCTGTAGTGTGGCTGTTTAATGCTGGCTCCTGTAGTGTTGTTTAATGCTGGCTCCTGTAGTGTGGCTGTTTAATGCTGGCTCCTGTAGTGTGGCTGTTTAATGCTGGCTCCTGTAGTGTGGCTGTTTAATGCTGGCTCCTGTAGTGTGGCTGTTTAATGCTGGCTCCTGCAGTGTGGCTGTTTAATGCTGGCTCCTGTAGTGTGGCTGTTTAATGCTGGCTCCTGCAGTGTGGCTGTTTAATGCTGGCTCCTGCAGTGTGGCTGTTTAATTCTGGCTCCTGTAGTGTGGCTGTTTAATGCTGGCTCCTGCAGTGTGGCTGTTTAATGCTGGCTCCTGCAGTGTGGCTGTTTAATGCTGGCTCCTGTAGTGTGGCTGTTTAATGCTGGCTCCTGCAGTGTGGCTGTTTAATGCTGGCTCCTGTAGTGTGGCTGTTTAATGCTGGCTCCTGCAGTGTGGCTGTTTAATTCTGGCTCCTGCAGTGTGGCTGTTTAATGCTGGCTCCTGTAGTGTGGCTGTTTAATGCTGGCTCCTGTAGTGTGGCTGTTTAATGCTGGCTCCTGTAGTGTTGTTTAATGCTGGCTCCTGCAGTGTGGCTGTTTAATGCTGGCTCCTGCAGTGTGGCTGTTTAATGCTGGCTCCTGTAGTGTGGCTGTTTAATGCTGGCTCCTGTAGTGTGGCTGTTTAATGCTGGCTCCTGTAGTGTGGCTGTTTAATGCTGGCTCCTGCAGTGTGGCTGTTTAATGCTGGCTCCTGTAGTGTGGCTGTTTAATGCTGGCTCCTGCAGTGTGGCTGTTTAATGCTGGCTCCTGCAGTGTGGCTGTTTAATGCTGGCTCCTGCAGTGTGGCTGTTTAATGCTGGCTCCTGCAGTGTGGCTGTTTAATTCTGGCTCCTGTAGTATGGCTGTTTAATGCTGGCTCCTGCAGTGTGGCTGTTTAATGCTGGCTACTGCAGTGTGGCTGTTTAATGCTGGCTCCTGCAGTGTGGCTGTTTAATGCTGGCTCCTGTAGTGTTGTTTAATGCTGGCTCCTGCAGTGTGGCTGTTTAATGCTGGCTCCTGCAGTGTGGCTGTTTAATGCTGGCTCCTGTAGTGTGGCTGTTTAATGCTGGCTCCTGTAGTGTGGCTGTTTAATGCTGGCTCCTGCAGTGTGGCTGTTTAATGCTGGCTCCTGCAGTGTGGTTGTTTAATGCTGGCTCCTGTAGTGTGGCTGTTTAATTCTGGCTCCTGTAGTGTGGCTGTTTAATGCTGGCTCCTGCAGTGTGGCTGTTTAATTCTGGCTCCTGTAGTGTGGCTGTTTAATGCTGGCTCCTGCAGTGTGGCTGTTTAATGCTGGCTCCTGCAGTGTGGCTGGCTCCTGCAGTGTGGCTGTTTAATGCTGGCTCCTGCAGTGTGGCTGTTTAATGCTGGCTCCTGTTAGTGTGGCTGTTTAATGCTAGCTCCTGCAGTGTGGCTGTTTAATGCTGGCTCCTGCAGTGTGGCTGTTTAATGCTGGCTCCTGCAGTGTGGCTGTTTAATGCTGGCTCCTGTAGTGTGGCTGTTTAATGCTGGCTCCTGTAGTGTGGCTGTTTAATGCTGGCTCCTGCAGTGTGGCTGTTTAATGCTGGCTCCTGCAGTGTGGCTGTTTAATGCTGGCTCCTGCAGTGTGGCTGTTTAATGCTGGCTCCTGCAGTGTGGCTGTTTAATTCTGGCTCCTGTAGTGTGGCTGTTTAATGCTGGCTCCTGCAGTGTGGCTGTTTAATGCTGGCTCCTGCAGTGTGGTTGTTTAATGCTGGCTCCTGTAGTGTGGCTGTTTGCTGGCTCCTGCAGTGTGGCTGTTTAATGCTGGCTCCTGTAGTGTTGTTTAATGCTGGCTCCTGCAGTGTGGCTGTTTAATGCTGGCTCCTGCAGTGTGGCTGTTTAATGCTGGCTCCTGTAGTGTGGCTGTTTAATGCTGGCTCCTGTAGTGTGGCTGTTTAATGCTGGCTCCTGCAGTGTGGCTGTTTAATGCTGGCTCCTGCAGTGTGGTTGTTTAATGCTGGCTCCTGTAGTGTGGCTGTTTAATTCTGGCTCCTGTAGTGTGGCTGTTTAATGCTGGCTCCTGCAGTGTGGCTGTTTAATGCTGGCTCCTGTAGTGTGGCTGTTTAATGCTGGCTCCTGCAGTGTGGCTGTTTAATGCTGGCTCCTGCAGTGTGGCTGTTTAATGCTGGCTCCTGCAGTGTGGCTGTTTAATGCTGGCTCCTGCAGTGTGGCTGTTTAATGCTGGCTCCTGTTAGTGTGGCTGTTTAATGCTAGCTCCTGCAGTGTGGCTGTTTAATGCTGGCTCCTGCAGTGTGGCTGTTTAATGCTGGCTCCTGCAGTGTGGCTGTTTAATGCTGGCTCCTGTAGTGTGGCTGTTTAATGCTGGCTCCTGTAGTGTTGTTTAATGCTGGCTCCTGTAGTGTGGCTGTTTAATGCTGGCTCCTGTAGTGTGGCTGTTTAATGCTGGCTCCTGTAGTGTGGCTGTTTAATGCTGGCTCCTGTAGTGTGGCTGTTTAATGCTGGCTCCTGCAGTGTGGCTGTTTAATGCTGGCTCCTGTAGTGTGGCTGTTTAATGCTGGCTCCTGCAGTGTGGCTGTTTAATGCTGGCTCCTGCAGTGTGGCTGTTTAATGCTGGTCCTGCAGTGTGGCTGTTTAATGCTGGCTCCTGTAGTGTTGTTAATGCTGGCTCCTGTAGTGTGGTTGTTTAATGCTGGCTCCTGCAGTGTGGCTGTTTAATGCTGGCTCCTGTAGTGTGGTTGTTTAATGCTGGCTCCTGTAGTATTGTTTAATGCTGGCTCCTGTAGTGTGGTTGTTTAATGCTGGCTCCTGCAGTGTGGCTGTTTAATGCTGGCTCATGTAGTGTGGCTGTTTAATGCTGGCTCCTGCAGTGTGGCTGTTTGCTGACTCCTGCAGTGTGGCTGTTTAATGCTGGCTCCTGTAGTGTGGCTGTTTAATGCTAGCTCCTGCAGTGTGGCTGTTTAATGCTGGCTCCTGCAGTGTGGCTGTTTAAAGCTGGCTCCTGCAGTGTGGCTGTTTAATGCTGGCTCCTGTAGTGTGGCTGTTTAATGCTGGCTCCTGCAGTGTGGCTGTTTAATGCTGGCTCCTGCAGTGTGGCTGTTTAATGCTGGCTCCTGTAGTGTTGTTTAATGCTGGCTCCTGCAGTGTGGCTGTTTAATGCTGGCTCCTGCAGTGTGGCTGTTTAATGCTGGCTCCTGTAGTGTGGCTGTTTAATGCTGGCTCCTGTAGTGTTGTTTAATGCTGGCTCCTGCAGTGTGGTTGTTTAATGCTGGCTCCTGTAGTGTGGCTGTTTAATGCTGGCTCCTGTAGTGTGGCTGTTTAATGCTGGCTCCTGTAGTGTGGCTGTTTAATGCTGGCTCCTGTAGTGTGGCTGTTTAATGCTGGCTCCTGTAGTGTGGCTGTTTAATGCTGGCTCCTGCAGTGTGGCTGTTTAATGCTGGCTCCTGAAGTGTGGCTGTTTAATGCTGGCTCCTGTAGTGTGGCTGTTTAATGCTGGCTCCTGCAGTGTGGCTGTTTAATGCTGGCTCCTGCAGTGTGGCTGTTTAATGCTGGCTCCTGCAGTGTGGCTGTTTAATGCTGGCTCCTGTAGTGTGGCTGTTTAATGCTGGCTCCTGCAGTGTGGCTGTTTAATGCTGGCTCCTGCAGTGTGGCTGTTTAATGCTGGCTCCTGCAGTGTGGCTGTTTAATGCTGGCTCCTGCAGTGTGGCTGTTTAATGCTGGCTCCTGCAGTGTGGCTGTTTAATGCTGGCTCCTGCAGTGTGGCTGTTTAATGCTGGCTCCTGCAGTGTGGCTGTTTAATTCTGGCTCCTGCAGTGTGGCTGTTTAATGCTGGCTCCTGCAGTGTGGCTGTTTAATGCTGGCTCCTGCAGTGTGGCTGTTTAATGCTGGCTCCTGCAGTGTGGCTGTTTAATGCTGGCTCCTGCAGTGTGGCTGTTTAATGCTGGCTCCTGCAGTGTGGCTGTTTAATGCTGGCTCCTGCAGTGTGGGTGTGTTAATGCTGGCTCCTGCAATGTGGCTGTTTAATGCTAGCCGCTATAGTGTAGTGTAGCTGTTCAACGCTAGTTCCTCCATCAATAGCACATTGGCGCATGAGCAATGAATCTTTGTGCTCCATTATGGCAAATAAGTAATCTTCTCACAGTGTTTGCATACACATGCACACACAGAGAGGACATACAATACATAAACACATACATGCTGTCTCTTGGCATTTCATTGCTGGAACACAAACTGGAACACAAACAAATGAATGAACATCCTTAACTCCTCCCACAGCCTTAAAAAACAAACATATAATAACTTCGAAATAATATTCTGAAGTTAGTTTGTTATCTATATATATGTATATATATACTTAGAAGGTAGTTTGCTGGTGAAGGCTACAAATAGTGCTCAATGCTGTGTTAAGGCAGAGCTATTGAATATAGAAAAGTACTGGGATGGCTAGTCCTACTGCAGTTTCATGCTAATGCAATACTGCAGTAGGACTAGCCATCCCAGTACTTTTCTATATGTATATATATATATATACATACATACATATATGTATATATATATACATATATGTATACATGTATATATATACATATGTATACATGTATATATATATATACATATATGTATATATATATACATATATATATGTATATATATACATACATACATACATATATACATATTTATATGTATAATATATATATATATAATATTCCAGCTGCATAGTAGGTACAATAAGCATAAGACAATACGATTTTAAATAGCATGTAATGCATGTACATATGCTAACCTCTTTGTCTTTAGCCTGAAGTTCCAATTCTAGCTCAACTCGATTTGAAGAAACCTTATTTGTGCGAGAACAAATAATAATAACAACACAAACAACAATAGCAACACATTTTGAATCGGCACCAGCAACATTATCTCGTCACACACAGCAACAACAGGCAACACAAGTAGTCTGCTATCTTACGTTGTCTTGTGAGAACGAATTCTGGATTCGCTCCACCTGGCCAAGTTCTTCTAACTCCTTCTCAGCTGCAGCTGCTTTCTGATCCACAACCACAACAGAACAAGAATAAGGTTACAGCCCGAGGCAACGACTTAGACGGTGTGACAAAGTGAACAATTAAATTAGCTTAATGCAGGTCACCACTCGTTCAGGACGCTTCATGCAGGTCACCACTCATCCAAGGACACTTCCTGCAGGTCCCACTCGTTCAAGGACGCCTTCATGCAGGTCACCACTCGTCCAAGGACACTTTCATGCAGGTCACCACTCATCCAACACCAATCGTTCAAGGACGCTTCATGCAGGTCACCACTCATCCTTCATGCAGGTCACCACTCGTTCAAGGACGCTTCATGCAGGTCATCACTCATGGATGCCTTCATGAAGGTCACCATTCATCCAAGAATGCCTTCATGCAGGTCACCACTCGTTCAAGGATGCCTTCATGCAGGTCACCACTCATTCAAGGATGCCTTCATGCAGGTCACCACTCGTTCAAGGACGCCTTCATGCAGGTCACCACTCGTTCAAGGATGCCTTCATGTAGGTCATCACTCATATGCCTTCATGCTAGTACCACTCGTCCAAGGACGCTTCATGCAGGCCACCACTCATTCAAGGACGCTTCATGCAGGTCACCACTCGTTCGAAGATGCTTTCATGCAGGTCACCACTCATTCAAGGATGCTTCATGCAGGTCACCATTCCTTCAAGGATGCCTTCATGCAGGTCACCACTCATCCAAGGATGCCTTCATGCAGGTCACCACTCCTTCAAGGACGCCTTCATGCAGGTCACCACTCATTCAAGGACGCTTTCATGCAGGTCACCACTCCTTCAAGGATGCCTTCATGCAGGTCACCACTCGTTCGAAGATGCTTTCATGCAGGTCACCACTTGTTCAAGGATGCTTCATGCAGGTCACCATTCCTTCAAGGATGCCTTCATGCAGGTCACCACTCATCCAAGGACGCTTCATGCAGGTCACCACTCCTTCAAGGACGCCTTCATGCAGGTCACCACTCCTTCAAGGACGCTTTCATGCAGGTCACCACTCCTTCAAGGATGCCTTCATGCAGGTCACCACTCATTCAAGGACGCCTTCATGCAGGTCACCACTCCTTCAAGGATGCCTTCATGCAGGTCACCACTAGTCCAAGGACGCCTTCATGAAGGTCACCTCTCATTCAAGGACACTTCATGCAGGTCACCACTCATTCAAGGACACTTCATGCAGGTCACCACTCATTCGATGATGCCTTCATGCAGGTCACCACTCATACAAGGACGCCTTCATGCAGGTCACCACTCATCCAAGGACGCCTTCATGCAGGTCACCTCGTTCAAGGATGCCTTCATGCAGCAGGTCACCACTCATCAAGGATGCCTTCATGCAGGTTCCCACACAGTTAGGGATGTCTTCATGCAGGACTCACAGATATAAGATGCCTTCATGAAGGTCCTCACATGTACAAAGATGCATTCATACAGGTCTCCCCTTATACAAGGATACCTTCATACAGGTTCCCATACGTTCAAGGATGCCTTTATGCAGGTCCACACACACACAAGGATTCCTTCATGAAGATCCCACATGCAGGTCCCCACACACACAAGGATTCCTTCATGAAGATCCCACATACAAGAATGCCTTCATGCAGGTTCCCACACACACAAGGATTCCATGAAGATCCCACATACAAGAATGCCTTCATGCAGGTCCCCACGCCTTCATGCAGGTTCCCATACCTACAAGGATGCCTTCATGCAGGTTCCCACACACACAAGGATTCCTTCATGAAGGTCCCACCACACACAAGGATGCCTTCATGCAGGTCCCCACACACTCAAGGATGCCTTCATGCAGGTCCCCACACACACAAGGATGCCTTCATGCAGGTCCCCACACACTCAAGGATGCCTTCATGAAGGTCCCCACACACTCAAGGATGCCTTCATGCAGGCCCCCACACACTCAAAGATGCCTTCATGCAGGTCCCCACACACTCAAGGATGCCTTCATGCAGGTCCCCACACACTCAAAGATGCCTTCATGCAGGTCTCCACACACTCAAGGATGCCTTCATGCAGGTCCCCACACACTCAAGGATGCCTTCATGCAGGTCCCCACACACTCAAGGATGCCTTCATGCAGGTCCCCACACACTCAAAGATGCCTTCATGCAGGTCTCCACACACTCAAGGATGCCTTCATGCAGGTCCCCACACACTCAAGGATGCCTTCATGCAGGTCCCCACACACTCAAGGATGCCTTCATGCAGGTCCCCACACACTCAAGGATGCCTTCATGCAGGTCCCCACACACTCAAGGATGCCTTCATGCAGGTCCCCACACACTCAAAGATGCCTTCATGCAGGTCTCCACACACTCAAGGATGCCTTCATGCAGGTCCCCACACACTCAAGGATGCCTTCATGCATGTCCCCACACACACAAGGATGCCTTCATACATGTCCCCACACACTCAAGGATGCCTTCATGCAGGTCCCCACACACTCAAAGATGCCTTCATGCAGGTCTCCACACACTCAAGGATGCCTTCATGCAGGTCCCCACACACTCAAGGATGCCTTCATGCAGGTCCCCACACACTCAAAGATGCCTTCATGCAGGTCTCCACACACTCAAGGATGCCTTCATGCAGGTCCCCACACACTCAAGGATGCCTTCATGCATGTCCCCACACACACAAGGATGCCTTCATGCATGTCCCCACACACTCAAGGATGCCTTCATGCAGGTCCCCACACACTCAAGGATGCCTTCATGCAGGTCCCCACACACTCAAAGATGCCTTCATGCAGGTCCCCCCACACTCAAAGATGCCTTCATGCAGGTCTCCACACACTCAAGGATGCCTTCATGCAGGTCCCCACACACTCAAGGATGCCTTCATGCATGTCCCCACACACACAAGGATGCCTTCATGCAGGTCCCCACACACTCAAGGATGCCTTCATGCAGGTCCCCACACACTCAAGGATGCCTTCATGCAGGTCCCCACACACTCAAGGATGCCTTCATGCAGGTCCCCACACACTCAAGGATGCCTTCATGCAGGTCCCCACACACTCAAGGATGCCTTCATGCAGGTCCCCACACACTCAAAGATGCCTTCATGCAGGTCTCCACACACTCAAGGATGCCTTCATGCAGGTCCCCACACACTCAAGGATGCCTTCATGCATGTCCCCACACACACAAGGATGCCTTCATGCATGTCCCCACACACTCAAGGATGCCTTCATGCAGGTCCCCACACACTCAAAGATGCCTTCATGCAGGTCTCCACACACTCAAGGATGCCTTCATGCAGGTCCCCACACACACAAGGATGCCTTCATGCATGTCCCCACACACTCAAGGATGCCTTCATGCAGGTCCCCACACACTCAAGGATGCCTTCATGCAGGTCCCCACACACTCAAAGATGCCTTCATGCAGGTCCCCCCACACTCAAAGATGCCTTCATGCAGGTCCCCCCACACACAAAGATGCCTTCATGCAGGTCCCCACACACTCAAGGATGCCTTCATGCAGGTCCCCACACACTCAAGGATGCCTTCATGCAGGCTCCCATACACTCAAAGATGCCTTCATGCAGGTCCCCACATGCACAAGGAAGCCTTCATGCAGGTCCCCACACACTCAAGGATGCCTTCATGAAGGTCCCCACACACACAAGGATGCCTTCATGCAGGTCCCCACACACACAAGGATGCCTTCATGAAGGTCCCCACACACACAAGGATGCCTCCCCACACACTCAAGGATGCCTTCATGCAGGTTCCCACACACTCAAAGATGCCTTCATGAAGGTCCCCACACACTCAAGGATGCCTTCATGCAGGCTCCCATACACTCAAAGATGCCTTCATGCAGGTCCCCACATGCACAAGGAAGCCTTCATGCAGGTCCCACATTCAAAGATGCCTTCATGCAGGCTCCCATACATACAAGGAAGCCTTTATGCATGTCCAAGGGATTACTCACTTGATTGGCTCTCTCCAGATCAGTTATGAGAATATCAAGCTCAGCACCTCTACACATAAGAAGTGAGTGCAATGAGAGTGTTGTAAGTGATTGTGTGTGTGTGTGTGTGTGTAGGTGTGTGGGTGTGATTAATGGAGTGAGTGGGTAGGTAAATGAGTGAGTGGTTGAAGGAGCTATTGCAAGCTATCAGCATAATTATTTGAGTTGTACCTTCAAAACTAATTGCTAATAATCAAACGACCTCTTGTCTAACCATGCCAAATTATACGCCAGCGCATTTGCTCTTCAGATTCTCTGCCGATGGTCGCAGGGTTTCCTGCTTGGCTCCTTCCTAAGCTTGTAACAAAAGTAAGTGTTGCATTAATCACCAGCGAGCAGCTACACTCGGCAATATGCTCAAAGGGGTTAATCTCAAACCAACAGGAAAACAAAACCGCAAATGAAAAAGTACACCACGATCATTTACACACGTGATCTTTCCTCTATGAATCTCATCATAGCACTATACCAATCGGTAGCCATTTCTCTGAGCAAGTGTGAGAGCAAGTGAGTGGGCGAGTGGGCAGGTAAGTGGGTGGCTAAGTGGGTAAGAGGATATGAGACAAGGATGTGTGAGTGGGCGCAAGAATGCACTAGAAGTTCATGCCGGTGATTGACACACATACATACTTACCTGGCTGCAGCTCCATCGTCATACTTGTTCTTCAACTCAAACAGCTCAGACTGTGTCGTTTCTAGCGCTGAACAGATCAAGAGTATTTATTCATTTATTTTTAAATTTTATTATTGCTCCAGCACTTTGAAACATCAAGCCGTCACATTCCTACCTGACTGGATAGTGGATGCCTTGAGCTCTGCCTGGGAAGACTTCTGTCTTGCTTCTTCTAGCTTGGCCTGGATAGTTCTATGTGTGCAAAGCGAGAACACCCTGATTATTGATGAGCGTGCATTTACGGATATAAAATCACGAACCGTTCCTTCTCCTCAAAAGTTCTAACCAGCTCGGCTGACCTTTCACTGATCTTGGCCTGCAGAAGATTATAGTTGTTATATCACCTAATGCGTATACAGTCACGAGGACTTGGTGTTGACACACGTTGTGATGCACCCACCACACCACAGACATTAACTATATAACAACCACCACCTCCAATAATCTGGTCACCACCTCCAAACAGTCTTCTTTAACACCAGCTCATCTTCAAGACCAGCTCATCTTTGACCAGCTGCACACCCTCTAGCAGGTCGAGACTTTGAGTTGTGCCTCGCTGAGTTTCCTCTAGCACCACTACGTAATCTTCCCACTGCTATCGCCATGGCCAGCACCAGTCTCCACATTCACCACCACCACTCCTCACTGCTACACCACCACCACTCCCCACTGCACCACCACCACCACTCCTCACTGCTACACCACCACTCCCCACTGCTGACCACCACCAGTCTCCACATTCACCACCACCACTCCCCACTGCTACACCACCACCACTCCCCACTGCACCACCACCACCACTCCCCACTGCTACCCACCACCACCACCATCTCTCCACTGCTGACCACCACCACTCCCCACTGCTACTACCCCCAGTCTACACATTCACCACCTCTATCTCCCCACTGCTACTACACGGTCATCACCATATGCTACCATCCAGCTACCACTAGCATCATGATCTCCACTGCCTGTAATCTTACTCACATCAGACTTTTGCTACCTGAAAACTACAAACTTTATGTATATGCAAGCTCCTCCATCACCTTCTCCACCATCACTTCCATCACCATCACAACCAGCATAATCAACACCTCCAACCCAATAGAACTACAACATCGGGAACATCTTACTGCAGCCCTCGTTTCAATCTCGTCTTCCAAATCCTTGAGCTGCTCTCTGAGTTTCTGGATGGTGACTTCTTGGTTCTTGACTTGAGCAAACTCCATGTTATACTCCTGCAATGTCTCTCGCAGTTGCTTCACTTCAATCTCATGATCCTGTGTCTGCTGAAGGCGCTGCTGCAATACCAAGGCCTGCTCCAGAACTGAAATGGGGTCTGAGGAGAAATAACAGCCACACTTCAAACATTACTTATGTAGCATAAACTGAAAGTGTCTACTGCCAGTACTATTAGCAGTAGCAACAATACAGCTATAGTGGTAATAGTAGCAACTATGTAGATGATAAGTGTCTAGTGCCAGTACTATTAGCAGTAGCAACAATACAGCTATAGTGGTAATAGTAGCAACTATGTAGATGATAAGTGTCTAGTGCCAGTACTATTAGCAGTCAACAATACAGCTATAGTGGTGGTAATAGTTGCAACTATGTAGATGATAAGTGTCTAGTGCCAGTACTATTAGCAGTAGCAACAATACAGCTATAGTGGTAATAGTAGCAACTATATAGATGATAAGTGTCTAGTGCCAGTACTATTAGCAGTCAACAATACAGCTATAGTGGTAATAGTAGCAACTATGTAGATGGTAAGTGTCTAGTGCCAGTACTATTAGCAGTCAACAATACAGCTATAGTGGTAATAGTAGCAACTATGTAGATGATAAGTGTCTAGTGCCAGTACTATTAGCAGTAGCAACAATACAGCTATAGTGGTAATAGTAGCAACTATGTAGATGATAAGTGTCTAGTGCCAGTACTATTAGCAGTCAACAATACAGCTATAGTGGTGGTAATAGCAACTATGTAGATGATAAGTGTATAGTGCCAGTACTATTAGCAGTAGCAACAATACAGCTATGGTGGTAATAGTAGCAACTATGTAGATGATAAGTGTCTAGTGCCAGTACTATTAGCAGTACTTAGCAACAATACAGCTATAGTGGTAGTAGCAACTATGTAGATGATAAGTGTATACATGTAGTGCCAGTACTATTAGCAGTCAACAATACAGCTATAGTGGTAATAGTAGCAAATACATGTAGATGATACCCCATATGCGGTTAATCCTTTTCTTTTGCAATTAATGCCAGAAGCCATTAACAATAATTGCCCCTACATACATATGTAACACCTATAATAGAGTAACGTAATAGAGTAACGCACCTATGTATGTTAGATGCAAAGGAGAAGGCACTGCTGCATTCCCTTGCGTTTTGTCGAAAGTTGTTTGCTTTGCTGATTGTTTCCCACCCAGAAACAAATAGTTCTTGCAGTGTTAAGACTGGTTCACAATACCTTTTTTATGCTACGTCACGTCGTGTCCTCAAGCGTTCTCAAAAGTAGCGTTCTACCGCGTCCTCATGGTTCACATTGTTGTTCCAAGATATGCATTGTGAACGGAATTCCGACCTTTGACCTCTTTATTGAAGATGGCAAATATTTGGGAATCCGACTTCGACGACAGCTCTGAGAGCGATGATGACTATGAGGCGCTTTTGTTGCTTGTGCTATGGAGGAGGAGGAGAATGAAGCCGGAGAAAAGAAAGGAGTATGTGGGTTCAGTAGGAGAAGGCAGCAAGGGGAGTACCACCACCTCCTTCAGGAGATGTGCCTCTCAGATCCAGAATCTCACTTCAGGTATCTGAGAATGTCCAAGGAGAGGTTTGACTCTCTTCTCTCCATGGTATGTTCTATATCATAGCTGTAATCAAATGATTCTGATTATAGGTCAACCCTTACCTTGCTTACCACAGCTCATTTAGAGCTCCAATCTCACCTGCAGAAAGGCTAGCCCTGACATTACGATATCTAACTACTGGGAATTCACAGGCAAGAAGCAAACTAAAATAAGCATAAACTTAACATAAATATTGCTCATCGTCAGGTCTCCTTGTCATTCAACTTCCCAATGGGTAGGTCGACTGTTTGCGGCATATTGAAGGAGGCATGTGCAGCCATTTGGACAGTATTGCAGGTATAGTGCGGCATGTAGTTGTACCACGTTTTGATATATTTGCTTCTGGTTTACTCAGAGCGAGTATGTGACAGTTCCCTCAACTGAAGCAGAGTGGGTTGGAGTGAGCAGAGAATTGGAGTGGATATGGACCTTCCCCCACTGCATTGGTATTATTATCCCCACATCCTTTCCCTACCACTTATATTTACTCTCTTACTCCAGGTGGCAAACATGTTGTGATGCAAGCACCCATGAATGCTGGATCATGGATCATCCTTCTTTAACACTAAGGGGAATCACTCTATGGTGTTGTTGGTTGTATGTGATGCTCACTACAGGTTAGGAATGAAAACTTGTAGGTGCAAACATAATGATTTAATCCTGCAGGTTCATCATTGTTGACGTGGGAGATGCTGGACGCCACAGCGATGGAGGGGTGTTTTCAAATTCAGAGTTTGGAAAGGCATTTGAGACAGGGACCTTTTTACATCCCATGCCCACAGCCTCTCCCTAGCACCACTCAGCCAGCCCTTATTTTGGGGGGGAGGGGGGATGAGGCCTTCGCTTTGAAACCCAACTTTCTTTGGCCCTACCCTGGTAAGAATCTTGTGGAGCCATTGGCAGTCTTCAATCACAGATCGAGCAGGGTCCGGCGAATCGTTGGAAACTCATTTGGAATACTCTGGCTGCTGGTAAAATATTTTATTTATTTATTTTGCATGTGATCAATTTCAATTTCAGTGTGCTTCATTTTTAGGTGGCGAGTATTTCGCAGGCCTATTAATGGATAACCTGATAAAGTAGTGATGTGCACAAAGGCAGCAGTAGCACTACATAATTAACTGAGGACGACGGAGTCAACTGTTTAGTGTCCACCAGGATTTGTGGATGGAGAGGACGGTACATAGAGACAATGGTTTTCCGTTTCAAAAAAAGCCATTTCCGTTTCAGCTTTTCCTCAATTCCGTTTCATTGGCTGATTTTTTAGAATTTTCCGTTTCATAAATTAAAATTAATTATAGGTTAATTATAGGCTGCAATAATTTACATAAAATACCAGTACATACTTAGCTAAAACGCCTTTCAATGTCTCCATTAAAATATAACATCACAAGTCTCTGTATTTTGTTCTGTCAAATTCTCCCTTCGATCATTCAGGATGTGTTATATTGTGGAAAACTTCGCTCCACATCAACTGAAGCCACTGGCATCCAAATAGCATTTGAAGCTATGGCAGAAAGTTTGGGGAATCGGTCTTTCATGCTATCCCAAAATCCAGGACTGGACAGTGGACTGGGTAGTTGGTCACGATACTGAGTGTAAATGAACCACTCTTCAAGCAGCTCAGGGGATGGATCCTGGAGGGAATTGATAGCGTGGTAATCTTCGATATCATTCCCAAGAGTTGGAAGCTGACGCGGATCAAAAATCCTCACAGCCGTGTAATGTGGGTAGGCCGGATGTCAGTCCAAGTGAAGTTCTAGCTTATTAAGAGATAGTCTGAACACAGTCTGAAATGATTTGATGTATTTTCTCTTCTGGTCAGCCTCGAATTTGTCAAGCAATCGATCTGTCTCTGGGCCAAAGCTGGTTTTTGACACACCAGCTCTGAGGTAAGAACGCAGATCTTGGAGGAGATTGTACACTGTACATGCCAATGGAGTTTCTTTGGCCTCAAGTGACATCAAGACAGCGATCAAATGCTGGCAGTTCTCCTTGATGAAGTATAGCTGCAGGCCATAGATAGTGTTGTGTCACAAATCCAATGATTCGTTCAACAGCCATCCCTTGCCCCTTCTCTGCCTTGTAAAAACCTTCATACACATGGATTCTTGTGGCATGATAGATGGCTGCTTGAAACCACGAATTCCATCAAGATGAAACAGGGACTGGACTGCATTGATTAGAAAGGACTTGCCTCGAACACTAGCAATGACATTCAAGATGCTATGGTGACACACATCAGTAGTTTCGTCAACAGTGATGCTAACTGGCTTGTGATGAAGTATATCCTGGAGAGCTGAAAAATGAGTCTCATAGAGCCTCGGTATATATGTTGTGCGAAGTGTGGCTACTTGAGGTAGAGCTCCTGCTTGTTTACAGTGTTTCTGTAGGAATGGCCTGATCTTTTCTGTTTTATCAAGGGGAATATCTGCAGCGGTGCACATTTCCAAATAATCCAACAAAAAACTCTCCCTAATCTCCTTGGACTTGAAAATTGTGCGGAGCGTTGTCTGCCTTCTGGATGAAGGCCCAGCTGATCCAGCTGATCCACTCTCCTTCATTGCTTCCTTTTTAGTAGCATGTCTCTTACTTTTGAGGTGATCCTTCACAGTGTCAACTCTAGTAAAATCTATACTGTGTAAACAAAACTTGAAAAAAAGCACACCCCCATCTGTATATAGATCGGCATTGAACTGTTTTGCTCTCTCCTCAGCACTTATGTGGGTAAGTGGGGGACTTCTCTTGGCTTTTTTTGGCTCTGGGGGGCTCTGACTCATGTGTTAATTAGAGTATAGTAGAGCCCCAGCTACTTATTGGGACTGCTCAAATGCTACTTACTGTACTTACCATTTCTCTAACCAGCAGTAGCTACAGCTTATAAATGTCTACACAGAACTGTAAAAACCCATTAACAGGTTACATTTAGATGTACAAGTGAATTTTGGGCTAGACTAGCTAATTGATTTTGGCAACCTTAGAACACAGAATGTAGATTCATGTATTCCTTCCGGTTCCATTTTCACTGGAAAACCATTGTCTCTAGGTACAGGAAACCAAATACAGTACATGGAAATTGGTGAACTGATGAGGACCCATGTACTGGCTCAGCATCTCTTGGTCAAGTCATGGCAGAGGCGTCACCAATATTTTCCACTAACCACACCCCTAGAAATAAAACAACCGCACATATCAATTGATGCACCCCACAAGTCAAAAGACAGAGTGCTAATCTATTTTTTAAATAACAGAGTGCTAAATTATAACATAGTGTGCTAATCTCTTTTTACATGTGCACCCTGACCACAAGCCACATGTAGGATGAATGCAGGTGCTCACTAAAAAATCAAGCTTTGAAGCAGTATGGCAAAAAGCTCTCATCCAAATCAACCTAAGAAGTTTTGCTTTTCAAGATCATTTGCTTTTCAAGATCATTTGGCAGTAAAGGAGAAAAGAGAAAATCTAAACCTGCTTGGTTTGAAGAATGGCCATGGCTTGATTATCAAGAAAACAATGACCTTGTGCTTTGCTTTTATTGTTCTGAAGCACACAAAATGAATTTGATGTCTAAAGGTCTTTCTAAAGGTCTTTCTAGCAAGAGAGAAGATGCTTACATTTCTCAAGGATACTCGAACTGGAAAGATGCTAGCTCAAGATTCAGGTAAACATTTAAGCTAATAAAAATAGCAGATCTATTATTAATTAAAACTGTAAAACAGGAAACATCAAACATCTAAATGTCATCTTGATGCTGTTCGAGCAGTCACAGGATCGGGATCAAGCAAGAATGTCGGTGATATGCTAGATCAGGCAGACAAAGAAGAAAAGAAACGTATGTTGATGACTATTCTTGAGAATATGCAATTTTTAGGTAGGCAAGGATTAGCCTTCAGAGGGAAGGAGAGTAATTTCATTCAACTATTGAAATTGAGAAGTTGTGATCAGCATGTAAGTTTACATAGCTAAGAGTATAATGAGACTAGCTATATTTACTGTAATTGTTTCAGGATATTCTTGATTGGCTGGAAAAGAAAATGGACAAATATACGAGTCCAGAGATCCAGAATGAAATTTTGCAAGTGATGTCACATAGCATTCTTCGTAAGGTCATTAAAGGTATCCAGCAAGTTGACTATTATGGCAGACGAATGTGTGGATGTGTCCAATAAGGAGCAGTTGGTAATATGCTTTAGGCATGTCAGCCCAGATCTTGAAGTTCATGAAGATTTTGTAGGCTTATATCACTGCCCAGATATAACTGCCACTACTATAGTTCATATTATAAAGGATGCCTTACCGAGATTTAATCTTAGTCTATCACGTTGCCGTGGACAGTGTTACGATGGTGCTGGCAATATGGCTGGAAGCTGAAAAAGAGTCAAGTCACAGATCGATGAACCACGTGCACTGTACACCCATTGTTATGGTCACACTTTAAGCCTTGCAATTGGTGACTCCAGCTTTTACGATCAAGTATGGACACCACATACGAAATTAGCAAGCTTTTTCAATATTCACCCAAGCGGCACTTTCTTTTTGAAAATCTTAAAAGTGAACTTTCTCCAGCCACGGTTGGGTTTCGTGTTTTATGTCCAACACACTGGACTGTGCGTAGTGACACTTTTAAAAGTATACTAGACAATTATGATGTCATTTTGAAAGTGTGGGAAACAATTTTGGATAGTAAAGCAGATTCTGAGGTTAGAGCATGTGTAAATGGTGTTGCAAGCCAAATGCAAACATTTGATTATTTTTATGGAGCTTTCTTACTTCGAAACATTCTTAGGCATTCTGATAATTTGAGTAAGACCATTCAGCACACACAAGGATGAGTGCTTCTGAAGCACAAACTCTGGCTAAGATGACTGTAACTACATTGAAGGTAGGTTTATGATAGCTAATTATTATGTACCCTTTGTGACAATCTTTTTTCTTTCTCTATAGTCAATGAGATCTGATGAAAATTACAAGTTATTTTGGAAGTGTGTAACAAGGGAAGCAGATAACTGTGGTATTGAGGAGCCAGTGTTACCTCGGAGACGAAAAACTCCACAGCGTTTTGACTCTCAAAACAACAGTGGAACTGAACCTACACCTGAAGACTACTACCGAGCCATATACTTTGAAGCCCTTGATACAGTAATCAATTGTATCACTGACAGATTTGAGCAAGAAGGATATCAGATCTATAAGACCCTAGAGCAGCTACTATTAAAGGTGAAGGCAGAGAAAGTGGATAGTGTTGCTTCAGGTAGTGGAAGTGAAGAGTATGATCAGTTATTTCAGTTGTATGAAGACGATTTAGTGAAAGATGAACTCTTGGCACAGCTCCAGACATTTCATCTCAACAACAAGGTTGATCCTTCCAATATATATTCACTTGTCAACATGATGAAAGCTATGTCAGGTGCAGAGAGAAGCTTATACTCTCAAATTGTTCGAGCTGTCCATTTACTGTTGGTTGCACCAGCAACCAATGCAGCTAGTGAACGTTCATTTTCAGCCATGTGACGTATAAAACATACTTACGCTCCACTATGAAGCAAGAACGATTAAATGTTGCTATGATTATGAATGTTCATAAAGACTTAACTGACACTTTAGATTTAAGCTTGAGTTTTGTGACAGGAATGAACGCAAATTTCCAAAAAATTTAAGTATTGTCAATTTTAATGTCAGTTTTCCAAAATTTTAAGTGTTGTAAGTGTTGTTGGTGTGGTTAGAGTGATTGTGGTTAATATATATTCATTGGGCGTGGTTCGTGTGTCGTTTCGCCTCACCAACCCCAAATTCATTGCTACGCCCAATAGGTAAGCACACTAATGTAATGTAATCAAATTATAGATCTTTATTACAGACACTCAATATCTGCTGCTGATATCCCTCATGCATACAGAGGTTACTTCAACAGTCAAGCTGGAGAAGTCAGCTGGCAGTACAACCATGTTCTCAGAACTTAACAAATTAATCAACACACATTGTAATTACAAGGGAAATTTAGTAGCAGTTTCATTACAGATTAAAAATGAGATGAAGAGAAAAACCTTGAGAATGTGGAAATTCCTGTGTGTGTGGAAATTGAATGCGTGCATTAGATTTTTGTGTAGTAGTAAAGCGTTCATTATTGTAGCTATTTGTTGTCAAAACAACATCTTCATCCAAACTCGTGGGCCTCCTCCTCTCTACTCTCCTCCCTCTCCGTATGTCTATCCTCCAGCCTTGCCATCTCTCTAAGGAATACTGCATCACCATCATCACCTCCGTTGCCTCCCCTCCTCCTCTTTGCTGGTGGATGCTCAAAGAGTGGTGGTAGACTGATTTTGACATTGTGGCAACAGTTCAGGTTATCCATTAAAGCATCACAATGCTGGCACAGTGTGGACATTGGCCAAGTTTGCATTGCTAGGACTTCCACTTGTACTTCTTCTTGCTAGTCTCTGCCTTTCTCTGTTCCGCTCTCTCCAGACACTCTGTCATTGCCTGCTAATGCTGCTCTAGCTAGTCTCTGCCTTTCTCTGTTCCGCTCTCTCCAGACACTCTGTCATTGCCTGCTAATGCTGCTCTAGCTAGTCTCTGCCTTTCTCTGTTCCACTCTCTCCAGACACTTCTGTCATTGCCTGCTAATGCTGCTCTAGCTAGTCTCTGCCTTTCTCTGTTCCGCTCTCTCCAGACGCTTCTGTCATTACCTGCTAATGCTGCTCTAGCTAGTCTCTGCCTTTCTCTATCTTTTGGATGTTTCTTTCCTCGTGTGCTAATTGTTCTTCTCTGTCTTTCCCATTCCCTGTAAGATATTCTGATACTTGCTCTTATGTAAATCAGCTCTTCTCTGCCTCTGTCTCTCTGCTTGAGTAGCTCTATCTCGGACTTGCAGCATTTCACACTTACTACGTGTATGGACGAGCTTATTACTGGACATAGTAATAATAATATAGTAGTAGTGGTATAGTGGTAGTAGTAGCAATAGTAGTAGTAGCAGTAGCATAGTGGTAGTAGTAGTAGCAGTAGTGTAGTGGTAGCAGTAATGTAGTTGTAGCAGCAGTAGCAGTAGCATAGTGGTAGTAGTAGTAGTGTAGTGGTAGTAGTAGCAGTACTAGTAGCAGTACTAGTAGCAGTAGTGGTAACAGTAGTGTAGTGGTAACAGTAGTGTAGTGATATCAGTAGTAGCAGTAGTGTAGCAGTAGTGTAGTGGTAGTAGTAGTAGTAGCAGTAGTGTAGTGGTAACAGTAGTGTAGTGGTAGCAGTACTAGTAGCAGTAGTGTAGTGGTAACAGTAGTGGAGTGGTAACAGTAGTGTAGTGGTAGCAGTAGTAGCAGTAGTGTAGTGGTAGTAGTAGTAGAAGTAGTGTAGTGGTAACAGTAGTGGAGTGGTAACAGTACTGTAGTGGTAACAGTAGTGTAGTGGTAACAGTAGTGTAGTGGTAGCAGTACTAGTAGCAGTAGTGTAGTGGTAGCAGTAGTAGCAGTAGTGTAGTGGTAGTAGAACAGTAGCAGTGTAGTAGTAGTAATAGTAGTGGTAGTAAAGAACATTATGACTGTACCCTGTTGACCACAACCAGTTAGACAACCCCGAACACTTTAAAATTGCGTACACCAATTACCAAAAATTTAAAAAAAAGCAGTATAACATGTGTGCATTATTTCAAAAGGTCTTCTAACTGGCTGTAGCTACACGGCATGGTCTTGCCCTTTTTGACGAGTCAAGTTTAAAAAAATTAAAAAAATTGCTCTGCTTTCCATTGTGTTGCTGTTGCTGTTGTTGTTGATGTCTCTATACAGTTGAGCACTTGGTTGACGGTGGCAATGCTGAGATTTATATCGCAATGTCTAGAACTACACCAGTCCTGCAACATCAGTGTCCAAACCTTTGAATCCTTTGAAGCCCGAGCTTCTGCAACACCAGCACAGGTGCCTCTATTCTTGATATACTCTATAGAGGTCACTCTATAAACCATATCTTTTAATTGTTTTATTATTAGATCGAGTCCCTTTAAAAATTAAACATTATTTTGCTTAATTTTAAATTAGTTCTCAGTAAATCGGTCATTCGTTCTGCTGCTATAATGCAGCATGTGAACTAGCTAGATTGAGTTGACAACCTTCACACTCCTGATGATCTTTACCGACTGAAAATATTTTCCCGCAGTCATTAGTCATGGCAAATGCATTGGAAAGCGTTCTGGCACTAATCTGGTACTAAAACTGTTAGAAATGGACCTACTTTATGCAAGTGGAACAGAGATAGATACATTAGATACAAGGCAGATCCTTGAAGATAAATTCCACATCCTTAGAGAAGGATTCAAGGCGTGACGTTTACGGAAGTATTTTGGCAGAGAAGATCACCAAGAAGTGGCCAGAGTGAGTCTGGCCGAGGTATGGATTAGATATTTCGCATTTTAGGCATCCGCCTTTTGAAATACTGTACAGCACTTTTATTCTCTCGAGGAGCTAAATTTCTCGAGGAGCTAAATTTTCGAGTTTTTCACGGATTTGATCCTGGGTGTGAGAATTGCGCCCCTCCAATTGTTTGGCATTATAATAAAGTCTGGTAAGGGTTTGTGAAAATTATTCCGCGAAACAATTCGGTTTTAAAAATCTTCGAAACTTTAGCTCCTCGAAAAACAAGCGCGCTATAAGGCAGTATTAGTCAAAAGATACAACAGTAATGGTAGTAAGCATTAGAAGTGTGACTAGTATAATATTAGTAGTAGTAGTATTAGAAGTGTGACTAGTATAATATTAGTAGTAGTAGTATTAGAAGTGTGACTAGTATAATATTAGTAGTAGTAGTATTAGAAGTGTGACTAGTATAATATTAGTAGTAGTAGTATTAGAAGTGTGACTAGTATAATATTAGTAGTAGTAGTATTAGAAGTGTGACTAGTATAATATTAGTAGTAGTAGTATTAGAAGTGTGACTAGTATAATATTAGTAGTAGTAGTATTAGAAGTGTGACTAGTATAATATTAGTAGTAGTGAAGTGTGACTAGTATAATATTAGTAGTAGTAGTATTAGAAGTGTGACTAGTATAATATTAGTAGTAGTAGTATTAGAAGTGTGACTAGTATAATATTAGTAGTAGTAGTATTAGAAGTGTGACTAGTATAATATTAGTAGTAGTAGTATTAGAAGTGTGACTAGTATAATATTAGCAGTAGTAGTATTAGTAGTGTGACTAGTATAATATTAGTAGTAGTAGTATTAGAAGTGTGACTAGTATAATATTAGTAGTAGTAGTATTAGAAGTGTGACTAGTATAATATTAGTAGTAGTAGTATTAGAAGTGTGACTAGTATAATATTAGTAGTAGTAGCATTAGAAGTGTGACTAGTATAATATTAGTAGTAGTAGTATTAGAAGTGTGACTAGTATAATATTAGTAGTAGTAGTATTAGAAGTGTGACTAGTATAATATTAGTAGTAGTAGCATTAGAAGTGTGACTAGTATAATATTAGTAGTAGTAGTATTAGAAGTGTGACTAGTATAATATTAGTAGTAGTAGTATTAGAAGTGTGACTAGTATAATATTAGTAGTAGTAGTATTAGAAGTGTGACTAGTATAATATTAGTAGTAGTAGTATTAGAAGTGTGACTAGTATAATATTAGTAGTAGTAGTATTAGAAGTGTGACTAGTATAATATTAGTAGTAGTAGTATTAGAAGTGTGACTAGTATAATATTAGTAGTAGTAGTATTAGAAGTGTGACTAGTATAATATTAGTAGTAGTAGTATTAGAAGTGTGACTAGTATAATATTAGTAGTAGTAGTATTAGAAGTGTGACTAGTATAATATTAGTAGTAGTAGTATTAGAAGTGTGACTAGTATAATATTAGTAGTAGTAGTATTAGAAGTGTGACTAGTATAATATTAGTAGTAGTAGTATTAGAAGTGTGACTAGTATAATATTAGTAGTAGTAGTATTAGAAGTGTGACTAGTATAATATTAGTAGTAGTAGTATTAGAAGTGTGACTAGTATAATATTAGTAGTAGTAGTATTAGAAGTGTGACTAGTATAATATTAGTAGTAGTAGTATTAGAAGTGTGACTAGTATAATATTAGTAGTAGTAGTATTAGAAGTGTGACTAGTATAATATTAGTAGTAGTAGTATTAGAAGTGTGACTAGTATAATATTAGTAGTAGTAGTATTAGAAGTGTGACTAGTATAATATTAGTAGTAGTAGTATTAGAAGTGTGACTAGTATAATATTAGTAGTAGTAGTATTAGAAGTGTGACTAGTATAATATTAGTAGTAGTAGTATTAGAAGTGTGACTAGTATAATATTAGTAGTAGTAGTATTAGAAGTGTGACTAGTATAATATTAGTAGTAGTAGTATTAGAAGTGTGACTAGTATAATATTAGTAGTAGTAGTATTAGAAGTGTGACTAGTATAATATTAGTAGTAGTAGTATTAGAAGTGTGACTAGTATAATATTAGTAGTAGTAGTATTAGAAGTGTGACTAGTATAATATTAGTAGTAGTAGTATTAGAAGTGTGACTAGTATAATATTAGTAGTAGTAGTATTAGAAGTGTGACTAGTATAATATTAGTAGTAGTAGTATTAGAAGTGTGACTAGTATAATATTAGTAGTAGTAGTATTAGAAGTGTGACTAGTATAATATTAGTAGTAGTAGTATTAGAAGTGTGACTAGTATAATATTAGTAGTAGTAGTATTAGAAGTGTGACTAGTATAATATTAGTAGTAGTAGTATTAGAAGTGTGACTAGTATAATATTAGTAGTAGTAGTATTAGAAGTGTGACTAGTATAATATTAGTAGTAGTAGTATTAGAAGTGTGACTAGTATAATATTAGTAGTAGTAGTATTAGAAGTGTGACTAGTATAATATTAGTAGTAGTAGTATTAGAAGTGTGACTAGTATAATATTAGTAGTAGTAGTATTAGAAGTGTGACTAGTATAATATTAGTAGTAGTAGTATTAGAAGTGTGACTAGTATAATATTAGTAGTAGTAGTATTAGAAGTGTGACTAGTATAATATTAGTAGTAGTAGTATTAGAAGTGTGACTAGTATAATATTAGTAGTAGTAGTATTAGAAGTGTGACTAGTATAATATTAGTAGTAGTAGTATTAGAAGTGTGACTAGTATAATATTAGTAGTAGTAGTATTAGAAGTGTGACTAGTATAATATTAGTAGTAGTAGTATTAGAAGTGTGACTAGTATAATATTAGTAGTAGTAGTATTAGAAGTGTGACTAGTATAATATTAGTAGTAGTAGTATTAGAAGTGTGACTAGTATAATATTAGTAGTAGTAGTATTAGAAGTGTGACTAGTATAATATTAGTAGTAGTAGTATTAGAAGTGTGACTAGTATAATATTAGTAGTAGTAGTATTAGAAGTGTGACTAGTATAATATTAGTAGTAGTAGTATTAGAAGTGTGACTAGTATAATATTAGTAGTAGTAGTATTAGAAGTGTGACTAGTATAATATTAGTAGTAGTAGTATTAGAAGTGTGACTAGTATAATATTAGTAGTAGTAGTATTAGAAGTGTGACTAGTATAATATTAGTAGTAGTAGTATTAGAAGTGTGACTAGTATAATATTAGTAGTAGTAGTATTAGAAGTGTGACTAGTATAATATTAGTAGTAGTAGTATTAGAAGTGTGACTAGTATAATATTAGTAGTAGTAGTATTAGAAGTGTGACTAGTATAATATTAGTAGTAGTAGTATTAGAAGTGTGACTAGTATAATATTAGTAGTAGTAGTATTAGAAGTGTGACTAGTATAATATTAGTAGTAGTAGTATTAGAAGTGTGACTAGTATAATATTAGTAGTAGTAGTATTAGAAGTGTGACTAGTATAATATTAGTAGTAGTAGTATTAGAAGTGTGACTAGTATAATATTAGTAGTAGTAGTATTAGAAGTGTGACTAGTATAATATTAGTAGTAGTAGTATTAGAAGTGTGACTAGTATAATATTAGTAGTAGTAGTATTAGAAGTGTGACTAGTATAATATTAGTAGTAGTAGTATTAGAAGTGTGACTAGTATAATATTAGTAGTAGTAGTATTAGAAGTGTGACTAGTATAATATTAGTAGTAGTAGTATTAGAAGTGTGACTAGTATAATATTAGTAGTAGTAGTATTAGAAGTGTGACTAGTATAATATTAGTAGTAGTAGTATTAGAAGTGTGACTAGTATAATATTAGTAGTAGTAGTATTAGAAGTGTGACTAGTATAATATTAGTAGTAGTAGTATTAGAAGTGTGACTAGTATAATATTAGTAGTAGTAGTATTAGAAGTGTGACTAGTATAATATTAGTAGTAGTAGTATTAGAAGTGTGACTAGTATAATATTAGTAGTAGTAGTATTAGAAGTGTGACTAGTATAATATTAGTAGTAGTAGTATTAGAAGTGTGACTAGTATAATATTAGTAGTAGTAGTATTAGAAGTGTGACTAGTATAATATTAGTAGTAGTAGTATTAGAAGTGTGACTAGTATAATATTAGTAGTAGTAGTATTAGAAGTGTGACTAGTATAATATTAGTAGTAGTAGTATTAGAAGTGTGACTAGTATAATATTAGTAGTAGTAGTATTAGAAGTGTGACTAGTATAATATTAGTAGTAGTAGTATTAGAAGTGTGACTAGTATAATATTAGTAGTAGTAGTATTAGAAGTGTGACTAGTATAATATTAGTAGTAGTAGTATTAGAAGTGTGACTAGTATAATATTAGTAGTAGTAGTATTAGAAGTGTGACTAGTATAATATTAGTAGTAGTAGTATTAGAAGTGTGACTAGTATAATATTAGTAGTAGTAGTATTAGAAGTGTGACTAGTATAATATTAGTAGTAGTAGTATTAGAAGTGTGACTAGTATAATATTAGTAGTAGTAGTATTAGAAGTGTGACTAGTATAATATTAGTAGTAGTAGTATTAGAAGTGTGACTAGTATAATATTAGTAGTAGTAGTATTAGAAGTGTGACTAGTATAATATTAGTAGTAGTAGTATTAGAAGTGTGACTAGTATAATATTAGTAGTAGTAGTATTAGAAGTGTGACTAGTATAATATTAGTAGTAGTAGTATTAGAAGTGTGACTAGTATAATATTAGTAGTAGTAGTATTAGAAGTGTGACTAGTATAATATTAGTAGTAGTAGTATTAGAAGTGTGACTAGTATAATATTAGTAGTAGTAGTATTAGAAGTGTGACTAGTATAATATTAGTAGTAGTAGTATTAGAAGTGTGACTAGTATAATATTAGTAGTAGTAGTATTAGAAGTGTGACTAGTATAATATTAGTAGTAGTAGTATTAGAAGTGTGACTAGTATAATATTAGTAGTAGTAGTATTAGAAGTGTGACTAGTATAATATTAGTAGTAGTAGTATTAGAAGTGTGACTAGTATAATATTAGTAGTAGTAGTATTAGAAGTGTGACTAGTATAATATTAGTAGTAGTAGTATTAGAAGTGTGACTAGTATAATATTAGTAGTAGTAGTATTAGAAGTGTGACTAGTATAATATTAGTAGTAGTAGTATTAGAAGTGTGACTAGTATAATATTAGTAGTAGTAGTATTAGAAGTGTGACTAGTATAATATTAGTAGTAGTAGTATTAGAAGTGTGACTAGTATAATATTAGTAGTAGTAGTATTAGAAGTGTGACTAGTATAATATTAGTAGTAGTAGTATTAGAAGTGTGACTAGTATAATATTAGTAGTAGTAGTATTAGAAGTGTGACTAGTATAATATTAGTAGTAGTAGTATTAGAAGTGTGACTAGTATAATATTAGTAGTAGTAGTATTAGAAGTGTGACTAGTATAATATTAGTAGTAGTAGTATTAGAAGTGTGACTAGTATAATATTAGTAGTAGTAGTATTAGAAGTGTGACTAGTATAATATTAGTAGTAGTAGTATTAGAAGTGTGACTAGTATAATATTAGTAGTAGTAGTATTAGAAGTGTGACTAGTATAATATTAGTAGTAGTAGTATTAGAAGTGTGACTAGTATAATATTAGTAGTAGTAGTATTAGAAGTGTGACTAGTATAATATTAGTAGTAGTAGTATTAGAAGTGTGACTAGTATAATATTAGTAGTAGTAGTATTAGAAGTGTGACTAGTATAATATTAGTAGTAGTAGTATTAGAAGTGTGACTAGTATAATATTAGTAGTAGTAGTATTAGAAGTGTGACTAGTATAATATTAGTAGTAGTAGTATTAGAAGTGTGACTAGTATAATATTAGTAGTAGTAGTATTAGAAGTGTGACTAGTATAATATTAGTAGTAGTAGTATTAGAAGTGTGACTAGTATAATATTAGTAGTAGTAGTATTAGAAGTGTGACTAGTATAATATTAGTAGTAGTAGTATTAGAAGTGTGACTAGTATAATATTAGTAGTAGTAGTATTAGAAGTGTGACTAGTATAATATTAGTAGTAGTAGTATTAGAAGTGTGACTAGTATAATATTAGTAGTAGTAGTATTAGAAGTGTGACTAGTATAATATTAGTAGTAGTAGTATTAGAAGTGTGACTAGTATAATATTAGTAGTAGTAGTATTAGAAGTGTGACTAGTATAATATTAGTAGTAGTAGTATTAGAAGTGTGACTAGTATAATATTAGTAGTAGTAGTATTAGAAGTGTGACTAGTATAATATTAGTAGTAGTAGTATTAGAAGTGTGACTAGTATAATATTAGTAGTAGTAGTATTAGAAGTGTGACTAGTATAATATTAGTAGTAGTAGTATTAGAAGTGTGACTAGTATAATATTAGTAGTAGTAGTATTAGAAGTGTGACTAGTATAATATTAGTAGTAGTAGTATTAGAAGTGTGACTAGTATAATATTAGTAGTAGTAGTATTAGAAGTGTGACTAGTATAATATTAGTAGTAGTAGTATTAGAAGTGTGACTAGTATAATATTAGTAGTAGTAGTATTAGAAGTGTGACTAGTATAATATTAGTAGTAGTAGTATTAGAAGTGTGACTAGTATAATATTAGTAGTAGTAGTATTAGAAGTGTGACTAGTATAATATTAGTAGTAGTAGTATTAGAAGTGTGACTAGTATAATATTAGTAGTAGTAGTATTAGAAGTGTGACTAGTATAATATTAGTAGTAGTAGTATTAGAAGTGTGACTAGTATAATATTAGTAGTAGTAGTATTAGAAGTGTGACTAGTATAATATTAGTAGTAGTAGTATTAGAAGTGTGACTAGTATAATATTAGTAGTAGTAGTATTAGAAGTGTGACTAGTATAATATTAGTAGTAGTAGTATTAGAAGTGTGACTAGTATAATATTAGTAGTAGTAGTATTAGAAGTGTGACTAGTATAATATTAGTAGTAGTAGTATTAGAAGTGTGACTAGTATAATATTAGTAGTAGTAGTATTAGAAGTGTGACTAGTATAATATTAGTAGTAGTAGTATTAGAAGTGTGACTAGTATAATATTAGTAGTAGTAGTATTAGAAGTGTGACTAGTATAATATTAGTAGTAGTAGTATTAGAAGTGTGACTAGTATAATATTAGTAGTAGTAGTATTAGAAGTGTGACTAGTATAATATTAGTAGTAGTAGTATTAGAAGTGTGACTAGTATAATATTAGTAGTAGTAGTATTAGAAGTGTGACTAGTATAATATTAGTAGTAGTAGTATTAGAAGTGTGACTAGTATAATATTAGTAGTAGTAGTATTAGAAGTGTGACTAGTATAATATTAGTAGTAGTAGTATTAGAAGTGTGACTAGTATAATATTAGTAGTAGTAGTATTAGAAGTGTGACTAGTATAATATTAGTAGTAGTAGTATTAGAAGTGTGACTAGTATAATATTAGTAGTAGTAGTATTAGAAGTGTGACTAGTATAATATTAGTAGTAGTAGTATTAGAAGTGTGACTAGTATAATATTAGTAGTAGTAGTATTAGAAGTGTGACTAGTATAATATTAGTAGTAGTAGTATTAGAAGTGTGACTAGTATAATATTAGTAGTAGTAGTATTAGAAGTGTGACTAGTATAATATTAGTAGTAGTAGTATTAGAAGTGTGACTAGTATAATATTAGTAGTAGTAGTATTAGAAGTGTGACTAGTATAATATTAGTAGTAGTAGTATTAGAAGTGTGACTAGTATAATATTAGTAGTAGTAGTATTAGAAGTGTGACTAGTATAATATTAGTAGTAGTAGTATTAGAAGTGTGACTAGTATAATATTAGTAGTAGTAGTATTAGAAGTGTGACTAGTATAATATTAGTAGTAGTAGTATTAGAAGTGTGACTAGTATAATATTAGTAGTAGTAGTATTAGAAGTGTGACTAGTATAATATTAGTAGTAGTAGTATTAGAAGTGTGACTAGTATAATATTAGTAGTAGTAGTATTAGAAGTGTGACTAGTATAATATTAGTAGTAGTAGTATTAGAAGTGTGACTAGTATAATATTAGTAGTAGTAGTATTAGAAGTGTGACTAGTATAATATTAGTAGTAGTAGTATTAGAAGTGTGACTAGTATAATATTAGTAGTAGTAGTATTAGAAGTGTGACTAGTATAATATTAGTAGTAGTAGTATTAGAAGTGTGACTAGTATAATATTAGTAGTAGTAGTATTAGAAGTGTGACTAGTATAATATTAGTAGTAGTAGTATTAGAAGTGTGACTAGTATAATATTAGTAGTAGTAGTATTAGAAGTGTGACTAGTATAATATTAGTAGTAGTAGTATTAGAAGTGTGACTAGTATAATATTAGTAGTAGTAGTATTAGAAGTGTGACTAGTATAATATTAGTAGTAGTAGTATTAGAAGTGTGACTAGTATAATATTAGTAGTAGTAGTATTAGAAGTGTGACTAGTATAATATTAGTAGTAGTAGTATTAGAAGTGTGACTAGTATAATATTAGTAGTAGTAGTATTAGAAGTGTGACTAGTATAATATTAGTAGTAGTAGTATTAGAAGTGTGACTAGTATAATATTAGTAGTAGTAGTATTAGAAGTGTGACTAGTATAATATTAGTAGTAGTAGTATTAGAAGTGTGACTAGTATAATATTAGTAGTAGTAGTATTAGAAGTGTGACTAGTATAATATTAGTAGTAGTAGTATTAGAAGTGTGACTAGTATAATATTAGTAGTAGTAGTATTAGAAGTGTGACTAGTATAATATTAGTAGTAGTAGTATTAGAAGTGTGACTAGTATAATATTAGTAGTAGTAGTATTAGAAGTGTGACTAGTATAATATTAGTAGTAGTAGTATTAGAAGTGTGACTAGTATAATATTAGTAGTAGTAGTATTAGAAGTGTGACTAGTATAATATTAGTAGTAGTAGTATTAGAAGTGTGACTAGTATAATATTAGTAGTAGTAGTATTAGAAGTGTGACTAGTATAATATTAGTAGTAGTAGTATTAGAAGTGTGACTAGTATAATATTAGTAGTAGTAGTATTAGAAGTGTGACTAGTATAATATTAGTAGTAGTAGTATTAGAAGTGTGACTAGTATAATATTAGTAGTAGTAGTAGTATTAGAAGTGTGACTAGTATAATATTAGTAGTAGTAGTATTAGAAGTGTGACTAGTATAATATTAGTAGTAGTAGTATTAGAAGTGTGACTAGTATAATATTAGTAGTAGTAGTATTAGAAGTGTGACTAGTATAATATTAGTAGTAGTAGTATTAGAAGTGTGACTAGTATAATATTAGTAGTAGTAGTATTAGAAGTGTGACTAGTATAATATTAGTAGTAGTAGTATTAGAAGTGTGACTAGTATAATATTAGTAGTAGTAGTATTAGAAGTGTGACTAGTATAATATTAGTAGTAGTAGTATTAGAAGTGTGACTAGTATAATATTAGTAGTAGTAGTATTAGAAGTGTGACTAGTATAATATTAGTAGTAGTAGTATTAGAAGTGTGACTAGTATAATATTAGTAGTAGTAGTATTAGAAGTGTGACTAGTATAATATTAGTAGTAGTAGTATTAGAAGTGTGACTAGTATAATATTAGTAGTAGTAGTATTAGAAGTGTGACTAGTATAATATTAGTAGTAGTAGTATTAGAAGTGTGACTAGTATAATATTAGTAGTAGTAGTATTAGAAGTGTGACTAGTATAATATTAGTAGTAGTAGTATTAGAAGTGTGACTAGTATAATATTAGTAGTAGTAGTATTAGAAGTGTGACTAGTATAATATTAGTAGTAGTAGTATTAGAAGTGTGACTAGTATAATATTAGTAGTAGTAGTATTAGAAGTGTGACTAGTATAATATTAGTAGTAGTAGTATTAGAAGTGTGACTAGTATAATATTAGTAGTAGTAGTATTAGAAGTGTGACTAGTATAATATTAGTAGTAGTAGTATTAGAAGTGTGACTAGTATAATATTAGTAGTAGTAGTATTAGAAGTGTGACTAGTATAATATTAGTAGTAGTAGTATTAGAAGTGTGACTAGTATAATATTAGTAGTAGTAGTATTAGAAGTGTGACTAGTATAATATTAGTAGTAGTAGTATTAGAAGTGTGACTAGTATAATATTAGTAGTAGTAGTATTAGAAGTGTGACTAGTATAATATTAGTAGTAGTAGTATTAGAAGTGTGACTAGTATAATATTAGTAGTAGTAGTATTAGAAGTGTGACTAGTATAATATTAGTAGTAGTAGTATTAGAAGTGTGACTAGTATAATATTAGTAGTAGTAGTATTAGAAGTGTGACTAGTATAATATTAGTAGTAGTAGTATTAGAAGTGTGACTAGTATAATATTAGTAGTAGTAGTATTAGAAGTGTGACTAGTATAATATTAGTAGTAGTAGTATTAGAAGTGTGACTAGTATAATATTAGTAGTAGTAGTATTAGAAGTGTGACTAGTATAATATTAGTAGTAGTAGTATTAGAAGTGTGACTAGTATAATATTAGTAGTAGTAGTATTAGAAGTGTGACTAGTATAATATTAGTAGTAGTAGTATTAGAAGTGTGACTAGTATAATATTAGTAGTAGTAGTATTAGAAGTGTGACTAGTATAATATTAGTAGTAGTAGTATTAGAAGTGTGACTAGTATAATATTAGTAGTAGTAGTATTAGAAGTGTGACTAGTATAATATTAGTAGTAGTAGTATTAGAAGTGTGACTAGTATAATATTAGTAGTAGTAGTATTAGAAGTGTGACTAGTATAATATTAGTAGTAGTAGTATTAGAAGTGTGACTAGTATAATATTAGTAGTAGTAGTATTAGAAGTGTGACTAGTATAATATTAGTAGTAGTAGTATTAGAAGTGTGACTAGTATAATATTAGTAGTAGTAGTATTAGAAGTGTGACTAGTATAATATTAGTAGTAGTAGTATTAGAAGTGTGACTAGTATAATATTAGTAGTAGTAGTATTAGAAGTGTGACTAGTATAATATTAGTAGTAGTAGTATTAGAAGTGTGACTAGTATAATATTAGTAGTAGTAGTATTAGAAGTGTGACTAGTATAATATTAGTAGTAGTAGTATTAGAAGTGTGACTAGTATAATATTAGTAGTAGTAGTATTAGAAGTGTGACTAGTATAATATTAGTAGTAGTAGTATTAGAAGTGTGACTAGTATAATATTAGTAGTAGTAGTATTAGAAGTGTGACTAGTATAATATTAGTAGTAGTAGTATTA